>CM057970.1:38135683-39373092 GCA_030142095.1 Rubus idaeus
CATTAAGCAAGGGCAAAAGCGTCCAGGCACTGCTACTAAGCACAGTGCCGTTTTAGCAACTTTAGTATATATAGAATTTCAAACGATATATATGTAATCCCATTAAGAAGAAAAAGAAGATGGGTTGATGAAGTAGTGATGGTAACATTAAGATAATGGTACATTGATATTCTTCTATGGGGTTAAATTTTATTTCTCAGCTCAAGTCTTGGTGTTACATGTGATTTGGAAGCTAGAAATTGTCAAGCATATGCTGTGCTGTAAACCCTTTTAATGGTGCACCGATTGAGAATGTTCAAGAGTACCTTATTGCTAGTGCACCTAGGGGTCTTAAACTGGCTCAATGCTGACCCATTTCCTATGAAATACTCCAAAATCTTCTTGAAAGTTCCTTTCTCCACAATCCTCAGCTCTAGAGGCCCAATTGAATTGCTTTTCCTTGAGACTACATACCCATGATCAACAAATGAAGCATCCATTTCTCTGCAACAGTCACCAAGAACCCTTTCTTCAACATCACCTTTAATCTCCCAGTAAATTATGTAGTGCCCTGGCTGGTTCACCACATCAGCATGGCTCGTAAAGTCGATTAGTTCAGCTCTGGACTTGCTCAGCAACTGAGACCCTCTCTCAACCACTATTTGAAGGTCCTTTTCTGTGTTTTTGTCTATGTTTACTGTCAATATCAGCTTTCTCCTGCATATAAAGTTCAGCTTTGGAGTCCCTTTGTGAAATCCAGCCACTTCCACTACATCCCCTAGCCTGTACCTGTAAAGTCCTGAAAAAGAATTTATTCATTTTTTTTGTTAAGAATCTAATAAAAGGTACAGTAATATACAAGTGACAACCAAGTGCTTCTACTCCTATATATTCATTTAACCCAAAAAAAGAAAATAAAAAGTGCTTCTACTCCTACTCTCATTTTTGCTGAATAAGAGATTCGAATCTTCTCCTTGGTTAAGTTCTCTCTTTGGCTTCCTTGACTTTTAATTTGAGCCGTTCATTACATATCTAAATGTCATAACTTAACCACGTCATTATTTGGTTCTTAAACACTCAAATAATACATTTCTCAACACTAACGCCGTTGCTTTCTTCCGATTTGCGGTTAACTGCACATTTTTGTTCCCAATACCCATGTTCCATCTCTTCTTCCTCATGCCCTTCATTCCATTTTGTTTCTCTGCAGATCTCAATCTCACCGATCACCATTAACAGCCATAGTAGCCAAGTTTAATTTCTATTTCTTTCTAACTTCAAGTCTTCGTCCTTTCTACTACTACTACTACTACTCCCAAACGGTGTTCTCGCTAACAAACGTCGTTTGATTTTAAATATCATATTTTAGGCCTTTGGATATCAAGTAGACTATTCAGATTGAAAGTCAAGGATAAGCATGTGCCAAGCTAGGAGAGGATCCGGATTTTTCCAAAATCTAATTAACTAGTGGGCCATGAATCATTGAAAAGATATTAGGTTTCAATGATCTGCAAATAATCACGTCTGTGTTTAATGGAGGTTTGGCTTGTTGTAGGAAAAGATAGCAATGGTGCAGAGACAAGTCCTATTCAAGGTTAATTATTAATTATTCTGATCGAGGACCATTTATGTCAAGAGGTAGGGTAAAATGTTTCATCAGCAAATGCCTAAAATGATGTTTACCATGCAAAAAGTTAATTGGATTTGAAAAGTAACTAGTAACTTACCAGTGAAGGTGGTGAGGACGATCTCATACTCTTGTCCAACCTTGACTTGTGACAGTGGAACTGGTTTATCTTCTATGAAGTCATCAACGGCTAAATTGCAATCTTTCTGGTGTCTATAAAGTGGTATGAATTCGAAGTAGGAAAAAGTTGGTACCACTGCGAATGTGACATCCTCTGGAGGCAAACAAGGATCCACATTCACCCCAATCCAACTCTCAGTTGATCCATACTCGGCACTAACCAATGACACATCAGCTGCGTAGCGCCTTAACTTTTTCAGGTATGGTTGCATAGACCCTGTCATTATGGAATACACATACTTTGCATTTGGCCAAAGCCTAGGAACCAGACCAAACCAATCCAAATCTTCGAGTTCCTTGCAGGCAGCTTCGATTTTTGAGGCCAATTTTGGGTTTGGGGAGATGATATCCAACACCGCCTTTCGCACTTTTGGTAGATTGATTCTTTTACTCAGAGTGCCTTCTCTGATGTCAATGCATAAGTCTCTCCAAAGCTCTTCAAAGGCGATAAAGGACTGGACTATACTGTAGGCAAACGTCGAGGTTATGAACTCTACTTGATCAGAGAAGAAGAGGCCAAGGAGAAGATGACAGTATGTGGCTTGTTTGTTGTCTCCACTTGAAATGACTTCTTGTGGGCTGCAAGTGAATGTCTTGGTCGTTTCCTGTTTGATTTTGAATTCTTGACTTGCATAGTAGTGAGTTGTGGCTGTTCCAGCGGTTAATCCTCCCCTTGTTTTGAACTGTCTGCTGCTATATATGAATTCTAAAATCTTCCCTCCTTCCCTTGTTGGATAAACTCTATAAGTTCAAGAACAAGAGCCGATTTAACTAACAAAATTTCTAAGTATGATCACTGATTTGAAATAAATAAATAAATAAAAAAGTAAATTGTAAAATAGTAGCCTAATGAACAGAAAGAGAGAAAGTTGAACCTTGATCTGTAAGCTGCGGCCAACCTAAAAATTTGAAGAGTAGTCTGTGCGCTATGGCGAGTAAAGGGTACATACTTCTGTCTTCCTTCTGTGGTTCCAGAACTAAAAACCGATAACAAATGAAGAGTATCAGACTCAATGTAACAGCAGAAATTAATGTTCATAGCAACACAACAAGCTAGGTCTATTTTATCTAGCTATTTTCGGATTCATCCATAGCCTAATGAAGCATAGCAACTAACCTTAAAGAGAGAGTAGTCATAGGTTGTTGAGTGAGGGTAGAAGCCGAGTCCCCATTTGCAATTCTCTGAATGTAAGGCTCTAAATCTGCATGTGAAACAAGTGGTACCAAAGAAGTGTAAAGTGACTCCAATGCACATGCATCCACCTCATGGATTTTGATGTCCCCCAACCATTTCTTCAGATACTCCACTCCCCAATTCAGCTCAAGTATCCGCCACAGCGTCTGCGTTTGAACCGACCCTGCGTTCTCCGACACATCTTCGAACCACCGAATGATGTCATCGCCATTGCTCCGATTATTACACACTGCAGCTGGCTCCATTACAGAAGGCTAGGGTATCTCAGAAGCACCGGTACAGATAGAAATAAAGTTGTCACAAATATCTCTATTGCATATATATATAGAATAGCACACTACACAACATATATATTTATATATATATATATATATTCAATCATCTCTCATTGATCAATTTATGGTTGTTGTCGCTTACTGAGAAGCTCAACCAACCTTCTAATGTTGCAGAACCTCCCTCCATCTTAGAAATGGTACTAAAGTTTGTAGACCACACAACATGTATAGTGTCATCCTTTTCTGAAAGAGAGGTGGGAGAGAGACTAGAGAGAGAGAGAGATTCTTCTTTCAAATCATATTGGGACGATTGGACGAGTCTAATTGTCAGGGGACCAAGCTTTGACAGCTAGGCTTTGCAAGTTTGCAGTTGACACCATACATATATATACTACATGTTTCTCCTGCAAAATTAGCAAAGCCTACCCGAAAAAGGTTAACTAGTCAGACTAAGCTAGTGGCAGACTAAGCTAGTAGCCTGCCCAGCTTAAATTCAAGTTCGAGTCTCACATTTCTCCAACTTGTAGCGCCTCCCCCCCCGGCCAACGGCTTTTGAAAAAAAAAAAAAATGAGAAAGGTTAACTTGTGTTATTAGGCCTCTCTTCCACTTAAATGCGCTCATTTTAAGTGACTAAAACAGATTTAGGTGGACAATGGCCTCATTCTAGTTTGTAGGAGTTGGACTTTGTTAACCCAAATGCCAAGAAATCTTCCAAGCTAGTTATTAAACTAGGTATATCATTCAATCGTTGTTAGAGCAATATGTTTGCTTTTATATAAAGGCATCTCTCAGGCACTAAGCTAATCCGAAAACCGATTAAAGGTAAATCCAAGCATAAATCAAAGACACCAGTAACGAAAATACTTTTCCAGATTGTATAAGGCTTAGCTGTCACTATGATCTAGAACCGTTGTTTACTATATCCGGTATTTGTGACCCACACAAGTACTACGAAATGGGTTGTCAAATATAGCACCGTTTATTGGTGTTGGCAATCCTGACACTTTCAAAATCAATGATAATTGGCATTTAGTTGAGGAGTGAGCTCTGTCTATAATGTGACACTGACACATCATGTCGGTATTCGGTAACAGAGATGAGGCTCTAATTATCTTCCGATTAGACACTCGAAAAGAAATGGAATCCTACTTCCATTGCTGAGAGTAAGAAAATGGAAGGGACTACTCACTAGCTAAGCATGTTGGGGTTGTCATCCCCTTGGTGTTTTGGCATCTAAAGAGCTTATTGAATGGGAATACAAAGAGCATGGAACTGTTTGTCCATGCTTTTCGGAATTGCCAAAAAATACTTTTAGACACTCAAAAACAGCTAAAGTGTTCTTCGAATCTTTGAGAAGTACTTGATCGGTGTTTCCTCAGGATTTTTAATGTGTGCATTTACAAAAACAAAAAAACACTTTCATTTTTAAACTCATGTACTTATGACAAAAGTGCTTTTAACAAAAGATTTACGGAACAAAGGGCTTCCTACGAAAGTGCTCCGTAACAAGCCCTAACAATGCTGCTGCTGGGCTGGTTACTTATGGTGTGGTCCTAAACTCGGGTCTTTCAAATATCCAACTTTCTTTAGCCACAAAGAAAAAAAAATCCAACTTATTTACCAAAAAATATTACTTTTAAAGTACATAGTTCTAATGTCAGTTGTCATATCTCTTTAAATGATCTGATCTGACGGTTTACATTAGAACTATGTACTTTAATAGTGCATAATCTTATATAGTAGAGAAAACCTATATATATATATATATATACAGTGGGGCACTTGCTCTAATCCTTTCCTGGATGGATGAATCATAAGTGGTTGTGATTAAGTTTGGGTCCCTGATCTCTAAATGTGCATACTGTTTAGGACCATTTCCATTAATTTTCTTCGACACAATACAAAATTTTGCAGCTTCGCTTTCATTGGTGTCGCATCATCGATGTGGCCACTCACAACTGTCTGAAGCTGATCTGTGTTACTCTCCAAAGGTGTGCTAAAATTATAGCTACGCATTTTCTACCCAAATTCATCATTAGTTATGAATCTTATGATGAACCAATCATTCGTTTACTTGTAGCGGTTTGGAGCCACTAAATCACAAGCCAAGTATCTTTTCTCAGATTTGTGGGGGGTTTGAAATTCCCACACGGCCACACCTCACACGTGTTTCACAAGAGGTTTCAGGACTAGATCACAGATATTTTCTTAACACTGGACTGAAAAATATTATTCATTCAAATACCAAAAGACAATTACAGACTTTGCCAAAAAAAAAAGACAATTACAGAAGGTAAGGATTGCAAAGGCATCTTTGTAAATGATGAAAAGAACTGCTGATATGAGTAGGGTATACAAGATTTTGTCCTACCCCAGTTGTTGAAGCATCTCTACAATATCCTCATCTCATCTTATTGTTCAGGTCCCATCTTTCATACTAGTTTCTAGCCCAGAATCTTGTTGTTATAAATTTTTAGGAGAAAAATAAAATAAAAATGACAACAAAATCTACACTGCCGACTTGATTTGACAGCCATGCAATGAAAACTGTATTCCTGGGGAGCATGGGGCCTTTACCTGGATGAGCATTAATTCTCAGTTTCTCACAACCAAAGACATTGGCAACTTGCAAATACAAACTAGTCTTGTTCACTAATTCAGATAAGAAAGGGCGAAAAATATCTTGATTCTTAACCATGTTTGTTACTTTTGTAAGTTTTCTGTCATCCATTTATGTGGGTATCCAGCACAGAGAAAGGACTATCACTTCGTCAAGATATCAATATTCTGGTGAATCTTAGGAGATGATTTAAACCTTTGCTTTTCTCCAAGGACATTTTATTATTATCTAAACATATTGTTTCTTTCTGTGAATTCCATGACATTTTCTATTTCTGCAAAGTAATAAAACTTGCTAAAAAATATATTAAATATGATGCATTTTGGTCTTCTTTTGATAACTGATTTTATATCTCCGTTTAGTAATAAATGTTTTGGAAATGACAGTCCATGCATGAATTACTTGCTATTGAGGTAGAGGAAGAAAGCCACACCTGGTTTTTGACTCGGAGATCAGAGGTAACAAATATGTTGAACTTGCAATGTAGGAAGTGGTCAGATTCTTCTTCCATCCACTCGGGACAATATACACTCGAAAAAACTTGCTCAAGTGTGAAGAACATTTATGCCAAAATTTCTATAAACACAATGATGTTTATACAGAGACTGGAGACTGGAGAGTGAACATCAACTCTACAACCAATTTGTGAGGCAATGTTTGAATTAGATACACAAAGTTCCTTTGAAATACAGCACGGCTAAGCTCAAATATCAATGAGGATTCGGAACTTCACTCGCTTTTTGACGCTACCCCATCGGTCATACCCAATACCGATCTTACTATGCATCAACTTCATAGCTAAATCTGCATTGCCTGTTTTCCTCAAGGCATTGATTAGAACAGTTCGAATTCTTCCTGGTATTTCTCTACCTCTGTCCACAATGCCATCAGCCAATTTGCAAGCTTCCTTGACACGACCAGCTTTACACAACACACTGATCATATCTTCAAAAGCTGTCTCAGGAATTACACCCATTGGTGCTAGGTCATCCAAAATCTTGCAGGCCCTGGCAACCTTGCCTGAGAGACAAAGCCCAATTGAGAGAGCCCTGAACGAAGCAGCAGTTGGCGTGATGCCCTTATTGATCATCATGTCCCACAGCTTCAATGCCTCTTCATTCCTATGCTCCTTAAACAGTCCATCAATGAGTATTGTGTATGTATATACGGTCTGATCACACCCTTCATCTTCCATTTTCTTAAAGAGTGCTAAAGCTTCATCAGTTTTTCCACATTTAGCCAGGGCATCAATAAGGGCATTATAGCAATATGAATCGGGTGGACATCCCTTCTCGATCATCTTTTCAAATAGCCTCTCAGCTTCATCAATCCTTCCAGCCTTTCCAAGACCATCGATTAGACTAGAATACAACATAGCATTATCTGCCATCCCGCTGCCTTGACAGAATTGAAAATACTCCATGGCCTCCTCCAGTCTTCCACTCTTACATAATCCATTGACAATAACCCCGTAAGTAACCCCGTCTGGTTCAAGCCCGTCATTCTTCATCCTCTCGAAAAGCTTCATTGCCTCCTCAATGCACCCACATTTTGTATATGAATCAATCAAAGCTGTATAGTTTGCCACATTTGCTTTACAACCCTTCTGAATCATATTTTCAAAAACAGCATACCCTACCATGCATTTCCCACCTTTACAAAGCCCATTGATAACTAAACTATAGGCGTGAGATGGAATTTCAATCCCTTTCTCCTTCATTTCTTGGTAAAGACTCAAACACGAATCACAATCTCCTTCTGCATAACACCCCTGTATTAAAGTCATATAAGTAATTTTATCAGGCTCCACTCTCCTCCCCTCCATAACCCTAAACTTCTCCATTGCTTTATGGGTTTTCCCTGCCTTACAATAACCTTTAATCATTGTATTATAAGTCACAATGTCAGGTGCAATCTTCCCACCTTCCATAACCTGGAAAACCCGCTCCGCGGATTCAATAAACATTGAATTCACCAACCCATTCACCAAAAAGTTATAAGTATACAAACTAGGCTCAATGCCATTTTCCTTCATTCCACGCCAAACCCACAACAATTCCTCAACCATCCCAAGGCAGCCAAAGCTCTTAACCAAAGAATTGGCCGCAGGAGAATTCATCAAAAAGTTCATCTTTTTAAGTTCAACAACAACACATCGAATACCATCCAAATCACCACATAAAGATAAAAGCTCAATCAAAGACACATAGCATTCAAGCTTATGATCATATTTCTTTTGCTTACCGGCCCATGAAAAAAACCGCAAAGCAATCTCGGGCTTTCCTCGAAGCTCAACAAATTTCAACACATACGCAACGAAACTGGGAGACAATTTGATCAAGAATTTGTGACAATAAGAGTCTAAATTGGCTTCCATTTCTAGAGATCCATCCAAAAGATTGAGAATTTGGGCGACCCATGGAGATGGGTCAAATCGTTGTGGGCTGGACACTATGTCAGAGACGTCATTGAAAGGTTCTACCCATTCTGGTGGAGGAAGAGAGTTTGTAATGACCCACCTGGAATTTGAGCTCAAACTTGACGTGGAGTGAAAGTTTGAGGCTTTTGATGAAGACCCACCATTGTTGTACGAATGGGGAGGCCATGGCGGAAGAACATGGGTTGCTGAGGAAGACAAGGAAGCTCTGAGTAGGGTTCTTCTCATCAGGGTTTTGTCTTCACACTTCACTTGTCCCCTAAAGAATTAACGGCAAGTCTGAAGTATGAACTCTGAAGGGTACGGAAAAGTAAATTGTTTATTATTAAAATCATATACAGTTGCAGCAAAGGTCCCATGGTCTAGTGGTTAGGACATTGGACTCTGAATCCAGTAACCCGAGTTCAAATCTCGGTGGGACCTTTTTACTCATTTTTAAATTTAGATACATAGTTTAGCTACATCCGATCAAATTAATGTACCCTTTTACGTTTGTTCTAATGTTCTATCATCTAAAACAATACTATACAAATTAAATACAAGTTCTATTTAGTTCGTTTTTTTTCTTTGAGATACTGGGCCATTGGGTCTAGCTAAAACAAGAAGAAAATAGGGTAAATGTTACAAATGGTCCTTGTGGTTTGAGGTGATGTTCAACATTAACCTTGGGGTTTGAAAATGTTCAATATCACCTTAGTGGTTTGCAATAATGATCAATATTGGTCCAAAATGTTATTTATAGCAAAATTTTCATCAATTAAAATAGTATCAAAAATTAAATAAAATAAGAAATACTTGAAAAAAGTTTGTTTTCTAATTAAAATGATAAATTTATCCTTATGAATCACATACACATGAATTTTAATTGTTGAATTTTTTGCCGAAATTAGCATATGGACCAATATTGATTAATTTTGCAAACCACAAAGGTTACATTAAACATTTTGAAACCACAAGGTTAATGTTGAACATCACCCCAAACCACATGGACCATTTATAACTTTTACCCAAGAAAATATATAAATCACATTTCTCATATTGGGTATGCTTTAGAGTTTAGAGTCTGTTCAAATAAGTGTCAGTTCAATTGTCCAAAAAAAAAACAAGAGTCAGTTCATAAAGAGCTTTTGACACTTGCAGGACCTAATTTAGTATTGGATTAGGGTTTTCGTATGTGGGCGTCAATTTGGGTACTAGTGGTTTATGTTAATATTATGAAATAAATCATGTTCATCATGCTCAGCTGGTTTATTTTTCTTGCTAGACCATGAGTGATTGAATTTCTTGTTAATTTTATGTAATCTTCTATCCTAGCATATATGTACTCTAGTTGTTCATATATTGAATTTGAAGCAATCTATTGTTATATTATCAAGTAGTCTAATCCCTTTCTTTCTATGATTCATTTGAGATAATTTTGATGCCTGTACTTTGTGGTTGAGCTTTAAGCTGTACATTTGGATATTGTATGAGTGGTGGAAGGTGAAAAATTGATTTTGGCAAAGTTATTTGGTATTGAAATCTGGGTTTTTGGTTTTTGGTTTTTTGTTTTTTGTTTTTTGTTTCTAGTCTGGTATGTATGGGTTCTTATTCAAGTGGGTATTGGAGGGAAGCAAACGAAAGCCATAGCTTTGGCCTTAGCTTGGGCTTAAAGAGAGTGTTGCTGTTCAGGTTGAGGAGAAGGGAAAAATCATGAGATTCAATTATTTTCATTGAGATTTGAGTTTGCTCAAGTTGAATGGAGATGGAATTAAAGGATTACAATGGATTTTTTTGGTCTGTGTAAAAGTAGAGAGGAAAGGAAAGGGAAAAGTTCTATTCTTTGCTGAGGTTCAATGAATGGAGATCGAGATGGGATTAACTTGTCCTTTGGGCTTCGATGAATCTTGTTCATGATTGAAAAAAAAAAAAAAAAAGAGATTTAATTGTCTGGCAAAATAGAGAGAAGAGAGAATGAGACAGAAAATTATATTCTCCATCAATTATTTTTTTAACAATTCTCCATTAATTAATTTAATTAATGTATAAAATGTAACAAAAGTTGCGAATTGCTACGAAATTACGAATCATCACTAAAATTGTTCAAAAATTAATTTTCGACTCGAGTCCAGATTGTCAAAGCGTCATTCATTGGCCAAACCTTAACCCATGAACTCCCAAAAGATTTAAAAATGCATGCATTTTCATTAAACGTAAGCTTTTATTTATGACCAATGAACAAGTTAGACCACATTAGTATGCGCATCGAGATTTCATACAATCTTAGAAAATCAAAAAATGAAAATGGTGGATTCACCTTTGTCCATGTATTTACCGTGTAATAATATACACCGTGTGAAAAAATTGGTTTCGTTTGTCATAGTTTGGGCCTCGGTCAAAACAGTCAACCCAAACTTTCGTAATAATTTGTAAAATTTTGCAATGGTTCATAGTATTTTGTAAACTTTCGTAGTATTTCGTATACTTTCGTAATATTTCGTAACATTTGATTTTTGAGTTCAGATATTCTCTTCATGAAGAGTTCCTCGTATTTCCTCACTAATTAATCATGGCCGTCTAATTCCATCTGGTAGCCAATAATGTTTTTATATATATATATATATATATATATATATATATAAGCTTTCTCCACTAAAGATAGAGTAGTATGTACTGTAGTACAGATTAATGTCATCGTTTTTCCTATAATTTAGCATATAAATTAAAGTCTTCCAAGTAAACTTGAAGAAATCAAAGATTTGAGTTTTTTTTTTTTTGGACGGAAGATTTGAGAATTCTTTCATATTTTAACAATTAAGTAACTTTTGATTTTGATTTTTGATTTAGAAATTTGTTGATGGTGAAATTAAAGATAGACAGATGATCATGAAGTAGACTTGGGTTGGAGTCTTGGAGACGACCAGGGTTGGTGAAAAGATCGATCTGGGACAATGAAAAGTTGATGGAAGATGCTCCGCTGTATAAGTGTATATATGCACTATTCAACATCGACCATAGTTATTATATGGGACTCATGACTGTTACGTACTTGAATGCAGAAATGCAGACTAGCTCTGAAGTATTCATAAATACCAATTTGAACTATCCATAATTATATGGAACTCATGATTGTTACGTCAAATAATGCAGAATTTGACTGTTACCGCATGAGAATAATTAAACATAAGAATTCGAACCAGCCGTTTATAAACATAAGAATAATCAGAGGGTCAATTAAGCACCTAATCAAATTGGACATGGCTACTATGTTATACAAAATAACCATTTTTAGGTGATCGATGACGCAATATTGTATTTGTCTTCGCAGTTTGTTCATTACTAAATGATTGACGTGACATTATATTAATTTTTCAAATTTTGTTATCGGTCTAAATTCAAATTCAAAAACGTGAATCTCTAATACAATTCATGGTCAACTAAATGCGGCACTGAAAATAAATATCATAGAACGTGTATATTGATTATTTTGTGGACCATCTCTTATATGTTTTGCGGCTTTTTCCTTTCTTATTTCTTCTTTTACTTGCTCGACTCTCTTTGAAATTGAATTCAGGTTAGTTCCATATATCAAACCCTATTATTATTATTATTATTATTATTATTATTATTATTATTATTATTATTATTATTATTATATTGGATAAATATTTTTTTCTTTCACCACCGTCACATAGGAAAAAAAGAAAATTCTGGCTACTATTATTTGCAATTGCCATGTTATTATGCAGCATTTTGCCTATGCCAGATACATCATGTTCATCGGGAACGCAATCTCATTGCTGATGCGCTTACTAAAGATAGCATATGCCTTCCTCGTGGTACTACTCTTTTTTGCAGCCCCCTGCCCACTTATCTCGTATGGTTTTTGATGATATCGCTGGAGTGGGTCTTTTCAGATTGATTGGCCTGAATAGGTCGTTTGGTTAGCTTCTTGGTTTCTTTTCTGTTTTGCCTTTGTGGCTTCCCTTGTAAGCAAAAAAAAAAGGAAAAAATAAAATAAAGGATGGTTGGAATTTTAATTTTTAAGGATGGTTATAATGTAGTCTCGCGGATTGCGGTGTCAAAATTGAATTTTGAGGCAGTTTCGGTGATTGCTTGGATTGAAGTTTTTTTGTTTTAAGCTATTATGATCGATCGAGTATTGAGATTTTGTGAATTGGGTGGTCTGAGAAATGAAAAAAAAGGGGAGGATGTACGCGGTAGGGAGGTTGATGCAAAAGAAGGGGAATCTGTGTTATGTCCTTCTTCGTCTTCCAACGATGAGACATGCATGCATCCAGCAATCTCGAGAAAATAGGCAGCCATTGAAGTCGAAACGTTGCAATTATGATGCTGAAAGTTTGACTGTTGATCAGTCGAAAATCTAAATCTTCTTCCTCTCTCGATCATCTCCTCACCACCAACAAAATCCAAATCGTTCCTTTCTAATTTGTTCCAATTACAGAGAAAACCATGGATTCAAAGATGGCCGGAGAAGTACAGACTGATGTCATCATTTATCCTTTAATTTCTATAGCTAAATTAAAGTCTTCCAAGTAGACTTGAAGAAATCTTTTGAGAATTCTTCCCTCGAAATTTTCATATTTTTCACCTTCGAAATTTTCTCGAAACTCAAAATTTTGGTCATTGAAATTAAAGATAGACAGATGAAGAAGATTTGGTCAGGTTGGAGACGACCAGGGGTGGTGAAAAGATGGATCTGGGACAATGGAAATTGGAAAGTTGATGGAAGATGCTCCGCCGTATATATGCACCATTCAACATCGACCATAATTTATTATATGGCACTCATGACTGCTACGTACGTGAATGCAGATCCACTTTGAATTACTATCCATAAATACCAATTTGAACTATCCATAAATATATGGGACTCATGATTGTTACGTGAAATAATGAAGACTTTGATTGTTACCGCATGAGGATAATTAAACATAAGAATTCGAACCAGCCGTTTATAAACATAAGAATTATACTTATCAGAGGTACAATTAAGCACCTAATCAAATTGGACATGGCTACTATGTACGTTATACAAAATAACCATTAATTTTAGGTGATGACGTAATATTTTATTAAATTTTGTAGTTCGTTCATTACTAAATGATTGACGTGACATTATATTAAATTTTCAAGTTTTGTTCTCAGTCTCAATTCAAATTCAAAAATGCGATCATCTCTAATACAATTCATGGTCAATTAAATGCGGCACCGAAAATAAATATCATAGAACATGTATATTAATTATTTTGTGGACCATCTTATACGTTTTGCTCGACTTTCTTCGCACTTGCAATATAATTATTTGACAATTCACATACGAAGTCTTAAATAATTCACATGAAGGTAGATTCATCTAATAGACCACACATAAATACTAAATAGACTTGGTCTACGTATGTATGAAAGGATATATATATGGCAAGAGAACGGGTTGGTGATGAGGATCATCATATCAGCTTCATTTTCAAATTCTTTCTTCGCCTCATTTTTTTTCCAATCCTCAATAAAAATTATTAAGAATTCTCTATCTCCATCCTCATTGGGGATTAGGATTCCATATCCACCCCGATCACTGATAAAAATTGAACATATCTTCTTCTTTTTTTCTATTCTCCAAAAATTAAAATCAAAATAACATAAATTCTTATTTTATAAAGTACAAACTATAACAAATTTTGCCGGCGAGCTGTGACATGTTGGTTATTGATAAAACTAACATTGTGAAGGTTACAAATTCAAATTTCACTGGTATCCAAGGATGGGTGAAGTAGGGAAAAAAATTGTCCAATTGTCCCCAAATTTCTCCCCCATCAAAGTCGGAGATCCTACAGAGATCTGCCCCGATGAAAATTTTTGCCAGCCTTAAATCTGTCTTACAAACTTATGCAAAATTCAAATGAACCAAACCCATTCCCCAGAATGATCAAGAAGAAAAGATAAGCCATGTATGAAAGATTACCTCGGCAATTAGTAGTCAAAACTTCTACACTGATCCAGTAATCCAAAATTTGATCGATGAGTTAAATCTACCTCAATTTGGTCCAACAATTTTGAGCAAGTTACGTAAGTACAGTATTTATGCATATATGTGATTTAATTTGGATGCAAGATATCATCTAGCACACTCCTCAATTTTAAGTGAGTCACGTAAAGTAAAGTATTTATGTAATTAGTACCACACTCCTTTCATCAACAAGACATCGTCTAGCTAGCAAAAAAATTTCTCTAATCAAAGAGGACATTTTAGTTCGCTTTTTTATTTCGGGATATTGGGGACAAAACAGCTAGAAAATATATAAATCGCATTTCACATATTGAAATGAAAATAAGTAGGGTTAATTTACTAAGCTAAAGAGGATCACCTCTCTTGACTCAATCACCAAATTCTGTTTTGTCTTATTAATGCAGATATGTTGATTCCGACCCCGGCCGGTGCATGCACCAAATTTTGTTTTTTCCGGCTATGCATTATTGGAGCTAGCAAACTAATTAACGTTTCTTATGTTTTGTATATATCTGACAAGATGCCATTGTTCTGTCAAATTTGAGCCATATATGCCTTTGTGTGTGTGTGTATATAGATGGACCATTCAACATCATAGTTAATTATATATATATATATATATATATATAGTGCCATTCACGTGCGCACGTCCGCACGTAAAGTAAAATACGAACATTCTCATTGTGAGTGCAAACTAATGATCAAAACCGTCTATATTTTAGGTCATCCTTCAAGGATCATTTTGAAAAGAAAAAAATTCGAATTGGAAATTATTTAGCCATTTGATTACCACATTCATCATTTCAACCTTATCTGACGGACTGTATTTGTCTGTAAACTATACAACGAACAGATGACCAAACAATCTCCAATTCGGCTGATTTTTTGCAAGGATAATTCTTGAAAATAAATCTAAACGATGAACGGTTCCGATGATTGAGTTATGTTGTCAAATAGTCGGTACGAGAATGTTCGCATTTTACTTTACGTGCGGACGTGCGCATGTGAAGGGGACTGTATATATATATATACACTGTATATATGAGGTCTTTCTACCTTGCGTAAATTGATTTTGAAGTGAGTGCCTAAATTTGATATATATATATATATATATAGTTATATACAATGATTATCATGTAAGAAAATCCTTATTTTTTTTATCTCAACCATCAGATCTATTTTAAATGATCTGATCTGACGGCTGAGATCAAAACTTCGTACCTTAAAAAGTAAGAACATCCTTGACAGAGAAGGCCTGGTATATATATATATATATATATATATACAGTCCCTTTCACATGCGCACGTCTGCACGTAAAGTAAAATGTGAACACCCTCATACCGATTAATTGACAACATAACTCAATCATCGAAACCGTTCATCGTTTAGATTTATTTTCAAGAATTACCCTTGCAAAAAATCTGCCGAATTGGAGATTGTTTGGTTATCTGTTTGCTGTATAGTTTATAGACAAATACAGTTCGTCAGATAAGGTTGAAACGATGAATGTGGTAATCAAATGGCTAAATAATTTCCAATTTGAATTTTTTTTTAACAAAATGATCTTTGAAGGATGTCCTAAAATATAGACGGTTTTGATCATTAGTTTGCACTCGCAATGAAGATGTTCGCATTTTATTTTACGTGCGGACGTGCGCATGTGAAGGGGACTATATATATATATATACTGTATTTGTATATATCTCTTTTATAATATGGACAGTTATAACATTGGTTAGACTATGGACATGTGTCGACCATTGAGGAGGAAGGCGAGACTCACCCTTAACTTAGGGAGGTGAGCAAAAATTGTGAGAATGTGGAGTACTATTGTCCCACATTGGAGAAAATGGACTTTGCAAATATGTTTATAAGGATTTGAGTCTCTTCAACCATTGTCAATTAGTTTTGGTTGTGATGCCTAGATTACTTCATTATGGTATCAGAGACAGGTTGTAGAGGCTCAAATCCTTATAAACACATTTGCAATGTACTTTTTCTCCAATGTGGGACAACACTCCACATTCTCACATACCCTCACACGTGTGACGAATTTTTAAACCAAACACGTAGACAATATATATTAAGTGATGTGGAACACGTGTGGCCAATTAGCTTCAAAAATGCTCTCATCTATAATATGCTAAGCACGTGATTTTGAAGTATGTTGATTTAAAGTGAATCCCTAGCAAATAACATGCATACATGTTGACTGTACTGTACTAGCCGAACCAGTAGTATCCATCGGCGGTCATGAATCATGATGATAATCGTTTATCACGTATAGATAGATATTTCAATTTATGATCGATGTGACTGGATATACGTGCATACCGTGTACGTGCGTCAACATTTTTTGGCTCCAAATTAAAATTGTGTTATACTTGGTCTCCTCCTATGTACGTATGAAAGGATCATCTGTCTTACAAATTAATTAGTAGTCAAAACTTCTTTCTGTACTGATCGAGGAATCCAAAATTGTTCGTTAATTTCATGACTAAAATCTGAATACCAATTTTCAGAAGCCACGTACGTACAGTATTTTTGCATCGATGCATGCATGATTTAATTTCGATAGATACTGAATTTCCACGTACTTGCCTCCACAGGCGGAGCCACGTTTGGGCTGACCTGGGCTCCAGCCCGGGTAACTTCTTGCAAGAAATAAGAATCCTTATGTATAATTAAGCATTTTTTTACCGGTTGTAAATGTTAGCCCACCTATTTTTTTGACTTTTAGCCCACTTCCAATTGAAAACTAACTCAGTTTGACAAAATAAAGTTTTTTTTTTTACTCATTTTCTCTCAATATTAGCCCACTTCTCTCTAATCTAGTTTTTTTTTTGCTTTCAATATTTGTATTAAACTTTAACAAAGAATTATTTCTTTGTTTTTTTTCTTTTTCGAATTTGTTAAAAATGAGTGGTTAGTTATGTATATTTTGTTTAGATTTATATTTTGGAAGAAATTATGATGTTAATATATGCAAGCAACCAAACAATTTTTTTAGCCCACCCTAATCTAAAATCCTGGCTCCGCCATTGCTTGCCTCAATGCCTTGTAGCTCCATCTATATATATATATATATATGCAAAATTGCAAACCAATCTACAAGCTAGACATAAAGGCAAAGCAAAAAACTAAAAGAGTACGTACTCTAAAAATAGAATATGGACTTGCCAATCTCTATGCTGGTTAAGAAACTGGTACTGAAGGTTAAAAAGGAGATATTCTCATCTTCATCATCATATCCCGGTTATGTAGTTGATGATTTATATTCTCTTGTGTCTCCTTCTCCTTATGACACTGCGTGGCTGGCGATGATTCCGAATCCTCAATTACCAGATCAGCCCTTGTTCCGCGGATGCCTGGATTGGGTGCTCCGCAACCAAAAACCAGGAGGCTTCTGGGCATCAGAGACCACCAACATGATGAGTACCGTAGAGTCCCTCACTTCAACTCTCGCTTGCATAGTTGCACTCACCACCTGGAATGTTGGCCACACTGCCATTCAGAAAGGTACGTACGCCGGCATGAATTTCACAGATGGTCGTAACAAATTTTGCCTTTAATTGTTGGACAACGTACGTAGTACTTTTAATGTAAATTTTGCTAGCCGTTAAATTGACTTTTTCACCAAATTTAACGATTCGAAAAATCGGGAACATCATATATATATTCGGAGCATGATAAAATTTTCATAATTATATGTATGTTGTATTAATTTGCGGAATATGTGTGTCTAGGGTTAGCATTCATTCATGCAAATGCAGAAGAGCTACTGAAAGCGCAAAATGGTTTCTTTCCCGAGTGGTTTGTTATTGTTTTTCCGGCAATGGTTGACCTAGCAAAGACCAAAGGCCTACATGTTTACTTCTCAAATGGTTCAAAAGCGCATATACAACAAATCTTTCAAGAGAGACAACAACTATTCCAAATCAACAGGTTAGCTTAACCTAGCTATAATCTTAACTTTTATGGGAATAGGTACTTAATTTGACCAATCATGTTTATCAAATTCGATATAACATAGTTAGTTTCATTAATTTTTTCAAATTTTGGTTCACACTGTTAATGCAATTAATATTCCCAAACATGTGGGGGCGCGCAGGTTGGGGCTTCCTTGTCAGCACACGTACTACGCAACAGTACTCGAAGCTCTGCCGAAGACATACAATGAGCTTTTGCTACAACAAAGTGAAAAATATGGGTCGTTCATCATGCAGTCCCCATCAGCCACCGCGTATGCTTTCATGAAGACAGGAAATAACAAGTTTTTGGTCAATTTGAATTCTATTATCCAAAGATGTGGATATGGCGGTACGATAGATCAAGAGTTTGTGAAAATCTATGTTTATTTAAAGTGAATGATATAGTTTTTAGAGTTTTGAACTTTTTTTATTTATTATTATTTCAGGATCCGACTCCTTATAACTGTTTACATACATAACTTAGATGACGAAACTCTTTGAATTGGATTTTTTTTTTATGAATAATTTTTGTATAAAAACTTAAAAAATAAACAATTTTGATCATTGAATTATATTGCATTAAAACCTAGCTCCAAAAAAAATAAAAAAAGTTATTGTGGACATCCTCTTTAGATTTGGCCTATACACACATACCTTTACAAATTAACACACTTGCATGCATGTACGTACGTTTAAGATATTAGTGTTATATTGACACAAACAGTCATTAAAAAGGAACTCAATTTTGGTGTGTATATGTTAGTTCCTGCAAATTACGCCATGGATAACGATCTCGTAAAAATCTGTCTTATTGACCGGATTGAGACACTGGGACTGGTAGAGTATTTCATGGAGGAGATAACGACTCTACTGGATCAAGTTTTCAGGTGAAGACTGTAATTAATTAATTTTCCATTAGAATTAATCATTATTAAAGCAAAAAAAATAAAATCTGATTGACTTAACTAATTCTTTTCGAAGAGCAGAAGTTATGTCAACAATGAAGGGACAGCAATGACGGCAAAGCATGGTCTGCTTCCACTACAACTTTATAGAGATTCACTAGCATTTCGGCTGCTGAGACTACATGGTTATACAGTATCTCCTTGTAAGTATATATACATTGATCTCGATGCCTATATATACTAGTTAATTTATTAATTATCCTTCCTCGATCATTCTTAATTAATTTGAGCCTTGCATGATCTACAGGGAAGTTCTGCCGGTTTCTCCAAGATGAAGATATAGTGGTGCACATACAAGAGCACCATGAAAAGTTTTTGAGTGCCATGTATAATATATACAGGGCATCAGATCTTACTTTCCCTGGAGAAAGTCAGCTTAAAGATGCCAGGGTATTCTCTACAAGAATACTGAAAATGGAAACAATAACAAATTCAAAGAATTTGCGAGACCAGGTATGGTAAATAATTCAGAGCCAAACAGATAAAAAACAACTGCAAACTAAAAACCACAACAAAAATTTAGATATATTTGTAGTCGCAACAAAGTCTGATGACTAAAAGTATACTTTTGTGAGCTTTATTAGTCATAAAATGTGACGTAACTATGTTGTGACTGAAACTCTCTGCCTAAAAATTTTAGTCACAAAAAGGTTAGAACTTATAGCGAACTAGAATTGAGGAATCCTAACTTATGGTCCCGAACTAGTGAACTCGAATTGAGGATCCTAACTAATAGTCCCGAACTTGTAAAGTTAAGAATACTCAAAATCGTTCCAATTAGTTATTTGATTATCTCATGAATTTATTGAAATTTTCCCTTTGTGTAGATTAATCATGAACTCAGCCATCCATGGCTTGCTCGGTTGGATCATCTGGAACACAGGAAATGCATTGAGAGGAAAGAAGCTATGGATCCATGGAAAGGAAAAGCATTTTCCTATAGGTAAGAATAAGTTAAATGCATAATTGAGGTTAGTCGAATTAGTAATTTGACATTTGTTAAATATATATACTTCAATAACCTGCAGGTTATCATTTTCGAGCGATGCCATGCTGCAACAACTTGCCATTGAGAATTTTTCACTCAGACAATCAATATTCAGAGATGAACTAAAGGAGTTAGAGAGGTGGTCAAAGGTCATGGGCCTTTGTGACATGGGGTTTGCTAGACAGAAAACCGCATATTGTTATTTCGCAGTTGCATCTACTGTATCATCTCCTTTCCTTTCGGATGTGAGGTTCGCACTAGTAAAAAGTGCAATCCTTGTCACAGTTGCTGATGATTTTTTTGATGCTGAAGGTTCATTGAGTGAATTGGAAACTCTTACAAATGCCGTTAACAGGTACAAACTAGAACAATTATTGGCAGTGCTACGGAAAAAATAAGCCCTTCGATCTGATCTATAATGTATTTGTTGGAAGTAACTAATGTGGTTATCATAATTTTCAGATGGCAGCAAAAAGGGCTGAATGGACACAGCAAGACTATATTTACAGCTCTCAAGGATCTTCTTGATGACATTTCTATGCAATTCTTCAATAAAGATGGATATGACATACGCATATACCTACAAGATCTAGTAAGATTTTGATCGAATTCAAACATTACAAGCTTTTCGACATTTTCTTGCATCCTAAGGCAAGATTTGTGTTTCTGATATTTCTCCTTAACTTTTTGTCGGACATAGTGGCATCAAACATTTGTGAAATGGTTAAAGGAGGCTGAGTGGAGCAGAACTGGGCATACCCCATCAACAGCTGAGTACCTTCAAGTCGCCACGAGCTCCATAGCTGCACAAACTATTCTTCTTCCAGCAGCTCTTTTGCTTAGTCCACAACTAGGAATAGACATCCTCAAGTGCCCTCAAAATGAGCCAATTACAAATTTACTTTTACTTTTGACACGCCTTTTGAACGATATTGGAAGCTACGAGGTAGCTCTATAGTTGACAACTTGACATATAATAATCCTATTATTGTTGATCTTGATTTGAAATTTAATGTGGAAAAGGAAAATTACTAATGGCGGGCAGCATTGATATTGCAGAGGGAGAAAGAGGAGGGGAAGCCAAATCTGGTTCTGCTACACATGAAGGAAAATCCGAATTTGGGAGTTGAAGAATCAATTGAGGTTATACAGAAGATATTGGATGAAAAGAAGAAAGAGTTTCTGGAACAGGTTTTGGTGAGTGGAATGAGTGATATGCCAGAAGCATGTAAACTACTCCACTTTTATTGCCTCAAAGCATTTCAGATGTTCTACAACTCAACAAATGCATTTGATTCCCCAACAGAGATGTTAGCTGACATCAATAAAGCAATTTATGATCCATTAAAAATGGATCACAAAAGTTTGGCTAGTAGCTATAGCCAAGTTGGTACTAAAAGCCTTCAGGTCCAACAGAGAGTAACTGGAACAAGCTCTAGGACCTGTAAGAGCATAATGGAGAGCAGAACTAGTACTAATGATGCTATAAAATTCCGCCAGGGAAAAGATTGTTTTGCGAAGCCTCACTTGGGAATCTTATCACTTAAGATGAGAAAACCAACAATTTGTACGACTTTTCCAAAGCCGAAAGCTTGTACTTACCTGTGGCATAAGTAATCATGAACAAATGCAAGATGACACCAAGACACTCATTATATTTGATGATCATTAATAAATACATGATCTGCAGTATATAAGTAGATTTGAAGTGTCAATGTGTCATGGGTCAAAAACCGTCAAATAACTAGCTATAAAGCCATAAAGGTTTCTTTGCAGGTGAGGCTGGATTTTGAAGTCTAAAAAGCAACTCAAATATCTTAGAACTGATAAAGATTGTACCAAGCCTTAACTATCAAGTCTCTGCTATAAGTAAACTCATGCGTTATTTATCCATTAAATAGTGATTCATATTCAACTTTTTGTTTCCGAGATTAATTTATATAAACCATCAAAGGTTTACTTTTAATTCAAGTGATTGCTCAACATATAATTAATGGGAATTTCCATGGCCAACATTGGCTCATTTCTTTCTCTCTTCTACATTCTATCAATTCTCTTCATACATTCTAGCCACACCATAGCAAAACCAGGCTTGACCAAGCTCATCCACCGCGATTCACCAGATGACCATAGTGTCGTTGGTGCACACCAGCAAGCAAATCAGCGTTATATATATAATGTCAAGGCAAAGACATTGCGTTTTGGCCATGAATAATGTACCTAAAGTCCATGAATGTGTAATGAATATCAGGACATGAAGAAAATTGTGAGGAATAAATGAACTTTTACAAGTTAAAATCAACTTCTCCTTTGGTCCCTTGCTTTCAACTTCATATACATGGGGGATGAGGCAGAGACTTTATCCAAGGTGGGACCTTTTTTCTCATTTTTGATATTGGGGCTAGCTAAAACAAGAAGAAATATATAAATCGCATCTCATATTGGGTATGCTTCAGAGTTTGTTCAAACAAGAGCCAGCTCATTAAGCATGCAATTAGGGGGCTACTGCAATCAAGTTTTTGACACTTGCAGGACCTAATGTAGTATTGGATTAGGGGTTTCGTATGTGGGCGTCAATTTGGGTCGTAGTGGTTTATGTTAATATTATGAAGTAAATCATGTTCATCATGCTCAGCTGGTTTTTTATTCTTGCTAGACAATGAGTGATTAAACTTCTTGTTAATTTTATGTAATCTTCTATCCTAGTATATATGTACGTACTCTAGTTGTTCATATATTGAATTTGAACTTTGAAGCAATCTATTGTTATATTATCAAATATCAAGCAGTCTAATCCCTTTCTTTCTTTGATTCATTTGTGATAATTTTGATGCCTGTACTTTGTGGTTGAGCTTTAAGTTGTACATTTGGATTGTATGAGTAGTGGAAGGTGAAAAATTGATTTTGGCAAAGTTATTTGGTATTGAAATCTGGGTTTTTTGTTTTTTTTTGTTTTTGTTTCTGGTCTGGTATATATGGGTTCTTAATCAATTGGTATTGGAGGGAAGCAAACGAAAGCCATAGCTTTGGCCTTGGGCTTAAGGAGTTGCTGGTCAGGCTGAGGAGAAGGGAAAAAAATATGAGATTCAATTAATTTTTCTTGGTGTTTTTCATTGAGATTTGAGTTTGCTCAGGTTGAATGGAGATGGAAGGATTACAATCTTGGATTTTTTTGGTCTGTGTAAAAGTAGAGAGGAAAGGAAAGGGAAAAGTTTTATTCTTTGCTGAGGTTCAATGGAGATCGAGATATAAACATAAGAATTATACTTATCAGATCGAGGGTCAATTAAGCACCTAATCAAATTGGACATGGCTACGCCGATGACACAACATTTTATTAGTCTTCGTAGTTTGTTCATTACTAAATGATTGATGTGACATTATATTAGTTTTTCAAGTTTTGTTATCTGTCTAAATTCAAATTAAAAAATACAATTATCTCTAATACAATTCATGGTCAATTAAATGCGGCACTGAAAATAAATATCATAGAACGTGTATATTGATTATTTCGTGGACCATTTTTTATATATTTGTCTTTCTTATTTCTTCTCGTACCTGCCCAACTCGCTTTGAAATTGAATTCAGGTTGGTTTCATATATAGAATCCTATTATTATTAAATATTTCTTTCTTTTATCACTGTCAAATACTCAAATAGGAAAAAAAGAAAATAAAGGATGGTTGGAATTTTAAATTTTTAATGATGAATGGCTTGGGGACATGGGAATAATTAAGACCAAATATGCTGCGCTTTCATTTGCGCCAGCCAACCGCTTTTCTCTTCCTTGTTTTTGGTTTTGCTCATCAACATAGGGCTTGTTTGTGATTGCTTTTTGGAGATCCAAAAGCGCTTTTGAAATAATTGAAAAAATTAATTATAAATATAAAAAAATTTGAAAAAAATAAAATTTGTTTTGGGTGAGTTTTAGAAGCACTTGGAGTAGTTTTAAGAAGCATTTGTCAAGTGCTTCCTTGTATAAAAGCGCTTTTATAAAATTTAAAAAGCGCTTTTAGGCTTTTCAGAAGCAGTCCCAAACATGCCCATACTTTCTTTAATTGGGTTCGTCTTTCGTAGTGTGCAATTAGAATTATTAGAGACAAACTGCTTCTTCAAACGGCCTTAATTTGTTTCGTTATCTGTTTTTGTATTTGTTTTCTTAATTTTGAGCTAGTATTGGGTAAACTTGGGTTCCTGAGGGGGATTCTGATAGTTTTTTATTCACGCAAATACGCAATGATTGTTTTGAGCTACACAAAATTTATTTCTGGGTTTTGATCAGTTGGGTTCTTGAATTATAATGTAATCTCGCGGATTGGTCATCTGGGTGGTGTCAAAATTGAATTTTGAGGTAGTTTCGGTGATTGCTTGGATTGAAATTTTTTTAATTGTTTCAAGCTATTATGATCGAGTATTGAGATTTTGTGAATTGGGTGGTCTGAGAAATGAAAAAAAGGGGCGGATGTTCTGTAGAATAACTGTCAAATTAGGATTACTAATGTTATCAGGAGACCTTGTAATTATGTGGGTATCTTGTTTCCTTGTACGTTTAGATTAACTCTTGTATCATTATAAATACCCCCTTGAGGGATGAATACAGTGACTGAATATTGAAACACAAATTGAGTTGTTCTTTTCTACTTGGTATCAGAGCAAGTTCAATCCTGTGAATTTGCTTGAAACCCGAATTCCAAAGAAACATCACAAACACATACCCAAAGATCCGCATATCTTGAATTACTTTACAAAACCCAGCACAAACCAACAAATATACAGCCACGGCTTGAAGCTACTGCCTTGAAGCCGCAACCAACAAGCCACAGCAACAAAGACGCAATCATCAGACCGCCTGCACCACTCCACGTGAAATCTTTTGTTTTCTGCCGATAAGTTACATCTCCATCACAACAAAACAGTTGTTTATTGTTTTTAAATAAAAGCTGTATTCTTGACCAAACAAGGGGCTGCTACAACCAGTAATTTTTTGGTCCACAATGGAAAACGATGATGCTGCCACTCTTGCACTTCATAACTTGCCTCCAACCATCAACCATTATCATACTACGACTCTGGATAACTCGGCGTTTCCCACCGGCGTGGCTTTGAATGAATCCAATTACACCATATGGGCACCTCTGATGAAGATGAGGATTGGAGCACGAGGAAAGGTGGGATACCTCACCGGAGCCAAAGCTATGCCGGCCATGGATATTCCTGAATTCGAAGTTTGGGCCACAGACAATGAAAAGGTGAAAAGTTGGCTTATTGATTCTATGGAACCATCACTCATGAATCGGTACATCCGACTCCCGACAGCCAAAGATGTTTGGGAAGCTGTTGAGAAGACTTTTTATGATGATTCTGATGAAACCAGAATTTTTGAATTAAACAAAAAGTGCTTTGGAGCAAGACAGAATGGTCGAACCCTTCCAACCTATTACAATGAATTGGTGGGGATGTTTCAGGAAATTGATCAGCGTATGGCCTCTCAAAATAACACGGTGAATGCAGTTGTTCAAGAGACAACTGCCATGGCACGGATGCGAGTTCATATGTTTCTTAGTGGGCTCGATTCAGAGTATGATCAAGTTCGTGGTGAGATTCTACGCAAAGACCCAAAATTTGACTTGGAGCAAAGTTATGCCTATGTTCGGAAGGTTCATTCTGATAGGCAGGCAATGGGACACATCTCTGAGTCCTCTGTCATGGCTGTCCAACGCAAACAGGGTCCTCCTCCAGGCTTCTCAACTCCTTCACAGCGCCGCCCTCTGGGTAAAACAAATCCATATGCAAACACAAAGTGTTCACTCTGTGGAGAGCTTGGTCATAGCAAGCAACGATGTTACGAAGTGATTGGCTATCCAGAATGGTGGGACTTCACCAAGAAACCACGCAAGAATCTGAGTAAGGCTGCTGTTGCTATTACTGAGGAAGAACATGTAGACAAGGCCTCCGCTAATGTGGCACAGTCAGGTATGAAGGGTAAGGTTGCTTTGAATAATACATGGATAATTGATACAGGTGCATCTGACCATATGACCAATGATCCAAGTTTGTTGAAAAATCTCAAACCCTCATCTCAAAACATTGTTTCTACTGCTGATGGTACCCCAACTCCGGTTATTGGAGAAGGTTCTATTGTTTTATCTGATTCTTTAACTCTTGAGTCTGTGTTGGTTGTTCCCTCACTAGCTTATAGTCTCCTCTCTGTTGGCCAAATAATTCTTGCCCTTGCATGTATTGTGACTTTTTATCCGTCTTTCTGTGTGTTTCAGGACATTCTGACTCGGCGGATTCTTGGTTATGGTGTTAGAAGGGGGAAATTATACTACCTGGACCTGACAGAGAATGGAGAGAAACATCAATATCTTTTGGGGCAAGCTCATCAGACTACCGGGGTTGAGAATGCAAAAGAAACAGTTTGGTTATGGCATCGGCGTTTAGGACATTTATCATTTAGTTATCTTAAAAAACTACAACCTCATTTGTTTTCGGTTGTTAGTGATTTAGATTTCCATTGGGACATCTGTGAATTGGCCAAAAGCCATCGTATTTCATATTCACCAAGTTTGAATAAAAGTCCGGTTCCGTTCATGAAAATTCATTCTGATGTTTGGGGTCCTGCAAGAATTCCCTCTTTATCTGGAGCACGATATTATGTTACTTTTATTGATGATTGTACACGCATGACTTGGGTTTCTCTGCTGAAGAACAAAAGTGATGTTTTTGATATGTTTACTAACTTCTACAAGATGGTGGCAAATCAGTATCAACAGTCTATCCGGGTTTTTCAATCTGACAATGGTGGAGAATTTGTGAATGGTCCGATGATTGAGTTTTGTAGAACACATGGAATCCGTCATCAGACATCCAATTCTTATACTCCTCAGCAGAATGGTTTGGCAGAGAGAAAGAATAGACAATTGATGGAGGTTGTTCGTGCTTCTTTATTCGGCATGAATGTTCCACGTTGTTATTGGGGAGAAGCAGTCAAATCAGCAGCATATCTCATCAATCGTACCCCTTCTCGGGTCATTGAGTTTCAAAACCCCCATCAGAAGCTACACACACTTCTGACAATTCCATCACTACCTTATTTGGAGCCTCGCGTGTTTGGATGCATAGTTTATGTTCATATACCAAAGCCTCAACGAAGTAAACTCGATCCTCGTGCCCGAAAGTGTATTTTTGTTGGATATGCCGAATTTCAGAAAGGGTATCGCTGCTATGATCCACTCACAAAAACAATGCATATCTCTCTTGATGTTTCATTTCGTGAATCTGAACCATATTTTTCAAGGGAGGCTCCATCGTGTTCCCTTCAGGGGGAGAAAGGTTGTGAAATGATTTTTGATGTATTTGAAGACTTAGAGAATATGGAAGAACGTTTTGGTGTTGAGTTGACTGAACAAAGTGGTGGAAATAATAAAAATAGGGAGCAAACCGAGCAAGGTGGAACAGCTGAGATCCACGCCCATGCCCACGCGCCAGCAGGTGGACCCACGCCTGTCTCCCACATGCCAGGCGTCACATCTGTCTCCCACATGCCCCACATGCCAGGCGTCACGGCTATGGTTGACGAGCCGGCTACGGCTGACGAGCTCAGTTTTGTCCATACGGCTGACGAGCCCAGTGCTATCCACACAGCTGACAACCCATCTATTGATAGCCACGTGTTGATCCCAGCTGAGCCTACAGATTTACTTTCTGAAGAGTTTTTAAACCAGAGGGAAGTTTCTTCAGAAGCTCAGGCACAAGGTACTCCCCCTTCTACATCAACAACTGAAGAATCCTGTCAGAATGCTCCTCCACAGGTAAATTTTGATCCTAATATCAGGTTAGAAAATATTGAGCTTAGGAAATCACAAAGGGTCACTAAGGGGATTCCTAAAAAACAATATGAGCCAGATATCAAATCTAAAGCCAAATACCCCATAGCCAATTACATGTCTAACCATAGACTTGCGGGGTCACATGCACTTGTTGTTAATCAATTATCTACTGTATCTATTCCAAGCAACGTACAGGACGCATTAGCGGATTCAAGATGGACAAAAGCAATGAACGAAGAATTGGAGGCTCTTCAGAAGAATGCGACATGGGAATTAGTTCACATGCCTGTCGGGAAGAGAACCGTCGGATGCCGGTGGGTATTTACCGTAAAGCTTAAGGCAGATGGAACTATTGACAGGTATAAAGCAAGGTTGGTTGCAAAGGGATATACACAGCGCTATGGAATTGATTATGATGAAACGTTTGCGCCCGTAGCAAAGATCAATACTGTCAGAATTCTGATTTCCCTTGCAGCAAACAAAGACTGGCCCTTGCGACAATTTGATGTGAAAAATGCCTTTCTCAACGGTAATCTAGATGAAGAAGTGTACATGGATATGCCTCCAGGTGTCAAGAATAGTCCGAGCGATGTCGGCAAAGTGTGCAAGTTGAGGAAATCTCTTTATGGACTTAAACAGTCTCCAAGAGCTTGGTTTGGAAGATTCTCAAAGTCCATGAGGTCTTTTGGGTACCGACAGAGCAATTCTGATCATACCTTATTTATCAAACGCAAAAGTGGTAAGATTACGGCTCTGATTGTTTATGTTGATGATATGATTGTTACAGGAGATGATCTCGAAGAGATGGATAAGTTACAAAAGTGTTTATCAAAAGAATTTGAGATGAAGGATTTGGGGCAGTTAAAGTATTTTTTGGGTATTGAAGTTGCGAGGTCTAACAAAGGGATTTCACTATCACAGAGAAAATATGTCCTTGATCTGCTTGCTGAAACAGGGATGTTGGATTGCAATCCGATTGAAACTCCTATTGAGATGAATCACAAGCTTGCAGTTTATCCCGACCAGATTTCAACTGATAAAGGTAGATATCAACGTTTGGTAGGAAGATTGATTTATCTTTCTCACACAAGACCTGATATTGCCTATGCTGTTAGTGTTGTTAGTCAGTTTATGCACAATCCGAGTGTAGAGCACATGGATGCGGTCGTTCGTATCCTCAGATATTTGAAGATGGCTCCAGGTAGAGGATTATTATTTGAGAAAAATAATAATTTGGAGGTTATTGGTTACACAGATGCAGATTGGGCTGGTGATAATACAGACAGACGTTCTACATCCGGGTATTTCACGTTTGTTGGAGGGAATCTTGTCACTTGGCGTAGTAAGAAGCAGAAAGTTGTGGCAAGGTCGAGTGCAGAAGCTGAGTTTCGAGGTATGGCTCATGGGGTTTGTGAATTGTTGTGGATTCGTAATATTATGAAGGAACTTGGTTACAAACTTAAGGGGCCTATGGATCTGCATTGTGACAATACAGCTGCTATTGAAATTGCACATAATCCTGTCCAGCATGACCGGACCAAACATGTGGAAGTTGATCATCATTTCATCAAGGAGAATCTTGATAGGAAAATTGTTCGCTTTCCTTTCGTAACTTCAGGTGAACAGTTAGCTGATGTTCTTACTAAAGGAGTGTCAAGAAAATTGTTTGACAACTCAATTGACAAGTTGGGCATGATTGACATCTACGTGCCAACTTGAGGGGGAGTGTAGAATAACTGTCAAATTAGGATTACTAATGTTATCAGGAGACCTTGTAATTATGTGGGTATCTTGTTTCCTTGTACGTTTAGATTAACTCTTGTATCATTATAAATACCCCCTTGAGGGATGAATACAGTGACTGAATATTGAAACACAAATTGAGTTGTTCTTTTCTACTTGTTCGCGGTAGGGAGGTTGATCCAAAATAAGGGGAATCTGTGTTATGTCCTTCTTCGTCTTCCAACGATGAGACATGCATGCATCCAGCAATATATCTCGAGAATATAGGCAGCCATTGAAGTCGAAACGTTGCAATTATGATGCTGAAAGTTTGACTGTCGATCAGTCGCGCGAAAATCCAAATCTTCTTCCTCTCTAAACCCTAAGTAACTCATCTCCATAAAAAAATCCCAAATCTTCTTCCTCTCTAAACCCTATGTAACTCATCTCCATCAAAAAATCCCAAATCTTCTTCCCCTCTCGATCATCTCTTCACCACCAACAAAATCCAAATCGTTCCTTTCTTATTTGTTCCAATTACAGCGAAAACCATGGATTCAAAGATGGCCGGAGACGTACAGACTGATGTCATCATTTTTCCTTTAATTTCTTAATTTCTGTAGCTATTTTAAAGTCTTCCAAGTAGACTTGTTTTGAGTTATAAATTTGTTGATGGCGTCATTTCGTCGAAAATTTTGTTTTTTTGAAGGGTCGATATAAAATCTCCCTTCCGCCAAAATATCAACCAAAACAATCGATATTTCGCAATATTTTGGATAACTCCTGATATTTCCAATATTTCTTCATTGTCTTGTTAAAAGCCAAAGAAATAAAAAGCCATGAGAGAGGCTAGGGAGAAAGAGGGAAAGAGAGAAAGAGGGTCGATGAGAGAGGCTAGGGAGAAGAGAGAGAGAGGGGCTGGGAATTTTTTTTTTTTTGATCAATAGGGGCTGGGAAAGATAGATAGTGGAAGAGGGAATGAGATCCTCTCCTCACCAAGAGATCTTGGCCCTCCATTTCGAAATGGAGGGCCAAGATTTTTGCACTTTTTCTAAACCTCATACCCCACCCCAAAAGTGTATAAAATCTTGGCCCTTCATTTCGAAATGGAGGGCCAAGATCTCTTGGTGAGGAAAGATCCTCTCTTATCCAAGTCCATGGAAGAGGGAGAGAGAGAGAGTGGTGAAATTCGATTGAGAAGAGGGACGAGGCCAATAGGGAAGAAACACATCATCCTAATGAACAATACGAAGCTTAATAATATATTCTTATTAAAAAAAGCGGAATAATATATTGTAATATTGATGGGGATTTGCATTTATCGTATATTTCCTAATGAACAATATTTTATTATAATATAGAAAAAAAATGTATTTTTAATCCCTGAATTTTGTATTGATCGACACTTTCGTCCCTGAATTTTGAAATATATCACTTTTGTTCCTGAACTTTGACATCAACTATCACTTTCGTTCCTAACCAGAAAAAAATGATGGAAAACCTATACCAAAATGTTCGCACGGATAAGAGGAGTAACCTTTATAACTGGGTCTAAGCTCGATTCGGTCTCGAATTGTTTAAATTTAGCCCGAAAGCCGGTAGTAGCCAAAACTTTAATTGTAAAATTTTCCGTCGTCCGGCGGCAGTTTGAGATGGGGTTGGTGACGTTGATGTCGCGCCCCGGACCCGGTGTCGGTGGATTTCAAGCACCGAAATTCGAATCCGAAGTGTGAGCGTAGAAAAAGTAAAATAAAGATAAAACAAAACCGAATACTTTTCTGAAATCGTCAAAATTACAATAACAAAAACTTTACAAAGAGAAATCACGTCGTCTTCTACGATCTAATCCACTCTCGTCTCTAATCCTTTCCGAAACTCGTAAGTCGTACCTGTAAAACAACCTATTGTAGGGGTGAGCTTTCGTCCTCGCTGCTCAGTAGGGACAAACCTTTTAGTTTAATCTTATAGTGTTGCAACCAAGTTATAAAACAATAAATTAAAGTACAATAAAATCAAACTACAATCATATTAATGCATGAATGTCAAATGAACTTCACTTATCTACCCGTTAGTCCATATAACTCCACAAGCAGAGCCTACACGTCCCATACCGTGTATTTTACCAACCGGGGGTGGCCCTGGAAGTTTCATTATATGATCTAACACCCAGTAACAATTCCACATTTCTTTTGAGTAGTCCTCTTGTCTTTTCCTCCCTGTCGCCAGTCCCGAATTACCTTTATGCAATTCATGCATCTTCGGCTGACATGAGATCTGGTACCTACCGAGAGTAAGACTCAACTACACAAAAAGTACTTTCCTCTCAATCTCAATCTCAATCTCAAATCAATATTTCTTTCTGACCATTCAGGTCCTTCTCCATCCTCACAATTCCTCACCATGCATCATGCATGATAGCTATTTAATTCATAATACATAAATTAAATAACATATGCTTTCATAATATAAAATCAAACATCATGCTGATTCATCAAATAATGAAAGCAATAACATTCAATATGTAATTCAACCAACATCAACCAATATCAAATAATTCCCAAATTATTAAATTACTTAACAATATAAAGATAAGGTTTCCCGAGATCCCCTACCTGGATTTCCAAGCTTTGACTCCAACGCTGCTAAAGGTTTACACCAGCACAACTCGCATTTCGACTAACTAAACTCCAACGACTAACCCATTCGTCTCGAATCCCCATTCGCTGATATCCATCGAATCTCAATTCTGTTTCCTTTATCAACCCACTTCAAATCGAATCGACCAATTACTCCGAAATAATAGTTGGCTAGTGCTTCGCTTCGCATTGCATCTCTCATTGGGTGTTTAGCCCTTATAATTACTAAGGACACCCAATTCCTCTTTTCCCATGTTCCCCGTAGCTTTTTGAACTGAAATCTGAGTTAATCCCCACCACTACTCAAATATCCTCAAAACAATTAACTTCTGCTACAACGAATAAATACAACTCGACTCCAAATACTTTGTGCTTCCAAGAGTTAAATCAAATAGCTACTTTGCTTTCACTACCCCAATACTCATCATTTTGGCCACTTTGGAAATTCTATCAATTTCCACAACTCCTTATTGTGTAGCATGATTAATCCAAAGTCTCACTTCCAACTCAGTTTTGCTTCATACTTCGTTCATTGAAACCAATTACGAAGCATGAATCGAAAACCAACTAAAACAGTTACTGCAGTATATTTTCCAGAAATTCCTGCAGCATACCAGTAAATTTGGAAAATCATAACTAAATGCAGAAAAATCCTTTTCAAGAGATTCCAATTCCAAAATAGTCTTTGAGATGTCAACTACAACTTTCATGAAGACACAGCCTTCGAATTCCCAAAGTAAAAGTACAGTTTTTAACGCAAAGTCTGCTGGGTCAGAAATCCAGAAATGCAAAATCGGCAGTGCAGTCCTGTGATTTTGTAAATTCATAACTAAATGCAGAAAAATCATCTTTAGGCGATTCCAATTCTGAAATAGTCGTTGGGATGTCTACTACAAATTCTCAGAAGGAAACGACTTCAAAATATGAACACAGAAGTTCAGTAATTAACAAAAAACGCTGCTGGGTCAGAAACTGGGAACACAATTCCAGATTGCAAGTCCATGCTTTCGATCTTGAGTTTAACCAAGCAATACTTGACCAAAAACTACAAAATTAAACTGTAATTGAAGCCTTATGTTCTAGCTTTACAAACACAGATTGAAGGAAATGATCCAATATCAGAAAAGAACCAAAGTTATCCCAAACTACAACTAATTCCAGCAAACCCGTACAGGCCATAAACACCAAAACTCCAATTCTCCAAAACTGAACCAAAACCGAATTCCAATTATACCAATGTGTAGAACTCGACGAGAGGACTAAGTTTGATACCTCAATCGAAGGAATCCATCGCCGGAGTCGCCGGAAAACGTAAAAACCCGCCGGAGTAGTAGGAACTTCTCCTCTTCGATTCTCTCTCCACAATCAACGATTTGGAAATCTAAGAACATGGATGAACTCGCCTCACTGAGACGAAGCTAAAGATACCGTTTTTGTCCGCCGTCATGGCCGGAAACGGAAAACACCATCGGAGCTGCCACTTCTTCTCTCCTCCGTTTCTCTCTCGTCCGGCGTCTCCGTGACTATCCATGACCACCTTTGAGCTCGCCGTCTTGAGGGGAAGATAAAGGGACCGGTTTCACGCCGTGAAACGGTCGGAGGAGGAAGATGGGTTTGGTGGTGTCGCGATAGAGGAGAGGGAAGCGGTCGCGGGAGTGTTCTGGGCTTTTCCAAACTGATCCAGCCTTTAAATCAAAACCAACGGTTCAGATCAAACGGTGATCTGATCAACGGCTGAGATTAAACCGCCACTAATTCCTTAATTTTCAAACTTCCGAAAATCAAAACAAATAGCTCGGGTATCTAAAAAATTCCACGAAAATTACTACGAACTCGTAGTGATGTGTACTTTCTAATTATGACCTCAAAAATAAAATTTGTCCAACTTTAAAATTCGAGATCTCACAATCCAACCTCCTTAAAAGAATTTCGTCCTCGAAATTCACTAAATAGTACTTTGGTGCAGAATTCTTCAATAGCTATACCTCAAGGTTGTTTGTTACTATTCCGACATCCACAAGCGACAACCAAAAATATTGTGTCAGTCAAGATCTTCATTCCGACACTGAATTCACAAATAATAACAAGTACTTGACTGTAGACAACACATAAAGCACAAAACTTATCTGAAACGATCATTCAGAAAGACCATATGTTGTTCCACAATCATTGTATGTCGTTACCACTTTAAATCATATTCTTGTATCAAAATATTTCTCCATATTTCCACATAATGTCTGAGGGTAACATGTTTCCATTTCTGTTACCAACACGTCACTTGAAATATTCGTAAACTGAACTACTGAATAATTGATACACTAACACGTTTCAAAATAACTTTCCCCAGCTCTCTTCTTTCTTTTCCTTACTTTTACTTCCTCTTCTATTTTCCTATTCTTTCTTTCTCTTGCCTTCTTCGTCTTCGTCTCTTGTACCTTTGTGTCTTTCTTTTTTTTCAATCCATCCTTAACATTCAATCCACTAGTGTATCAATTAATGGTCGCTTTACTTTCATACTTCACATTCAAACTGCTAATATGTGTCAGTCCTCATATTCTTTCTTTCGACTCGACACACGTCTTAATCCCAAAGTTAACAACTCACTTTTCCTTTGAGCACTCCACACCACATTATGAATGTGAAATCCTTAAACACATTCGAGAAAAAATATATACTCTGCACTTCTTTTCCAATCACCTTAAATAGCAACAACCAAGTTGTTTCCGATCCTGAATTGCCTTGGGTTTCACAAATTCTACGTACTCAATATTTTTGTTCGCCAAAGGTAACCATCACTCATCCAATTAAGCTTCCAACTACTAATATCAAATCTCATTGATCAAATATCCAATCCAACACACACAATTAACTTCTCCAAAATGACACACTTCTCTGACTAACTTTCTTTATAGTGTCATTTGTCTTCATACTGCAATCAAGTTTCGTTGAATCTCCAATTCAGTTGATAGGAAATAGTCTTCCATCGAGTGGACAAATAACTTATCAATCCATGTAGTAGGTGTCTCTCCAAACCTTGGGAATGACTAATCATAACTCAAGGTTCAATATGAACTTCATAACCTCTGTACTTTCAATAATCTAACAAATTCACTCATTTTCCACTTAGTCACGAAGATAACAGCTATATTACTCTCACATGAAACCCAAAATATTCGCCAGAACTACGATCACATGATGGTTGTACTATACCCAATATTTCAACTTCACTTCAATATCTATCAGCCTTGTACTTCAGTAATTGAATTACTCTACGTATGTGAATACTAATGTACAACAATTGTAGCATTACCATTCTTAACCAACTTATGCAGAAATGATCCAAATAGAAGTTTCCTTCCAATCTTCCCAATTCTATGTTCAAAGTATAATTCAACATAACTGAGATTCCTTCTTAAAATTCCACCTTAACTCAGAAATGACCATGAAATAATCAAAATCTCCCTTGTGTTCAATAGGCACGTGGTGATCGAGCAAAATCTAAAAATACCAACTTTACCAATTTAAATCTTATCTCGGTTTCCAAAGAACTACACTATTCCTTTTAATCCCGTGATGTCTCAAACATCAAAACAATTCCATTGAGCATCGATGAATCCATTCCTTGTTCAGTTATGTCAATCACAACTGGAACTTTGTCATTCAACCCATTGTGAAACGTACTAAGTTCTTGATCCACGTGGTGTTTCGATAATCTAATCCATTGCCAAAAATAGTATTTCCTATTTACGCGTAGCACCCTCTGATCGTCAAAGGAAAACAATACGAAAAGTGTCGCGTCTTTTCTTTTGCCGACTAAAAAGCACTTAACGAACGTAACTAAACGATAGAACTCTAAAGATCCTCAAGGTGAAACAAACCTCTCAAATTAAGTAAAACATTTATAAACAAATGATGAAATTATTTTGAACTCTTTTGAAAATAGAATAACTTTATAAAATTGTCAAAGAACAAAATTGATAGAAATAGTTCAAGAGTAGAAAAACTTATGGAATTTAAAATAGATAGATAGAAGCGCTATCTTCGGAAAAGATTTACACCTAACTGCAGAGGTGACGATCTTAACCTTAGATACAAGAACCGAGCTCTTATCTGCAGCTAAGAACTTCAAGGATTCTTTGACGCTTTTGTATTAAAATATAAATGTCTCAAATATAGAATTAGGCTAGAGTGGTTGCATTCGAAAATGCCATCCAACCCTAGACTTCCTCTAGATGGATAAGTAAAATGATCAACAAACTTGTTGAACCCAAAACGATGGAAACATGTCAAAATCATAATTGTATAAAACCAAAACAGATTGAGAATTGGAAATCCCATTTGGTAACAAAATTGTCGTCTCTCGAGTACTTAACAAAAACTATCGGATCTCGATCCCTTAACACCTTAGAGCAAATCTAACTTATTGTCTAATAGTACTAAACCTTCACAGATCCTGGGTTTCTAATCCCCGGTTTGCTCTGATACCATTCTGTCGCGCCCCGGACCCGGTGTCGGTGGATTTCAAGCACCGAAATTCGAATCCGAAGTGTGAGCGTAGAAAAAGTAAAATAAAGATAAAACAAAACCGAATACTTTTCTGAAATCGTCAAAATTACAATAACAAAAACTTTACAAAGAGAAATCACGTCGTCTTCTACGATCTAATCCACTCTCGTCTCTAATCCTTTCCGAAACTCGTAAGTCGTACCTGTAAAACAACCTATTGTAGGGGTGAGCTTTCGTCCTCGCTGCTCAGTAGGGACAAACCTTTTAGTTTAATCTTATAGTGTTGCAACCAAGTTATAAAACAATAAATTAAAGTACAATAAAATCAAACTACAATCATATTAATGCATGAATGTCAAATGAACTTCACTTATCTACCCGTTAGTACATATAACTCCACAAGCAGAGCCTACACGTCCCATACCGTGTATTTTACCAACCGGGGGTGGCCCTGGAAGTTTCATTATATGATCTAACACCCAGTAACAATTCCACATTTCTTTTGAGTAGTCCTCTTGTCTTTTCCTCCCTGTCGCCAGTCCCGAATTACCTTTATGCAATTCATGCATCTTCGGCTAACATGAGATCTGGTACCTACCGAGAGTAAGACTCAACTACACAAAAAGTACTTTCCTCTCAATCTCAATCTCAATCTCAAATCAATATTTCTTTCTGACCATTCAGGTCCTTCTCCATCCTCACAATTCCTCACCATGCATCATGCATGATAGCTATTTAATTCATAATACATAAATTAAATAACATATGCTTTCATAATATAAAATCAAACATCATGCTGATTCATCAAATAATGAAAGCAATAACATTCAATATGTAATTCAACCAACATCAACCAATATCAAATAATTCCCAAATTATTAAATTACTTAACAATATAAAGATAAGGTTTCCCGAGATCCCCTACCTGGATTTCCAAGCTTTGACTCCAACGCTGCTAAAGGTTTACACCAGCACAACTCGCATTTCGACTAACTAAACTCCAACGACTAACCCATTCGTCTCGAATCCCCATTCGCTGATATCCATCGAATCTCAATTCTGTTTCCTTTATCAACCCACTTCAAATCGAATCGACCAATTACTCCGAAATAATAGTTGGCTAGTGCTTCGCTTCGCATTGCATCTCTCATTGGGTGTTTAGCCCTTATAATTACTAAGGACACCCAATTCCTCTTTTCCCATGTTCCCCGTAGCTTTTTGAACTGAAATCTGAGTTAATCCCCACCACTACTCAAATATCCTCAAAACAATTAACTTCTGCTACAACGAATAAATACAACTCGACTCCAAATACTTTGTGCTTCCAAGAGTTAAATCAAATAGCTACTTTGCTTTCACTACCCCAATACTCATCATTTTGGCCACTTTGGAAATTCTATCAATTTCCACAACTCCTTATTGTGTAGCATGATTAATCCAAAGTCTCACTTCCAACTCAGTTTTGCTTCATACTTCGTTCATTGAAACCAATTACGAAGCATGAATCGAAAACCAACTAAAACAGTTACTGCAGTATATTTTCCAGAAATTCCTGCAGCATACCAGTAAATTTGGAAAATCATAACTAAATGCAGAAAAATCCTTTTCAAGAGATTCCAATTCCAAAATAGTCTTTGAGATGTCAACTACAACTTTCATGAAGACACAGCCTTCGAATTCCCAAAGTAAAAGTACAGTTTTTAACGCAAAGTCTGCTGGGTCAGAAATCCAGAAATGCAAAATCGGCAGTGCAGTCCTGTGATTTTGTAAATTCATAACTAAATGCAGAAAAATCATCTTTAGGCGATTCCAATTCTGAAATAGTCGTTGGGATGTCTACTACAAATTCTCAGAAGGAAACGACTTCAAAATATGAACACAGAAGTTCAGTAATTAACAAAAAACGCTGCTGGGTCAGAAACTGGGAACACAATTCCAGATTGCAAGTCCATGCTTTCGATCTTGAGTTTAACCAAGCAATACTTGACCAAAAACTACAAAATTAAACTGTAATTGAAGCCTTATGTTCTAGCTTTACAAACACAGATTGAAGGAAATGATCCAATATCAGAAAAGAACCAAAGTTATCCCAAACTACAACTAATTCCAGCAAACCCGTACAGGCCATAAACACCAAAACTCCAATTCTCCAAAACTGAACCAAAACCGAATTCCAATTATACCAATGTGTAGAACTCGACGAGAGGACTAAGTTTGATACCTCAATCGAAGGAATCCATCGCCGGAGTCGCCGGAAAACGTAAAAACCCGCCGGAGTAGTAGGAACTTCTCCTCTTCGATTCTCTCTCCACAATCAACGATTTGGAAATCTAAGAACATGGATGAACTCGCCTCACTGAGACGAAGCTAAAGATACCGTTTTTGTCCGCCGTCATGGCCGGAAACGGAAAACACCATCGGAGCTGCCACTTCTTCTCTCCTCCGTTTCTCTCTCGTCCGGCGTCTCCGTGACTATCCATGACCACCTTTGAGCTCGCCGTCTTGAGGGGAAGATAAAGGGACCGGTTTCACGCCGTGAAACGGTCGGAGGAGGAAGATGGGTTTGGTGGTGTCGCGATAGAGGAGAGGGAAGCGGTCGCGGGAGTGTTCTGGGCTTTTCCAAACTGATCCAGCCTTTAAATCAAAACCAACGGTTCAGATCAAACGGTGATCTGATCAACGGCTGAGATTAAACCGCCACTAATTCCTTAATTTTCAAACTTCCGAAAATCAAAACAAATAGCTCGGGTATCTAAAAAATTCCACGAAAATTACTACGAACTCGTAGTGATGTGTACTTTCTAATTATGACCTCAAAAATAAAATTTGTCCAACTTTAAAATTCGAGATCTCACAGTTGAACTCGCCGCAAAGAGGGCTTCAAAGTCCAGTATGTGGTGTCATTCGAATTGGCCGGAATCGAAGGTTTATTCGACGAAAACTTCGGTCAGGGACGAAAGTGATAGTCTTTTTTAAAGTTCAGGGATGAAAGTGTCGAATAAGTCAAAGTTCAGAGACTGAAGGTGATTTTTTCCCTATAATATATTTTAAAGAAAACTTCATATGCATTCACTATCTTAGTATATTTCCTTCAAATAAACAGTGTTAGAGAAAACCAAGCAATCTCAACCCTATTTTAACTAGGAGCATGACTATTTGAGGATTCACAATCAATCTAAAACTTATATAGTTTGCATATAAATAATTTTATGTAAAATGATATAGAAGTGGTGTCATTTGATAACTAGTTTTTACAATACATAAAGACTTCTACACGTCAAGATAAAGAGACGGCAAAAATTAGAATTTTGAACTCTAAACGTTTGAGGGGGTCTTAAATCATTTATGTAATAAGTGTTCGTAAATATTTGTGTATATTAAAATAAATAGAAATCAAATGCAATATATTAAATCAAATTATTCAATACTTATTATTTGTCCGCGCACATTAATTTAACCTAATTTACACTACAACTCATTAGATAATAATGTTTGTTTAAAAATTTCTTTTCAAAATGGAGTAGATAATTAATCAAATAAACATCTCATAAATATTTCATATTTTTTCTCTAATTTCTATAATGTTTGTTTAAAAATTTCTTTTCAAAATGGAGTAGATAATTAATCAAATAAACATCTCATAAATATTTCATATTTTTTCTCTAATTTCTATAATTTCTCTCGAACATTTATCAATATCGAAATTTCCTCGAAACTCAAAATTTTGGTCATTAATTGAAATTAAAGATGGGCAGATGAAGAAGATTTGGTCGGGTTGGAGACGACTAGGGTTGGTGAAAAGATCGATCTGGGACAACGGAAATTGGAAAGTTCATGGAAGATGCTCTGCCGTATATATGCACCACTCAACATCAACCATAAGTCCATAATTAATTATATGGGACTGATCATGACCGTTACGTACGTGAATGCAGATCGACTTTGAACTATTCATAAATACCAATTAATTTGAACTATCCATAAATATATGGGACTCACGATTGTTACGTGAAATAATGCAGACTTTGATTGTTACCGCATGAGACTAATTAAACATAAGAATTCGAACCAGCCGTTTATAAACATAAGAATTATACTTATCAGAGGGACAATTAAGCACCTAATTAAATTGGACATGGCTACTAATCCTACTATGTTATACAAAATAAGTTAAATAACCATTAATTTTAGGTGATAACGCAACATTTTACTTATTAAATAATCAACGTAACATTAAATTAGTTTTTCAAGTTTTGTTTTCGGTCTAAATTTAAATTTTAAAAAGCGATTACCTCTTATACAATTCATGGTTAATTAAATACGATATTGAAAATAAATATCATATAACATATATATTAATTATTTTGTCGACCATCTTATACATTTTGCTCAACTTTCTTCGTACATGCAGTATAATTATTTGACAATTCACATGCATGAAGTCTTAAACAATTCACATCAAGGTAGGTCCATCTAATAGACCACACATCCAATACTAAGTAGACATGGTCTACGTATGTATGAAAGGATATAGATGGGAAGAAAAAGGGTCGGTGATGAGGATCATCATATCATTTTCATTAACAGGTTGGCGATGAGGATCATGATATCATTTTTATTTTTTAATTCATTATTCACCTCTCTTTTTTTTCTTTCTAATCCTCAATAAAAATTATTGAGAATTCTCTATCTCCATCCTCATTGGGGATTAGGCTTCCAAACCCACCCCGATCACCGATAAAAATTTAACGGATCATTTTTTTTCTACTCTCCAAAAATTAAAATCAAAACAACATAAATGCATATTTTATAAAGTACAAACTATAACAAATTTTGTTTGTGAACCGTTGATTATTGGTAAAAGTGTAAAACTAATATTATGGAACTTACAAGTTTGAATAACACTAGCATCTAGGGATGAGTGAGGTAGAGATAAAAATTATTTGATTGTCCCCAAATTTCTCCCCCATCAAGCATCAAGGGTCGGAGATCCTACAGAGACCTGCCCCGATCAATGAGGATTTTTGCCAGCTTTAGATCTGTCTTACAAATTTACCTCGGCATAATTAGTAGTCAAAACTTCTACACTGATCCAGTAATCCAAAAGTTGATGACTTAAAATCTAGCTCAGTTTGGTCGAACAATTTTGAGTGAGCTACGCAAGTACAGTATTTATGCATGTATGTGATTTACTTTGGATGCAAGATATCATCTAGCACACTCGTCAATTTTGAGTGAGTCACGTAAAGTTGAGTATTTATGTAAGTACCACCTCCTTTCATCAACAATTAATACATCGTTTTGTCTTATTAATGCAGATCTAGTAAGCTAAAGAGGATCACCTCTCTTGACTCTATCACCAAATTCTGTTTTGTCTTATTAATGCAGATCTGTTGATTCCGGCGCCGCATGCATCGTCGTTCTATTGTTTTTTTTTTCCGGCTATGCATTATTGGAGATTTGGATCGATCGAGCTAGCAAACTAATTAACGTTTCTTATGATTTGTATTATATGAGATATGATGTTTTTTTCCTCATCGTACAGTACTGCTATTGCTTTGTTGAATTTGAGCCATGCATGCGTACTTACATGATTCAACATCATAATTAATTATGTGGAACTCATGACTTAACCTTACGTGTGTGTAGATTTTGAAAAACAATCAGGACATACTTGACTTAATTTGGATTTGCATTAATTTCTGAGAGGGATACAGGATAACTTTATGTGTGAATTGTGCAGTAGTAGATAGAAAAGAAAGAAGGAATTGGCATAAGCCATGCCAGTTGAGTAAAACCCGGCCAATAGACATAAGCAAATTGGTAGAAAGCATTCTGCCATTTCCACGCAAGTACTTTTCGATCACCTTCTGTTTTGTCTTATGAATGCAGATCTGGATTCCGGCGCCGTTGTTTGCACTGTACTTACGCACTATCGTTTTCGGGCTATGCATTATTAATTGGAGCTAACAAACTAATTAACGTTTCTTATGATATATATATATATATATATATATATATATACAGTCTATTTTATTTGTGGACGTCCACATGTAAATTAAAATATGAACAACTTCATCCCGACTAATTGACAACATAACTTAATCATCGGAACTGTTGATTGTTTATATTTATTTTCAATAAAACTGAAATTATGAATGTGGAAATCAAATGACTAAATAATTTTCAATTTGAATTTTTTGTTTATCAAAATGATTCTTAAATGATAACCTAAAATATAGACATTTTTTTATCAACGTTCGTACGTCACAATGAGGATGTTCACATTTTAATTAACGTGTGGACGTCCACACGTGTAGGGGACTGTATATATGCATATATCTATACTATTATTAAGAGAAAAAGGTTTGCTCACTATATTCGATTTTTTTAATAGATATAGGCTTCAAATATAATTTTTTTTTTGAAATAGAATTAATTAATAGGGACAATCAAGTCACGTGAAAATACATAGATATAATTTCATAGAGAATAAATAAATACATAGATATAATTTCATAGAGAATAAGTCACGTGAAACTATATTAGTTTTGGAAATTCAATTACTCTTCTAAACTCAAATTCAAAGACATTTAAATACGATTATTTCTAATATAATTCATGTTCAATTATATTCGGTGCCGAAAATAAATATCTTAGCTAGAACGTGTATATTATTTCTTGCACTATTTCTTATATGTTTTGCTTGACTTTCTCCGTACGATAAAATTATTTGACAATTCACGTACATGAAGTCTTAACAACCCTCTTCCCCAAAAAAAATAAAATAAAAAAGGATCCGCATGCATCAAGGTAGGCCAAAAAATTCTGGATCTCCAACTACAACAAGTTAAAAGAGGTTTGCCAATACAATAATTGTACTAGGCCGGCCAGGCAGAACTTATTGCAGTTGTAAGAAGAATATGAAGTGTTGAAGAATTAGGTGCTTAGACAAGCGGGTAGTTGCCGAATTTTTCATTGAAAGCAAGGTTTTATTTGTTTAGATTTGGCTTGCTTAATGCAAACTCAATTTATCGATCTTGTAATGAGTGATATTTGTTTAGTTAGATAGAAAGTCGGCCTAACATACGTACTAGCTTTCGACTTTTCAATTTAGGTGTATGTATGACTCCATCCATTGGCTTTGATTCATAATGATTTAAATTATTTCTAAAAAAAAAGTGTTGAAGAATATAGAGTCCCATAACAATACTTCGTGGGAAATCTAAGCATAATTTTGTATAAGATTTCGAGCCATTTACCCCATATGGCTAATATATATAAACCCTAATCCCCATTGGAATAAAGTATGTATCATCCAGTTTTAGGTCTCATTTGGTTCACGGAAAGGAAAAAAAAGGAAATCAATTCATTTTTCTTTCCATAGGAAGGGGAAACTAAAATTCTCAATACATTTCATTTCAAGTGTTTGGTAACACTAAGGAAAAGAATCAAAAAATAATAATATAATAAACAAAATTAATATTTATAATTTTAAAAATTATTATTTCAATTGTAAAAGTGATGTAATTAATGTTTTTTTTTTTTATCAAAGGAGGTCCATCTTTAATAAAAAAATCAAGAAGAAAGTTCCCAATCCAGAACAGCAAGGATGATGTCTGGGGGTACAGTAGACCACACAAAATCATGGCCAGAAGTAAAAGAAAGTTTAGCTAGTAAATGAGCAGCCTTATTAGCCATACGTTTGGTATGACACAATCTGGAGCTTGGAATGGACGCCAGTGCATCTTGAACATCATCATAAATTCTACCCAAGATAGAAAAATTGGGTCCTGTAGAAACCACAAGCTGCTGTTGTACGACTAGGGAGTCTGTCTCAATAATAACTGGAGAAAGAGAGTGTTCAACAATGAAACCAATCGCAGCCTCACAAGCAAGCAATTCAGCATATTCAGCTGAGATAAGATTGGTCAACGCCTTACTAGCACCACCCAAAAACTGACCATGTTCCTCACGGACGAGGAAACCCCAACCTCCTCTCTTAGTATGAGCATCAAACGCCCCATCAATATTCACTTTAAGCCACCCAACAGGAGGAGGAGACCATTTGATATTAGCTGGATCCCTTAAAGGAGTGGACGTACGAGAATTATGAAAAAGAAAATCACCTATGTCATCAAAGCGATATCTCTAGCTTGAGTTATCTTGCTTTCCCAAACCCGACAATTTCTTTCTTTCCAGATACCCCAGAGGAACATGAGCAAAGCTTCAAAAGAGTGTTTTGGTAAGCTTCCCCAACAGAACTGAAGCCAATCCATGAACCCCAAACGAACAACATCTGTATTGAAACAAACTTGAGCAAGATTTTCGTCAGTGCACAAAACCTCTTGAGTAAAGCTACACTCATGGCCTATATGAACATTTGTCTCAACAGCAGAGTTACATAAAGGACACATGAGTGACTCCAATTCAACACGTCGAGAAGCTAATCTATCCAAGGTAGGAAGAATATTGTGACAAAGTTTCCACGTACAGAACTTAGCAGACCCTGGGATCTTTGAGCTCCAAACAGCCTTCCAAAAACTCTGTGTTTGTATATTGGAGGGATCTTGGGAAACTTGAGATGAAGAATTCTCAAGACGATAAGCTGACTTCACGGAATATACTCCTTTTGGTTCCGGGTGCCAAACCAAGCGATCAGGAGGAGAATTGACACTTAAAGGGATAGATAAAATTGCCTCAGCCTCCTGATGAACAAACATAGTACGAACTTTCACTGTATCCCAATGCCCAGGAGTCACAATAAGTTCCTGAACTCGAGCTAGCATGTTCACATTAGCAATAATTAAATTAGTACAATATATAAATGCAGGAAAATAAGTAGGGAAAGTGATTCCCTTGGAGTAGGGAAGGAACCAATTTCTCCCCTATTTTCCCTTCCTCCAGGAAAGTATTTCATTTCCTTTTGCATTCCAAACATCGGAAATGATTGAGTTTCCTTTCCTATGGCCTCAATTCCGCGAACCAAACGAGGCCTTAGAGTCTTCTCCTAGAATTAGTCCTGCAAATCATTAGACCAGTTGATCGAAAATCACTTAGTCATTTTTTTATCAATATCATTAAAACTTCAATTTTATTCACCATACTATATTTGTCTTTACAATTATTTGACAATTTTAGATGATCAAATGGTTTTCAATATCATTAATCTCTTATTGAGATAATCATAATTGATCAAGATGCGATCTAAAAGATGAACAGTTGCTGTGATTAAATGATATTGTGTTGTTGTAAGAGTAAGTAAGTTTAAGTGCATTATTTTATAATAAGATTAACCTCACTAGAGATATCACTTCCAAAAAAAAAACGCACGGTGGAGAATATATGTATGTATATGTAATATATATACACAGATGTTAGCTCAGTGGTTAGAGCATCCACTACTTAAGATCCATGTCATGAGTTTGAGTCACAATGAGGATATGAGTGAAATCCTTTGATCCTCTTTTTAAAAAAAAAAAAAATATATATATATATAGACACACACACACACATAAGAGAGGAAGTTGAGTTTTTATTGAAAATTAATACACACATGTTATTCACTTGTCCCTTACTCCCTTACGGTCTTTGAGCGAATGTCCTTTATGAAAATTGGTCCCGGAACCCAATCAATTATTATTAGAGAAATAATACATCGATAACAGATATGGATTTGGAAAATTAAAGATAACAGATATATCATGTTCAATACAATTCATGAGCCAAGCAGCCCCTTCCGGCCTTCCTCTAACCAAAAGAAGATTACACCATTTTAGACATTAAATGTATCAATAGTGTGAGCAACCACATTACACACACGCGGTCTACAATAGATTTCAGAAATATTCTTCAATAAATGTCCTTGAAATTGAAAATTTAAATGAACAATATTTATAAGTTCAAAATTTGATATAAAAACTAATTAAGTATTATTATACAGGGAAGTTCTCTAGTGAGGACCTCTTAAATGAGGACCACTTGAGGACTTTTCTAGTAGACATACTTTTTTATTACATTTTGACAAATCAACCGTTCAATATTTAGATATTTATGAGTAGATCACTTCTATAAATTTTCAATGAAATCTAAAATCGTTAGGTCATCTATAATTGGGATTTACCATTTATGAATATGAATGGTTCAAAATTGACAGATTTGGTTCGTTCATTTATTTGGTCTAGTTTGGTACCTTAACGATTTCAAATTTTGTTGAAAATTTGTAGAAGTGATATACTCATGAATATCTTAACATTGAACGGTTGATTTCTCGAGATGTGATCAAAAAATAGATATCACAACCATTAATCAAAAAGTCCTCAAATGGTCATCATTTAAGAGGTCCTCACTAGAGAAGCTCCCATATTATACAATAAATTAAAGAAAGATATTCACCCCAATATATACTAAGGAGAATCTAATATCGTCTAGATCTTAATTCGAATCCAGTGATAATCATATGGGATTCGAACACAATAATCCAATAATAATTAAATTGATCTCTATGATTTGGATTGGGGTCAATCTAATTTGCTGGCAAATTTAGTTGAATGTCTATATTTTCAAACAGTAACGATCAAAGAGGATTGTGCATCATTATATTCATCATCTTATATAGACCCAGTTTTTAACTGTGTAAATGAAAGATTCACGTACGTGTTAGGCCTGATTATAAGGTACATACGTGGTAAATAGCTAAATTTAAATTTTGCATATATATATATATATATATATATAGTCCCCTTCACATGTGCACGTCCGCACGTAAAATAAAATGCGAACATCCTCATTGCAATTGCAAACTAATGATTAAAACCGTCTATATTTTAGGTTATCCTTCAAGGTTCATTTTGATAAAAGAAAAATTCAAATTGGAAATTATTTAGCCATTTGATTACCACATTCATCGTTTCAACCTTATCTGACAGACTGTATTTATCTGTAAACTTTACAACGTACAGATTACCAAACAATCTCCAATTCGGCTGATTTTTTGCAAGGACAATTCTTGAAAATAAATCTAAACGATGAACGGTTCCGATAATTGAGTGATATTGTCAATTGGTCGGGATGCATATGTTCGCATACGGACGTGCGCATATGAAAGGGAGTAAGGGCAATATATATATATATATATATATATATATATATATATATATATATATATATATATATATATATATATATATATAAATCAGAACTTTCTACCTATCATGAATTGATTTTGAAGTGAGTGCCTACATCAGATATGTATATACTGTATTTATTTCCCTTGCTGACTTAGCTATAGGATATATAGGAACAACTCATGTTTCAAGTCACGATCGATGTTGATTGCTGTCCAAATTCCAAAATGCATTTTGTGGTTCGAAATTTATGTTATGCTGTGTATATAGCTAGCACCAGCTAGGCATATTACTTGGACATGGTCTCCTAATCTCCTATGTACGTATGAAAGGATCTGTCTTAAACTGATGCAACATCATAATTAATTATATGTAACGTTATATATGTGAATGCAGACTTTGAACTATCCACAAACACCAATTTAAGCATGAACCACAATGTGCGTGCAGTTTTTAAAATGAATTCAAACCAGCCTTTTTGTTTTTATCAAATAAGAAAGATTTATTGAATAAAAAAGTATACACCTAGGTAGGGAAATAAGAACCGCCATTTATAAACATAAGAATTCTACTTATTAAAGGGTCAAGCTATGTTATACAAAACCTTTTTAGGTGATGACGCAACATTTTATTAGCTTTCTTTAGTTTATTTATTATGATTATTTAACGTGATATTATATTAATTTTTAAAATTTTGTGATCAGTCTAAATTCAAATTCAAAGACATTTAAATACGATTATTTCTAATACGTCAATTATATTCATTATGGCCAGGTAAATGAAAGATTCACATGTTATGCCCAATTATTAAGTACATACATAGGTGGGATATAGCTCAATCTAAATTCCGCATATATCAGGTCTTTCTACTTATCGTGAATTGATTTTGAAGTTTGTACCTAAATCAGATATATATGTATATATATACACTGTATTTGTATATATCTTTAATATGCTAAGCACATGATTTTGAAGTATGTTGAATTTTAAAGTGAATGCCTAGCAAGTAACATGCAGTACTAACCGAACCAGTATCGGTGGTCATGAATAGATGTACCATCTAGCTGAACTAGTCATATCTATATGTGATCCACGATGAGGTTTTTTTTTTTTTGACTAGATGTACGTGTAAGCGCCCACATATATTTTGCGGCTCCAAAATTGTGCTATGCATGGTCTCCTCCTCTGCACGTATGAAAGACTCATCTGTCTTACAAATTAATTGATGCAAAATTCAAATGAACCAAGTAATTAAGCTAAACCCATTCCCCAAAATGTTTAAGAGAAAATAATCCATGCATGCAAGTTTACGTCGGCATAATTAATTAGTAGTCAAAACTTCTGCTTGCTCGTGCTGACGAGGAATCCAAAATTATTCGATAATTTGATGACTAAAATCTGTATGTCAATTTTCAGGAGCCACGTACGTACAGTATTTATGCATTCCCACATGCCTCAATGCCTTGTAGCTCCATCTATATATATGCAAACCAATCTGCAAGCTAAACATGCATACAGGCAAAGCAAAAAAAAAAACTAAAAGAGTAGAGTAGGTACTCTAAAAATACAATATGGACTTGCCAATCCCTTTGCTGGTTAACAAACTGGTACTGAAGGTTAAGAAGGAGATATTCTCATCGTCATCATCACATAACGGTTATGTAGGTTATGATTTATATTCTCTTGTGTCTCCTTCTCCTTATGACACTGCGTGGCTTGCGATGATTCCGAATCCTCAAGTACCAGATCAGCCCTTGTTCCGCGGATGCCTGGATTGGGTGCTCCGCAACCAAAAACCAGGAGGCTTCTGGGCATCAGAGACCACCGCCATGAGTACCATAGAGTCTCTCACTTCCACTCTAGCTTGCATTGTTGCACTCACCACCTGGAATGTTGGCCACAGTGCCGTTCAGAAAGGTACTTACGTACGTCGGCATGAATTTCACAGATGGTCGTAACAAATTTTGCCTTTAATTGTTGGAGTTCATGTTACTTTTAATGTAATCTTGTTAGCTGTTAAATTTACTTTTTCACTAAATTCAACGATTCAAAAAATTCGGAGCATCATATGTTCGGAGTATGGTAAAAAAATTATAATTGTACGTATGTTAGTCTTACTTTGCTGAATTTGTGTGTCTAGGGTTGGCATTCATCCATGCAAATGCAGAAGAGCTACTGAAAGCGCAAAATGGTTTCTTTCCCAAGTGGTTTGTTATTGTTTTTCCAGCAATGGTTGACCTTGCAAAGACCAAAGGCCTATTGGTTGACATCTCAAATGGTTCAAAAGCGCATATACAACAAATCTTTCAAGAGAGACAGCAACTATTCCAAAACAACAGGTTAGCTATAATCTTAACTTTTATGGAAATTGATAGGCTTATGACTTGACAGTTCCACGTACTAATCTTGTTTATCAAATTCGATTTAACATACCTAGTTTCATTATTTTTTTCAAATTTTAGTATATTCACACGTACGTTTAATTAATGCAATTCATATATGCCTGTGCATGGGGAGGGCAGGTGGGGGCTTCTTTGTGAGCACAAGGACTATGAAACACTGATGCGATATCTTGAAGCTTTGCCGAAGACAAACAATGAGATTTTGCTGCAACAATGTGATAAATATGGCGGGTTCATCATGCAGTCCCCATCAGCCGCCGCGTATGCTTTCATGAAGACACAAAATAACAAGTTTTTCGTCAATCTGAATTCTGTTATCCAAAGATGTGGATATGGAGGTACGATAGATCAAGAGTTTGTGAAAATATCTATGTTTAATTACTCAAAAAAGGATCAAACATCTCGTAGACATCGATATGCGAATCTAGAAAATGTGGACATACACTTTTCTGGACAACCTAGTTGCATACTTTCATGCATTATAGTAAGGAGGGTTAAATGGGATCCTGGGCTTAAATTTTAGCTCTTCAAATAATATTGTTTATTCAAATAGCAAAGAGCCTAACAGTTTATTCTTTAAATTATTTAAAATTAAGTTTTTTTTTATATATAATTTTGTTTAACTATACTACTACTCTTATTCTAAGTAAAATTATATCCAAAGTAGTTGGTACAGTGATTTGACACCAAAATTGTCTTAAGAAATATTCTGGCATGAGTTCAACTCTCGTAGAATACGTATGTGTAAACACGTCTATAGTAAAATAAATTAAACTTTATTTGTGAAATAATTTTTTTTAAGGTGTAGATTTTTGGTATACGTGGCACCGTTGTTGAAGTCATTACTCATTTTGATCCGTTGGATTTCACGGTTAAAGATTTTAAGCCATACGATTAATTTTAATTCTCAATGTCCACCAGTGAGGGAGAGATTTGGGGAAAACTTTCACCAGGAGAGAGAGAGAGAGAGAGAGAGAGAGAGAGAGAGAGAGAGAGAGAGAGAGAGAGAGAGAGAGAGAGAGAGAGAAGAAAAGAAAAAGCATGCAAATCCTGGCCGCCAGATCAGATTGGAGGGCCAGGATTTAAAGGTGAGGAAAAAAGAGGACCTCTCCTCACGGAGAGGATCCGAGTCCTATTTTTATCCTCTCTCATTTCCGTCAGTAAAGCACGTGGTGGTCCCCACGTCAATTAACCTGGGCTATACCTTGGGCCATATCCTGAACGTTCCACTCCAAAAATTATTGTTGGAGTCCATTAAATACAAAAATGACTAAAAGTTCCCTTATATATGGCTCTCCTACTGTAATTGGCGTAAGCATCATTATTATTTCAGTATCTGACCAGGTATAAATAATTTAGATGACCCATTGATTTGGATATCTTTTGCATGAATAATCTTTGCATAAAAATTTAGAAAATAAATTATTTTGATCATTGAATTATATTGCACTACGGTCTTACGAATGCAAAAAAAAACACTCATTCATTGACTTAAGGAATGCGATTTTGGTGTGTACGTACAGTTCCTGCGATTTACCCCATAGATGAAGAACTCTTAAAGATTTGCCTTATTGATCGGATTGAGACACTAGGACTGGTAGAGTATTTCAAGGAGGAGATAACGACTCTACTGGATCAAGTTTTCAGGTGAAGGCTGTAATCAATTAATTTCTTATTACGATTAGTCATTATTGTACATGCAGATTATAGCAACAATGTTTTTATTAATTAATAGCACAAATTCTGAAGTGTACATACACATAATAAATCTGGTTGAGTTAACTAATTCTTTTCCAAGAGCAGAAGCTATGTCAACTGTGAAGGGACACAGATGACGGCAAAGCATGGTCTGCTTCCACTACAACTTTATCGAGATTCACTAGCATTTCGGCTGCTGAGACTACATGGTTATACAGTATCTCCTTGTAAGTATATATACATTGATCTCGATGCGCATATATACTAGTTAATTTATTAATTATCCTTCCTCGATCATTCTTAATTAATTTGAGCCTTGCATGATCTACAGGGAAGTTCTGCTGGTTTCTCCAAGATGAAGATATAGTGGTGCACATCCAAGAGCACCATGAAAAGTTTTTGAGTGCCATGTATAATATGTACAGGGCATCAGATCTTACTTTTCCTGGAGAAAGTCAGCTTAAAGATGCCGGGGCTTTCTCTAAGAGAATACTGGAAAGGGAAACAATAAAAAATTCAAAGAATTTGCAAGACCAGGTATGCTAAATAATTCAGAGCCAACCAGAGAAAAACAACTGCAAACTAAAAACCACTACATGCAAAGATTTAGATTTGTAGTAGCAACTCGCAACAAAGTTTTATGACTAAAGTCAACTTTTGTGAGCTTTCTTAGTCTTGAAATTAAATGTGGTGTAGCTGTGTTGTGGGCTTGTGGCTGAAACTCTCTGCCTGAAAATTTTAGTCACAAAAAGGTTAGAACTTATAGTGAACTAGAATTGAGGAATCCAAACTAATAGTCCCGAACTTGTAAAGTTAAGAATACTCAAATCATTCCAATTAGTCATTTGATTATCTCATGAATTTATTGCAATCTGTATAGATTAAGCATGAACTCAGTCGTCCATGGCTTGCTCGGTTGGACCATCTGGAACACAGAAAATGCATTGAGAGAAAAGAAGCTATTGGTCCATGGACAGGAAAAGCCTTTTCCTATAGGTAAGAATAAGTTAGATGCATGATTGAAGTTGGTCGAATTAGTAATTTGACATGTGATAAATATATATATATACTTCAATAACCTGCAGGCTATCATTTTCGAGCGATGCCATGCTGCAACAACTTGCCATTGAGAATTTTTCACTCAGACAATCAATATTCAGAGATGAACTAATGGAGTTAGAGAGGTGGTCAAAGGACATGGGCCTTAGTGACATGGGGTTTGCTAGACAGAAAACCGCATATCTCTTTTTCGCAGCTGCATCGACCTTATCATCTCCTTCCCTTTCAGATGTGAGGCTGGTACTTGTGAAAAGTGGAATCCTTGTCACAGTTGTTGATGATTTTTTTGATGCTGAAGGTTCATTGAGTGAATTGGAAACTCTTACAAATGCCGTCAACAGGTACAAACTAGAACAATTTTTGGCAGTGTTACGGAAAAAATAAGAACTTCTGATCTATAATGCTTTTGTTGGAAGTAACTAATGTGGTTATCATAATTTTCAGATGGCAGGAAAAAGGCCTGAATGGACATAGCAAGACTATATTTAAAGCTCTCAAGGATCTTCTTGATGACATTTCTATGCAATTCTTCAATAAATATGGATATGACATAAGCAAATACCTACAAGATCTAGTAAGATTTTGATCGAATTCAAACTTTATAAGTTTTTCAACATTTTCTTGCATCTTCAGGCAGGATTTATGTTTGTAACTTTTCTCCTTTTCTTTTTTCGAACATAGTGGCATCAAACATTTGTGAAATGGTTAAAGGAGGCAGAGTGGAGCAGAACTGGGCATACCCCATCAACAGCTGAGTACCTTCAAGTCGCCACAAGCTCCATAGCTGTACAAACTATTCTTCTTCCAGCAGCTCTACTGCTTAGTCCACAACTAGGAATAGACATCCTCAAGTTCCCTCAAAATGAGCCAATTACCAATTTACTTATGGTTTTGACACGCCTTTTGAACGAAATTAAAAGCTACGAGGTATGCTATCTAGTTTACATAATAATCATATTTTGCTGATCTTGATTTGAAATTTAATGTGCATGGAAAAGGAAAATTACTGATGGCGGGCAGCATTGATATTGCAGAGGGAGAAAGAGGAGGGGAAGCCAAACCTGGTTCTGCTACACATGAAGGAAAATCCGAATTTGGGAGTTGAAGAATCAATTGAGGTTATACAGAAGATATTGGATGAAAAGAAGAAAGAGTTTCTGGAACAGGTTTTGGTGAGCGGAATGAGTGATATGACTGAAGCATGTAAACTACTCCACTTTCATTGCCTCAAAGTATTTCAGATGTTCTTCAACTCGACAAATGCATTTGACTCTCCAACAGAGTTGCTAGCTGACATCAATAAAGCAATTTATGATCCATTAAAAATCGATCACGAAAGTTTGGCTAGTAGCTATAGCCAAGTTGGTACTAAAAGCCTTCAAGTCCAACCGAGAGTAACTGGAACAAGCTCTAGGACCTGTATGAGCATAATGGAGAGCAGAACTAGTACTACTGGTGCTATAAAATTCCTCAGGGGAAAAGAGTTTTCTGGGAAGCCTCACTCGGGAATCTTATCACTTAAGATGAGAAAACCAACAACTTGTACGACTTTTCCAATGCTGAAAGCTTGTACTTACTTGTGCCATAAGTAATCTCGGACAAATGGAAGATATATGACATCAAGACAATCATTAGTTTTGATGATCATTAATAAAAACATGATCGATCTGCAGTATATAAGCAGATTTGAAGTGTCATAGGTCAAATAGATATAAAGATTGTACCAAGCCTTATTAAATCTCTGCTATAAATAAACTCATGCCATAATTATTCATTTAATAGTCATTAATGATTCATATTCAACTTTTGTGTCCGGGATTTCTATAAACCATCAAAGGGCATACAATTAAGTGGGTTTACTTTTCGATTCAAATTCATCCGAAAAGGTAAAGATTCAGGACATGGTTTTCGGTTGTGGATTTAATCAACAAGCTGGATAAGATGCCAAGGTGAGTGGCATACAGAGGATGCCAAAATATGGGATATTCAATTTGTGCTATCTACGATCCCACCCCTTGTGGCGTTTAGGGTTTAGATGGCTTGAACTAAAAGTTAACCCGATTTGTACATTGGGATGGGCTGATTCACCTCATTCACTTGGCCCAATAAGAAATTAGTCAAATGCATACCTGATGCTTCCGTGGTCGGTGGTACAAACCATGAATGGTAGAAAATGGAAGTACGATCGTTTTCTCTATTCCATGGAAGTATGGAAGATCATCAACTCCACGTAACCATAGCACACTTATATTGAACTCTCTCAGCTCCTATCTCAAAAAGCTCTATTAACCCCAAATGGCTGCACTTAACATAATCGCAGCTCACAAGCTCTCTTCCCTCTCTTCACAGCTCACAAACTCCTCCTTCATTACTCAATCCCACAAACCCAACTCGCTCCCATTCTTCTGGTGTACCCAGACCTTCAGAAAACCCGGCCCATCAAAGCAATGGGTCCTCTCGACCCGGAAAAATCGAAACTTTACTGTTGGGTCAGTCATGGAGGACAGAGAGGTGGTGTCAGTGGAGGACAATCATGCCACTGACCAAGAGAGCCGCTTACTGCTTAATGGGTCTGAAGAATTAGAGACCCTTCAATCTTCATCGTCTAGTTCTGAAGGGAAAGGAGATGAGGATGAATTGGATAAGTTGACCGGTAGAGCTATCAATGCTTTAATTGTTCTGGGATTTGGGACCTTTGCGGTCTCTAAGTTGCTCACGATTGACCATGACTATTGGCATGTACGTTATCTCATCTTCGATTCTCTTCTTGGCTTGTTCACTGTGTTTTCTTTTATTATTGTTATTTGAATTTTTGAATTTTGAGGCTCATACACAGATGAGCTCTTTAAATGGGTTTCTCTTATTTGTAGTATGTGAAAGTGGGCAAGTGCTTTGTATTTTCTATTTGTTCTGTGAGCTTTGAAATGGGCATGTCTTAAAGCATTAAGCTTTCTTTTGGAATTAGTTGGTCCTTGATACTTGCTGATGTTATGAAACTATACTTAGTTTCAGCTGGGTTTGGAACTTTAATAAGTAGAATTATGAGCTGAACCAAAATTGAGCTCTTTATTCCTCTTATATGAATTGGGAGGTTGCCTCTGTAGGTTGTTGTATTTTGAAATTGGCATGTCTTAATTTTTTCATGATTGGTTTGAAGTTCTCAGCTTTCTTTCTGGAATGAGTTGATCCTTAATACGTATTGATGTTATTAAACTATACTTAGTTGCTGCTGGGTTTGGAACTTAATGATGACCTGAACCAAAATTGAGTTCTTTCCTCCTCTACATTGAATGAAGGGGGTTGCCTCTGTATGTTTGTAGCATTTTGCATGTCAGCAATAATTTTTGAGCTATTTTTCAGGGATGGACCCTTTACGAGATACTGAAGTATGTACCTGAACACAATTGGATTGCCTATGAACAAGCTCTCAAAGCAAACCCTGTTTTAGCCAAAATGGTGATAAGTGGGGTAGTCTATACTCTAGGAGATTGGATTGCCCAAGTAAGTCTTTATTCCATTAAGATTCTCTCACAAAGTTCATCCCTGTCATGATTTGTTTCTGTGGTTTCTAAGTTGTTTCCCCTTAAACATGTAGTGTTATGAAGGGAAGCCACTATTGGAATTTGATAGAAGACGTATGTTCAGATCAGGGCTTGTTGGGTTTTCCCTCCATGGATCCCTTTCTCATTATTATTACCAATTTTGTGAGGTGATGATTCTGGTTTATATTTGCTTATTTCTGGCTTCTTTGGTGGGTTTCTATGAGTTGCTGAAACTATATAATCTGGTTTCCAGGCTCTTTTTCCTTTGGAAGATTGGTGGGTGGTCCCGGCCAAAATAGCCTTTGACCAAACAGTGTGGGCTGCAATTTGGAACAGCATCTATTTTGTGGCTTTGGGGGTCTTGCGTTTTGAGTCCCCAGCCAAAATTTTTGATGAACTGAAGGCTACATTTCGGCCCATGCTGACTGTAAGAACCTCTTCTTAATCTTCATTGTAACAGTTGTAAATGTCTTTTTACCGTTTTTGTGAGTGTATTAAGATTGTTCTTTCTGACTAGATTACAAGAATATTTTCATATCAGATAGAGTAACACTTAAAGGATCTGTTCACCTTTTTTCTGATTCACGCTTTATGGTCTGCTTTGTTTTCTAGGCTGCTTCAGTTTATTATATTTAATATCTTAAATATGACAATTAACGATAAAAATATAATTAAAAGTAGAGAGGGGTGACCTAATGCGGCCTGCTGAAAGTAGTTATTGATTCAATTACTTGTACTCATATCTTAGTGTACATTAAAAGGCTAGCTGATGAAACTTTAGTAGCAATTCTTATCTTTCTGATACTTGATGTAAACGCTTGTTGATGCTAAGTTTTTCTGATACAGGTTTAGTTATTACATTGTAAGTTGTAACCTGCTTATATTTCTGACTGGCATGACAGGCAGGGTGGAAACTTTGGCCATTTGCACATCTGGTTACCTATGGCCTGATTCCTCTTGAACAAAGGCTTCTTTGGGTGGATTGTGTGGAGCTTATTTGGGTTACTATTCTCTCAACGTAAGACTCATGTCTTAGTTGATTTTATTTGTCAAGAATTTCCTGTGGACACCTCGAATCTTAGTTGTTAGAAGCTATGACCATTTAGCGTTGCAATTTTACTTGATTAATCAATTCTATATCTTCTTTTCATCATATACTATGGCTCATCTTTACTCTGTTAGCAACCAAAGAGCCTCAACAAATGAAATGCTTGCCTAGTCATGATAACATCCTTGTCAGTATGTATAAACTATTTTTATTTACTTTTATATATATATATATATATATATATAATTTATACATAGTTCTATGTCTTTCGGTTTGGTTTGCATCTCTTCTATTACATAACATGGAAATAATCAAATTGTCAACCTGGTGAGATCTTCAATCTTGATGCCTAGCTTTTCTCTTCATCGTTGTTCCATATACATATAGTAAGGTCAGTCTTTGTTTCCTATTTCTCTAACTTGTCTCACTGGTGGAAATGTAGTTATTCAAATGAGAAATCAGAGTCCAGCAAATCAGAGTTATCGTCTGGAGCAGATTCCACTTCTTCCTCGAGCAGTTCTCCTAAGGTATATTGCATTTGCTTTGTTAATGCAGGATCTCTTGCCTAAGGGTAGCCGACTTTTAGATGCAATAGAAAAGATCAGCGAATTTCTCCCCATATTGTCTATAAATTTTTCCATCTGCTAAGTGCTAACACATGATTCTATTCTTGAGCAGGACTAAATTATTTGTTTATATGGCACCGAGAGGAAGTTTTTTACAGTGATCACCATATCCGCGCATTTAGTATTTTGAAGCCAAAAACCATACTTGCAGTAATGGATATCATTATCTATCACTGCCCAGACTTGCATCTAATGGGAAGCAGCATGACCCATATAGCTATAATGAGAAGCCAGCATTCATCTGTTCCGGTAACCACATATATACAGGATTCAAGTAACTTTTTCCTCTATCAGATATGTTGTATTTCTGTCTCCAATTGAATTAGCTGTTCCTGCCGATCAATATGTCATCGTAGAATTTAATCAAGTTGCTGTAGATTTTGACAGGTCTGCTTCATGTTACAGCATGTATAGTCTGTATACTTGTATTTATAGTGCCATTCAGATTTCAGAAGATTTTGTCTCAGTAGGTTTTGCACCCCCATCAGATATCAGATGTTGAATAATATAATTCATTACCAGATAAAAGGCCACCTAATTATAGTGGTTTTGAATTTCAGTCTGATTAAATTAGTGATATTTCCAAATCGAAGGCCAGATTATGTTCTAATCAAATAATGTCACCTCATAGATGGTGTTTTCAGTCGTTACTTGGTATTGTTTCAAATTTGACTCCAAGCTACAAGTGGTATGGAAGTTGGAGCAGAATTAAAATGCCCCAGATATCTTTTATTTTAACAAACTATCATTTGGCATATTTTGATTTTGCATGGGGGTCTAGATCCATTGCTGTTCTTGACATCCTCTAAACCTATGTACTTTCATTTATTTTCAATTCTTTTCTTTTAAATCAATGAAGTCATTTCCGAGGCTTAAGACATAGAGGGTGGACATCTTTAGCGACGAATTATTCGTCGAGACATGCTCTTCCCATATATATATATATATATATATATTAATTTTGATTTCTTTACTTTTAAATCAAGGAAGTCTCACACCCTCTATTATTGAGGATGTTCTCTATGAAGATGTTTGTAACTTTACCCGAGATACAGGTTTTTTGTCCCTCTCGAGGTCGGGTCTTAACATTGCTAGTCAATAAAGTGCTTTTCCCCCAAAAAAAAATCAAGGAAGTCCCAACGAGGATGAAGAATGTCCGGTGTTTGTAGAGACGGCCAGGGAATGATTTTAGGGACGAAGATAGTATTTTTTTTTTTGGTGAGCCTTTCCCATTTACCATCCAATTTTAACAACACACAAAAAAAAATGATAAATGCTTGAAAAGCATCACATGCGACGCACGCGACTCAGGACGTACATATACAAAGCGCGCGGATTAAAACCAAATTAAGACCTGAAATTGAAAAAGGAAGCCTGGATCTGAAAAATCGGATCCTCCCGTAACCCAATTCTAGATCTCCGACTCGGCGGCGCAATGGTGGAAGTCGAAGAGTCCAAGGAGACCAACATGAACATGGTGAAGAAAATCAAGAAGAGGAACCACGGCTCAACCGACTTCTTCGTCTTCGTCGATTACCTTTTCCTCTCCATCTTCTTCGGCTTCCTCTGCTTCATCATCTTCAAGATGGTAGTCGCCACCGCATCTGATTCTTTCTCACTCTAGACAAGCCACATTCTTTTCAATCAGGTTGGTGGGTCCAATCCGACACCTTTTTTCGTTTATTGGGTCAGAAATTTTATTGTTTCTGCTAATTAATTGTGGGAGAAGCTAATTACACATTGATAATTTGGGTGTTTAAATTGAAAGGACTGTTGATCTGGACATGTATAGAGGAATTAGTGCCGCCTGGGTAGTTGAAATTCATGGTATTGTGTGGTGGTGTGAAAATGTGGTTGGTGGTGGCATTTATTCTAGGCTATTCTTAGATGGCTGACATTGATATACAAAATTTTATATTACCATGAACTAACACAAAATTTTCAATTCGTTAATTGAACTAGTATTTGTTTGCTTCTGGTTTTCCAGTACAATGTTGTTGAAAAATCCGTAGGATGCAATCGAGTTAATGCCCCTTAGATTAAACTAATGATGCTAACCTAAGACGTAGGACGGTTTAAGTTTTAGGAGTTGATATTTCTTTAGGCATCTAAGACGGACAAAGCGTTATGGCTTATAAAGTGTCTCATTCTGTGAAGACTGATTATGGATTAGTGTATAGCAGTTGCTTAAGTTTTTGCAGCTGTTTTCTTTAGTGACATATCTATTATTATGTGACAGCCTCAAGTCCAAGCTTGAAGGCTTTTGCGGGTGCTGGCTTGGTGATGGATTCAGATTCTGCGATCTCAAATGCATGATGGTTTCTTGGTATCGAAAAATCGGTGTGCCCTTTTGATCAAATGTGATTTAGAAACAATTGCTTGTTGTGGCCTCTAATTCTGGAAATAGAGCATTCTATTATAAAATTTCGTGTACTATTTATATAAATCATGATGACATGATGTGCTTTTTCACGAACATGGTGATGTTTGTCCATTGTTAATCATACTAAAATTGAGTTTAAATTTCTACCTGATAAGCTAATCCATGCTGGTCTCTATGTAATCTTCATTGATGGCACACGGCTTTTTTTTTTTGGGATTGCACTGATGACTAGCCTAACCATTGATTGATTGATCGATCTGATGTAGATTTGCTAGCCTTGACTTTGTTCAGAAACACAGATGTTGATTATTGACATGTTAATCCCCAACAAATTAAAGAAGTCCATTCCATTTAATGTTAGATTTGAATTGCATCCATTAATTCCTTTTCATTTCTGGTGTGATTTCTTCAGATTAAGCCTAGTAGTTTCTTGTGTAGTTCTATTTGATCCACATGATAAATGTCTACCAGAACAATGAAATGAGTTGGACCTCAGTTGATGGGCACACGCTATGTTAAATGAAGATGCAAAACACTACACACAAAATATTTCTGAAGAGAAGAGTGCACATAAAAACAACCACTGACATAGATCTTGTTACTACTTTATTTGAAGTGAGAAAGCACAGCGGAGCAGTGCCTACTCACATGCACAGTAATCTTCAAGCTCAACACGATAGACTAGAAACACAAACACATACATAAATAGTACGCTACTGATCGAGATAATCTAGCATACTTATTCCAAGCTAGCTCATGAAACAGACTCAAGGTTGGCCAGGGTTTGGAACCTCAAAACCAGGGTTTGGGACGAAGGTATCATCCGCACCTGGAATGTATCTATGACCTGATCCTGAGGTACCTGTTCCACTACTTCCACCAGTGCTTGGAGTAGTGAACGGAGAAGTGTAAGGAAAATACTTGTGTGGTTTTAGCACCCTCCCAATGCCTGGAATGAGATAACTGTCATCATGACCAAAGAAAAACTGAGGCTGTTTCATCTCATCTTTGTTGGTGTTTTCCGGGACATTGCGCCCTGCAACTGCTTGGTCAGTTATCACAAGAAGGATAACACAAATGGAAACGAGAGGCAGGAGCAAATTTTTGATTTTGTAAGCTGCCATTATCTGACAAATGGATCAGTAAGAAACAATAGGATAGCTCTTGCTGAAGTTGGCTTGGTGATGGAAACGTAGGAACAGAAGAGGTCTTCTTATAGTCGCGGATTTAGCACTGTTGGGTGAAGTTTTGGCGGTGAGTTAAGAGTAGAAGCCACGATAATAGAGTAGATACAAATGCAAACTGCATGGAGAGTGACGGGTGAAATCTATGATGCAATATTGCAATTGAGCTTTTCATGATTTGAAAACTTGATGCACTTGATTGCTTGAAGTACAGTGAATATGCTCTGTGTTAAAAAGGAATGTGGGGTTCTTTCTTGATTATCATGTATGTAAGGTTTTTGCGATGTACCTTATACCTGTGGCTGTTTACGTCTGCCAATATGTACTAGCAACTCTTGCGGCCATTAATGGGCAATATCTACTGGGTTGGTTTATTTATTATCCGCCTACATTTTCCTCTTTGGACAGGGTACATGCCACTGCGGGATTTGCCAGGACTGTCTTCTTTGCGATTTGCCTATTTGGTCAGTTGAACTCTATAGGGTTACTGATGCAACTGATTTTACTCCCTCAACTTTAAATGTCGCCTACTTTCAGTTATGAAGGAGCCTGCAATGTAGGTCGTCAAATATAAAGGGGTTTAGTATGTTTTTCTGAAATTCTGTTAATTATTTTTCCGGTCATAATACTTGTTCGAGACTGTAGAATCTGACAACGGGAATTCTAAGCATTGCATTACAATATATTAACACCTCAGGAACGCTTTTAGCAACGCTTGTTCACAGTGTCTGAAAATGGCTTCTTCCTAACTTGGGGTAACTTGTAGCCTAATCCATTTGGCTTCATCAAGGCAGCGAATCTTATCGAGATCGGTAACTCAGTTTGATCGTGCCTGTTGTTCCCACAATCTTATGAATCAAATTTCATGCTAAAGAAGTAAAACAAGCCTACAAGGCCGCAGGTACCAAATGCTACGTCTACATTGTCAAAGCAACATCTGTGACTGAGAATGTACATAAAACTTCAGAAAATCAAAGACTGCTAATGCCTCAGTTTCCTGAAGAGAACTGTACCCTGACATTTTGTGCCAACAACAAATGCTGAGGAAATGGCAATCCAGAAAGATTTATCTTTCTTTTGGATTTCTTGAGGCAAAAAAGATCCCAATAGTACAACAAAAGCTAGGCCATTCAATTCATACTAGAATCACAAAATTTAAGGCCTTTCCTCAGAAAATCTTGGAAGCTGAACAAGGGAGTTCACACGCGTGACACCTTCTAAACCTAACCAGTTCTGGTCTTCAGCTGCCATTGTTTCGACATTCTCTTCATTCTCAACCGGTAGCCGTCCATAAGTATCACCACCTTCATCAGATGATCTGACAGTGAAATTCCTCTGCAAAGATGGCTCAGACTTCTGGCCATCATCGGATTCAACTGCATTGCCGGAGTGATTGCTCTGAAGGGTTGCAGATGAAAACCCTTGCTCCTCGTAATCAGATTCGGAGTCCATTTTCCCATCTAAAAATAAGCAAACGACTGCACAGTCGTCCATCTTTGAAGTCGGGTATTTGAGTTTCCATTCACGAGCAGCTGCGTCTACCACATATCTTGAAGCTGCTGACCGGCTTGGAGCTGAGGACACTATCTCAACAACCTCTTCATTGCTCAAGACATCCCAAACCTGTAACATATGTAAAGTACACTTTAAGAGATAAACGTCTATATACTGTTTTAACATCTAACGACCCTGTACACTATAGTTCTTGAGTTGCAACTTCATCAATGATGTCACGTATGTTTAGGAAATTTAGATCTTTACATCCCAATTCTGATGAGATCTACCTTACTTTCTCATCATGTTTGGTGATCAAAAATGTAATGAAAAAACTGTAGTTCTATTTTATAGTTAGCTACTGAAAACCATTTAGAACGACAAGAGGTTTTTCTCATTGTGGTATAATGATTATGAAGGAACTAGATTTTCAAGTAATGAAATTTTACCCCATCTGAGGCAAGAACAATGAACTGATCTCTCTCTGTAAGTATCCGGTGTGCAAATTCAGGTATGGAGATCACTCCATACTCCTTCAAACAGAAATCACCAAAGGCTCGAGCCATTGCTAACCCAGGGGCATCATCAAAAGGCAACCACACTCGAGGCACTTCAGGCTCATCTTGCAAAGCAAACACCCTACCCTTACATCGTTTAATCCTTTCAGCCTCCCCTTTGAAAATTTACATTCCACAACAATGTAAGGTTCATATTTCACACAAAAAGCAAGAAACTAACACATTGATGAAAAAAAGTAAATCATCCATACTTGGAAGATCAGGCTTTAAATCAACAGTTAACTGGACTGCTACCATGGAATCACTACTGTCTTTTGATCCGAGGATTGCTCGGGAATCCCCAATATAACCCATGAAAAGATTTGACCCCTGGATAGCAAAGAAACAATCAAGAACAAGAAATAAATGGAAAACAAAGAAGAGTAAGGAAAGTGTTTCCTGCCTTACCTGTTTGACTAAAGTGACAGCAGTGCTGCCACTACAGAAGCAATCCAAATTCGGATGAGACCTAAGCTCCTTGTCCATGGACTTGTATGACTTCATGAAAGCTTCTCTCCATTCTAGATTTAATTTCTCCTCAGCTGAAGCATCCTTCTCAGCTTCTCCACCATCTGATTTATTTACATTCCCTTTGAAACATGTTTTACTCGACACATTTGACCTTGATTGAGAAGAATACAAGAAGGATAGCAGCTTTAATGGCAATGCATCCCTTACTTTGCGAGCAACAAGATGACCATGTGGACCGTGGCCATCAAACACACCACAAAATATCGCATCTTCTGACATGTAGTCCTTGAAAAAATTAAAAAAACGGAGTTCAGAAAAAGTATTCTACCAACACATTCAAATATAATTCCCAATGTAAAGAACAAACTTACTTCCCACACAACCATGGCATCCTGATTAATGCCTTTCCGGCCCTGCTGCGTGAATATGCAAGATGTTCTGCTCTTTCCATTGGTAAAAATGCGGTTGGGGATGGAGGGTAAACTCTGAAGGGTAAATACACGGTCTGAGAATGTCTTTGTTCTCTTTTGCCCACAAAATCCAATCCCCAAGCACGAATGAGACATCGTCTCTCCATTGTTCCTGCTACTGCGAGTCCTATGACTACTAGTCGAAACGCAACCCCCCATTTGCTCAGCTCCTCAAAGAAGACATCTGATGCAGTAAGGGATAAGATTCATCGTTTGGCCAAACAGATCTCACATGAAATTCTGAAATGGTCAACTGAGAAAAAGACTATCCAAATGCCAAAGATTCCCACTCATCAAAGCACCAGCCACTTTACAACTTGACATAGAAAATCGGGGACATGGGGCATTTTATCATAGTCAAATACAAGCTGTGCAGGTTTCGTGAACCGATGACAAAACCAGCTGAGGAAAACGAGAAGACATCAGTTAATTGAATTGTTTAATCTATGGTTTCTCTGAGAATGCAGAAATGGATGCATGTAAAGAAACTGAAACAAATCAAACAAGATGTATTAATTTAACAAGATGCCATGTGAACAAGGATTAGAATATACTTAAAAACGCTGGCATGATCCTCTTCCCTTCATCAAGACTCACATTGATGCAAATAAGTGCAAGCATTTTGTGAATTGAGTCATAAACAAACACAACATAAAGGAAACATAAAACTATGATGCATAAAAATCAAGAAACGCACGGCAAAAAGGGGAAAATCTGCCCTGTATTAAACCAACTAGACGATTAACCATAGATCCGAAATGTCTTTTCTTTCCAATGAACCCACAAACCAATCCCAACTCGCAATAAAGCAAAGCAAAACAAATCTATGGCCAAAGGAATCTCCAAAGACATAGCCCAGCAGGGAATTCCAAAGGTGAAGGAAAATTTTCAACTAAGGAACCTCCCTCTTGCAAACTTAAATATCAAATGTAACCGAAATCAAAACCCAAAAACAATAAAAACAAAAACTCAACCACCATGGAATGAGAATATCTTGAAGATTGTTAGAAATCTGACCTTCTTAGCCCAACAGCCAACCAACTAGAGAACCACAAGTGATGAATCTCCAATCCTCATCAGGGTTACTGGAATTTTAACAAACGACTCTGACTCAAAATTGGGTATCGAATAATCAATCCCATGAAGACTAAGACTTTTCAAAATTTCGAATTTCGAGTATATTTCTATTTTCCTCCGGTTTCTCAGCAACGAAGAGTTGGGTCAACAGATTCATACGGGTTGATATAGTCAGACAGGGGACGAGGGAATAAAAGCAATAATGAAATTGGCAGTACGAACTGTAGTTTTCCCACTAACAAGAGATAAAGCAAATCGCAAAAGCAGGGAAAAGACGAAAGCAATGATTTTTAGTCAAAAAAAAAAAACAGGATCATGTAAATATTACGCGTTTATCATAGCAAAGAAAAAAGAGGCAAACAAACAAAAGCTTAATCCTTGTTTGGCTACTCAGAAAACGATAAGGAAAAGCCCAAAACTTGGGAGCAGAATAGATCACTTCGAATATTGCATCATCATGAAAAAGAAAAAAAAGAGCAAACAAAAAGCAGAGTTCAATTAACAGACAAACAATCACCAAATGCTCGGTTTTGGTTGCTAAGGTAATGCAGAAATGGTGAATGAATTTGACAAAACTAGAGAAGTTTCTGTACATGCAGATCTTTCATGGGTCTGTCATCTGTGTTTGTAACTCTTAACAAATTCAACTCAAACCCAAGAATCCAAAAACAGACAAAGCATTGCAAATTAGACAGAGGATTGGAGGAAAAGTAAGAAAAGGGTATAGATGGATTACCTTATTGTTTATTTTTCTTATGCAAGATTGGAGCTTTGTGATCAGACTGAAGTAAACAGAAGAGAGCAAAGAGGAAGAGAGATAGGATCATTAATAGAGGTGGGAGGGGAGAAATGGTGGGAGGGAGAGGTTTGGTTGGTGCATTGATTGCAAAAGCAAGCAGGGCAGAACAGAGAGAAACTCTCTCTCTCTCTCTCTCTCTACTCGGTTACTTTTTAGAGAGAGAGAAGAGTCGAGTTACTGTGGAGTAGCCGTGCACTCCCGGGTGAAATGATGGAAGAAAATTAATCTGATGATGCCAACTTACGCAACACGACTCCCTCTTTTATGGCGCGTATGAATAAAAACCTTATTATATTTAGTACTGTTTTTTTGTTACAGTACGATTCAAATTGATGAGTTCACGAGCTCATGATCTACTATTCTACTCCATGTTCTTTAGTGGCGAGGAATTGAAGGCTCATGAGATCTGATACCTGTATAGAGCATTATATATTTTAGGGAAAAACCTACATATGGTATCTAGACTATCACCAAATGCAATTTTTGGTACCTGAATTTTCATAAAGAACCTGGTGGTACCTGAACTATTGTTCCGTTAGCCATTATAGTACCTACCGTTAAATATTTCGTTAAGTGCTGACGTGGCAAGGGTAAAAAAGTCATTTCATTTATTTTAAATTTAATATTATTATTTTTTTTTTTAACTATTTTCTTTCATTTTTTTTAATATTTTCTTAAGCTTAGTTTATACAATTATTTTTTTGGTGTATTTTTATTTTATAAATACTTGTGAGTTATTTTGAATAAATTCTTAAAACTCAAAACAATTTGTGAACTTTGTATTTTACAATGAATTTGTGTAAATTATTATTCTGTTTATTATCTAGTTAAAACTTGATTTTTTTTTATTTCTCATTTTTGTGAGTTAACTTCAAGTTTATTTTCTTAGTTAAATATTTTTTATATCTTTTTATTTTATTTTTTTAACTATATCCTTTCATTTTTTAAATATTTTCTTAAGCTTAGTTTATACAATTACTTTTTTGGTGTATTTGTATTTTATAAATATTTGTGAACTTTATATATTAAGTTTACAAAATACTACTGGTTTATTGTTAGCTCAGTGTTAACTAAGAAAATAAACTTGAAGTTAACACACAAAAATTAGAAATAAAACAAAAACCAAGATTTAAATAGATAATTACACAAATTCATTGTAAAATACAAAGTTCACAAATTATTTTTCGTTTTAAGAATCTATTCAAAATAACTCACAAGTATTTATAAAATAAAAATACACAAAAAAAAAATAATTGTATAAACTAAGCTTAAGAAAATATTAAAAAAATGAAAGAAAATAGTTAAAAAATAAAATTAAAAATAAAATAAAAAAATAAAAAAAATAAAAAAGTAAAAAAATAATACAAATAAAAAATATATAAAAAAATATTAAAAATAATGACTAGGCATGCCACGTCAGCACTTAACGGAATATTTAACGGTAGGTACTATAATGGCTAACGGAACAATAGTTCAGGTATCACCAGGTTCTTTATGAAAATTCAGGTACCAAAAATTGCATTTGGTGATAGTCCAGGTACCATATAGAGGTTTTTCCCTATATTTTATATGTCATTTTGTTCATAAATTAGGGAGTGAGTTTGAATATGCTATTTGTAAAATTTCTGATTTCAGTGTGACAAAGAAACTTATAAAATCCAACACACGTACAAGTATATAGGGTTTTGACAAGCAAGAAATTAAAAAATTTCACAACTATGCAGAATGTCAAATCTTTATTTTCACTGCAAAAATTTCAATATTTTCTAATTTAAAATAACAAACGTGAAAATTGAAATATACGTTAATAAAACATTCGGTACAAAATCAACATTGTCTAACATGCCGCATTGATACAATCCAAATTGGTTTATAACTGGTAAGAGTCCTAGAATTTACAACACGTTTTGTACTAACGGATTAATAACCATAGCATTTAGGTATGAACAATATTTACCAAACAAAAATACGAAAAATAAGTACCAAATAATTTTTCTGGTATTATTTTTTTTTTTCAATAAAATTTTCGTTTTACCGGATAAAAAAAATATTATCGCATATTCTTGTCTGTCTACGCCTCATTCTAACACTTAAAAGAAGAGTAATGAAAAAATGACTTTTTAAAAGTGTAAATATATTTTTTAAAGTAAAAATGATATGAAAACTTTATTATTATTATTATTCAAAAAATCTTGTCCAAACTGACACGTGACGTGGCTTAATGCAACACTGCCACTCCACCTGGCCCGGCTACAGCCTATAGCTTACATACCTCCTGTCCGTGCTGCCTTTGCTGTCCACCTTCCTTTTTCTTTTTTCTTTTTTTTTTCTTTTATGTATTATTGTTTTTATTTCAAAGAAATCCACTTTTAGGGTTCCAACCAAAAAAGAAGAAATCTGTTTTAGGGTTTAAATAAATAGGAGGGAAAGGTTGATGGGCATGAGATTAGGCATCACAAACATACTAGTGGCACTCAGAAAGCTACCCAAAACTTACAACTTGAAAAGGAGATTCATTCTCCGTTCAAAAAAAAGAAAAGGAGATTCATTCCTCCCAAATTATGCCAGACGATTAGGCTTTTTACCTAACTTATCTATTATAAACTCCCTATCCATTGTCTCCATATAGTCTTAATGGTATTTAGAACATGATAATGCTAATCTTGAAATAATGATATACCATAATGGAATGGTGCAAGGTTGACTCTTGAAAAGACAATAAAATGATGATGCATTATGCAAGTTTTAGGGTTGTAATTTGAAAATAATTTGTTATCATTTACATTTATGTTACGTAAAATTGGACAACATTTTCTATATTGCTAAATGTCCGAAAAAGTTTATGCAAAATAAGAGAGTTGTTAGGGTATGTTATGGGCTAAAAGGATATGATAAAGTGTTATGCAAATTATCTAAAAAATGCGTAAAATGACTAGACACGCTATGTAAACCAACATGCCCTAGAAAGCTAGATTTTGTTTTTGAATATGTGGTTGGTTATATAGATAATGTAATTGAGCACCGGGAGAAATTATCAAATAATTTCAAACTACCACGTGTTCGTGGTACAAGGAAACCTGATTGGTTCATGTGGCCTTATTTTGATGGTGATTGGTCATCTATGCACGTTGTTTTGTAGTTATCATAACCACAAACACATGATACTATCAAAACTGCACAATAATTACTCAAATCCTAATTGTAGTAATTTAGCACGCTATAGGCTATTAGTCGTCACTTAAACAACTTTATCATCTATGTGGCTTAATAAAGTGACCACACAAGCAAATTAAGTAAGTTGACATACGGATTTCTTGATTCATCTTGCCGCTACTCGTTATATATCAGACAAATAAATCGAAGTAATTTGGCATGAACTTTGCTGTCACCTAAAACAAGTTGATGATCTCCATGGCCTCTTTTTTTTGTGTTTTGTTCACAGGTTACCCATTCACAACGTGCAACTGTACAATTCATACCTTTTCAAACCTAATTGAATATAACCACATGCATGCAGGTTCACAACTAAACTCAACTAGCTAGCAGCACAACCTTCTGGCTTTCTGAGTTTGTGACCCAATTAAATGGTCTCCCTCACAATCGTGAAGAGCAAGGGTGGACTGGAAGTCTGGAAGAATTGCTCTAAATATTAAACCATTTCATCATTTCATGTGGAGCAGGATATATATGATCATAATAAAGGAGAAGTGGAGAACCATAACCATACAGCTCAAAAGTAATTAGCCTTTTTTCCATTCTTTTTTTTTAATATTCATGTGCATGAGATCCCTAAACTAAATCAATCTTCCGATCCTCGAGTTTAAAACAATAATTTTCTAAATATTCCAGCAACTAGTAACTTCGTCATTGAGCGCAAATTACTAATCTTTCGATTACTCTTTTTAATTCCTTACCGCTCCATTTTTGTTTGGGGGCTGAACTAGGGTACACATATATAGTTCTCAATCAGCTTTCATTACATATGACACATTGTCTTCTAGTTTTCTTTTCTCGCTGGAGAGGTATCTTTTGCTTCTTCTTCTTCTTTGATATATGACCAGAACACGTATCAATCAGATGGACATGCATGAATATGACTGAATTCACATTCCACCTATATTCTGAAAAGCAAGGTCATGTCACTATAAACCCCGAAGACCTTTTTTTCTTCCATAATCTAAATCCAATTTGATAAGCATGGACCACTTTTTTTTCTTCTTTTTTTTTTGTTGAAAAGAAGCATCGACCAATTTACATGAGTTTACATGTGTACGTATAAAAAGCCTTCAAAGGAAATAAATGTGTTAATATTGCATTAACAAACTTTTTTTTTTTGAAATGCATTGACATATCATTTCGATCAGGTCTTCAAACTTTTTTTTTCCTTCTCAAAAATAGAGGATTAAACTTCTTTAAGATCTTCAAACCTTTTAGCTTTTCAAATTTCTTTGTTCATATAATTTTTTATTTTTTTTTAAAACAAGCACCAATCCACATGAATATGGACCCTTATTTGCTTAAATTTTTCCTTCTTTTCTCTAGTCTTTCATAGTTGATCGATCTGAAGAATCAAATATCTTTTCCACAAACTTTTTAAGTCATGGCCTTTACTATTGGTCTCTATCTTTACATCAAATTGTCTAAAAGTGTAGGCCCTTATATATCAACTGTGTTATATATGTTCTACTTAATTGTCTATTGAAATTTGTTATCCGCATATAATTAACTTTATAATAGCAAATGATTATTTAATTTGGCTATGATCACAAATCATCATAAGCATATGGAATGAGCATACAAAGTGTTATAATTATCATCTAATACTTCAATCAATGATTTCCTCCAACAAAAGAAAGTCTAGGTCCAGCCATTAGTAATCATTCATACGTTCATTTACATTCCCTTAAGGCTATGTTTGGTTTTACGGAAGGGAAATCAATTATCTTGTCTTTTCCATGTGGTTGGGAAATTAAAATTATTGTTAGGTTTCATTTTATGTGTTTGGCAAAGTAAGGAAAGTATTTAGGAGAGATCATTTGATTTATCTTCCTGTGTTTGATTGGTGCAGGAAAGGAAAGTAAAATATGTCAATGTTTCAATAGTACCATTGTATTTTAAGATAAAATTAACTATCATAAAAGACGGGCAAAAAGTTTGAGCAGATGTATTGTTGTCCAAAAAATTCGTAATTAATGCTAGAAAATTAGAAGAGAAAATCAATCCCATGAGATTTGAGTGGAATAGATTTTTCTCCTACTTTCTTATTTATCAGGAAAGTACTTTTTGAGTTTGGCCCTGAGTTTGTGCTTTCCAAACAAAGGAAAGTAAGAATTCATGAACCAAACGTGGCCAAAATACTAAGGTAAATTAGAAAGTAGTAATCTAATTTCACGTACATTATCTTATGTTAAAACATAAAAAGTGATGCTCACTCAAAAAAGAAAATATATAAAGTGATTACTTTGTATTAGTCAAAAAGTTGGGAGCACTTTCATTTTTTTTTTTTAATGTATGGGTACAAGATAGAATGATGAAAGGGGCAGACCGGCAGACACATTTTTACCTTTCTCTTCTTTATGAAGTAAGAAGCATGTACCCGATTTTTTTTTTTCATCCAGATTATATTTTTATTGAAAGAATGAAAACTAAGTGGGATTTTGTAACTTTGTACCAAGAATATAGTATAAAGCTAGAACTAAAACCGAGATTGAGTTGCTGGATCATCATGGCCCCAGTAAATAAAGTTGGAAAGTAAAATTTTGCAATACGCACTACTACGAGTGAAATGAATAAAGTAATAATTTGGTGAATAAGAACAATGGGATGCAACTTTGTTTGTGTTATGATTTGGGAACAGATTACATTAATGCATAATCGACTTGTAAAGGATATGAGAGTGGCCAAAGAATTGTAACTACAAGCTGTTCTAATTGACAGAACTCAAAAATTTCTCATTAATTTTTTTTTTGAATTTTATAGTTTTTTAAAATTGAAAAATAAGAACATGTAATTTTGACCCAAAAATCGTGTGTTATAATCCACAATTTTAAGTGAAAAACCATGGTTTCAACAAAAAAAATAAAAATTTCTCAAAAATTCATCATTGGTAAAACATACTTTTAAAATGGTGTTCCAATTGACAAAACTCGAAAATCTCAAATCGTTTATTTTTTTTTTAATTTTCTAGTTTTTCGACTTTGAAATATCGCATTGGCATCGTGGACATCCGTAGCATGGGCATATGAATCGTTACCCTCGCTAACATGGGCATCGTTAGAGGTGTCAGAGGCACATCAGGATGCCTCCTTCTAAACTACACTTTTCTCTTCAACTTTACTACTGTCAAAACTTCAACATTAGTAAAATATGATTTTTAAAAGGTGTCTCAATAGACTTTGCTCGAAAATCCCAACTCGTTTGTGAGTTATGAATTTTTAAGTTTTCAAATTTGAAAAATCATAACTTACAAACCACTCGAGCAGTTCAAGCAAAGTCAATTGAAAAATCTTTAAAAATTATTTTTTAACATTGGTGAAGTTTTATCACGAACAAAGTTGAAGAAAAAAAGGAGTTGACATGGTTTGGCACGTTTGGAGGTGCCACGACATGCCCTAGCATGCAAAACCTTGCCAACCCCCTTTTCATTTTAACTTTGCTCATGCCAAAACTTCACCAATGGTAAGACATGATTTTTAAAAAGTGTTCCAACAAATGGCTTTGCTAGAAAATCTCGATCGTTTATTTTTTATGAATTTTCTAGTTTTTCGACTTTGGAAAATAGTAAAAAATAAACAAGTCGATATTTTTGTATTTGTCAACTTGAGAAGTCCTTAAAAATCATTATTTGAGTGTGGACATATTTTGGTGTGAAAATAAGAACATGCGATTTTGGCTCAAAAATCATGTGTTATAACCCACAGTTTTGGTGAAAAACCATGGTTTCGGCAAAAAATAAAAATAAAAATTCATCATTGGTAAAATATATTTTTTTTAAATGTGTTCCAATTGACAGAACTCGAAAATCTCGAATCGTTTATTTTTTATGAATTTTCTAGTTTTTCGACTTTGAAAAATCGCATAGGCATTGTGGACATCTTTAGCATGGGCATAGACATTGTTAGCCTCGCTAGCATGAGCATGCATCATTAGTTATCCTTGCTAGCATGTGTATCATTAGAAGTGTCAGGGGCACATCAGGATGCCTCCTTGTGAATTGCATTTTTCACTTTCAACTTTACTAGTGTTAAAACTTTAACATTGGTAGAACAAGAATTTTAAAATGTATGCCAAATGAATTTGCTCGAAAAACCCGACTTGTTTATAAGTTATGATTTTTTAAGTTTTTCGACTTTGAAAAATCATAACTCACAACCAACTCAAGTTTTTCAAGCAAAGTTATTTGGAAAAGCTTTAAAAATTATTTTTTAATATTGGTGATATTTTGTCCCAAAGAAAGTTGAAGGGAAAAGGGGGTTGTCATGATTTGACACATTTGGAGGTGCCACGGCATGCCTTAGCATGCCAATTCTTGCACATCCCCTTTTTCCTTTAAGACTGCCATTGCCAAAACTTCACAATTGATAAGACATGATTTCTAAAAGGTGTTATAATTGACTTTTCTATAAATTATCGAATCGTTTATTTTTTATAAATTTTTCTAGAAGTCCTTAAAAATCATGATTTGCGTGTGAGAAGATTTTGGTGCAAAAATCATGTGTTATACTGTTTTGGGGTAAAAACCATGGTTTCGGCAAAAAAAAAACTTCTCAAAAACTTCACCATTGGTAAAACATGTTTTTTAAAAGGTGTTTCAATTGACAGAGTGACGTGTAGTATATGTGGTATACAATGTCAACAATAGTTTATGGATAGATGGATTAAGACCGGGGGTTGTCGTTTCCACAGGGATTGGAAGGCCCAAAATCCCAATTGGCAATGCGACCAAGATGTGAAAGCACTAACAGTGGTGTGGCAAGAAGTGATCTATTTACTTAGAAGTCTGATTATATGCAACATGCAAGTGTAGTGTTTAAAGTTGTGTCACCCTTGAGTGACTAATGACCAAAACAGTGACCTAATTAAGTACCAATGCTAGATTAAGTGAGCAATCAAGAGCACAAGTGATTATGCTTGAAATAGTGCAAATGTGTTGAGGTGACAAGCCCAACAAATGTGTTTGTTATCAAATATGGAAGGCGATCGGGGTTTTCGGGTTAACTCTAATCCAATCCGATGTATGACAAAATTCAAAGGCATGCAACGACGATTATGCCAAGGATCAAACCTCTTATCCTAGCCATGTTATGGTTCTAGGATCGACTCTTCTAAGACTACTTTTGTGCCATATTCCGGTTAACACAAAGATTTCCTAATCCAATTACTAAAGCCTTATTAGGGTCTTGAGTAAAATACATAGGCATAGGGTGCCAAGAGTCAAGGTTCAAACAAGGTAAACATCACATTTAGTCTCATCATGCTCTCTACCAAATACTTAAGAGAATAAGTTGCTAGCAAACACTCTTAATTAATCAAGTTCACCACATGTTCAAGAACTAGCAAGATTCCTAAACAAGCAATTAGCATAACCGTATTTAGGCAAAGAGTATATCCAAGAACAAAATCATCATGCATCACTAAGAGTATTCATCAAAACATCATCATGGACTAGGGCACACAACCCTAGTCCCCAATCTAAAGGACTACTCACACATGTTTGTGGAATACATCAACAATGTCAAGAATAGAAACATGAACATAAGAAATAACTAAAGTAGAGTTAAGAAATCATCAAGGGATGATGGCCAACAGCTCCTTGGTGACTCCAAGTGTAGATGAAAGCCCCCTCTTGAACTCCTCTTCTCTCTCAAGCTTCTTCTCTTCCAAGCTCCCGAATTTCTTGTCTGCTTGGCGAATCCCCAACTGTGGAGGTTGTAACGTGGTGAAAGGGTGGTGATATGGTGATGAAAATCACTTCCTAAGATAGATGGATCTCTTAGGAGCAACTTTCGTGAAGGAAGGGAAGCGATTTCGGTGGTGGAAAATGGAGAAAACAACCAAAACAGTGGTTGAGTTCGTCGAATCCGTCCGGACGGAATTGTGGCGTCCGAACGTCTGGGCTCGATTCAGCTGAGTTTTTGAGAGCTTTTTGGCTTCCTTCTCTCTCCTGCTTCGTCCCTCCCTGTTCTGGGTCTGATTCTGCCCTCCTAGACCCCTCTTGCCTTTTCCAAAATTCCCTTTCTCAAAGGATGTGTGAGTGGACTCCTTGGTGCCTCCACAAGGGAGGCAAGATGGAGGGTTTTAAGGAAAAATGCATGCATAGGTGAAACCAAACTGCTTTTCTTGGGTGTAGCAACCTATGCATGCAGCTGGTCAAGAATACCCCCCCCCACCATGTGTGGTGATGCTCCGGTGGTGGTCCGGCAGTACTGCTGCCGCTTGCGGTGGTGGTTGGCCGGAAAAGTCGCCGGAAAAGTATTTTCTTTATTTTTCTTCTTCTTTCCGATTCTTCAATAAATTCATTGGCAACATCATCCGAAGGTAAATTGATGCAATCTTCAATGCCTAGAAGCCACGGTTGACTTCTCGTCCCCTTCTCGGAAGTGTGCCCAAAAGTAGTCAAAATGCACATTCTTGTGCCGAATTACCTCAAGTCACCTAAGTAACCTGAAATCATGAAAACGCATATTATTAGTAACAAAATGCCTTCGGGTAAGCTTAACTCTCGTGATTAGGAATACAATTTGCGCTATAAATAAGTGCAAATCACAGAGCTTGAAAAGTTCAACTCGTTTATGAGTTATGATTTTTTTTTAGTTTTTCGACTTTGGGTGAGAAAACAAGGTCTTGGAATTTTTTTATGAGAGAAAGTTTGGGGTTGGTCTCTAAGGTGTTAGAACATTGTTGTTGGTTGACACTATGTGGTTGGACCGTCAAAATTAGACACAATTAACCTCGATTGCATGAACTAGGTTAAGGGTACGAGAATAAAAATGACACATATTAGGACATTGGATACTTGCTCTTAACCCTAAACTGATGAACAAGAGCATTGCAATGAGCACATGCATTTGCATTGGCTTGGCCATAAGAATCGGTGAAGACATGGGCTTGGCCACTACAATGAGTGAGGGCAGGGGCTTGGCCTCTAGAATGAATGAAGGCAAAGGCCCAATTACTAGAATGAGATAGGCCATAAAATAGTCATTATAAACTAGGTAAAAAATTGTGACTTTTTGTACTAACACTAAGAATAATGTAATATGTGACCATACAAATTTTCAGAATTTTGTCGGTAAGGAAAGTATGTTTTCTATTTTCCAAAGTTAAAAAACAGGAAAAATCATAAAATAAATAAAAAAACGGAACGAGATTTTTGAATTTTATCAATTGAAATTTTTTCTAAAATTGATCTTTTATCCATGGTGAGATTATGGCACCTAAAAAATTGAATAAAAAATGGGTCATAACATGGTTTGCCACGTTTGGACGTGTCGAGAGACACCTTAGCATGCCTCATTGTGAATTGTAGATTTTTTATTAGAAAAAAATTTCTTATCCCATAATCTTATCATTCGTAGAGCATGGTTTTAGAAGGTGTTCCAATTGACAGAACTTTTTTTTAAGAGAATCAAAGGATTTCACTCATACCCCCACCAATTGACAAAACTTGAATAGTAAGAGCATATTTTATTTTATCTTATGAATTTTCTAATTTTTCGACTTTGGAAAATCATAAAAAAAAATTTGGATGGAGATATTTGCATTCCGTCAGTTTGAGAAGTGCTTAAAGATCAAAATTTGAGGGTGCAATTTTTTGTGTGAGAAAATAAGATCATACAATTTTGGCCAAAAAACCGTGTTCATAGTTTTGGGTGAAAAATCAAGGTCTCAATTTTTTTTTAGAGACATTTGTGGGGTTGGTCTCCACGGTGTTAGAACATTGTGTTGTTAGACCCCAAAAATTGGACACAGTTAGCCTAACTTACATAGATATAGTTAAGGGTACGAGCATGGAAATGACATAGATTAGAACATTGGATACTTGTATTTAACCCTAAATTGATGAACAAGAGCATTGTAATGGGCACATACATTTGCATTGGCTTGGCCATTAAAATGGGCGAAGAAATGGCCACTATGATCCATTTGCATTTGCATTGATCCTATTTCAGCTGGCTCATATTTCTTTACCTTTTGGGCTAAATCAATTTTAATGTCGAGTATTCTAAAATAGTAAATTCCAAATTTAGAGGATGACACAAAAAAGTAGTTTTCTCATAAAACCACCATGAGTCCATTCCACCCAACAAGAGTGGGCAAGAAATTGAGAATTTTCGTAGTAGTAAATTTTTTTTTTCTACCAACTAATTTGAATGAGAATTTGTACGTACGTGCACAATTCAAAAAGATATGGAGTTAAAATCAAAATACTGGAATATAGAAAACGAAGGAGGATATTTACATTATTTACAACAAAGGAATATTTGGTATATCCAATACATCACTAAAGTATGCATGCTTTTATTTTATTTTCCTTAAACAAGTGAACCCTAATTTCAATGTCCGGGAAAGTTTTTTGTTACGAATTTTTTTGTTTGTAATTTAGTAGATCGAATATTGCATAATTGTTCAGCTACTAGGTAGCCTCTACTTCAAGTAACTTGAACTTAACTGATTCATGTAACTAACTTGAACAGTTGAACCTAATACACCCACCCAGATCTGTATCTGTGTTCTGATTGGGTCTTCTCTCATCCAAAAGACCTACAAACAAGGATAAGGTGATAAGCACACGTGGCAGAAATCCAATTGCTGCTCTACACTCTCTACTCCTACAAACACACACTCTCTCTCCTCCCCATCCTCTCTGCCTCCACTCCTAACCAAACATGGCCTCACCAACACTTGTAACACCCACCTCTAAACTCAAATCACTCGTTCCAATCAAGGCAACCAAAACCACCACCACCACCACCGCCACCACTACTGCCACAACAGCAATCCCACAAGCTCGCCGCCGCGAATTCTTATCTATCGCGGTGGCGACTCTCTCGTCGCCAGTATGGCTCTTCCCACTATCACCAGCAGCCCTCGCTGCTTCGGACGAAGAGTACGTTAAAGAGACCGAGGAGGTGATCCAGAAGGTCAAGAGCACCATCAACATGGACAAGAACGACCCCAATGTGGCCTCTGCAGTGGCCGAGCTCAGAGAAACGTCTAACTCATGGGTGGCTAAGTACAGGAGGGAGAAAAATCTGCTGGCCAGGGTTTCTTTCAGAGACATTTACTCGGCGATCAATGCTGTTTCGGGACACTATGTTAGTTTCGGGCCAACGGCTCCGATTCCGGCAAAGAGAAAGGCGAGGATCTTGGAAGAGGTCGAAACTGCAGAGAAAAACCTATTAAGGGGTAGATAGATAATCGATTGAGAAAAAAGGATTACTCTATAAATTTAAGTACTCATGAGAGCGCCAGAGAAACTTGTTTTTTTGTTCTTCTTTTCTGCCTATTATTACTACGAATTAATGTTTTATTTGAGTTTCGTTTGTTAACTTTGAGGTTACAGAGTGAGATTAATGGGTTTAGGGTTTTTACTATCATAAAAACCCTGTTTCAGAACATCCTCTACCTTCATGCAAATGATATCCTCATTATGTATTATATAAGGGATAATTTTTTTTTGGCAAGATTATATATGTGTTATATAAGGGATCACATTCAAGTTCATTTACTGAACTCAAACTGAGCATGTAAAATTTATTGGAATTTGATAATTTTAACTGAACAAGTTCATTATCAGTACTTGAGATTTGCAAATTCAAGAGGCCCAATCCATTTTTACATTATGGAATTTGATTTTTTTTTTTTGGGGCTAAAATGGAATTTGAGTCTAATGTGCATAAGAAAAGAGGCTAGCTTTAATGAGGCCTTTGTCTAACAAAAGAGGCTGATTATTGGGCCATCATATATTTTATTTTTATTGTAGGCTAGGGCAACTTTAGCACAAAGGCTGGAAACGCAATTAGGTACCCAAAGACACAGGCCTTATATTAAAAGACTAGAGCAATAAGTTTACTCAAAGAGCTTAGCCTGTAGTGTAGGCTTAGTCTAGCATTTGCACTTAAAAAGAGGTTGTACTCGAGCAGAAGCAATTTGCTTGCTTGGCTCTTCTCCTAAGCAATTTGCTTCAATTCTCTGAATTAAAGCAACAGAGCTAGCTAGCATGATGGGTTGTCCGGCCGTCCTCGTAATTAAACAACTTGCTTACCTTCTAGTCGTTCTATACGTATCTTCCAAACTGAATAGGCAGGGTTACTTCTTAATTGACTAGATCCATTCAAGACAGGAGTTTAATTGATCACGTCAATTGACTTGTATATATTTTGGAGTAACCTCAACGGCAGATGCAGTTTTATGTTGGACTTGTAAATATGTTTTTTTGTATCGTTTCTTCAGGAGTCTTTATTGTTGAACAGTACAGATCGACGCCGTATGTCTGCATTCAGCTACGTACTTGACACATTACACGGTTATGTTAGGCCGTGCTTGCACTTTAAGACAAATTACTGCAAGCAAGATAACCTAATAACAATCAGTAGTGACGTCCTTGTTGTCAAATCTAGTGTGTGGATACATGAAATTAAAATGCAGCAGATTCTTTTCTGTTTGCGTTGGATACGATCCCTGGCCTTCCATTCTTTTCTGTTTTCTTGACAAAGTTGGACGTACTTTTATCTGAAGTTTCTTGTATTTCTAAGGATTTATTTTGACTGGGAATAATGATGCATGAATTTCATGGAGGCATTCTTATTTTGGTAGGATCGATTTCATGGACACCTGCATATATTAAGTGTCTCCAACCTTCAGCCCTAGCCCATTTGATATCATTTTTCCTTTTGTTTGAACCCATTTGACCCAGAAAAAAATAAAATTGAAGCCACCTCCATGCATTGATTAGCATAAACCTGCACAAATTACATTTGTCCAAGTAATTTTTATTCATTCCCTGGAAAATCTGCATCTAGCTTGTTGGTATTTTATTCATTTTCATGTATTTATTACATAACAACTAAGAAAACAACAACTACTCGTTCGTACGTACGTAAATCGAAGTCAAGAGTCAATAACTTTTGTTATAAAAGGGAGATTAATACATTAGACCAAATCATATTGGGTAGTTGATATTTTATTTTTAATTAAAATATAACAAAATTATTATTATTATTATTTTAAAAGAACTTCGTAAGATAGCTTAGGAAGTGAAGTATAAAGGACACTATGATTAGTGTTTTGTTGACATTGTTTAGTAATCGTTTTAGAAAAATGCCTTAGAACACTCGTTAGCCATATATTTAACATTGTTGACATTTTTTTTTAGAAATAGCCAAAAAAAAATGCCTTAAAACACTCGCTAGCCAGACCAGAAGAAATGGGCATGTATAAAGTATAAACTAATCAAAATGTGCTCCAGTCAATCAAGTGTCCAATTCAATTTCAATTCTCTTCTTCTTCCCCATTCATTTTCTTCATCTTCGATCGCTATCCCTTCAATTGCGGGGAGAAGATGATACTTAATAGAATTTTTCTATGAAGACCAATATCACAAATGACCCTAATCAATTGAGTTAAGTTAGGCCTTGAAGATCGATGTTGACAAATATTGATCGATTCTGTTATATATGTATAGATAGTCATAGACTATACTCATGCTTAAAGTATACCTGTAGGATGCAGAAACCCTGAATCTAAAAAGCATAAACTTAAAGCATATTCCGGAAGAGTGAAAGGACAAAATTAAGGGGGGTCACTATGTTTTCACTAATTTCTTAATCATGAACTATGCTTTGTTAGGTTATCATATATCCATACAAATGTACAAATATAACTTATTATTGTTCCACCTTGCCACCAGTTACCAAACATTAGCCCCACCAATTGCGGGTTGCACATTATTATATTCTTTTGGTTGGTTAATTATGACTAGTAACTCTTGATTTAACTGAGGGTTATATGTCCGATTATCAGAGTATATTATGAATCTGCATGATTTGGAAACGTTAATTTGCTTTAGAACTATATAGTTTTGGGTATGAACACCGTACATATCTTTGGATTTTGGAAGATATTATCAGTAATAGTGTTGGTATGTATACACATCTATTTATATTAATTACATTTAAACTGTCATTGTAGTTTGTTTTCAAATCTTACTGAAACAAATGATGATTAATTGGCCAAAAAATGAAACATTGTTAACAAAACCTTTACACCACCACAATATAATCATCCACAAAAACAAAATATACAAAAGAACAAAAAAAATTTTTTGACACACGCGTGAGTGTGTTAAGAGGTTAGTGTATATGAATTTTGGGGCTTGAATAATGTTAGTGTATTAGTAAAGTCTTTTTTCTTTTTTTGAAAGGGGAAAGACATTCAGTTATTGGATGTCTAAGTTATTATTACTCAAACTTTGGTTATACACTAAGGGAAACATAATATCTAAACTTCGTGTACTATTACATAAATCTTCATAGAGGACATTTTGGATAATCACAGGAGTTTCATCTACCCAAAATTCATCGAGAAAATAACAACTAACAAGGTGTGCTAGCAAGTCTTTTCTCTTTGTACGTGGGATATTATGTTTTCAAAGATAATTAGGATTGGAATATTGCAAGGTAACAAAATCAATTAATACTACATTGCCCTATGCCTTCAATCATGGGTGGAATTCCAATATTCTTTGTATTGGTTTATTCCTGTAATTTGGTTCAAATTAATTAATATGGATCAACTTTTTCCTTCCCATGCATATCCTATCTACTAATCCTAACCATAACACCGACCTTACTTATTTATTAGCTAATTAATCAAATTAATGTGATTGTGATAGGATTTGAAAATTAGTGCCTTTATCTTTTGAATTTTAGGCCAAAATTAAATCACAAAATATAACCAAAATCATGATATCAATTAAGCACAATAAATCCGAGTTAAAAAAAAAAAGGTCAAGTACACCAATAGTCTCTCCGACCAGGGTGGGGCACAAACAGTTGCACATACACTTCACAATTTTGAACGAATGAATTACTTGTTTTTCCCAACTCCCAACTAGGCTTAGCACATAACCTTCAATTTTAATGCATGTGGCCATGAAGAATTAATGAATTATACTTAGTCCTCGATTTACAGAAAAAAGAAGAAGAAAGTAAATCAATTAATTGGTCTTTATATAGGCATGAGAAACTGAAATTCTTATTAATTTTTCTTTCAAGTGTTTCGTAACACTAAGTAAAAAAATTAATAAATAATAATATATAAAACAAAATTTATTTTTATAATTTTATAAATAGTTATTTTACTCATAAAAATAATGTAATTAATGCTAAATAAGTACAATAAATGCATAAAAATAAGTAGGGAAAATGATTTCCTTGGAGTATGAAAATAACCAATTTCCCCATGTTATCAATTCAAAAAAAAAACGTTTGGTTCACGGAAAGGAAATCAATTCCTTTATCTTTCCATAGGCATGAGAAATCCAAATTTCCTTTAATTTTCCTTTCAAGTGTTTGGCAATGTTGGGAAAGTAGACATAATTTTTTATAATAAATGCAGGAAAGTGGGAGGAAAAATGAATCATTTGGGGTGTGGAGGGAACCGTTTCCCCCCTTATTTTCCTTTCCTTCAGAAAACTATTTCATTTCCCTTGACACCCCAAACACAAGAAATGCTTGAGTTTTTTTTTATTTCCCATGGCCTAAAATCCGTGAACCAAATAAGGCCTAATTTATTATTATTATTATTATTATTATTTTAATATTTTTTTATTTAAAGGGGAGGGGGATATGGCTCCAAAGTTCGAAATTTGTGGGGAGGGGGTGATTCGAACCCGGGTTGTGAGCGGGGATGGCCACTGCCTAGTCCAACTGGACTACACCCAATGCTCAGGTCTAATATTTTATTGGGTTTATATAAAATCATATCCTATGAAATAATAATTTTGTGGTGCAAAATGCAAAATGAGAAAGTTAGTAAAATTTGTGGTGCTCAAAAATTTATATTGATTTGATTTCTTTAGTTAATGACACGTAGAATTTCCCTTTCAAATTTCTCCTATAATGGACTCATTTACACGTCGCTCAGAAATTGACGACCTTAATCCAAACCCCAAACTCCCAAAGTCAGCAAGTTATGTCGATTAGATAGATATTAGACAGTGGCAGTACCATTATCACACCTCGTTTTCGATATTCATTATGTGGGGAATCGTTTTGTTAGGAATCTTAACTAAGATTGTAATGAGGCACATTCCAACAATAAATTTCTTTCTGATTTGTTTGCTAACTATACCCTTATTTAATATGATATCCTTCATTCTACGTAAGCCCTTCATGACATAGGTCGTGCTTTGCAACACTTAATTTGCTGACATAAACTAACATTTACCGTTTAACCTAAAATTCCTTCGACAAAATGGCAAGCAACAAATTTTGAAGAACAAAATTAGAGAAACTAAGATGGTAAATGCTAAATTCATTTCTTGATTTTCTTCCTGCTATTCACGTATGGGGGATCCAGAGGAACAAAAAAATGTATTTGAGAGACATGATATAAATAATTTACACTCTTAACTCGAAACTGTCGTCCGGTCATGACTATTTGCCTATTTGGTCTAGTGGCATGAGTATTTTTTATTTTTTTTTATATATATAAAAGATTCTGAAGTCGACCATACATACAGATGAATTAATCAACTTCCAACCACACATACATTCATTCCAAACTCAAGCTAACTCGATCAATAACTTTGAAAATAGTCATTACTTATTTTGTAACCGAGCTAAGGATAGTAAGATTCATAACACGTGCAGATGATTATGTTAATATATATTCTACTTAATTACAAATTATAAGACTCAATCACACTCCAAAACATTAATATCTGCAAAGCGAATCATAATATTATGACCTATATATTAGGACTTAACATTTCCGAAGTGAAATATACTCTCAAGTCTCAATTCTCGCGGTATTAGAATATTATGTGTGGTTTGAAAATCGTAATATAGTCAAAGTGGGAAGAATTTGGGTTTCAATTTAAACGATTGATAATAGATCGGTGGTTTCATTTGCTTATTTTCTTCCCAAATCATTCTTCTGGTCTGACCTTCCATACGTGAATGCACAAATTATACTGAAATCTGCAATTGACCCTATTTTAGGAAAATAAAAATGCAGGCCTACCTTTTATTTATAATAGCTCTGGTTGAACCCTAGTGAAGTTACTATGTCATTTGGCGAAAAAGATGTAGCTAACAAATTGTAAACAGCTGACCTAGCTAGCTAGCTCCTAGCTAGGTTACCTCCGATATGTTTTGTATTATGAAATGAAGCTGGGGCTAAATCAACACTTGCTAATTATTAATTAGGCACCTGTGTGAAATTGTCATTATTTGATTTTTAATTAGGCCCCTTTCTATTTCCGAGAATGATACCGGAAATAGAAAAAACCCCATTTGGTACGGCATGCATTATTGCAATTGCATTAATATATATGTACGAAGCTCTTCCTGGAAATTTTGATTGAAAATGGTTGGTTTCAACTTTCAGAAAATTTAATTCTTAGTTTTTGGCAATGCAGTTACTCTCTTATCCATCAATTTCAACGTGGAGATCAACATCGATCACACTGATTGGACTCACGTAGTTGTGTGATTGTGTCCTGCATTGTATTTTCATCTTCTTTTGTTGACAGAAGTAAAATCACTCACCAATATATAATCTCTGAAGACAAAATTGCATTTTTAGTTTGTGTGTGTAGTTTAACGATCGACTTTGTAATTGGATTAGATCTAGCTTTTAAAAAGCCAACGTGCAGTTCGATCATTTTCGAGCTTGATGTGGAATAACATGGAGACAAAGAAAATAATAAAATAAATGTTACACACTTACACGTGATCGAGAAGTAAGTATATCGGTTTTTAACAGTTAAAATAACGGAAATAACTCAAGTTGTTATAGTAAATAAAAAAACCAATGACCAAAATTATAATTAGCCTATGATAATTTTATTAACACACTCTAAAGTGTTAATAACACACCCTAAAAACACTAAAGAAATTAAAAAAAAAGATAAAAAAAAAGAATATATTATTAACACTTTAGGTGTGTTAATAACAAAAACTTTTTTATTATTATAGTTACTTTTTATTGAGTGTAGCTCGTTTTGTTTTGTTTCTTCCCTAAAACAGTGTTCGGTCGACGTTCTACTTGTCATTATTGCTAGGCAACACTTCACCACTTCACTCATTTGTTTGCTTTTTTTCAAACAAATCGGCAACCCTTTAAGTGCTAGCAGACAGGAGGTTCATGCTGGTGGGGGCAACTCGGGTTTGATCCTTTTCCTCAGATTATCATCGAGATCATACTTGATACTTGTATGTGGAAAAAATAAATATGCAGAAAATGGGTTGCAGATGGGACCCTTCTGAAGAAGAAGCTTAAGTTGGGACTTGACACCTTGCTCTTCTTACTGATCATAGATAAGATATAGATAAGATGATGTGCCTAAAAATAAACCAAAGGCAAATATAATATACTGATATGGTAGCTAGTGAACAAATTAAGTAATGCAGCAGTAACTTGCTGATCGAACTCGCTGGGGTTTCGATCAGTCATTGAGCCCTAATGTCATTTTCTTCATCAGTCACCACAGAAAAATTAATTTGCGGTCCATGCAAGTCTTTCAGTCACAGAATTCTGCAGAAGAAAACTGTATATAAGTTAGTTTGACACCTGCACTGACACATGCATGATCTTCCTAGCTAGCTCAGTTTTCTCTTGTAATACAAATTTTACAGTAAGTTTGTTTTCTTTCAATTGTAGATAACTATTGATGGTACTTTGTCTCTTGTCTGGATTATATATATAAAACTATTTGTGTTCATTATCCTTGTAGAGAGCTAGAGACACGAAAGGTCCAGTTCTTGTCTATGTGAACCACATTAATTTTTTCACTTCATATAGAATGTGAAACACGTTGCTATGACATATCCTACGCACCTTTGGTAACTTATCCAATAATTGGAATAAGGTTAACCTCTTCTCACAGGGATCTTTTTTATATTCATATGAACATACCATATAGTTAGTTGATTATTTTCTTTAAAAATAAATAAATTGAAGGAGACAACATTAATAAGTAATGCAAATTAGGTTACGTAGTTCACGAGAGCTCAAACTAGCTTGTTCGGCAGAGAAATAGACCACACTTCAAAATATTTTGATAAAAGAGCGAGCGAGTCTATTTAGATTGTGAGAAGCACCATTAGTTTGGCGCCAAATATGATTAAAATAAAACTTAGAGAAATATACAACATCTCTAAAATATCGTCTAGTATACACTAAAAAACGACAATATGTGTCACAATATATAAAAGAGACTAAACCAAATGAATTATATTTTGCTCCAGATAATCGTCTTTTTGGTAAGCAATATTAAATTTTAAACATATTTCTCAAAACAACATGACAAGCTAATTCGTATAGTATATATAACACGAAACAAAACAAAACAATTTCAAGTGAGCAACCATCAAAAAGCTTCTATAATTGCAATTATTCTTTTAGAGTTTAGGCTCTACGCTCCGTCTGTTATCTTTCTCGTCAGGAAACATTTATCAATGAGCATGAAAACCAACCTAACTAGATTTCAGACCTCAATTCTCTAATTAAAAAAAAAAACATGAACAAAGTAAGAAGTCGGATATTGTCTCAGCACAGACAACATTAAACATAAAAAGGTAAAATTTAGTAACACATGCAATAATAGGAGGTATGAGAGACATTATTTTTCACCTCAAAAAGGAAAAAACGTGAAACATGCTATTAAATAACACATCACACCCTAAAACAAAATCCATTTTTTTTTATTTGTTGTCAAAGAAAATCCATTTATTTTAAGAAAGAGGGTGAAAACCAAATTAATAAAGGGGGTGAAATTGTGAAAAGTCTTAATCTCATTCAATAACGTTATTTTCATGATTGCAGATACACATTTACTGTTCAGAGTTATCCCCATGCACGTGGTGTTAAGCTACTGGTCAAATTCAGGCGAGGGACCCACCATGAAAGTCAGCAATCTCATCAACGCCACGACGTACTCACGTCCATGACCCACGTGTTTGTACATCGCTAAGATGTTCATCCACGTGGCACATTCTGCGTCATCTATCTAAATTTGCGGTGTCAGACTGTCATTAAAGTACCAACGGAGTTCCACATATTCTACGTCGTCGTATTTTACGTATTCCGTCACAGTGTAACCTATTGGTACGTTCACGCGGTTTGCCAAAACGCTAAGCTAATCAACACGAACAGTCGAATATATCATAACAAAATTAATTAATTAGTGAAATAATTTAGAATTAGTTAATGTCCTACAGCTATATATATATATATGGAACAAAAACAAAAACAGTAATTAGTTAAATAATTAAAACTAATTCATTGGGGTTGGTTAAAAAATTTAAGAAAGAGTTAGGTATGTATGGTGTTTATTTAGCAAGATTTTTTGCTATCGTTATTTCCTTGTCAATTTCTCCACCTTTTGAATCAAGAGTCAAGATGAATTGTAATGGGATAATGGATTCTTTTCAAAAAATAAAATAAAATGGGATAATGGATTAGTTTAGACGTTTAGTTGTTGTATTATGTGGGGGACAAGGGATTAACCATTAACTAATTCATTGGGTTGAATAACATTTAGTCGAAAAGAAAATGTAGAAAGCAAATTTATTATTTGTTTAATTTTAGGTTTTTGCAAATTTGGTAATCAATTCTTGTAAAACAAGGGAAATTATAATTCATTGTTAAGCTTATAAGAAAGATGCAGTCATAACTTATGTTTGGTCAAATATTTAAAGGGTCGTGACTTGTGGAATATGAAATGGATAAGTGGAAATGTAGAATGTTCTTTTAAGAATATAAAATGATTTAAGTTTGAATCTTCTCTAAAAAAAAATTTAGTTTGAAAGTAAAAAATCTAAAACATAACAAGACATTTGGGTTTTTGATGTAATATTGAAGTTAGTCTAATAAAATTAAGTTTTTTGATTAAAAAAATTAACAAAAAAAAGTATACAAGTTTTATTAAAAATATTTTATACATTTATAATCTTAAAGTTCAGTAAGTAATGTAAATACGGTTTATGGATAATAAAAACTCAAAAATTATTAAGCCGTTAATAAAGGTTTAGATATGATCATAAATTATTAGTGTTACACTTACATTAAGTGCTTAAATGATAAATAAAAAATACCCATAAGTTATAATCAGTTAAAATCTATTAAATTTCAGTTTTTCCAAATAAAAAGTATGTATATATAAAAACCAGAATATTTTGTTGCAATGGTGTCCTCATTTTCTTCTTTTATTTGCTGATTTTCGGTGTTGATAAATAGAAAATTTCAAAGATCACATCCTACATACTGTTCAAGGCATGGACCAAGTCCCATTGAAGCAAATCTTCAGCTGTCTTCTACTGGATTAAATCTTAATCCAGAATTTTATTTTATTTTATTTTTATAAAAAAAAGAAGCAAAGAAAAAAGGAAATATTTGTAGAGCAGTAGAGGGGAGGGACCTTTGAGAGAGACAGATGAGTCTCATAAGTATAAATCTGGTATTCTGATGCCTTAATTATTGTTGGGTATCCAAATCTCTTTTTCTCTCCGAAAAATCCTTCTTCTTTCTACTTTCTACGATATAAAGGAAAGCTCTAGACCTTTGTCAGTCCGATCTCTCCTCACTCTGTTTGCTTCGGGCTCTGATTTTCCGGGAAAGTTATATTTCCTTTTCTCACATTTTCCGCTACAAAATCGTCCTCTCAACTCTCAGCGTCAATTACACAAAAGCAAACTCGGATATTTCTCCCGAACTTTTCTATTCATATCCAGCAATATTTGCTTCCATTTCTGCCTTTCTCCTCAAATTTTCGCTTGCGGGGTTTGATTAACGTTGGATTCAAGTGTCGCGACTTTTATCAGAGAGACAGAGTTTCGTGTCTTTAGATTTTATCAAAGCAGAGACAGACGGTTTGAGTTTCCTTAAAAGGCCAGTGAAAAAGAAATAGAGAGGAAAAAAGTGACCGTTTGTTTCTCCGGAGAATTTGCCGGAATTCTAATATCTCGGGTGTACGGAGAGCAGCTGTTGGGAATGGAAAACGTTTTCGCCAACCAAGATTCTCTGTAAGAGAAGAAGACTGAGTACTTTTGAACTTCCCGTGAATTTTTCTGTCCAGACGTCAAAAAATAGAAGTCTTGGCTTCGTAGGCCCATTTCGCGTTTCTCTCTTTCTTCTTCTCTCCTCAAATCCCGACAATCAGCTCTCTCTCTCTCTCTCTCTCTCTCTCTCTCTCTCTCTCTCTAAATTTAAAGCTTTTCCAACTCTGTTTTCCGGGTTGGGTGAGAGAAAACTCTTTTATCTTTTTTGGTTTCTCCCTCGCTGAATCAGAGCGAGCGAAAACTCAAATTCGCTCTCTCCCCTCCTCCCTTTTTATTCTCTCCATCTTTCTCAGAAACAAGAAGAGACGATGATTTTGGACAAAGGGTCAATGCAATCAAACCTCGAATGCTTCCTCCATGCTACAACCCCAGTTCTCCAACCTCAATTCTTGCCCAAGGTTTGTACTTTTGTAATATCATTTCTGGGTTTGGTTTCAATTGTATAAATTGTCATTGAATTGATGCCAATTTTGGGTTTTAAGTATTGGTTGTTGGTGATTATGTTCTTGCAGTCTGAAATTAGGAACCTCAATCGTCTATGGCACCCTTGGGAGAGAGAAAAGGTCGAATATTTCACATTGAGTGATCTGTGGAATGGTTTTGATGAATGGAGTGCTTATGGCGCCGGAGTTCCGATCACCTTGGACAGCGGTGAGACCCTTGTACAGTACTATGTGCCTTATCTCTCTGCTATCCAAATCTTCACCAGCAATTCATCTGTAAATAGCTTCAGGTACCAAATTCATTTCTCAACCTCCAAATTCTCGTTCAGTGTTTTACTTGGAAGACGGTGTAATTACATTTGTGATTTTGTTCTGGCTATTGTTGTTGTAATCTGACTGTTTGTGATGATCAAAATTATAAAATGCTGGTTTTGATTGGGTCAAAATTTGCATCATTCGAATGCTAAAGTTTAGATATGGATTCGTTGGGGCTACATTGATTTGGTGATTCATGCCCTCTGATTTTTACAATTAAATATGGTCTTGATCTTTGTTTCGTATCTGTAATGACAGAACTAAATTTAAACTAATTATTTCAGGGATGAAACCGAGTCGGGTGATTGTGAGACGAGGGATTCGTTTAGTGATTCATGCAGTTTCGAGAGTGAAAGCGATAAGTTATGGAGATGGGATGGATGCTCCTCAGAGGAAGGTGGATTTGAGCAAGAAAACAATCTGTGGCATCTGAATGATAGATTAGGCCATCTTTATTTTGAGTATTTTGAGAGATCAACTCCTTATGGAAGAGTTCCTCTCATGGATAAGGTACCCACCTACCCCTTTCATCAATATTCATTTCTTCTTCTACAAACTCTTTAGTTTCTTTTGTAGATTTGCATCTTTATCTGGTTTGCCTTAAACGTAGGACTAATTTGTTAAAAAGATCTGACCACTTTTCCCCGTTGGGCATCTACAACTTTTGACTGAGAAAATATTAAAATCCATATCTCCCTTTTCTGATTCCTCCTCTTCTTTCTGTGTCTCATTCATCATGCTTTAGAATTTGTTCTTGCCTTGGATGTTTCTGTCCTTTTTGACTTTTAACTGTTTGGGAAGAAGGAAAAACATATTGATACCATTCAATTCATGATTTTTTTTTTTGGATGATTGTGACAACTTATGCCTATTAGTTTTCTCAGGATCCTTTGGCTTGTGAGAAAATCATGTGGATTATGATTGACACTTTGTTCTTCCTATGCTTTCAGATTAATGGATTAGCTCAAAGATACCCCGGCTTGATGTCACTGAGGAGTGTTGATCTTTCACCAGCTAGTTGGATGTCTGTTGCATGGTATTTCCCTTTCTCACACAAATTATTATCTAAATTGAAGCAAATTAATTAGAAGCATGCTACTCATTCATCGTGTTCATTAAGATAACTACTCCCGCATGGGTTTGTAAATAATAATTTCTGCTTGTAAATAACCCACAAATGACTGTAGTTACACACATGAGCAATGATCATGCTTCCCTATTAATGAAGGAATGGAATTTTGATTTTAATTTTTGTGGATGTGATTATATTCAGGTACCCAATTTATCATATTCCAATGGGAAGAACTATAAAGGACCTCTCCACATCCTTCCTCACTTACCACACCCTTTCATCTTCTTTTCAAGGTACCATTATTCCCTCAGTAGTCCACTTCATCATCACTTTGTATTGTGTTGGTATCCTTCTATGGTCGGTCCAAAAAGCCATATATGCACACACATGATGATACTCACTTACTTACGCTAGATGATGGTCGTCTTTGTGTAGACATGGACCTTGAGGATGATATGGAGAGTGACGAGCAACAACGGAAGCGTAAGAAAGGGGAAGGCATCTCTCTGCCTCCATTTGGGTTGGCCACTTACAAGATGCAAGGGAATTTGTGGGTCTCAGGCAACTGTGGCCGGGACCAAGAAAGGCTAATGTCGCTGTTGAGCGTGGCGGATTCATGGCTAAAGCAGCTTAGGGTCCAGCACCATGACTTCAACTACTTCACCTCAATTAGGCGTGGTGGCCAGTGCCACTACCTTTGAAGCTTTGGAAACAAAATTCACTCAAAGTGAAATCGAAAATTGACCACTAAAAAAATCCTCTCCCTCCTCTCTTTGGATATTCGGTTTTTGGTAGGCCTTTGTTTTGGCCATGAGTCTGAGGATATTATTGTGGTTACTATTGATTTAGGGTGTTGTAGCGTTCAGTGTTGAGCTTTGACTGTGACTCCTTTTGTTGGGCTTTGTATGTATTTAGAGAAAGATGGGCGAGGTTAGAGAGAGAGGCTCATTGAGTCTTGAATTATGAGTTTTTTTTTTTTTAGTGTTTTGTGTAATTATGTTCTCTTGACCATTTTATGGAATTGAGAAGAAGAAAATGAAACCCTTCTGGTTTTGCAAAATGCTTCTTCATGGTGTCGTTTCTCTGTACCACATATCTATCTATTGCCACTAGACTTGTTCTCTTGGAAAATTGGTTGGAATTGTAAAGCCAATGAAAAGGATAATCATCTAGAACTATTGCTGACGTGGATGGATGAAAAAGGATAATCTAATCCAAGTTAATAAAACCAAATCAGAATTGGGTTGTGCTTGCATCAACCAAAACCGCCCTTTATTAGCTTAAAAGGTCTGTTTCTCTTTTGACTAGTTCTACTTGTGTTGGAAACATGGAATTCCAAATACAAAAAGAAAACCAACCAAAAACACTTGGAGGCCCCTAAATCCTTGCCTTGACTTTCTGTATTTCTTCTGTTATTCTATGTGCGCGCGTCCATTGAAACTTTGCACGTCATTGCATGCTCATAATTTGTTGCTTTTAGTGGATTGATTTGGTTGCTCTAAGTTATATATTATATAAAGATGGAATTTACAAAAAGAAGAAGATGGAATTAAAGTCATCATTAAGGTGCTAATAATCATGCTTTAATTGTGGCATGAAACAGTGATGGGTGTCAATTTGTAAATTGAGGTGTCAAAAATTATTGTCCGGAATATTTGTTTTTCATTACGATGATCATATAAGTTAAAGTTCATAACAAAATTAAGAAAGTATTTTTAACCGTGTCAAAACTGATTTTATATAATAAAAAATGATCTTTGGTTTTGGTTAGTTTAAAGAAAGATGATGGTTTTTGCAAGAAGGTTTTTATGTGGTTTAACAAAGCTAATTGTTCTGAAAGAAACGTTTCAAAATAATAGTACCTATCATCAACAAGCTAGTGGCATTTTCTTTTATGCCTTTTGAATTTTTTTTTGGCATGTGCTGTTTGAGTTAGGATCAGAACTGAGAATGGTGCTAGCTACAAGACTTGTGGTAGCTACCTATTGCTTTTTGCCTAGTGCATTCAGGCTAAAACATTCTAAATGGCTTACAGCGTGAAGATAATATTGGGTAATCAAAAGATGAGAAAATTCGAATTTTAACTTTGAAGCGTAATGAATGCTCACTATTATTTTGAGTTATAAGTCATCCGATCAAAAAAACAATCGGTCGAAATTATAGGAATCAGAATCACTGATGGAGACAATTATCTTAGGATTTACCCCCATATACTAATTTACTCAAGTTAATCAAAGAAAGAGAATTTGGGATCAATTGTAGTGTGTTTGAAATGCCATTAGTGCTCCATTGCTTATCTCTACAGGCACCCTTCTCATCCGTACTCAACAAGACCTAATTCTCAGTATATAAAAACTTCAATAATCAAGCCCACTAATTCAGTTTCCACCAAACACAGATTGATCATTCATATGAAATATATAATACTACTTTATGTATAGTACATGCATATACATAGCACATGTAGCATGTTAGTGGTTTCTAAGACAATCCCATTGACTAATTAGAGGGGTCTTTTTTGAGTGCAACAGACTGTGTTCCACTTGGCTTAGGCTCTTGGCTGAAAAGTGGGAAAACCCAAAGTTTCACTCACTATCGATCTTATCTTGTTAGACAAACAAGCTAGGTCACGTTGTTGTGATCTCAAAAGTGCAACCACTAACCACATTTACACTGATAGATAGCTGATAGACATCGATCATGTTGTGAACTGAAATAAATAACAAGGACTTTGTGGGAGAGTCCAACTACCAAATAACCACCAATTTCCTCTGCGCATGGGGCATTGGCTATCTGCGACTTCTTGGCCTAGAGCTTGGCTAGAGGAGATCGAGACATTGATCGTGGAGGGATTTTGCTGTCTTGCACTTGATCAATCCACTATTCCACTTAGACATCATAATAGCTTGCCACATGTATCTTTTTGCTGTTCAAAATAATGAGAAATTATAAGATAAATTCTCATTGATCGTTCTACAATTTGATCTAAAATGATCAAAGTTGAAAAACTAAAGAGCTTCTTTAAAAATAAAAAAGAAGCCGCATGATTATGTCATTCTATAGTTTTCTCAAATTTGCGCATGTATACATGTTTATTTTGTGCTGCATTTGTGATGCATTATCATGGATGTTCATAAGATATAAGTATATAGGCGACAACTCGATCATTCAAACCCAAACATGAAGCCGTGAAGATAAGAAACAAAAGCGCACTCTTAATTTTAAAATCTTAAGCATTTGTTAATATCTCTTAACAAATGCCTAATTCTGATGATCCGGACGTAAGATTATATCAATTTAGTGCTTGGTACATAATTTTGAGGTTATGTTTACAAACACGTACGTATGAAGAACCGAAAAGGAGAGGGACTGTATCCAATTTGCCATCAGCCTTTTTCGCTGCCAAAAACAAAGTTACAAAGTTCTTGTTTTTTTCTCTTATTTTTTAGTTTAGTAACAGATCAATTGATACAAATCAGTGATCATCACTTTGTTTTGGTTCTTTCTATTTGTCCATTTTATGCCATCTCAAAAGTCAAAACCATGAATTTCAAATTCTATGGATGTTGGATCCACATGTTTCAGGATTCCATGCATTTCTTAGGATTACTATTCTTGTCGGAGGAATAAAGAACTCTTTTTTTTTGGCACAATAACTGAAACTTTTCATTAAAGGAAAATACAGATTACACAAGACCCAACTAGATCAACTATTACAAGCAAATAAAAGATAAAGACACCAAGAGCCCAAACCAGGCGAGCCCAATCAAAAGCCACCAAATCCACAGTCTGGCCAAGAGGAATAAAGAACTTGATGAAGCATTGATAGAATGAAGACCAAAAGTTGAATGTTATCTCTAAATAAAGATGGCTCTGGAGTAAATTCTAATTTCCCCAAATTCAAGGCTTTATGGATTTTTAGCCAATGCTGCAGATTTGTAGGTGCTTTTATTATTATTATTATTATTTTTTTCTTTGCAAGCTTAGTGGGTTGAGCCCATGCCTTCTTTTGGTCAGGAAGGCTTTTGAATGGCCTCATAAATTTGATCACTGCACCCAATAACTGAAAAACTTCTTAAACATCTCCAACTTGACCCTTACATGCAAGTGTGCAACTGAGAATTCAATGGAAAACTCTGGACTTGGTATCAAACAGAGCCCTTATATTCTTATTGCATACTAAGCATTTTTGTTGCTTATTGAGGTACATGAAATATTGAAATCTCCCTAATCCGGGTTTATATGCATAGGAAACTGTATATAATATTGCATGCATGATAAAATTAAGGGTAAACGTTATAAATGGTCCCCGTGGTTTAGGGTAGTAATTAAATTTGCCCGTGTGGTTTAAAAATATTTAATTTTAGTCCCGTGGTTTGATAAACCAACAAATTTTAGTCCGATAGCAAACTTCCATCCAACTCCGTTAGTAAAGCTCTCATGTGCACTTGATATGATAGGGTAATATTGTCTTTTTATTCAAAAACACATTCACCGTCATGTTCATCCCCATCTAATTCTGCATTTCTGCAAAAAAAATAAAAAATTCTGCATTTATGCAATTCTGCAAATAAAAAGAAGCAGCCTCCAGTTTGTATAAAGTAATGCATCAATTCTACAAGAGCAATTATGCGATTCTATCTCATAATCGCAAATTCATTCTTTAATGAAACAAAGCTCCATTTGCATATCATAATCTAAAATTCATTCTTTAATAGAACAAAGCTCCATTTACATAGTAATACAAATTGATCAGTACTGCAACCAATGTTATATTTCAATTATAGTTCATTCTTTAATAATGGAATTGAACAAACTCGAAATCAATTAATGTTTTAGTGTACTATTTCATCTCACAAATCAAACAATACTCTATAAACCCTAGAATTAAAACTCATTCCACATCGCCTTTGTATACAGCATAATATCCAAACTCATTCCACATTTGCAAGAATGCCCCTTTTTGGGGTCTTGTAATGGTTTTTACCCTCACTTTTAAAAGCTAATGAAAAATACCCCTTTTGCCTTGTAAAAAGACTTATATATCCTTACTAACTCATCCCCTCTTTTTTTTGTTCTTTCATCCGCACAACATAATTCTTTTTCCTTTCTTTTCTCCCTCTCGGCCTCTACGCTACAAAACTGGCATTTTTTTTTGTTTTTGTTTTTGCTCTCTCTCTCTCTCTCTCCCCCCCTCCCTCCTTTTCCCGTGCGTCCTCTCCAGTCCGTGTCTTCCTTTTCTTCATCTTTTCCTCTCCTCTCATCTCCATGTCTTCCTTATTCTCTCATCTCCTCTCTACCCGTGCTTGTTTTCTTTCTTCTTCTGTTTTCCCTTCATTCTTTCATTTCTTTTCTTTCTTGGTCTCTTCTCATCTCAAGAAAGAGAGATGGTGGAGAAGCACAGGAAGGAGAGGCGGTGATTGATGGTGGATCAGAAAGAAGAACAGGAACTGGGCACGGGCTAGTCTCAAGAAAGAGAGATGGCGGTGCTGCAACAGAAAGCAGCAGCGGAGGAAGAGAGAATGGAGGAGAGGAACGGCGCTGGGCTCGGCTGGAAGAGAGAGAGAGAGAGAGAGCAAAAACAAAAACAAACAAAATACCAGTTTTTGCATACAGAGGGGAGAGGCCGAGAGGGAGAAAAGAAAGAAAAAAAAAACTTATGTTGTGCGGATGAAAGAACCAAAAAAAGAGAGGAGATGAGTTAGTAAGGATAAACAAGTCTTTTTACAAGGTAAACAGGGTATTTTTCATTAGCTTTTAAAAGTGAGGGTAAAAACCATTACAAGACCCCAAAAGGGGGCATTCTTGCAAATTTCTCAAGAAAGATTAGGATTTTATAATTTGGGCAAGGACCTCTGTCAACTGTCTCCTCTATGGGTCAAACCAAGAAAGGAGGCAATTAAAGTTATTTCGATAAGGAAGCCGTAGCTCTTCAATTTTTTTTTCTTCTTTGAAATGGCACTTCAATTTCTTTTGGTATTCATATGAGTGGTTAGTCGATAGAGTCAGAGATGAATATGAACTTAGAAGTTAGAACATGGATGTGCGAATGTGTTTTTAATGGAAAAGACAATATTACCCTATTGTGTGAGGGTTTTATTAACGGAGTTGGATGAAAATTTGCTATCGGACCAAAATTTGTTGGTTTATCAAACCACAAGACTAAAATTAAATATTTTTAAATCACATGGGCAAATTTAATCACGACCCCAAACCACAAGGACTATTTATAACGTTTGAAAATCCATGTAATAAGGTAATTCATTATGGGTAAGCTTCTATGATTGATAGGAAACTTGGGATTTTGATGATCTTATGGCGAGCAAATCCTCCTTCCCTTAGCAGTTTCTTCCATTCAACTTCAGTCCTTTCCTCGCCACTTGAACTTTGTGCCATCATCGTTAAATCGTACCTCGCAACAAAAGTGTCCAGCACTCTGTCACCGTCAGCTGGCTGTAGAACCCCATCAACTATTATGATCTTTCCACTCCTCTCCGGTATAGCTTTCCGGCAATTCTTCAGGATTGTAACACATTTCTATCACTCCAATTGTGCATTATCCACTAAAACACAGATTAGATTTGTCACAATTTCATGCATGTAAGTGTACTCTAATCAAGACATATATATACCTATATATCAGATCCGTTCTATATTGATCACATCCGTAAAAGTGATCTTTTGTTGACCTCTCATTTTTCGGTAACTATATAGTTTTAATACAATGAGAATGACTTTCTTTAGATTCGTACTTAGGACTAGCTATTTCTGGTAAAATAAAGTTTTAGGAAATCTGTTGTAGTTGTTCCAAGTTGATGATCGACATTTATGTAATTCATGTTGTCTCCTCAGTTAATGATTTGTAACATGATATCATGCATGCATGTTTTTCAACTATATTACCCAAAAACTTATGTTGTCAGTAGCCACATAATGTATGTATTACTAAACTAATTAACGGTTAAATCATAAAGCATGGTTATTTATGTTACCGTCATGAAAATAGCATCACCATAGGGAATGGCATGAAACATGTCACCACCCAAATGTGTCACTCCAGGGTACTTTGGTGCACTAGCCACCACATCCGGTAGATCAAAGTTGATACCTCTTATACGTGGATGTGCCTTCACGATCTCAGCCACAGCCCGTACCTACACCCCCTCCAACATCATTAATCAATCCCACTCCATCAAACCCATCTCTATAATTTGACAAGATAGCTTTCATGACGATCCTAGACGTACACGCCATGCCCTCATCGAATCAATTTCTCCACTCGGATTTGTCATTTGGGATATCATATAAGCTAAACCCATGTGTCTTTTCAAACCCATATCCACCTCGTGTGAGAACATCTGCTTAGGCATTGCCATAAGGCCAAGTGATGAGGACGAGTGGCCATAAGCACTAAAGGAACTAGGGTTTGTTCCTCACTGCGAAGAAGCCACTTCGATGAATAAGTTATGCCGTAGATGGTGTCTCCGCTTTTGGGATCAGTGGTTGCCTCGAAGACATTTTTGTGTGCGAGAAATCTCATGAGGCGAGAGAGGTGATTGATGTCTGTGGAAGGTGAGGCAATTCGTGCCGCGATTAGATGCAACGTTAGGGGTTGGCCGTCAGAGTTTATGATGTCTGCAACGCCAAGCTCCACAGCGCATTTCAAGGCCATGCTTTCGACAAAGTTGTACGTGTAGTGTAAAATATCAGCTTGGCCTTGCAGCATGGCTTCCTCATCTTGTTTCAGTTTTAGCATTGCCATTCCTCTCTAATTTCCGTCAGCACGGTATACTTGAAAAACCTTTTTTTTTTTTTGGGCGTGAAATTATAGGGATGGGTTTGATGGAGTGGGATTGATTGTTGATGCATGTTGGAGGGGGTGTAGGTATGGCTGTGGCTGAGATCGTCAAGGCACATCCACGTATAAGAGGTATCAACTTTGATCTACCGGATGTGGTGGCTAGTGCACCAAAGTACCCTGGAGTGACACATTTGGGTGGTGACATGTTTCATGCCAGTCCCTATGGCACGACAGGGCCGGCCCTTGGGCAAGATTCCCAAGACTTGGAACTATGGCCCCAAATCAATAGGCCCCCAATTTTTTTTTTATATTATCCAGTCTAAAAAAAAATATTAATATTATTTTAATGAGCAAGCATAATATTATGTATATATAAACTATTTTTTAAATTTTAATTAATTTGATTGAATTTATGAGTTTCATTGTCAATAAGAAAATTAATAGATAGATTTAAGAATTCAACTTAAGTATTAATTTCTACGATTTCAAAGACGTCTTAAATTTTTCATACTCCAATTAATGGAATAATTATGCAGTTCTCTATTTAAATGAACAATTTTTTTATACCAAAAATAATTTTATACATTTATATAGAAAAATTCGGAATTTATATTTTCAATTTGCCTCGGACCCCAAAAATCTCAGGGCCGGCCCTGTGGCACGGGCACGATATACTTGAAAAGCCTTGGACACAATATTTGTTTATATACAGCAAAGGAACGAAAAGACGTGGGCTGGTTTTACGTACATATATATAATATAACCAAATACGTTTTCGTGGTGTACGGTTTAATATACGAAAGTGTTGTGACAAATAAGGTTACGTGTTCTTTTTCAATTCAGTTTATAAACTTTCAATTTCATTAAAATGATCATTGCAATCTCATGGGTCGACATGCGTCATTTTTATTTATATTTACACCTATCATGTGTCAACACTTGTCATAAATGAATATATTAGATGAAAATTGAGAGTACATATATTATTTTGAAGAAAATAAAAGTTTAGAGACTGAACTAGGGATCGATGGCAATGGAGAGGGTAGGGGTTAGTGATCAAAATATCATCCCCGTCTCTGAAGTCGTTCTCTACCCCCATCCCCGGCCCAATCCCCGTTATACTATATATTGGGGATTCCCCGTCCTCGTACCCGTTGGGGATAAAGTCCCCGTACCTACCCCGAATCCCCATTAACATGTATTGCTAATTCATTTTAATAACAATTATTATACAATAATCGAGGTTTAAAAATATGAAATTACAATTAAAATATTATAAGATATTAAAGAATTTGACTTTCAAATATATTAATAGTGTTATGTTCTATGGTTATCTACATATTCTAAAAAAAAACAGTTAATTTAAATGAGTAAGGTTATGATATGTTAACATTTATCATACATAATGAGGAGAGAAAATCATTGTTAAGATAAATAAAGTTCTCATTAAAGTAAATTAGGTTCTCGTTTAAATAATTAAGTACTAAAAGTGGTAATTGTAATATTGTACGACTTGATAGAGGGCATATATTACCATTTCGACAACTCATGTGGTAACTACGAAAAAACCCTCGTTAAAGTAAATAAGCTCCGCATTAGAATAAATAGGTTCTCATTTGAGTAATTAATTAAGTCCTAAAAGTAGCAATTGTACGTATATGATACGTTAAAATATACTAAAATTTTGTAATTTAAAATATTAAAATATATAAATTAACATAATATATAAATTTATTTAAATATAATAATTACTATTGGGTGAAGATGAAGATCATAATATCATCCCTGATTTAAGAAATCGAATATTGAGGATTTCCATCCCCGTTACCCGATTTTTCCTGAATTTCTCTTCATTAGGGTCGAATATCTAATGGGTACCCTACCTAATGAGAATTTTTGCCATCCCTTAATTGAACTGATTAGAACCTTAAGATACATGGTAATAACCATAATTTAGTCTTAATTAAAAATTATTCACAGAGGCAGGGTAGACCTCAATAATGGAGAATAAAGCTGGAATTTTGATGATTTTGTAGCGAGGGAAGCCTGCTTGTTCCAACATCTTCTTCCATTCACTCTCAGTTCTCTCCTTTCCTCCTGAGGTGTGTGCAATCATCATTAGATCAAACACTAAGCTAGTGTCGTCGAACATGCCATCACCATTTGGCTCCAGAACAATGTCCACAATAATCACCTTTCCACTTCTCTCCGGGATCGCCTTTCGACAGTTCTTTAATATCTTGATACAATCGCTGTCGCTCCAATCGTGCATAATCCACTGCAATTTTCATGAAAGGCTAGGGTCACATAATTATGGTACTTTAATGTAATAAACAGATTTTTTAAGGCCACACAATTGCAATTCGAGGAAGATTAAGTCCCTAATTTGGTGGATCAAAAGAACCATTTTTATACTTTGGCTACTAATTAATTAAATTACCTTCATGAAAATTGCATCAGCATTTGGAATATTGCCCTCAACAAACATGTCCCCTCCAACATGTGACACCCCATGGTACACCGGCGCTGTGGCGATTACATGTGGCATATCAAAGTTGATGCCCTTAATGTTGGGATACGCCTTAACAATCTCCGCCGCTGTGCTTCCGATCCCACCACCAACGTCCACCAGCGATCCAACGTCAATAAATCCATCTTTATACCCCGTGAGTATTGCCTTCATCGTAATCTTAGCAGTACTTGCCATGCCATCGTTGAACAATCTGTTGAACCCTGGGCTTTCGGAGGAGAAGTGCCAAATATCGCGTCCATGGGCTTTTTCGAATGCACATGGACCGCCTTGCTTGACGCATTGGCTGAAACAGTGCCATGGAGCTATCAAAGCAGAGTTTGTCTCCAGCAGAAGCATCGGAGCAAGCGTGAGCTCTGAGTCACGTAAGAGCCATCTGGACGAGTGGGTCAACCCGTAGAGAGTTTCTCCGGAATCTCCACCGTCCTGATGTGCGGTGAAGATGTTCCTGCGGACCAGCAGTCGCATGATGCGCGCGAGGCATGTGATGTCTGGAGAGGGTGATGCAGAGTCGATGAATGATACTATTTGGGACAAAGTCAATGCATGACCATGAGAGTGTATGATATCTGGTATGCGGAGCTCTACGGCAGATTTCAACGCCATGGAATCTGCAAAGCCAAGCATGTATTTCCATACATCTGCTTGGCCTCTTAGAGTTGCCTCCTCCAATTCTGTTACTGCTTCCATTCTAGATTTTCTCTGTTATTTCGAACCTAGAGATACATATATATATATATATATATATATATATATATATATGAGAGAGAGAGAGAGAGAGAGAGAGAGAGAGAGAGAGAGAGAGAGAGAGAGAGAGAGAGAGAGAGAGAGAGAGAGAGAGAGAGAGAGAGAGAGAGAGATTAATTGAGCAGCCGACAAATTAATTTTACTTAAAAACAAAAAATCTAGGAAAAATTAGAAAAAAACTTCTTGTCACTTTTCAAATTTTAATTGAAAACCAAGTACATTTTTATTGATGGATTTAATCCCTTGATTATATACCAACTAAGATTTTTTCCATTTTGAGAACAATGAGTCAATTTTCTATATTTCGATATGCTAACAATACCCTTTAACCTAATTTTCAACTTTAAACTATCATTGATTTCTCAAAATTGTAAGATTTTTTTCTCCCTCTATTTTGCATCATGATTCTCCCTTTAACCTAATTAATATTGCATGAATGTTTTAAGACAAATAATAAGTTCCTAATATTTTGTCACTATACTACCATTTTTTTTAAATTTCTTTTCACAAACAACCATAACAATTTTTCTCACCATTGTTTCTTAAGAAAATGAAGATGAGAATTCGTTTTAAGAAATAAGGATTAGAAAGATGCGCGGTAACCGTAGAGTTTAGAGTCTCAAGATTTTATATGTCTTCCTTATTCTTTTGGTTCCAATAGTCATGAGGTATTATATCGTCCAATTTTTTTATTATTATTGTTGTTTGGTTGATATTTTGTTAACAATCATAATCGACATGTTCTTCCTTAGTATGGTTCTCTACCAATCATTCATGTATATAGGCCTATATTTTATAATATTGTTGTTAATTTACCTACTTTTTCTTATGAACAATTTATATACTTTTTTATAGTAATTTACCTACTCTTTCATGATTAATTTACCTAGTCTTTTTTATGACTAATTTATATATTTACTTTTTTTTTTATAATGTACGTACCTATTTTTTTATGAACAATTGACCTAATTTTTTTTTAAATGAACAATTTACCTAGTATTTTTTATAACTAATTTATATACTACTTTTTTTTATAATGTACGTACCTACTATTTTATGAACAATTTACCTACTTTTTGAATAAAATATTTATCTATTGCTTTTATGAATAATTTACCTCTTTATGAAAATTTAATTAGTAATATATTTTTATACATTTTGTAGTTACATATTTTATACATTAACAATTTTAAAACTTAGTAATTTACTTGTACTTTTTCGATTATTCTATCAATAACTAATTAAGGTAATGAAAATTTGACTGAAAAAATTTATTATACAAATTTATTCTCATTTATTATAGATTAGTAATAACTAAAATTTGAATTCTAAGCTTAATTATAGGGATTTAAATTAAATGTTGATTTTGTATTTAAATATTTATAACTGTGGCATAGTTTGTAAATAATTGAAAAATTATGACAGTAAAATATCTTATGTGGCATCTCAAATTTAATATTGGATTAAATCTAATAATCAAAAAGTCAATAGACTATATCTTAGAAAATAAAAATGGAAATAATGTTTATCTAAATATCCCAAAAATCTATGTTAACATGAGTACGTAACATACATGAGAAACTAATGTTAAATGTTAATAGAGAAGGACATGATCAGAAGAAATCTATCTGTACCCACATGTATGAATCCAGAGACGCAATGAAGAACAATGCATTTGGTGGGTAATAATGCAGCTGATCGATAATAATGGCAGAGCTACACTATAGCTACCCTGGCATGGGCTGTAGGCATGGGCTGTAGGCATGGGCTGTAGCCCAGGTAGCTTTTGTCATAATACAAAAATTTTCATAATAAATGTACTCATTTTAGGTCAAATTTAGTAATTAACCCACCCTAATTATAATAAGTTTAGCCCAATAAATTCATAATTTATTAGAAAAAAAATTCTAGCCCACCCCATTCATAATTTCTGGCTCCGCTTTGGATAATAGCCATTGACATTATTGTAGGTAGTTGGATTGATAACGCAACTACTTCAGGTGCTCCATCATGGCTTCACATCCCCTGTCTCCATCTCTGTCTTCCTATCAATTAAATTGCGACACATGTCCCACTATTGAAACTGAAGGACTCGGATCCTCTCCTCACCAAGAGGAGAGGATTTTGCCTCACCAAGCAATCTCAGCCCTCCATTTTGAAATGGAGGGCCAAGATTGTTTACAATTTTGGGGTGTGGCATAAGGTTTGGGAAAAGTGAAAGAAATCTGGGCCCTCCATTTCGAAATGGAGGGCTGAGATTGCTTGATGGGAAATAAGAGATCCTCTTGGTGAGGAGAGGATCTCATTCCGAAACTGAAACCGTTCCTCACTGGTTTTGACTTCGGGGTTTATATATTGGGTAAAAGAATGGGGGAAGAGGACTAAACGGAACCTCAATTTTTATTGGGTATTTGGGTCTTGGATATGACTTCTGAAGATATAGAAAGAGATGATTTTAATGGGATTTCCAGAATCTTGGGATTTCAAAGATATGATTTTAATGGGATTTCCAATTGCTTATTGAGACTTGAGTTGAGAGTTTAGTCTCTGTTTCTCGGATTGGAACTTTGGAAGTGTAATCAATCAAAAGGCAAAAGCTTTGTTTCTCATCATGTAATACACTGTAACAAATAATCTGTAGCTTACCTACAACGTCGATTAAGGTCCGCTATGAGCATTCAATAATTAATTTTTTAACAAGTCAAATATAATTTGGTGATAATTGATATGGATGTGAACGATTGGTTGCACAGTCGATGTCACACTCCCACCTACTAGCTCGCAAGTAGCAACTAAACCAGCTTAATTAGCTGAGAAGCATTCTACTATTAGTCAATCACAGCTGAAAGTTCTATCTTAACTCACATGCGTTTTAGGCTACGTGTACCACCCCAGCTATAAAATACCCAATTAAATTCAATCCTTTTAATGAATAACAGTAAATGCTCAAGGTAAAAGTCAGATATGGATATCAGTGGAAATGAAGCCATGAAAACTATCTCTGAATTCATTGAAATTTTTCCTAGCCACTCCAAACAAAATGCTAATATTTTTTTGTACTACCAAAAAGCTACTGGTACAACAGATTATAAGCTGGTAAATCTTGTATTCTCTGAGTATCTTCTAAAGACAATTCTCTTTCCAACTGTGTCCGCGTTGCTTGTAGAACATCCTGTAGGATTTGAAAGCAGCAATGGGTAAGTCATCTGGAGAGGGAGAGCTCAAGAGAAGAAAATTCAACCTAAGGTCAACCAGTTTAGGACTCAGAAATTGCCAAGCTCTAATAATTTGAAAAACATTTCAAACAAATAAGCTTGCTTTGGGATAGTTGAAACACAAACACAGTTTTCCAAAAAAGAAATATTTGGGGTGATGAAGAATCTCAGGCATGATTGCATGAAGGGTTTTGAAAAAAATAAATAAATGGAAATGTGCATTTTTTGTGAAAATTGTGAGAGTGGTTACATTAAACTGCATGTAGGAAGCATTCATAGCAAGCCACTGAGCATCCACCATTTCGAAAGCTATACAGAATAGTACATCAAAAGCACCTTCATCTTCTGCATACAAATCTCAAGTATTAGATCCAGGAGGTTGAATATCAGATTATTAAACACAGTTGAGCATGACCGTGTGATAGTCTGAGAAGTACATTTATTTACCTCCTAATAATTTCACGAAATTTATCCCAGTAAGACACCTTGGTCTTGCTGCAGAGTAAGGTCAGATGATGTCAAAAACAAAATTAATCCATAGTGTTGTTTTCTTTACTTCAACAAGATAGGAATAGTCTGGTATGATGATTAGACTTGTTTACAAACCTGAGCAAAGATCCAGCATTTGAATCAACATAAATGATATGTTAATGCCAGCAACTGCAAATGGGTATTCCCAAGTTGCTCGGCTCCCATCTTGCTTGAGCAATAATCTATGGAAAGATGCCTTGATTTTGAATTATATAAAATTAGTACTAACATCGTATATCCACATTCAGATATTAGGAAGGTAATATGATTATTTGGAGAAGCTGCAAAACAGGATAGAGGCATACAGGATAAGTTCTGGCGAAGAAAAGCAAATTCTCAAGGGCAATAACACCACAACTCCTGAAGAAAGCATTTCACCATAAGACAAATGAAAAAGGTGGAACAGCATTACTACAGGATCAAGTGAGGAGAGTTATGATTCAAATTGTTTTTCTTTTTCTTCCTAAACTTTTCCTTTTGATCAAAGACTTTCAATGCTCATGTAAATTGTGAGACATACTATAATTCACGAATTGGACAAAACTGTACCTAAAGTCAGTAGATGGGTTAGGACCTTGCCACCCCATCTCTTTCCATTGCTCAGAGATCAAGCCATTCAGAGCAACATTTGGAAAGGCTGCATGCCACAATGCTTTCAAGGCTTCCTGATTTTCATATAGAACTATGAGATTTATTCAATGATATGGAGAAAGGAGTTGAAATATACGCACTCCTATTGAAGTAAAGCATGAAAGATATCAAATTGATATCAAGATATTCCTCAAATAACAGCTAAGATTAACAATTGATCGAAAACAGAAAATATGACGATCTATTTTAGCCAGCAGTGATAAAGAGTAAGAACCTCTATCAGAAAAAAGATAAGGTAATCAATAACGATGGGTCCTCAAATTTATTTATAGCTAAGTTAATCAAACTGAACCAAGACAATATATAGTGGAATAAGAAAGATCAAAAAATGATTTAGCACCAGCATAAAAAAATATATATACTTGATGATCAGGGCGAGTCTCGTCAAATGGTACATGTAGTCGTTCTTGGAGCCTCAAAAGTCTGTGTTCCTGTTAAGTTAAAAAAATATGTTGGAACCCAGTGAGGATGATACCAGAAAACAAAATCATTCTAACTTAAAAAGTGCACCAAAGTTGCAACTGCATGCTGAAGTCTTCAGTAATTCAAAGAAAGTGCTTAAAAAATGTGTCTGGTATCTTAGAGGAGAAAAGTATGACATTAAAATGATAATCACACCACTAATGCCCTGAATCCATATGTCAAAACTTGTACACTATGGACAGTTCCAGTTTCACATATAACAATATAAGTAGTCCAAGTGGATTGGAGTAAGAAATGCTAGCTTTCATTCATTAACATGCTGAACATGCATCAAAAGCGAAAGTTGAGAAAACAGTGTATACAAAAAGACCCATTATAGAATAATATACCTGAAGAGGACTCAGAGGGTAGTCAACAAACTTCTCATTACGTTTGTTGCTTGTGCGGCTAAACAGTCCTGTCCACGATCGTGATCCAACCATAGCATTAACTACAACCATATACACTGATTAGTGAAATGTAAGATTTTGTGTCTATCGGATCATAGATGCGCTTTAAAGACCTCAATATGCAAGGATGAACGTTCAACAACGCAGTCTTATGTAAATTAAAGGGAAAGGAGAACTGACTCAACTGCTGTTGTTAACTAGTACAGTGAATCAGTAGTTCATCATGTATTACGAGAAAAAGTGGAAATTAAAGGCAATAGGAAACTCCCATGACATAAGAAAATTAACATTAAGACATAATCTATTACGTAGTTGGGTTGAGCAGAAGGAGGGAGACTAGAGAACAAGATAAAGCATTGAATGAGGAAAACAAATATCAACTCTACTCACTAAAACATTGAGCTAACTGTGGTATCACATGAGTTGAACCACGTGGCCCCAACAACTCCTTATTGCTTTTGCTCTTCTGTCTCCAATAAATTTCATCCTCATCAACCTACATTCGATAATTGATGAACAATCCCTTTCGGTATTTATAAATTTCCGCATAACAGGAGGTAGCATATAAAGGTTTCCACTCAAGTTTCGCAATCACACATTTGGAAGCTAAAGAGCATCAAGAACACCCTAACAAATGAAAAACATTTAAATAACTACAGAATTTAACAAATGCAACAAAAAATCAAAATAAAAGCTTTCAAATTTCAATTGAGGTAAACACTTGGTAAGGAAACTCTCAGTAACAGTCACAGACAGACAAGGTAGCAACAAAGAACTAAAATCGATTCCTGTCACCAAGTGTGTAATAGACACTACAAGGCTCTATGTATCAATGAGAAATTGCTCATCAATTATCAAGAATAATCAGAGCATGATAGAATCACATCAAAATTGCACAAGACAGATTTTTACTCAGTGAGCATTACTACAAGGCTCTGCATATCAATTTGCAAGTAAGCATGCAATAGCGGAAAGCAAGACATAAATAATGGAACCAAATAAAACATCAAACATATTAACGTTGGTCGAGATCTTATCTTCATACAAATCATACACATATACTCAGATCAAAAGAAAGGAAAAAACTTTCATAGAGTAATTAAAGAGAGAGATGAGATAGTGTTTACTTTGTGAAGGAAAGCGCAAGAAGGAAAGCATTTCCTACGCCTCCTTAATCTCATTATGGGGGCCAAACTCAAGAGAGAGAGAGTCTCTTTCACCCTTTTTTTTGATAAAGTCTCTTTCACCTTTTTTAACCGAAAGCAAAAAGGGTTTTGAAAACAGAAACAAACAAAGGGTTGCAAATGATTGCAGCCAACTCATGCTCTTCCCCTATAATTCAACCTCAAACTGTACAACTTTTCTCTTTTAAGGAGAGCCAGAGAGAGAAGAGTCACTGAATGGAGTAATGGCATAAATACAGGGGTGCCCACAATCTATGAAGATGGGAACTTTTTTAAATGGAAAAGATTAATGGCACAATTGAAGGGTCTTCTTTTGCATAATTTATGCTGTAAAAGGTATGGCAATTAAAGAAAGATTGAAAGTTTGATTAGAAAGTGAGGTGGGTGCTTCTGCCACATACATGCAAGACAAATATAACATCCCAAAGCAGAATACAGAAATCACCTGCTATGGCATCTGAGGAGACATGTTGGCGGTGGTGGTGCTGTTGGTGGTTTCACGGCGGGGCCCACTTGAAGAAATGGGTGGGAGCTGAGCTAGATTGAAAGAGAAAGAAGAAGAAAGACATTATGTTTTCTGAGAATGAAAAAAAAAATGTCTGTTTTGGGATGTTGGGAAGGAGTCCATGGGATTTGTTGTGTCTCCCTCTGTCAATTGGAAATGAAACCAGTCAGTTTCCTGCAAACCAGCCTATAACGTAGCTATCGGGTGCCAAAACTTTACTCATAATCCAATTTTAAATTTTTGAAGAGACCCAAATATAATAATAAATAAATAAAATGAACTATTTTTAAAAAATCCAAAAAAATTCCATTGCCGGGAATCGAACCCGGGTCTCCTGGGTGAAAGCCAGATATCCTAACCGCTGGACGACAATGGATTGATGTTTATAATCTGTTTAAATACTAAATATTGTATTAGGTAGTAATGTAGTATATACTCACCAAGCCACCACGAGAAATTCAATCGAAGGTAAATATAAAACACATAGAAAACTCATACAAATAGACTTTATTTTGAAAATATGTCAATATGTATATCTCTAGCTTGTTCATACAAATAGAATTTTCACAAGACCTTATTTTCTCATATTCAGTTTTATGTGTCATCATATTCCTTGAGTATACTTCATTAAAGCTACTCGGTTAGCCTTCTCAAGAGAATTAAATATTAAAATTGCATTATTTCTAGAACAACTTTACGATCACACTTAGAGTAAAATCTACATAAATTGAGGCTATGTAGTAAAACGGTCCACAATGTTTGATAATTTCACAAGACAATATTATCGAAGAACTATTGATTAGTAAAAAGAAACTCACTGATTACACGTTGGAGCAAAGAAACTGGAGGTTCAAAAAGAAAGTCTAAAAGTAAAAGATAGGGAGGAACACTAGGTTAGTGTTTACTACTCTAGCTAACTAGCTAAGCTAATTAAACTGACTACAATTGACATTAATTGGCCGGATAGATCAGTACATTTCACTGATGAAGATCACGTTTAAGGAACAGGGTAAGACTTGTTATTACACATGCACTTGTAAGCCATGGGGCAAGTCTCGGCTTCCTCTATGGACGCGCAAACGAAGCTCACCATCACCAGCCGACATGGCGTGCAAGATCCACAGGCGTGTGAACAATCCGGTAGCGTCGAGCCTGCCACTTGCAGTGTATCTGCTCCCTTTCTGTAGAATTGTCCTGCACTTACATGAGTACCCTGATGATCTCTAGTAGTGCTTTTCGTCAATGCTGAAGAAGAACGCAGATGGCGTACATGACCTGCATTATTAATCATAAAAATAGTTGCAAAATGTTAAAAATCATAGAATTCATAATGGAATTGCAACTCAAAATGTGTCTCCTAACTTTTAACAGAATTGTCAATTTTCCCCCACCCAATTTTTTTTTTAAATCACAGAAATCCCTCCCCTATGCCAACTTTTTAGGGTACGTTGCATCAATCTTTCTGTTAATGCAAAGGGTAGTTTTTTTTTTTTAAAGATGGATGATAATTTGAGGAAATAAAATCCATGATAGCGAGATTTTGAAAATTGTAATTAGGTAGTAGTTATTTTTTTTTATGAAAGGTAAATCAACATTGCAGTAAAAAGTTCGGGAAGTATTTTGACTGTGTACATACAAACTACGTACAAAGCTACTAGATTATTACTTAGGTACTCTATGTACGTGTGTAGAATAGAAGTTAAACAGAAAGTAGAGTAATTAAGGTTAGATAAGAGTGAACTAGATGAGATTGTTATAAAGGTACATACGTGAGTGAGGGCCAGCTATGCGCCTAGTAGACATGGCAGCTGGAACTAAAAGAAGAACAAGGAGAACTGCAATGACAAAAGTGTTACAACCCTTCATGGCTTCTCTTTCTGTCAACAACTCAGCTTAAGCACTGTGCAAGCTAGCTAGTGAAAGCTCAGTGAGAAATATGGAGAATGGTAAAGAGAGGAGGATGAAAGAAGATGAATATATAAAGGGAGAGAAAGAAGCTAGCAAAATAAGAAAGAAAGAAACTCGTATTGAAGCAAATCACAGGATAGTGTGATGAGAGAATCAGAAAGGTTCACATGAAATACAAGATTCCTGGATTATTTCACACGAGACACATCGACGCATATATACAGATAGAAGTCACAGGACTCAAGCTCTTTGCTTTTGTGGTTCCATGGAAGAATGGGTGATATACAGAAGAAGGAAGAATACTTACTGAATTGATAGTGCCTCTTTTACGTGATCACTACTCTGACCCAGGCTTTTGGCCTCACATACATAGCCATAAATCATAAATGCGCGAGCTCTCTGTTAATTAATTCGTGAAATTTATCCAGAAAAGGTTAAAGTACGTTAATAAATTTTGGGAGTGAGAAGGGTACGTCTGCATGTTGTGACTGCCATAAATAATATCCACTAGCTAGCTAGGGTAGTAATACTGATATTTATGGTCCTTCATGTACCGTATGCCTTAAATGTCAATTAATTAAACCCTTGTATTTGGTGGTCACTGGCTACTTCGTACTTACTACCGCATATTGTAGTAGATTAAGGTTATGGTATGTTAATATTTCTCATACATAATGCGGAGAGAAAGTTCTTGTTAGAGTAAATAAAGTCCTTATTAGAATAAATTAGGTTCTCGTTTGAATAATTAAGTCTTAAAAGTGGTATTTATAATGGTTTACTGCTTGAGTACACGTATTACAACTTTGACAACTCATGTGGTAACTACAAAAAAGCATTCGTTAAGGTAAATATGGCCCTCATTAGAGTAAATAGGTTTTCGTTTGAGTAATTAAGTTCTAAAAGTGGTAATTGTATATATGAGATACGTTAACATACACTAGAATTTTCCATTGTAGTGAATCAATTAAACAATTAGTAAGAATATGAAGTGCCGAGTAGATAAAAAAATCAGATACGTTAACATACACTAGAATTTTCCATTGTAGTGAATCACAAAACTAGAATTTTGTTTAGCTAATCTGTTGGAGCTCTGTTTTACCTTAAATTTAGTTAGATTTTAAATTTATTTTAAAATAGGTCATTTGTTGGAAATACTCTGAGGTGCCACTTTTTAGGTTAATTACTAGGAAACATAAAAAAAATTGAATGGAACACTTTTGCCGACGAAATATTCGTCGGCAGAAGTCATTCCTTATTATTTTAAAGGGTTTTTCAATTAATTTTTATTTTTACTTAAGAAAATAAAAATTGGCCATGCACCTCGTGCTCCGAGATCTCAAAAAACTCCCTGAGATGCCACTTTTTAGGTAAATTACTACAAAAATAATAAATTAATTAATTAAAATTGAATGGAACACTTTTGCCGACGAAATATTCGTCGGCAGAAGTCATTCCTTATTATTTTTAATTAATTTCTATATTTTACTTGAGAAAATAAAATAGGCCATGCACCTTGTGCTCCGATGTCTCAAAAAGATCCCTAGGTGCCACTTTTTAGGGTGATTACAAGAAAACATGGAAATAAATAAAACTAAATGGAACACTTTTACCGACGAAATATTCATCAGCATTATTCATTTCTAATTACTTTTAATGGTTTATCAATTAATTACTTTTAACGAGTCCAAAGTTTTGCATTTTGTCAACTCGAGAAATCCTTAAAAATCATGATTTAACTGTGGGAAGATTTTTTCGTAAAAAGAAGAACATGCATTTTGGCTCAAAAAAACGTGTGTTATTACCCACAGTTTTGGGTGAAAACCGTGGTTTGAGGAAAAAAATTATTTTTTTTCAAAAGTTCTCCATTGGTAAAACATGATTTTTAAAAGGTGATCCAACTAGCAGAATTCGAAAAATTTCGAATCGTTTATTTTTTATGGATGTTGTATTTTCTGACTTTGAAATACCGTAAAAATTAAACGACTCGATATTTTTGGGTTCTGTCAACTCGAGAAGTCCTTAAAAATCATGATTTGACTGTGAGAACATTTTAGTAGGAAAATAAGAACACGTGATTTTGACCAAAATCGTGTACCGTTTTGGGTGAAAAACATGGTTTCGAAAAGAAACAAAATTCTAAAAAATTGACTATTGGTAAAATATGTTTTTTTGAAAGGTGTTCCAATTGAAAGAACTCAAAAATCTCAAATCTTTTTTTTTTTTTATGAATTTTGTAGTTTTCTTAATGTTAAAAATCGTAAAAAAAATATACACGAGTCGATATTTTTGCGTTTGTCAACTCGAGAAGTCCTTAAAAAACATGATTTGAGTGTGAAAATATTTTGGTGTGACAATAAGAACATGCAATTTGGGCCAAAAATTATGTGTTATAAGTTATAACCCACATTTTTGGGTGAAAAAACATGGTTTTGGAAGAAAAAAAATTATAAAAAATTGATCATTGGTAAAACTTATTGTCAAACGTACATTATATTTCAAACATATTTTATGTGCATCATCCATACATGAGAAAATACATTGGTAGTATTAGATTCAGTCTCTCATCTCGGTGGGAGTGGAAAAGAAAAGGCGAGAAAAATGAGGAAATAAGCAAAAAAAAAACAAAAGAAGAAGAGAAAATTCCATAAAACCATTGAAAAATATCTCACATGGACTATACGTGATCCCATTTAACCGAGTTATAAAGAAAAATTGACGGAGGTATCCCGATGATGTGTTTTTAGAAGTTCAGCACATTATTGTTCACTTTTGAAAGTTGAAAAATGATTAACATGCCCTCATAATTAACGGTCAAGTAACGGAAAATATACGGAGGTATCCCGATGATATGTTTTTAAAAGTTCAGGTACCTTATTGATCACTTTTGAAAGTTAGGTACATTTCTATCTGGTACACCAAAGTTTAGACTTTGCTAGTGATAAAAACTTTATGATATAAGGTCTTGAGACGAGAAAAACTAGAGAGAACAATTTTTTGCTTGAATATCAGGTCTCAATTTTTTGAAAACCAATTGCTTTTTAAACGGATCTTCTAACTTCTCTTTATTGAAATAACTTAAAAAATAGCAACAAACAAATAAAAATAACTGCAAAAGGTTTAAAAAATAATTAAATTGTGAAATTTTGTTGGCATAGGCATTCCTTATTACTTTTAAAGTTTAAATGGTTGTTCAATTAATTTTTATTTTTACTTTAAAAAAAATTAGCCATGCACCTAAAAAAACTCCCTAAGGTGCCACTTTTTAGTAATTACCACAAAATATGGCTAAATAAATAAATAAAAATTGAATAGAACACTTTTGCCGACGAACAATTCGTCGGCACAACTTATTCCTTAATATTTTAATAGTTTTTCAATTAGTTTTTATTTTTACTTATAAGAAAAAAATTTGGCCTTGCACCTCGTGCTTCGAGATCTAAAAAAGGCCCTAAGAGCATCTCCAATTCTCCACTAATAAAAGTTATTTTCATTTACTAAAATGCTTAAAAGTTAAATATAGCTAGTAATTTTTTGACTTCTGCTCCAACAGTTCTAGCTATATATATGTATGTCAGATTGAAAAAAAAAACGTTCATACTAAAAAAAATAAACGTTGGAGTATTTGGTTTTTAACTATTTTCTCTCTCATGTGTAACTAAATATAGAGAGAAAATTTAACTTTTGTTTATATATTTTGTTGGAGCTATGTTTTACTTTAAATTTAGTTAGATTTTAAATTTATTTTAAAATAGATCATATATTGGAGATACTCTAAATATATACAACGTTTCGAGCCTTTAATATCATAACAATATAATTAGTGGGTGAATGTGTGATATGTATATATAGATATTTTGTTTTTGGCATAACTCTTTAACATGTATTATCGGTCATACTTATACCAGTTAATTAAACACTTAAACATACTAAACAGTCAAGGCCTAAAGGCTGGGGTAACCCCACCTTTTCCACATTGAACACGCAATGATTTCGATGTACGAATATTAATGGCACAAGTTGTTTATTAGTTTTTCTTTTCCAGGGGCTTCCAGATGCAAAACAAAATCCAAAACCTACATAATTATTCATATATATATATATATATTGCTGCCCTTTTAGAGACTTGAATTTTGCTTGAAAATCATCAAATTGTGTACATGTACATTGACTCAGTTGTCAATTCTGGGAACTATAAGATTCAGATGCAAAAAAATTTTTGGTTCTATTGTCGATGAATTTGTGAAAGATTGAATTGGAATAATTAAATTGGATTCATAATATATAGTTCATCATATATAATTTACTCTCTCGATCATCACCTACACTCTCTTGCCCTATAGAAAGAATGCCGATTGAGGAGCAGAGAATAAGACTTACGCTTAGATTAAATGCCATATTTAGATTAAGGTTTAATTATGAGCTAATCTTTATTTGGGAAAATTCTTTGTTCTTATTTTAAGTTTTAAGTTTTAAGTTTATAATTAGTGGTAGTTTAGCATATTTGACTTGCTGTTCAAACATGTACACTACTTAATTGCTAGTTGCCATAGTGATTGGGGCCGCCAACCAAGAACGGAAAGAAAACGATAAAATAACGGTCAAACGGCTACTACTTTTCAACCAAACAAACAAGAAAACAAGTAAATTTCTCTACTACTTGTATATAAGAGCTCAGATCGAGCAACTCAAAAGGTACTGAATTCGTCTCCAACTTAATTTTACCAGTGTGCATAAGCTAGCTGATAGAGAAGCATAGCCATGAACGGTCTCGTCCGAAACACCACCGTGAAGCGTTTGAGCCGGCGATTCAATGGCTATGAGCCTTTGGATGAAGCAATGAGGAGCGAAAACATGCACGACCCCCGGCGGAGATCAATGTCGTTTAAGCGCCGGAAAGTGTCAGATTTTCCTTTGAGGACTAAAGAGGATCAAGCCAAGCAACGGCGGCAGATATTCCTCAACTCCTACAAGTTTGAAACGGCGGATATATCGCAGCGGTCGGTGTGTAGTCGGAAGATGAACAAGGTGATTTGTAAGGTTAAGACGTCAGTAGCGAAGCTTGTGTCGTCGTTCTTGGGAGTAGGTGCTTTCAGATCTTGTAATTGTCGTTTGGCCATTCAAGCCTCCTCTCCTGCACCCCGTAGCAAGTGGTTTTGAACTTTTGATGCATAATTTATATGTAACCAAGTAATGGTATATTTTACGTCTGAAATGTTATGTTGTATAAATCACCGTCGTAGATTCATATACGACTACCTAACCGAAACCCACCCACCAGACAAAGCACAAACAATTGTTGCTCTTACTAATTGGTGGTAATTGGAAGTTAATCATTGTGCACTTGATATTTTTCCCATTTGTGAATGATGGATGAAAATGAGAACTTAATTTAATTTAATTTACATTCAGAAAATACGCAATAAATATAGTCTTTTAGATCTATGAATGACGTGTATTACTTTGAACCGCCTACAATATAGAAAATCGAGGCAAATAAAGATAAACCACAAAACCCGGTTTGAAAATTAGAATATGTACCACAAGATTAGGTAACAAAGTCCTATTTTTTTGGCCTAATGCAACAAACTTTGGGCTAATCCTTAATGTGACAAATTAAGCTCTACAGCCATTGGCAATTAATCAACATATCAAATTCCCCAGGTCTAGAATTCTGCTGAAGATTGAAGAAGAAAGAATAGCATTTTCCCATCAGAGTTCGAATTTCTCTTCCTTAATTTACACTTCTGACTTAATTGTAACGAAAGAAAAAAAGACTGTTTTTCTCCTATGCATGCGCATCTTTGATTAAGCTATTAGAGGGTCGTTAATTAAGTACTCATCCTTCTATTAATTTGAGGGTTGAGGCTTAATTATCAATCCAATTAGTATCCAAACAGATCATCCACAACGACAATTAATGTACCGTGGCCCTAGCCAATCCTCATATACGATGGTCAATGATCAACAGTTCCCAGCTCCCCACGGGCGTAACGTTCCTCGGTACCCCTCGACCGCAGCTCACCGCTCAGGCGGAAACCGTTGGGCAAAGTGCTATTGTTGTTGCTATTGTTGCGTCTTTATCCTCCTATTGATATTAGCGGCCGGCGCTGCTGCAGCCTTTGTAATAATCAATCCCAACCTTCCTAAATACACCATAACTGAGCTCACCTCCAACGCCTTCAACTTCACAAAGGATTTCAAGCTCCATGCTCGCTTTGTCGTCAAGGTGAAAGCCGACAACCCTAACAAGTATATTGGCATTGTCTACGGGAAGGACAGCTCTGTAGACCTCTTGTTTAGGGACGGAAGGTCAAACTTTGTCAAGCTTTGTTCTGGGAAGATCCCGGATTTCACGCAACCCTCAAATAATGTCACGACAATGAAAATCGACCTCAAAGGAGACTTAACGAAGGGTGACTTTAGCTCCTCTGCGAGTGTATTCATGGACAAGGTGAATAGCAACAAGATCCCTTTGGTCGTTGCAGTCAAGGCACCCGTAAACCTTGTCTTTTCAGGCAAGGAAATCAAGCACAAGGTTCAGATTGGGGCCAACTGCTCCATGGACGTTAATACTTTGACTCCAGGCAAGGGATCAAAGATGTCAGACATGATCTATGACTCGGTTACTATCAACTTTTATCCTAAGTAAGTGCATTGCAGGATTAAAGTGGTTCTTAATTACGTACACAAACGTACATTTAATTTTTGTTTCAAATGTATGCAAAAATATGGCATCTGTAACATTATCGTAGTAATTTGATTTTCCGAACAGCAGTACAGATCCATGTATACATAGATTTTGTTTGCAAATGGATTGTTTGTCGATGTACTTTGTACACTCAGAATCACTATCCCTACTAAGTATATTGGCATCAATCGAGGATTAATTAATTTCATCCATGTTGATCCAAGAGAGAAAGGCCACCTTTGGTATAGCCTTCTTCAGAAATGGCCGGGAGTACTAGCTGCCCATTAGTTGTATCAGCTAGAGTTAGATAATTACCGAGCCTATTTAATTACGAGGCTCTACATATATACTAGCTACCCATTGTGATCGTGATCGATCAATAATACATGTATTCCTCTGTAATCTACTAACCTAGCTCTTCTATCACCAATTTGGCTAGCTTATAGTTATAGCTTTTTGAATAACTTTAAGCTAACTTCTTGTACGTAGTCCATATCCGTTCAGGAAAATGAAAAACTGATCATTACCGTTGAGTTCTTATATCTGATTATGCGGATGAATGCAATTTTACTTTTCTTTTTCGATTGCAAAAGAATAAGCAGGGCTACAAGGAATGAATGTAAAATAATTACAGTAGTAATGTATAGTACATGAGTGTAGAAAAGTAATAATTAGAATATTTAGTTTCGAGTGTGCAACGTTTATCAAATCATGTTGAGAAAGAAAATATTTAAAGTTGGCAAAGATGAAACACAGGCAAGGCTTAAACATCATGACCTAGCATGCTGTATGGCGCTAGAAAACCCAAAAGAGTATTTATTGGTGATGTTTTGATTGCTCAAGTGAAGTTCAACAAAATGAAGAGTTTGGCCAACCGTACCGTTCGAATGGTATCTCTTTGCTTGGGAATTTCGCGTGAAAATAATTTGTGATAGATACAGTTTAATTTTATGAAAAATGATTGATTTTTCCTTACTTTCGTTGTTGTACGAAGTGAGAATAAGATATGATTATAACTTGCCGAAACCAACCATCCGATTTTTTAGCCAACATAACTTTTTCTTTTCTACTTTACAAAAATGTCAGTTCAAGATTTTTGCGATGTTAGTTTGTGCATGTTTCATTATTCAGAAGCTCATACTGTAGGGTCCGGCCGTCCGGCATATTTAGAGAACGGCTTTGGTAATTGGTATAGCCGTATAGCACATAGTTTTCATAAAAAATGTTATTATCTTTACTTTTTTTTTTTTTGCTTGAGTGCTCTTAGCGAATAATAATATCATTACCCAGTCAGAACAAATCGCTTGGATAATATCTTTACACGCTGAACCCCTTCCACTCTTCCGGACCGAGAAAATAAAAAAAATGAACCCCTAATGTCGTTTCGAATTTGTACCAAAGATGATCATTGAATTACAATGAGCTTAATTTAGAAAGTTGATCGAGCAAAACCCGGTTTGACGTACAATTACAATACCCCAATGCGTACATGCCAGTGGCATATAGCTAGCAATTAATTAGTCAATGTTTGACGATATCCACACATATGTAACAAATTAAGTCCTCGATAAATGGAAACCAAATCCATCATATATCCACAGCTAGCATCACAAACCCCCCGGTGATCCAGAATTGATCAGCTGATCATCGCCAGACTCAAGAGGAAGAAGAAAGAAGGAGCCTAGATCTCTTTCTTCTTCTTCTCGTACGTGGTTAACTGTACGCCTGGATCATTATTCGTATCATTATTAACTGATCCACCACCATGCACCCAGGGCCTTACAACCCGCCACCAGGCGCCTACCCACCTCCGGGGCCCTATGGCCGTAACGCTCCTCGTTACGGTCATCCTGGAGGAGGCAGTCGCAGAGGCGGTTGCAGCTGCCTTAAGTGGTATTGCTGTTGTTGCTGTTGCTTGTTCATAACCATAGTGCTCTTTCTTGCCGCCATTGTCATTACCCTCGTTATAATAAAGCCTCAAGTGCCTAAATACAGCATCGACGACTTTGCCGTCAAAACCTTCAACCTTACCCCGGACTTCAACCTCAAGTCTCACATTGTTGTCACTGTAAAAGCTGACAATCCCAACAAGTACATCGAATTCGAATACGGACATGCGAAGCAGCCGACTGACAACTTTGTCAAAGTCATGTACTCAAACGTCGAGCTTTGTTCCGGGGCCATCCCAGATTTCAAACAACCCAAAAGCAACGTGACAATGATGAACATCGACCTCAAAGGAGACTTGAAAAAAGATAATTGGGCAGAAGGCTCTGGTGAATCACTTGCAGATAAATTGAAAAATAACGACAAGATCCCTTTGGTCGTTTCAACTAAGTTACCAGTCAGGATAAAGATTGCAAGTATGGAAATAAATAACGAACCGACAGTGATTAGTCTCAACTGCACCATGAACGTCAAGAATTTCGGTACAGGCAAGAAAGTAGAGATTTCAGACGCAAAATATGAGGTAGGTTTGTATGTTAACAAAAAATTTGTTAAGCTTAATGGTTTTAATTTTATTTAAAATGTATACACAAACTAATTACTAATATTGCAATTGTTACAATATGACATCGGTAGTAATCTTTTTTCCTCTACGAAATCAACACTGCAGATGTATAGATTTTCTTTCAAAAAAAAAGATGTATAGATTTACTCCTTGTTTGTGTAATCATTATTCAAATTGAATATCAATCAAGGAAATCCTTTTTTGGTTGGAACTTGGAAGTGTTCAAGTTTCGGTAACTTTTATTGATCTATACACATCATAATCCTATTGTTTATCTATATCATATTCATAACTCTCCCGCAAGCTGAAAGCAATTTTGCCGTAAAAAGAGAGAAGAGTGGTCTTGAATTAGAATAACATGCATATAAGCTGTTCGATCATATAGGACATTTCTCAAATCAAGATGCCTCATTCTAAGACTTGTTAAATTACAGACTGTCAAAAATCAACATAATCATAACGTATAGCCATCTAACTACTGTTAATTAATTAAAGGATTCTTTAATTTGCTACGCAGAATAATATTATATTTTAATAAAGATTTTTATCACATATAGTATATGAACTATTTATCAATTATATATTTAGTACCCAGAAGCGTAGCTACGCGAGCGGGGCAAATGACCCTTCTCAATTTTCAATTTTCTGAAATAGCCACCTGGCTGAAATTTTTGATGATTTACTAAAATATTAATACTATAATAAAATGTTTGACCCCTTTGACAAAAGAAAACAAAAAAAAAGTAATAAACTATTACAAAGTCTGGAATTTCCGAATTTACACAGGTCACGGCTCCACCAACCTTTCATAAATTTATATTTTATTTATTAATTTATTAATCAATGGATGATCATCCCAATTAATTAGCGTATATATTTATATTTTATACTGTGTTAAATAAAAAACTGCAACTCTGCAAGACAACAAGACTTCAATCCGTCTGCTTCAACTAGAGAATTATAGTAAGATTGTGTTTTACTTTGTTGATAAATCTAGTTCAATCAAAGTTTTTTTATCCTGTTTTACTGTCCATTAAAAAAATTTGGGATTAATTCAATGTTGAGTATGGTTATCTAAATTTGCAGAGATTGATAGATGATCAAGCAATTAGTCTGCAACTTTATATTTGCATTGGTAGCTAGAATAGTAGATTTCTTATAAAAAAAAGACAGAGATAATTCCTCAAACCCTAATTTTTTTTATTCATCCCTAAACCTGTTTTGTACATTACAATATTTTTATTTTAATATAATCGTCATTTAATCTTGACTACCCCCCTAATTGTACATGAACTTCAATTTTTGTCATAAGTAGTACCCAAAGTTTTCAATTTTGTCACAACTAGTACTCAAAGTTTTCAATTTTATTTATTATACTACCTAAGACCATTTTTGTCACAAATAGATGCGCGTGAGGGCGCGTGTTCTAAAAAAGGGCTACAATAGAAAACTTTGAGTACTACTTAAGACAAACATTAAAAACTTTGGGTACTACTTGTGACAAAAATTGAAGTCCATGTATCGCAAGAAATTAAATCGAAAACTTTGGATACTACTTGTGACAAAAATTAAAGTTCAGGTACCGATCGAGTATATAATTGAGAAAAAGTTCAAGTGTTATATGTGATAATAACTCTTTTAATAAACATAAATATTATCAAATGACAAGTATTTAAGCCAAATTTTATTAATGACGAATAGAGTTAGGCTTCAAGAAGGACATAAAGTCTGAGTCTTGAACATCATTACAATAATCCTCATAGAGAACATCTTCAATAATATAATGTGTCTGATCTAACCAAAATTCATCTAAAACATAAATACTAGCATTATGCGCCAAACGGGTAGAAATTGATCATAAGGAATATTCGAGTGTGTTTAAGTAGTTCCTTTCGGCCTAAACATATCTATCTATCGTGCGTGAAGCAAAACGACAGGTATATATGGCTCTAATTGATAATCGATCACAGAAAGTAATTATAGCGTTATATGGTTGTACGTCAACCCACTAATCAAATTAAAGTTTTATAATTAGATTTGAATTAGGAGTCATCAATTGGTCGAGCCGGGGCTGGATCATATATATATAACCTACAGTTCTACTTATCGTTCAGTAACTCGTTTAGTACTCTAAATTTGTATATACATTTAAGAGTATATACATAAATATTTGAATAAAGTTTTGGTTTGCTTCTAACCGAACACATAATAAATTAGGGAGATAGATGAAATATATAGAGTGGAATTTGTAGGTTTAGTAGATGATAAGTTTACCATTATAGGCCACTGACTGAAAAGTGCTAAGAGCATATGTCACCGTATGCCAAATCTTTAAAAAATGATTTTGTAAAATATTTTTGTTTAATATGCCTTTTAAATTTTAAAAACAACTATAATTCATAGAGAAACAGTTAAAACAAAATGAGGAAGTAGACAGACAATATTATATGTGCAACTTATCTTTCTAAATTACTTCTTATCTTTCCTTTTGTCATCGTCTTTTGTCTTTTAAAATACCATGTCATAGTCTTTTCTTATCAACATCTACTCTCAATAAGAAATAAGAAGGGTTGCTTAACAAGTAACATTCAAAATGCTAATAATGTACGTGGGAAGTAATCTTGCTTTGACATGGAAAACACTACTCACTGTCTCTCTACTTCTCACTTTGATAATTACTCAGGGGTTACATGACTCTAAACATATTAAACCTATTATGCACTCTCTATCCAATAACTCAATATTAAGGCCCAGTTATTACTTGGGACTGAACGGTTAATGTGGAAAGTAAACTCTCACAGGAATAAACACAAACACCTGGAGGGTGTTTCGTACCACAGTGTAAACATTTCTTCTACCAAATGGACCATTTTCAATGATGAGCATGTTGTGAGAGTCAGCAAGTCAGCTTTGTTTTCTCCTATGATCGATCATCATCATTACAGCCCTAGCTAGCATGCTGTATATAAATGCAACCTCAGCGTGCCTGCACCATAAGTTGGTCACCAGCACTATACATAAAAACAATTTCTTTACACAGAGAAAAAGAATATATGAGAGAGGTGGGTTTGATTACCTATTCCTTTGACTACCAACCCACGCAGCCATTTGTGTTTTAGGTCACTTTTCTCGGACAAGGAGGAGAATGAGGCAGGTGGGTTTTATTCTACAGTGTCAGTGCGTGTGTCTCAAGCTTCTATACGAATATAATGATGCCCATCTTAGGCAAATTACAAGAACATCAAATATTGCAGAGATCCAAAGAACCAAGCACAAAGTTACAAACTTGATAATGAAATTTACTTTCTGCTATTAAATTTTCATAACTACTTTGTCTTTTCATCTTATTTTGTAGTTAATTAGTCCTTGTAACGCTTGACTTTTAGGTACTAATCAATCATAAATCAATGATCAAGAAATTTCTCCTTGTCTCTTTCCTTCTCATTTAGTCTCTTTCAGTCTTCGATTATTGTTCCTTTAAAAAAAAAATCTCGATTTGTCTCTTCAATCATCAAAATGACCCTTTTTTCCGTTTTAACCCAATTACCAAAAATTCTCCAAGAAATCGACTTTTGCGTACCCATGTCCTTTTCTCATAATGAGGGTCTTGCATTAGTAGCCTCACAAGTGTCCTTTACCGTGATAGTGGGAGCAGTATTTCAAGGAGACCAACAACTGTCTCGTGCTTCATACTCTCTCCCACTCCCTATTTTCAAACCCACTCCTCCTAAATTTGCAACTGATTCACCCAACTGTCATGGTTGGTTACTCCTTCATTATGCTGCTAAAGCCTCTCTTTCTCTCTTTTCTCGAGCTTTAGCTGCAAATTAAGCCCGTGCTCCTTAGCACCATTTTCTTGTTTTGCCTTGGAGAAATCCCAGAACTTGGTTTTTGGGCGTAGACATGTTTGACATCTTGTTTGGGTGGAGAAAAGCTTCAAAGTGGTAATTAAATATAACAAAAATGTATTTCAAGGCTGTGTTTATTGGCAAAGAATAAATTGCGGTGGCTGTTATAGACCAGTAAGTTCTGTTTTGTTGCAGCAAGCAGCTGATCAAACAGGTGCAGTGCCGGCTCAAGCTGCTGAAGAACAAGAGGGCTACAATTGTGAGGCAATTGCGCGAAGACGCGGCGGAGCTGATCAGAAATGGCTACGAAGACAAAGCCTTCAATAGGGTATGGCTTCAAAGTTCAATCAAAACCTCCCATGACTATATCCTCTGTTTTCTAATTTTAATAAGTCTTGAATTTTAGTTATTTCTTATGTGACATTAGTTTGTTGAACTAATTTGGTAGCTGGGGTAGTTCAAATAATGTTCATTTGGAGTTCTTTGCTGAACTCATTGTGATATCCAAGCAAGAAATGGATTTAATGTCATATTTGACACATTATCATCATTGTGGAAGATCTTGATTCATATAGACTAATTTTACTTGTTACTGGGATTAATTCCTATTAGACAATAACTTGGTGTGGTCAATTTAATACCAAAAGTTGGAAACAAAAATGAATGCATAGTTCTGCAGCCCAGCAATATCAGACCTCATATTTCTCAATTTTTCCAGGTTGAGCAGATAATCAAAGATGAATGCATAGTGGCAGTGTATGAATTGTTGGACAATTTCTGTGAATTCATCCTTCTCCATATTTCTTATATCCGAAGACACAAGTATGACATTTTTCTCTTAATTTTTTTGTTTGCTGGACGTTTTGTGGTCTTAAATAATAGTCTTGTGGGTAAATTTCATCAGGGACTGTCCAAATGACATAAATGAAGCAGTTTCAAGTCTTATATATGCTTCTGCAAGATGTGGAGATCTTCCCGAGCTTAGAACGATCCGAAAGCTCTTCGGAGAACGTTATGGCCAGAGATTTGCAATGACTGCTCTTGAACTATTCCCCGGGAACCTTGTGAACTGTCAGGTTAGGTGGTTGCTAATTCATTCAATTAGGGACATATTTTAAAGAGGTTTATGAGTGACACAGGAATATATGAACTAACAAATCCGAAACCACAGGTAATAGAGAAACTGTCCCTAAAAGCAGTATCAGATGATATGAAGCACAGATTGGTCAATGAAATAGCAAGAAATTACTGCATCAAACCAGAGGTTTTAGCAATTGAATACTATTCGGAATGGCAACAAAAGGTAAGTAACAAGACACAATATAATTACACAAATTTGCGATGATATTAATTTATTTATTTTTTAACCAAACTTAATTCCTAGTCCTTTATCCATGCACCTTAGGTGAAGGACTTTAGTGGACATCATGTACTGGATTCAAATGTTCAGACTTATTATGAAATAGATGATATGCAAATTTTAACTGTTGAGGAGGTTGAAAGTGAAGATGTTCATGACTCTAATATATCCGGTACTACTTCAGTAGCTAGGCTAGCCCCAACTATATCAGACTCTCCAATGCACAATGAAATACAGGAAGAACAGGATTGTGCTGAAGTCGGTTTTCCAAGAGATGGAGAAATAGTGGTTTACAAAGAAGACATTGAAGAGGTTCAGTCTTGCACAACAAGAGATGGAGATGACTCCCAGGACCAAAGAGCTTTCAAGTTCAAAGCTAGCGTTCCGAAAAAGGAGAATCTTGAAAAAAGTTGTGATCGTAGTTATGTGGAAACATGGAGTGAGAATTCAGGGTCAAGAGTCTCTAGGAGAAGTTTCAAGGGAAATGGGAAAAGACCAAGGAAGAGATCAGTGTCTCAGGAAAATCAGTTCTTGAAGGATAATGAGTGTCGAAGCAACTATACTAGAAAGCATCAGAAGAAAATGGGAGGTAACATTTTGTCATGCAAGTGCAGCCTGGTGAATCCATGTTATGTTTGCAATGGGAAAGAAAATGTTGATTTCCAAGTTCCGACATTGAAGCAAAATAGAGGGATTTCAACTAGGGTGGGGTTTGCAAATCCTGGTCATGAACATAAAAGTTTGTATGGGAATGGAGCTATGGTGTACAATGTTTTCACTTACCCTGATTACCAGCCGAAAATGCAAAGCAAAGTGTTCGATAAAGAAACAGTAGCGGAATCTGGTTTTCAATCCAGGAGTGATGCTTCTTATTCTTCTTCTTCTTCGTCTTCTCCAAATGTGATTGGTTCTTGGACAAGAAAAGAAATGGTGCCTCCTTACTTGAGAAACGTGACAATGCCACCGGAAAGAGTCAAGGACAAGAGGAAAGAAGAGTTTCAACGATCCATTTCGGACTGTTTTCAGTATCCTACTCATGTTCATCCAAAGCTGCCAGATTATGATGATATTGCAGCTCAATTCATGGCTCTCAAGAGAGAGCGTCTGCAAACTAAGCCTCGCCACAGCCATCAGCTTTAACACAGCACAAGGCAGTCTGCATTATATGTAGAGTCACTAGCTTTCTATTAATTTTGCAATTCAATTTCAAACTTCCACTCTTGAGGATCTTTACCCAACTTTTCCATGTTCTATTATAGTTCAATCTGACAGAAACTTTGAAACGTTTATAGAACAGAATTTTTATATTACAAGCAGGTTTCTAGCTCAAGTAGTAGCAGAAGAGATTCTGTTACCTTGGATTACTTATCTTAATCCGAAATCATTTTCCATTTTCCTCGTTAATCTAGCTTATCACAATTCTAACTCAATTTCTCGCCCTCGCATAATTATTTCCTTTTCCTTTTTTTAAGTCACCTTGTTCTATCCATTTTTCACATCATTTTCATGAGTGACGCCATGATATTCACGTGAACTCACACAAAGCATGTCCCTTCCTTGACACAACGACACCAATCTTGGCAAGTAGAAAAGAACACTTGAAGGAATTTAATCAATTAATTTTCACCAAGAAATTGAAAAATTGAGAAGAAAAGTACTACTAGTAGTAGTACTTGTTAACCCTTATCCGGGTTTATCCCTATCCTTGTTTTTGGCACCTAAAACAAAGACAAAAGCCTTTGCATGCGGAATTTATGTGTCCAGACTCCAGAGGAACTGGCGTTACTCTCTCTCTCTCTCACTCCCATCAAAGCAAGCAAATTAATCTGACAAAAGTAAAGAGGCTTCATTCAAAGCCCATACCACCATGTACTCTACTGTACTAGTATTGTCCTTGCACTGTAAAAAAGTGTCTTTTACTTTTACTGCACCATTAAAGCTAAGATCCAACAGATTTTTTGTCCCCTCTGCTCATTTACGATTCCTGCTGTATTTGCAAAACCACATTTGTACATCGCTCGCTTCACAAAGGGTTAAAAGTAAAAACGAAAACTACGTACTAATAACAATTCAAAAGCACTGAGCAAAAGGAAGGGTCAGGATCTCTTCAATTTGAACACAAGAGCCGATCTCAGCCGTCAAAACTGGAACTTTTTTTACTTTTTCTTTTTCTTTTTCTGTTCAAGCAAGTCCCAGCTCCATTTTACACGCGTCGTCGCCGGAAGTTGAGCCACCGCAAAATCCAGAGGCGTCGATCCTTCTCTTCTTGACCGGAACCACGTGAGGAGCACGTGATGACGACGATTCAATGCCAAGGGTCAGCTCCAGAGCCAACTCACTTTCCTGAACCGGCGCGTTTCTTTTGTGCGCAGATGACTCCGGCTCGGCTCGGAACAAGAGCGAAGCCTCGGCAGTCTCGGAGGAAATCATGCTCTCCGTCTCCTTGCTATCCCCATCCACGTTGGCAGCCTCGGACTGGTGACTCAGCGAGGAATCGTGACTGGTCGACCGGTTGAACTCGTCGCTGGTCCAGACGGGCTTGGCTTCAAAGCGAGCCGCTGAGTCTTCAACTCCTGAGCCCGACCCGGTCTTATTGGGCTTGGCCTTGGCCTTGGGCTTGGCGACGGACCTCTTGAACCGGTAGCGAGTCTTTGCCTTTTGGGGATCGTTGGACGCGGCGGAGTTCTCGTCCTTGGACACGTGGCGAATGTCGTACGCCTTGAGAGGTGGGCCATGCCCGTTGGCCGCGGCTTCAGAGGTAATCGGGGTGATCGGCTGGCCCTTGAGCACGGCTTCCACGGCGGCTTGGCACAGCTGCCAAGACCCGGACCACAACAACCCGACCGACCCGTAAATCGGGTTCACAATCCGCCCGCATGCCTCGTAGAGCAATGATCGGAAGATGGCTGTAATAGCGCAAAAAACGAAGTTCTGTTAGCCATTTGTTACATAAAAATGCGTTCTTGTTTGTCGGGAAAAGAAAATGCGTTAGAAATTGAAGACTAACCAGGACGAAGGTGTTCGGGTCCAGCGTTGATGAGATTCATGAGCCCGGCGCGGCCGTAAAACTTGGCGAGGAAGACGGTGGCGTTGGCTTGAGATTCGGGGCTCTTTATCCACTGCAAACAGGGTCTGATGCTACAATTCTCACTGCAGCCTTTGCGTAGTATTCGGCATCCATTACAGCTCATCCGCATTTTTCTTGCTTAGTTGAGAGAAGAGAGAGAGGTGAGGGAAATGGGTTTGGATTATGAAAGAGGAGGAACAAGGTTTGTGGGTATATAAGTGAGAAAGAGAGAAACGGGAGCCGCTGGGTTTTCTCAGGTACTAACCACTGAGACGCAGTTGTTTTATTTATCACTGGTTTCCACATTCAAGGAGGGTGGGCCTTAAGTAAATTTAATTAATTATTTTAATCCAGGTGCTAATTCTCTCCTCAAATCTCACTCGTAGCGCGTGACACCCACTCCCCAATAACGGGGACTCTTTCTGCCATTCCATTGGGTGTACGTCCGTACACTCAAGATGCGATAGGTATCGCTGTTCACGGTACGAAACGGTGTTTCTCTGGTAAATAAAAACCACTGAGGCTTTGAATTACGCATTTGCCATGAGAATGGGGCACCGTTGTGAGGGCAAAGTTGTGATTTTACGGTAATAGAGGCAAAAAGAGGGACAGGTGGGGGATAACGGGACAAGTGAGCATGCAAGCGGGGACAAAACATGAACGGAAGAAGCCGGCGCGTGGCAAGAACGTTGAGGTGTCAGAGTGCGGTCGAATCGCCACAGAGGTCGAGTAGACCCTACCTTGGAGCTCGTAGTTTTTGGAAAAGGAATATAAAATTGACCAGAAAAGGGATTAGAAAGAGCTCCTGGTTTTCGGGAAGTCGTAATATAGTTGGTTTTGGGAAAACCGCGAATGGACAAAACCGGAGACCGGTTTCCGGTTTTCGTACGGGACTGTGGGCGCCAACTAGGCCAACAGTTTTGGACGTGTTTCAAAGGCTCTCTCAGGGGCACACACGCATACCACAAGTACAATGGGTGGTGTTTTGTCTATTATAACCTCCCATGCTTATCCTATAAGCCAGGAGGCCCAGCTTGGATTAGTTTAAGTGTCACTTCCACACCCAGGGGTCCCCTGCACCACCTCACACGTAACTCCTTTTTTTTCTTTTTCTTTTTCTTTTTTTAACTCGTCCAAGTAAAAAGAAATTATACAGAAAATGACAAGAAACACAGCTAGCTGCAATGTGTATCTTGTTGCAAAAGATAAGTTTGGTCAGCCGATTTTTTCTTGTTTGGATAGAATATTTCCCCATCTCCCCATTACTATTTAGCATAAAGATGAGTTTTCTTTCAAGTTTCAAAAAGAAGATTAAGAACACACTAATGGAATGTGAAATTTTTTCATGGTATCATTACTTTACGTGGCATATATGATTGGCTTATTAAATATTTTATATTTTATGTATTTAATATATTTTTTTTTTTTTTAGAAAAGCATAAACCACATAAGTGACCTAATCAATGAGTCTAAACCTAGACCTCTAATCGATGATTCGAAACCTAGAACAATACATACACTGTGCATTATTGCTGGCAGCAATATCCAGCTCCAACAAAAAAAATCCGGCAAGTATTACTATTGAAACCAATAAAACAAATCTAGCTCAAGGAGAACCCATGAAAAAAAGAAGTAAAACCACAATCGAATCTTGTCTGCAACAACTAAATAACTTCTAGCAAAATCCAAAAATATTTCTATATCATTCCAAAGATAATTACCAACAACAGAAAGATCACTATTACCATGATCTTGAGACCTGTGAATTAAATCGCATTGGACTGCTTTACAAAAAAACAAAGATTCAGCAGACAAAATTCCTCCAGGATCCAAACAACCATATTACCCAAAGATTTGGGCAACCCAATTGCTAAGGCTACCCTAGACCTGCTGAAAGCTTCCAGATCTGCACCACCACACAGACATGCGACTAGCGGCAAGAACAACCCGGATCCGATTAACAAGAGGACCAATCTACAACGAATTGCCAATAGTCCGATCAAAATAAGAAGGGAAAACGGCCCACAATCACTGGACTGAGTCACAAAGGACTCCAATAGAGTCGAGTGCATGAGTGATCGCTGATAAGGAAGCACTGAATACCTCCATGGATGGAAGCCGCCACTAGTGGTGCTAGGGTTTCTAAAGAGCTCTCGCTCATCTTTTCTCTTTTTTTAATACACCATACTCATGGAGTATTTTATGTATTTAATATTTTATTTTTCTACCAACTGTTTAATTAATATTTTATATATACTGACCAATCAAAATAACTCGTCACATATATCACGTAGAGTGACGGACTCACTTAATTTTTTTTAAAGGACAATAAAATGCTATATATGATTTTGTAAGGAATTATTATTATTATTATTATTATTATTATTATTATTATTATTATTACACTTGAGCATTCACCTTAAACCACTTGAAAATAAATAAATTAGGCAAATACCTTATTTGATGTTTTGAAAGGCTATAGATGTTTATCGACATTGAACGTATTATTTTTCGGCTTTTAGCCATGACAATATTCATTATATATTTTCACATGGATTAAATTTTCTTAATATACCAGACTAGCGGGATAATTACATATAGTTACGCTTAATTAGCTCAATACCTTATTGTATTAAGGTGGTTAATTACTTGAAGAGATCGAAATGATCATATTCATTTTAGTCATTTATATGACAGATACTCCATTTGCAGCCCATGATGCACGAACAAAGAATAATATAAATCACATAACCAAGAAAAGAAAGAATAATATAAATCTAAGTAAGTCACAGTTAGCAAGTCATCCATTCAATGAACATACACACCCAAACTTGATGCATGTGGAGTAGAATCTAATCAACTATTTTTCTATGTTTGTTTCCCAACAAGTAGGTACTCCTCGTTTCAATATAAAACTCAGACAAGAAAATAATTCAATATAAACTTTCTCAAATGCACCCCAAATATATTGAGATAGAAAATCCGGGGCTAAGAGCATCTCCAACAGTTTCCCTATAATTTGTTTTTTCTCTAGTTTAGGGAAAATTGAGTTTTTTTTTGCTCCAACAGCTTCCCTATACCTATCCTTATTTTAGAGATAGTGATGAGAGAGAAAATAAAAATCTCTATATTTACAGCAAACTCTAAAATTGTAGGGAAACATCTTTTTGGAAATTTTTACCATCTTCTATTTCCTCTTTCCAAATATATTCATTTTCATCATTAATTATTTGATTATACTTTTTAAATTTAAAAATAATGCCAAATTTAATTGTAAATAATAAATTATAGAGAAACTGTTGGAATTGTGGAAGAAAAATTATAGAGATTTTAACTTTTAAGTCTCTGTAATAAATATTTTTTAGAGAAGCTGTTGGAGATGCTCTAACATTTTAGTTTAGCAATAAGATTGAGAATCCTTCATTCCATATGTAATAAATTGTTTGATAACTATAAGTGGGCGGCTATGGAAGACTTGGAAAGAAAATTAGCTTTACCTTCCCAGTTCCTAGTTTCCTACCACCAGCAATGCATATTGTTTTATTAGAAGAAAAAAAAAAGAAAAAAAAAATTGGTTTTGAGATCGAGTTTGATTGTTTCAGATTTCTTCTGCGCGCAGAGGAGAAAATAATGTCCTGTGATTCTTCTGGGAAATGTGAAAACCAGATGAAAAGTGGAAAGGGTCGATCGGTTTCATGCAGAAGCCTCCAAAGTCGTGGACACTTTCACATGGGGGTCAGGTCATCAATTCATTGTCCTACTATGTATCACGTTGAAAACGACGACGTCTCCTTTATCGCCCTAGCTTAGCTCCCGGTTTTTAGGAGTCACCGATACCATTACCACCTTCCTTACACAATCTGTGTTCGGGTCCTGCCTTCTGTTTGAATTGAAGGTATAAACGAGACAAACTAGTTTGGTATAAACGCAATTGCAGCCTCCTGATATGGAAAAATTACTTTGCACCAAAGCCACCAACTATTTTTGGCGTACGGTATTTGATTAAAAATCGACCCACCTTAATAACTTTCTCATGGATGAATGATTCTACATTAATTACTAGACAATAGTAGTAGTAGTAGTAGTTGATGGAACAAGTATTCTCCGCACAACTTGCCATTTGTGGATTTTGTGCAAGACATTAATAGGAAAACTTTGTTTTCCTACATATTCCAAAATATATATAAAGCCTCGTCCGCTCAAAATTTATTGATTTATCGAAAAAAAAATTGTGACAGTGAAAAAGAATAAAAATAAGAACATAATGCTAAGAAAGTATAACATATATATATAACAAAAATTACGTACACGAGGAGTGACAGGGGCAGAGACATAATTTTATGTGATGAGGGGCCTAACAAAAAAAAATATTGAACTCAAAATATCATACCAAAATATATTATATCTACCATATATCATGTATCAAATTTTATTTAATTAATCATGTGAGGAGGGGCCTAATAAACTATTTCTTATTAATCTAATTACTAACCAAATTTTATTTCTCAATATATACTTGAAATTAAGCAATCATACATCATTTGGTTGCATAAATGATTCTTTACTAGATTTATAGAAGAAAAAAATAGATACAATCATTAGAATTGCGGTGAGCTTTTGACTTTTTAATAAACTTAAAAAAATCAAGTATTTCATAATTCACTAATAAAAACAAAACAAAATTAATAGATAATCATTTTAAAGAGAGAAACCTTGATTTGGGTTGAAAAAATGGCAATAATTTAGTGGTAATTTCTCTTGAATATATTGACGTAGTTTATGGTAATTGATAAATGTTCCTTTTTTATTTATATATGACCTTCTATGTAAAAAAATATAAACTTTATTTAATTATAATAATAGTACATACATAATTTTTTTTTTTTTTAAATTTGAGGGGAAGCATGGGACACTCCTTGTCCCTCTGTGGAGTGGGGTAATTGTCTCCGTTTAATTTTTTAAATAAATTTTCGTTACTCAAGTCGTATCTTCATAGAAGGTAATAAAGTTGCATGTATTTTAGCAAATTATGGTACGTCGTTGGTGGGTCTATCACGGTGGAAAGATGCTTCTCTTTTTATTATTGATTTATGTACGTACGTACTCGTGATTGTTTGGATTTTCCAAACTTAAAATTTGCTTGATAGTTTGTATTTCTTCTTGTGTTAACTTCATAGGTTATGTTTTTTAGAATAAAGTTTTTGTCCCCCTCCCTCTTATAACATTTTTAAATTTTAACAAAATTTTTGTTTTGCCAAAAAAACATATACATAACAAGTTGCAAGGAAATATTACTTTTGGATCCGAGTTCGAAATTGAGAGTTAGTGAAAAATTAATTTTACGATTATCAAGGAATACAAATTTATAGCAGATAGCTAATTAATTAATGCAAAATGATTCAAACTTCAAACCGCCATTGGAGCAAATTATGAGTTTTTAGCTATTGCTACAAGAGTAATCCTACGATCCCCTCGCTGGTGGAATGAGATCCTCTCCTCACCAAGAGGATCTCTTATTTCCCCACCAAATTATGGGTTTTTAGCTATTGCTACGAAAAATTAATTTTACGATTATCAGGGAATACAAATTTATAGCAGATAGCTAATTAATTAATGCAAAATGATTCAAACTTCAAACCGCCATTGGAGCAAATTATGGGTTTTTAGCTATTGCTACGAGAGTAATCCTACGATCCCCTCGCTGGTGGAATGAGATCCTCTCTTCACCAAGAGGATCTCTTATTTCCCCACCAAATTATGGGTTTTTAGCTATTGCTACGAAAAATTAATTTTATGATTATCAGGGAATACAAATTTATAGCAGATAGCTAATTAATAATGCAAAATGATTCAAACTTCAAACCGCCATTGGAGAAAATTATGGGTTTTTAGCTATTGCTACGAGAGTAATCCTACGATCCCCTCGCTGGTGGAATGAGATCCTCTCCTCACCAAGAGGATCTCTTATTTCCCCACCAAGCAATCTCAGTCATCCATTTCGAAATAGAGGGCCCAGATTTCTTGCACTTTTCCCAAACCTTATACTCTATCCCAAAAATGTAAACAATCTTGACCATCCATTTTGAAATGGAGGGCTGAGATTGCTTGGTGAGGCAAAATCTCTTATTGATGAGGAGAGGATCCGAGTCCCTCGCTGGTAAGAGATATTAATTAAGAAAAGAGTATTAAAGAAGTTATATCTAATATAATCTCTTTTCCACCAATTAATGTGTACCTAATGGCACCGAGGGGAAACAACTTGCGCAGTCTCTGTCACGTTTGATTCATGAGTGCCGACGCTTACAAGTTGCATTATGTTAATTTTGCATTAGTTAGTGTGAATTAGACCGCAAGATTCGGAGCCTCTCGTTACTTTTGGATATATTACAACCTAACCCTAATGATGGTTTTCTTGGTAATTAAATAATCAACAATACTATCTTATCTATCTAGTGCATGAAACTATAGCATATGGGGGGATATCCATTCTACATGGTAAAAAGTCTGCCTTAATACGACCGAATTTATATAGATAAAGGCATGCGTATTATATATCATTCTAAGGTGGACTGTGTACGTAACCAATGAGTCGTAAGTCGTAACCGGTATACATGTATAATAAAACCACTAGGTTTTTCTCCATGGAAAAAGTTATTCTCCTAATAATTAAACGTACTATGGCCTATGGGATACTATGGGTGTACCCATTGTTAACAAAAGACTTAATTACCATTTGCCAAAAAAAAAACAAAAGACTTAATTACCACCTTCCTACGTACTCATTGATTAATGTACTTAATTAATGAGTTACATTAGTATTCAATTCGACTTCTCCTTCACACAAATATCCATAATTAAACACGTCATTGTGTTATCGCATTCCCTCTGTTTAATATCCTTTTTGGCAGGATGCATCTTAATTTTTAATTTTTTTTCATTCACTTGCTTTATTTACATTAGTTAACTAATGCTCGGGTCTTTAATTTAATCAACTTACGAACACTATTTTACCATATATAACGTGAAACATTTTGTGATTGTATGCTTTATCGTAAAGTAACGAAAAATAATATTTTATAATTTATAATTAAGAGAACTTAAACTAGACTGATATTATTTTTTACTACGTACAAATGTGTTATTTTGCGTGACGCTCTTAAACTCTTAGTGTACAGGTACAATACTTTATTTAGTGTAAAAAGATTACTTATTCAAGATGAATTAAAACTTTTTTTGTTGGAAGTGAGATGAATTTAAACTTTAAACAATTAATGGAGTGCAACATGGTCCTAAACCTAAAATCTTTTATAGCATAATATGTTAGAATGTGCATGCAAGTCTCACGTTGAAAAATTAGTTTATAAAATTTTGAGCCTCTTCACTCATTGTCTATTGATTTTGGATGTAATGCTTAAATTATTTTCTCAAAACACTTTCGTCATCTATTTTATTAAAAAAGTGTTAATTATAATTTAAAATTAATTTACACTTTAATTACTTAATTCACTCAACTCACCCCCTAGTTAACATATGAAATAAATTGACGGTTCATCATAATAGTAGTAATTGTTGTCAAAACCGTTTATTTGTTTTATTAATTTTGATGGTTAAACAATCTCTGATTCGATTGTTTTTTCGCAAATATGATCTATAAAAAATAATTTATAATATGAACAGTTGAATTATAAAATTATGAAGTGCAAATATGTTAACTAGAGGAGTGGGTAAACCTGTCCGTTCACCTTGGGAGTGAACTTGAAAATTTTCTTTTTTGGTTTACTATTCTTAGAAGACGGATATAAAAGTAAAATTTCTATGACCTATATAAGGCTAGCATGTTTTGAAGGATCAAAATTACATATATGACATATCTAATTCTGAAATGATTTAAATCTCAAGTGATGTGATGCATTAGATTAGGTTATCCACTAAAACTCATTATGACAGGTTCATGTTATCCAGTGCTAATTGAAAGCACCGTTGCACCACTCTCATACGTGTCGGATAGGTAAAAGCACAGTTGGAGTGTGCCATCCATGCAGAGGTAGCGACAGACATGACAAGTAATGAGCTGAATGGTAAATTCGCAATCCAATCGGCCACGTGTCCCTGTCGTGGAAAAACTCAACCTTTCCTAGTTGGTTTCCCACACATAATAGTTAAAGCTTAGCTCCTGGTTTTTGGGAAGTTTCCCGTTTCCCGTTATACTAGTTTAGTGGTCAATACCACTCCCTTCTTCCCCTAGTTTTTGCTTAGGGTTTTAGGTTTTTATATTCCCAGGCGCCTCATGTGCAAATAATAAAAAATAAAAAATATAGGAATAAACACATCATAGGGTTAAAAAAATGGTCAAGAAAGCCACTCATTGCAGTAAATAAAGCTCAATTAACAATGATTAATTTAGCCATGACAAAAAGAAAAAGATAAGAGGTGGCGGCCGGAGAAGAAGACGATAAGAAAAGCTACAGAAATCGATTGGCTTCTGCTTTATGGGAAGCTCCTAAGGATGAAGGAGAACAACGTCGAGGAAATTAAAGTTGTGTAAGCCCTAGGACACGTGGAGGAAGCTGAGGAAAAGCTCACACAGTGTGGCGTCCATGCATCCACGCAGCAACACATGAAGAGCACGAGAAGAGCGCGTGGTCTTCACGTTGTTTACGTGGAGAAACGTCACCTGCGATTACAATTAATTTTAACTCCTAAATTTTAGGAGGTCCTTCCTTTTCGCAATACCGCTATTTAGTCTCTATGGGCGCTAAACCTAACTAAAGTGGGAGAGCCGGAGAGGTGTCTAATCTAATTGTTTATTCAGTTAATTAACTCGTAATCTAGGCACACCCAATAATGTTTAGCGCAGAAGAATCTAGGTTGAATGGAGCCAATAAGAGCGCACACAATATATATATATATATATACATATATATATTTTGGTATGAATGGAGCCAAAACACACACTATATATTTGCTTCAATGTTGACCGTCCGCTGAAAAATTTCTCCAATGGAATACAAATTTGTGGCTTATTTAAAGGTTGATTAATTATCTGGGAGGTTCTAGATGTCCATTCGAGTTTCCAGCTGCCTTTTTCTTTTTGTCTCGTTTACCTACACATCTTAATCTAGGTCTAAGTTAATAGTTTTATGATGTTGTTGCTGTTTTGGACTTTTGGGCATCCCAAACCACCAATTAGGCTATAGTTATAAGAGTTAGTGTGCCAAAGCTTATAATGGTTAGATAGAGAGTTGGACAAGTTTGATAATTCAAGGCGGTCACTTTTTAATAACACTGCTTTCGGTACACATTTTATTATGGGGAACTTGATGTCCTTTCCTAAGAAGTTAAGAACCATTTCCACTGTATGTAATGAGCATTACTTTTATGGGAGAGCCCACATTTTTTGAAATTATTTATTTTATATATATCTTTAAATTGAAATTAAAATTTGAGACTCTGAGAATAATAATTCAATTCACACTCACAATTTGTCAATTTTGTATTGTTAAATGATAAACTATTTTACTATAGAATTTTGAATACCATCTCATTTTCAGAGTTAACTGACTACCCTTGTTTGATTTTGCTAAATGTAAAATGTACGTAAAATGTACTAATCAGAAGAAGATTTAGGCTCCTTTAATATATCTTCTTCGGACGTAAGCAAGAAATGGTTTCTTGTGTAATCATCTTAATTGGCTTTTGATCTTGTTATGTCTAAAATTGGTGTCCATATCTAAAATTGGTTCGGTGGGTTTCATATCCTCGTATAAAATTGATCGTTACTTACCATATTAATATGATTCCTTGTTCCTCAATCCTCAGTCAGCCCACAAGGCCCTATTCTTGGCCTGGTCAATTCTTCCTTGCGATTTGTTAATTAGACTAATCCTGTGCTAAATTGCTCTTCTTTATCTCATTAATTGGACATCATGATGCAGATGTGGAATAGGGCCTCTCTTGTAATCCAAGGAACTTAAGTCCATAATTTGCCGAGTTGGGCCAATGTGCTTCCATTTCTTCTTCTTTTTTGAAATGAATATACGCTTCAATATATTGGTTTGAGGGATTCTCAAAGAAAATGGTTTAGATTTCCAGTGAAAATCTAATATCTGGATACAGTTTTAGGTCCCATATCCGATCCTTTCATTTTTCTTTCCCCTTATTACGTCGAACTTAATCAATAGTGTGCTTAGAACAATATTTATGTAAAAACTATGGTTACCAGTTGGATCGATCGATCAAATTTAAATTCTGGGATGTATCTGGGGTACGACTTGGTTTTTTGACATGCCAAAAAAAAAGACGGGTTTTTTGTTCGACTTTTGAACAAGTCAGACAAAAAAAAAGTCCAGCAAAACAAAATAAAAAATCATATTGCTGTCATCAAGTCATTTGCTATCCGAACAAAATTATCATATGTTGTTTTCATTAACCTAACTCTTTATATATATATATATATATATATATATATATATATATATATATTGTTCAATCTGAGCAAACTGACGTCCCATTTCCATACTCATGCTTATGTCATATCAAATGGGAGCACTTGAAAATTAATTTGCAATTATATAGAATATAAGTGGCCAAGTGGGTATATTAGCCTGAATTGAAACGTGATGATTAATTTCACTGGTATTTTAATGAAATTTGAGCAAGAGATGCATACAAAAAAAAAAGACTGCAAATATGGGTTCGTGTCAAAATCTCAAACTGAATGGACATGAACCTTGCATTATTTTCAGTCCCAACAACTAGTTTGACTTTATTTTAATCGCAACTTGTTTGTATCCGGCCACAAATCGTTGAACAAGAATAGTTAAGTCTAGCATTCCCTGTGATTTAACAACAAATTAACCCGGCAATAATGATATAGTAACTTCCAGTTGACCATCTTAATTAAACCACATCAATTTAACTTCTTTTAGAGACCTCGTATCTCTTGTTAATGTATAAGAAAATTTTATATGTGTTTAGTTCACTGCTAATAATAGTGAAAGTATCTGGAAATTTACATGTCTCTCTTGTTTAACATGCATTCACGTGCATCACATACAACTGGGATAGGAATTGTCATCTTCTTAGTCTTTTATTTGCCAAGTCTTTTTTAATTAATATTGCTGATTTGTATTACAACGCATATGAAAAAAAATTAAAAATTAAAAAACATTAATTATCCTAGCCTTTCATCTATAAATTCGAAGTCACATGCTTGAACGCACAAGCTGCATATTTCTGAAGATAGCTAGCCCAATTCAATCTGTGAGTAATAATACACTTCGTTTCATTTCCATTTTTCTGGCTTAGCTAGTTACTTTTCACAATTATATATCATATCATCCATGGACATATATTCGATCACCTAGCTTGTATAATTAATTAAATTGACAGATATCGATCTCAAGAATGGCTGCAGACACAGTTGTCCAGAGCGTGATTGTAAATGAACTTCTTAACCAAGACAACTATGAACATTGGAGAGTTCGGGTCAAAACTTATTTACTGGCTAAAGGTCTTTGGAATCTTGTGGAAGACGAAAGCGCCGCCACTGAGCCTTCAAGAGGCAAAGCTAAAAAGGAGGCTTGGAATAAGATCAACGCCGAGGCTTTGCATGCAATTCATATCTGTTGCGGAAATCATGCCTTTTCACTTATCGAGAAAATTACCTCGGCTAAAGAGGCCTGGGACACTTTAGAAGAAAAGTTGAGCAATAATGGTACGTGCATCGATCGATCTCTCTTTTCATACTTGATGTTACAAGGGTTGTAGAATTAGTTACTTCAATCTTTCCAAGTTGTTTCTTAAAGTAACTTTTCTTAAACTTTACGTGTCAATATAAGTTGATGATGATTCCTCAAGCGATGGTGAAACTAAGACAGAGAAAGAATCAGATATGGAAGATGATGAGACAGAGAAAGAACCGAAAAAAGAAGCGGTTGAAGGTATCATGCTTCATCCTCGAAAACTTCTTTATAATAGCATAGCTATATTTAATTTCATTCAATGAAGGAAAAGAAAAATAAAATCGATGAAAAAATTAAAAAGGTTTCCCTATCAAATAATTTAAAAACGTTTGGTCATGCACGCATAATAATTAAACATCTATAATTTCATTTTCAGGCGATCTTCAAAGTGATGATGCTCAGCCGGAGAAAATAGTTGCATTAGGAGCTGATGAGCCAGAGAAAGATGTGCTTGAAGGTATTAATTGATTTGTTCCTTTTAAAATTTGCATTATTTTTTTTCCAAGTATTTTCATGCTAAGATATAATTTAATAAGGTCTCATTTAAGTTTTTGCACTATGTTTCTGAAATCATACGATCGACCGGCGACCCTATACATATATGTTAATTATTGATTTAGTTATAAGGTCTCATTTAGTAATAAAATTTTGCTTTATTGTTTTTTTTTTCAAGTATTTTTGAGCTAAGATATAATTAATAAGGTCTTATTTAAGATTTTGCACATGCACAAATCTTGTACAAGTTAATTATTGATTTAATGGTATTTATTTCTAAAATGTTGATTTAATGGTATATTTCTTATGACGGAGTTGTGCTTATGTCTCCCCCCACTCTTTGTGTTTTTTTTCGTTCTTCTTTTTCATTAATAATCTAAATTTTTATCTAAAATAGAAAACTTCCCAAAAACAGAAACAAAGTAGGTCTTTTGGCTTTTACTGTCAGCAGCTAACTACGATCACTTTCATTTCGATTTATCTGTTACTTTAAACGGTAAGTAGAATCTTATAATTTTTGTCTTGATCGATCACAGTGAAGCTCAGTTACAAATTAGGAAGATACTTGCATCGATTAATTTATTGAATATAGAGTACGCACTTAAACAAGAAAAGTATAATGGGGGAAATTAAAACATGCAAGAACAAATTATACATGCATGGATTAATTTGGCAGGAGATGAGAACAATACCAACGACACCCTCAACTATGAAACTTTCTTTGATGATTTGAACAATAATAAGTGGGATGATGCAATGAAGTTTATTGAACTAAACCCCGAGGCAGTAAGAGAAAAAGATCCATCAGACGGCAAGACAGTTCTTCATCTTGCAGTCAATGCTGAGAAGGTGGATATTGTAAAAAAGTTGTTGCCGTTGATGAGAGATGAAGATTTGGAAATACAGGACGATGAAAATTTTACCGCACTTGATTATTGCCCACTATTACTCGATACAGATGCAAATGTCGAAATAACTAAATGCCTGGTTCAAAAGAACAAGAAGCCACTTACAGTTGTCGATCCCGAATTAGAGATTCCACTACTCCAAGCTTATATTAACGGCAGACTAAAAATGACCAACTATCTATATTCGGTCACTCCACTCGAAACTAACGACCCCAATGCCGCTGACCTTATTTCCCTCAGTTTTAGCACGAAAAGATTTGGTAAGACTTTCAAATTTAACTATCAATTATTAAATCTAGCTATTTCCTAAATGTGATTAATTAATTATATGTTCTTCTGATCCCACTCTTAGATATTGCATGGGATTTAATCCAGCGAGACCCAAGCTTGGCTGTTGCTGAAAACTCCTCTAAGAAATCCCCTTTGAACGAATTGGCATGTACACCTTCTGCATTCTTGAGTGGAGTTCGGCTCAAATTTTGGCAAAGATGGATTTATAATTGTTAGTACTGCATCTTTTCATTTTTTTTCCTTAACCTATAAAGTTAATTTTGTAAGTATGATACAATTTAACCCCTGATCCCTGCATTATGGCTATTCTAAACCCAAAACTGAAAAATTAAATATCACGCATATATGTTGATAAAATATCTCACTATTTGTTTACCAAAAACTGGATAATTATATATTTATTACAAAACCCAAATCTCTTTTGTCCAAAAAAAAAACAAAACCCAAATCTCCGGCCACAACTACTTTCCTAGCTTCTTGTATTTCTCTCCTACGTACTCCCCTCCTTTCTCCGGTTCACTATGCCTCCATTCTACAAGCAGCTCCATAGTCCCACACTCCCACCACCTCCAAAATCCAACCAAATTAAATGGGTTTAAACTTTAAAGAAAGAAAAATATCGTAAACTAAGGAAAAAGACTACTCACTTTTACTTTTTCTTTTTTAAAATATTGAAATGCAACACAAACAAGACGACAAATTTTTTAAAAAAAAACTACTCTTATTTGCATATATATATATATATACATATTTATATATGAGTCTCTTAACAATTTCTAATTTTATTGACTTTTTGTAGAAATGATCCTTAAAAAGTGATTTAAATGACATAGACATTGGCAAAAAGAAAAAAACACATAAATGTGTACTACTACTACATCTAATAAAGATCGTCATATTGACCTCTCAATTTGTCATGGATCTATCTACTAAAATCAAATTGATCGTTGATCTCAAATCAAACCGAAAGTTGGTAAACCAATTTGACTGGTTACAGTTCCCATTGTTTCAAAAATCGACTGTGGTAGAATAATTGTATAATCCGATCAGTCAAAAACCGAACCGATTGAACCGTTTTTAGCCCTAGAAAAACATTAAGGAGGGCAGGGAAGTCCATTGCTCAAAAGAACAATGCCTAATTCATTGGCCAATTAAAAAAAAAATCAGCACTCACATTACTGCCTTAAGCAAACGTAAAATGTATTGATTGGGCGCTCGTGCACTTATTTCTAGGTATACACATAAAACCTACTCCTACTCTTACCATGGACAACGAAGGAAAACCTACTCCTACACTCGATGCTGCTATTTGCATAGACGTTCCAACACAAGAAGATGACAAAGAAAAGCAGATCAGTGATCTCATACACTCAGGTAAGTAGAAGTGCATGCCTCAATCACTTTTTGTTGATGTCGTTTCTTTCTTGATCGATAACAGCTTTTTGTTAATTTCGAATTTCAGAATTTATCATAGGATAGTATATATCAGGTGTTAACCTATAACTGTTAGTAATATAAATATTGTTTGCATTACTCCATTACTAACACTATAACTGTTAGTGATCGATATTCTTTAGTAATAATATTAATTGTACACCATTATACTAAAGAATAAAAGCCAAATGAGGCTAGGTGTGCTAATGTACCAACTTGAAGGGTGAAAATTACAGTTATAATTTATGTTAGCTAGACTGAGAATTCTTGATAAAAATATACAATGACGTATTGACGTAGTTTAGTTTTTTAGCTAGATGAGAGTTCTATGGTTTAGAATCTATACCATATGTAAAATTAATGAAGACACGTACTTCTCATCTATTTCATAGAATCTTAATCTGGGTGCAAATTCTACTTGTTCTCTAAGCTCCAAAGTGGTGTACTCCGCTGCATTAATTGTACTACAATCAGCCAGGAATTATGAGTTTAGCTTGGAATTTATTTTTATGTGGTTTTTGGATTGCGAGCTAGTATGCTCCTCCCTTCAGCCACCTTGTGTGTACGTTTGGTTTTTGGACAATTTTTAATTACCTACCATTTTTCGGTGTTTAATTGGTGTTAATTTTTAGTGTCAATTATAGCTTTAAGTCTTTAACATCGTACTCATTAAAAAAAAAATTCCTCCGTAAATAAAAAAAGAAAAAGAAGAGAATTTGTTAGCTTTTTATAATAACTTTCATGTCCATCACTGAAAATGACCAAACAATCATAGGTTTTTCAAAAACGAGCTACCAACTTAATACTAAAATACATATATATAAAATTGACAAATTCTTGGAAGAGCTTTAATTTGCTAACTTATTCGGATTTGCAATGCAGTTGTAGCTTTTTTTCGAACACCAATAATCGTGAATCTCCGCAAGTTCATTGGTATGGCACATGGATATTTGTGATTTTTTCTTTCCATTTTGCCAACATATTCTTATTATATACTGTTATAAATTATATTGTTTTCAATGTCAAACCTAGGGATCAATCATATCTATCAAATCAAATTGAACCATGTCCGCAGCCTTGAAATCCTATCTTGCATGTGTAAAGTGATAAAAGAGATGAAAGATCTTGAGCCAGAGAAAGTTAAATTTGTGGAAACAGCAATCTTCCAAGCAGCAGAACGAGGTCTTTTTGAGTTTATTACTCATATATTTAGAGCAGATCCAAACTTGCATGATATCAGAGATGAAAAAGGCAGGAACCTCTTTCAAGTAGCAGTCGAGTGTCGTCAGGAAAAAGTTTTTAATCTTATACATGGGTTCACCAAAGACACCAAAGAAGTTCTTATGAATTGGACAGATGATGATGACAACAATATGCTACATATGGTAGGACTTTTCTCCCCATTTGCACAAACCAACCGTATACGTGGCGCAGCTTTGCAAATGCAGAAAGAATTGCAATGGTTTAAGGTTAGAATTTCTATCTACCATTATATACTTAGCAATTTGAAAAAACAACACATATATGAGAAGATACAATTTTCTAAAAAATTAAAAATTAAAAAAACAACACTAATCTTGCCATACATGCTCTACATGTGAGGTAGTGGACAAAGACAGGGGCCGTTCTATTCACACTTTCACAGCCTTGGCTAGGCTCATGAGTCATGCACTCATGCCCAACCAAAAATTCTGGAAGAAAAAAAATATATAGTTAAAAGAAATATAACGTTGTCCTCGTGTAGGCTTTGGACATGTTTGGAATTGTTTCTGAAATGCTTAAATGCGCTTTTACCAAATTTGAAAAGCGTTTATATACAAGGAACTACTTGACAAATGCTTCTCAAAACCACTTCTAAGTGCTTCTAAAACTCACTCAAGACATATTTTATTTTTTTCAATTTTTGTTATATTTATAATTAATTTTTTTATTTATTTCAAAAGCGTTTTTGGGTATCCGAAAAATAATTCCAAACAGACCCTTCAACTTTGCACTTTTGCACGCTCACTTCTCTTCTACTCTCTTTCATATGGAATTTCTCTCGAGTCTAATATGAGTAATATCAACTTATAAAACATCCAAATTAACCTCTTCTACCTTCACATCAATTTGTTTGCATACTGTTAGTATCTTTTAATTTTTTTCCCAACTGTTTTTTTTTATTGATTGGGTACATATCGATGAGAAATTATTACAGGGTTCAATTGGGTTCCAATTGTGTCCGCCTTTCTCAAAGAAGATTGAAAGTCAAGTGGTTCTCTGTATGTGTAAAGAACCCCATGAGGAGAGCTTTAACCTTAACCCCTCCCCGGCTTGGAGTGGTAGCTCAGTTAGCCACCATTTTTGTAACAAATAAAAAAAGAAAATTGAAAGTCAAGTGATCCTTTTTTCAAAATTCGATTACATCATCACATCTATGGCATATGCCCGCATTATTATAAATAAAAGTTACAATTTTGTTCTTTTGGGTCAACACTCATATTTTTAAATTAAAATACAAGAAATTAATAGAGAAATACTTTTAAGTCGCATCTCTAAGCGTCTAATTAGTTTTGCATTTATGGCATGCACAGGAGTTGGAGAGCATTGCTTGTCCGGAGGATCTTGAAGCTACTAACGACACACATGATATGAAACCGCGTGATTTTTTTTCCAAGAATCATATAGAATTAGTGAAGGAGGGAGAAAGGTCAATGAAAGAGACAGCAACCTCTTGTACAGTTGTATGTGCTCTCATTGTTACCATGATGTTTGCTGCAGCATTCACAGTTCCCGGTGGAAATAATGGAGATACTGGTTTTCCCATACTCTTCAAAGACAGGGCATTCAGGGTTTTTATAATTGCAGACGCTATATCACTCTTTGCTTCTACTACTTCAGTAATGCTATTTTTGGGAATCCTCACGTCACGTTATGCAGAAGACGATTTCCTCAAATCGTTGCCTAGAAAAATGATTTTGGGCCTTTTGACCCTTTTTCTCTCGGTCGCCGCCATGATGATTGCTTTTGCCTCTGCCCTTTTTCTTATCCTTCCCAAAGACTCATGGATTGCTCTTCCTACCACTTTACTTACTGGTATACCAATTGCCTCATTTGTATGGATGCAATTTCCCTTTCTTGTTGAGATCTTTATTTCTACTTATATACCAGGAACATTTGACAGAAATGTGAATCCTTGGAAAGAAGATTAGAGTGCTAATGTTATCTGAGGTTTATCTTTGGGTTTGCTATTTTTTAAGAAGCTTGTAAAGAAAAGACGATGATGCAATGATTGATCTTGGATTCCAAGGAGCTGATTTCACTTGGTCGAACGGACAAGTTAAAGAGAGACTAGATAGATGTTTTTGCAATAGTGATTGGAGATTAGCTTTCCCTGAGGCTAAAGTTGTGCACCTCCCAAAAACAAGGTCTGATCACTGCCCTGTCCTTGTTAATCTGCAGCCCCAGATTAATAATCAGAGAAATAATCCTCCCTTCAGATTTCAAGCTATGTGGATGCAGCATAGTGACTACGCTACGTTTGTTAAGGAATCTTGGCAGAATTCTAATGTAGATTTACTTAAGAAAACTGAGTGCCTTGCTTCTGATTTGAATAGTTGGAATAAAAATATTTTTGGAAATGTTTTCAGGCAAAAAAGAAGACTTATGGCCAGAATTGGTGGCATTCAGAAAGCCCTTTGTCATACAGATAATTATTCTTTAAGGAATTTGGAGTCTGATCTTATTAAAGAGTATGAAGCTGTCTGTGATAATGAGGCTATGCTTTGGAGACAAAAGTCTAGAGAAAAATGGGTGCAAGAAGGGGACAGGAACACTAAATTTTTCCATCTTACTACCATGGTAAGGAGAAGAAGAAATAAAATTGATGGCCTTCATGATGACAATGGCGTGTGGTGCAATTCTCCTGAGGCCATGAAGGATATTGCTATGAACTTTTTTCAAGCTCTTTTTTCTGCTGACATTGTCTCTGATTATAGGTCCTATATACCATTGGGGTTTCCAGATGTTAATTGTTCCTTGACTCTTGATATTCCTGTGGATGCTAATGAAGTTAAGTCTTCTCTCTTCGCTATTGGAGGTCTCAAAACCCCTGGACCTGATGGTTTTCCTGCCCTTTTTTTTCAGAAGCATTGGAATCTCTGTGGTGCTGAAATTTTTCAATTGGTATCTACTGCTTTTTCTAACGGTGTTATTCCTGAAGGTCTTAATCATACTTTGATCACTCTTGTGCCTAAAACTCAAAGTCCTAAGTTTATGCACCTCTTCAGACCGATTAGTCTTTGCTGTACCATCTACAAAGTCATCACCAAGATTATTGTCTCCAGGATTAGACCCTTCCTGAAGCACTGGATTAGCCCAAATCAAGTCAGTTTTGTTCCGGGTAGGCATATCTCTGATAACATTTTAATCACTCAGGAAATTCTCTATAAATGTAGAATGGCCAGGGGCAAGAAGGGTTTCATGGTGTGGAAGATTGATCTCTCTAAAGCTTATGACAAGCTAAACTGGAACTTCATTGAGCTTGTTCTTTATGAACTGAAAATTCCTCCCTTGTTATCTAAACTTATTATGCACTGCATCTCTTCTGCTAGTTTCCAGGTTGTTCTCAATGGTGATTTATCTGATAATTTTCATGCTAGCAGAGGTATTAGGCAAGGAGACCCCCTTTCTCCTTATATCTTTGTGCTTTGTATGGAAAAACTATCACATATCATTCAGTCTGCTATTGAAGATGGGGATTGGAAGCCTATCAAATCCTCTCAGACGGGTCCCTTGGTCTCTCACTTATTTTTTGCTGATGACCTTATTCTTTTTGCTGAAGCCTCCACTTATCAGGCTCGGGTTTTGAAGAATTGCATTGATGTCTTTTGTGCTCATTCAGGTCAATCTGTTAATTTCGACAAATCTAAGCTCTACTGTTCGCCGAATGTTAGTAGGGAGCTTGCTACTGAAATCAGTCACATCTGTGGCTCTCCCTTAACAAGTGACTTAGGTAAGTATCTTGGTGTGCCTCTAATCCATTCTAGAGTTTCCAATAGTACTTACTCTGAGTTAATTGATAAGGTTCAAAGTCGGTTGGCTGGTTGGAAAAGTAATACTCTTAGTATGGCTGGTAGACTAACTCTCCTTCAAGCTGTGAATGCCTCTATACCCATCTACGCTATGCAGACAGCTAAACTTCCTGTTTCCACCTGTGACACCCTAGATAAGCTGAATCGTGATTTTTTGTGGGGTGACTGTGATGGAAAAAGAAAAATCCACTTGGTAAACTGGGATGCTGTTTGCAAACCGAAGATCTCTGGTGGCTTGGGTATTAAAAAAACTTTGGCCATGAACAAAGCAATGCTTGCTAAAACCGGCTGGAGGATTATGCAACATGATGAAGGCTTATGGTGTGCCATGTTCAAAAAGAAATATTTAAAATCTAATTCTCTTATCAATCCCTCATATAAAAAACCATCTATGTGCTCTAGTACCTGGTCCAGTATCTGTTTTGGAGCATCGTTACTAAGACATGGGATGATTTGGAGAATTGGAAATGGTGAAACTACCCGCTTTTGGACTGATAATTGGTCTGGCTGTGGCATTCTTTGCAATCTTACCTTGGATCCTTCAATTGTTGATGATGATCTGGCTGTTTGTGACTTCTGGATAAATAATGAATGGGATAATATTCTTCTTCATGCTTGTCTTCCTCCTGAGATAGTTGAGCAAATTCTCTGCATTCCCATATCTTGCCATGGTAACAGGGATAAGCTGATTTGGAATCACGATCCTAAGGGTATTTTTTCTGTTAAAAGTGCCTATAACAATAGCTTGGCCAACTCCCCTGTGCCTAATGGTCCTTGGAAACTAATCTGGAAGCTCAATATCCCCCCTAAGTTGAAAATATTCATTTGGCTTTTTTGCCAGGGGAGGCTCCTAACAAATGTCAGCAGAGCTAAGAGACATATTGTTTCTGACTACAGTTGTCAACATTGCCCTGGTAAGCCTGAGTCTATGATTCATCTTTTTAGAGATTGTCCTAAAGCTCTTCAAATTTGGAAGTTAATTGGTGGTCCTATTTCTATGCTAAGAACCTTTAATTTAGACTGGAATGCTTGGATTACTGCCAACATCTTTCAAAAGAACTGCTCCTTTTTAGGATTTCAGTGGACTCAAATATTCATTTTCACATGCTGGTTTATCTGGAAATGGCGCAATAAGCGTCTCTTCGATGTGAACTTCCATGATCCTCATAATGCCTTCCAACTCATCATTCAATATATCACCGAATGGAACAATGCTACTAAGAAAGCTCCTAGTGACCTCTCTACTAGTGTCCACCTCCTTAGTTGGCAGAAGCCTAGTTGTAGGGTTTTTAAACTAAATGTTGATGGTACTCGCTCTTCGAATGGTTTGATTGGTGCTGGAGGGGTTATTAGAGACCACAATGGAGAGTGGTACCATGGTTTCATGAGAAATATTGGCACTGGTGAAGTTCTTCAAGCTGAAGCTTGGGGGCTCTACTCGGGTTTGCAGATAGCTATGGACCTGGGAATAAATGACATTGTGGTAGAAACTGACTCTGCCGTCCTTGTAAGCATCATGAATGGTCCTGGCTTGGATTTTCATCCCTTGGGAACTTTGTTGCTTAATTGTAGGCATATCATGAGCCGGTTTGGCTCCTGCTCTTTGAGCCATGTGCACCGAGAAAGAAACATGATGGCTGATTGTCTAGCCAAGAAAAGTATTGACCAGGAGATTGGGATTTGCAGGCTTCCTTCTGTTCCAGATTTTGCCATCTCTACTCTGCTGGATGATATGACTGGTTTTGCCAGACCTCGTTCTATGGGTGCTGCTTCTTCTTCTAGCTAGTCCCCTCTTTGTTCTGTTTGCTGGCCCTTTGGCCTCCTTTGCACCAAAAAAAAAAAAAAAAATCCCAACTTCAATTTCTGCTTAGTTTGGTTGGTCCCACAAACATTCTGTATTTTTGTTAAGATTAATGCTCCAGCTAGCTGTCAGCTTGCATCTCCATTGGAATCCCCGTTAAATATCACCTGGTCAAATATATATGCAGATATATGGTAGGAAACAAAAAAATTGATCAGATTGATCAATCTTGCAAAATTATTAAAGGAAACCATTTTAGTTTGTCAACGACTCAAAGTCGATGCACATGGATTTTGCATTATTTTTAGTTCCAACCTGTTTTTAGTTCCATTTTTGTTTCAATTTGGATGAGCCTCCTCCTCCTCCTCCTCCTTGTTTTTTAGTGCATTATAATAGTGGTGTTGTAGGTTTTTCTCAATTTTGTTTTCGATAATTTGTTATCTTTTGTTAGTTCTTTGAGAGATTTTGGTTTTGGTCCCCCTCTTGTTATTCTTCATTTTTAATAAAATGGGTGATAGGAAGACTTTATCCTCTCCTATCCCTGATCTTTAGCTTAAAAAAATATATTATTCTAATTCAACTAGTTTAAAATAATAATAATAACCTTTTCACATAAATAATTGTACATTTTGTTTGTACGTTATTAGTTTCAACTTGATCCTTAAAGTATAATCTCAAAAATGGTTGAGAGAGAAAAGAAAAATGAGAGAGTTCTTGCAAAGATCAGTCCTCCTATGTAGGAATTTGTCATTTAATTTCGATTTTGGATGGAATAAGGGCATATGGAGTTGTGTTTAATTTTGATTATAGAGGGAATAACCGGGAAACTGCAATTTTTATCGCGATTTGTTCTTCTTGTTCTTGATATTAGATTTATTTATTTATTTTTGATAAGGAGGTAGACATTCCGTTAAGACGAACATTTCTTTTCTTTTTATAGATTTGGTCGTCTCAGTCCTTAGAGCAACTCCAATGGAGTTGTCAAATCCACGTGGAGCACTACAACGGTAACAAAAGGCAGCTGAGAGCCGCTCCAATGGAGATGCCAAATGCCACATGGATGACAATTTTGGACCGAGTTGCCAAATTTGACAACTGAAAAAGTGAATTGTCAAATTTTGTTTATCATTTCTGGGTAAGTGGGTAGATAGAGAGAAACGTGAGAGGAAGATGAAGCAAGAAAGAGGGTCAATGGCTCCTTTAATATTTTATTCAATAAAATATTTTGATAAACTAATAAAATATAATATTTTTTAACACTTCGGTTGGAGTAGAATGATAGATAAATGGTCAATTGCCACCTCAAATGTCAAATTTAAATTTGACAAAAAATTTTGACAACTCCATTGGAGTTGCTCTTAGTCCCTTCTAAAAGGGTTAATTACACTTTAAAAGGTCAACGTACATAATTGTGCCAGCTAATGTGAACCTTTGTTTTTAATTTCTCTACTTAGTAGGTTCACATAATCACATGCATAACAACTGTAATGCGGACTGGCATCTTTCCAAGTCTTTTGCTGAGTCTTTTTTTATATTACTTGCTCATCTAAAAACGAAGGATAAAATAAGAATTATATATAACACGTACTATTATATACAGACTGATCGAACTTACAAGCTGCAGCAGTTCGATCGAATTTGAAAACTTCCCTGATTCAATTTGTGAGTGACACTTGGACATAGCAAAACAATTTGAAAATCTCTAGCTTTCTTTACTTGTTTTCACACTTGATGCTTCATAGCCATATAATTTGACTTCCAATATGGGTTATATAATTGAGCGACCGGGCCGGACGTCTTTGAAATTTAGTTCTCTAGAATTTCCGAGAAAAGCTATTAGCATATAGACATGATTGGTCCACGTGTCATCAGTTCAGTGGCCAAAAAGCAACTTGATGAGGATAAGATGAGAGACACGTTTTGCACAGAGATATGCTAATCCAGATATGTCACTTTAAAGTGGGACATGCGTGGACTTGACTGGGAAATGAAGACCAAGACTAAAACTCTCTCTGGTCAGTGTTTGCCTTTGGAGGATACTACAAGTGTGAAGTGTGTAGTGAGATAGATTATTTCCCTCTTCCAGAGGTCTTTGCATTTCTCTCTTCAACAAACAAAGAAAATTACGCCTTAATTGCAATTGATCGAACTCATCTCATAAATTTGCGTTTCCTTGTTGATAGATCGATTGATCGAAAGAGCATGGCAGCTACGGCGGTCGTCCCTAGTGCTATCGTCCTTGAAGTTCTAAACACAGAAAACTATCAAGATTGGAGCTTTCAGGTCAAAACCTATTTGCTGGCTAAGGGTCTTTGGAAGGTTGTCGAATCCTCCACGGAGCCTCCTAGACTAGAAGAAGATGGCGAAGCCGAATATGAGGCTTGGAGCAAGAAGAATGCAGAGGCTTTGCATGCTATTCATATGTCTTGTGGGAAAGGCACCTTTCCTTTGATCCGCGGCATTGACACAGCTAAAGCTGCGTGGAATACTTTGGAGGAAAAGCTCACGCCAGCTGGACTAGCAAAAACAACAGGTATGAAGAAATGAAGGGACACATAAATTCAATATATTTAAACATACATTATTCCAACGAATAACGAATTCGATCTTTGTTTTGGGGCAGGGCATCCCGATACAAAATGAGGCTAAGACAAAAATTTATCAGGCTTTCTTAGTTTAAATTTTTTAACTTATGTTCTATTTATTTATTTTACTTAATCTCCACTGAATTCAACACTAAATCTAAAGCTGCTGCCACATTTTCAGTTCCATTTTTAACTACATTTCCCTCTTCAACTACTAATCCCGCCTGTAGTAGTTTGTTTGTTGACAGTAACATATTTATCTAGTACTCCTCTATGAGATTGAATTAATTTTTCTATGCTTCGTTTTTTATTAAGTTTATGATATCCGCTTTCAAATTTCCTAGTAGACATATTTAGTACTAAAACAAACTGAAATTACTGTACTAAATATATGATAGTCAAAGAGCAATACAACCTTTCAAAATTCCAACCGAAAAGAAAAAGAACAATAATTCCAACAAAAAAAGATAAAGAACAATAGAACCTGATTTTATTAACCAATAAAAATTTGGGACTAGTGGCCTTGACGGAATTAGAACAGAGAATGAAATTGAAATTGAGATCGAGAGATAGGAACGGAAGGAGTGAGAGTAAGAGGTTTTCATTTGTCAATAATTTAAATAGAGATAAAAGAAGAAAAATATTATCATTTGACTCTTTGAGAGTGACAGAGATGATAAATTCAGGTTTCAGTGGCCAACTTCCATTTTTGCCCAAACTGGGAAATGTGAAACCAAAACTTTTGGTTTTCTTCTTTTCTAGGGGATGATGGGTGAAGAAAAGAGAGAGTTTGGGGATTCTAACCTATTCATATTAGAGTAAAGTAATTTTTCATTTGAGTAATTAATAAAGTCTTAAAAATAATAATTATAATATTTAATCATTTGATTATATATATTACCACTTCAATAACTCATGTGATACTACGAAAAAGTTTTTGTTAAGGGAAATAAAGTTTTAATTAGAGTAAAATATGTTATTATTTAAATAATTAAATTTTAAAAATAGTAATTACATGTATGTCATTATTAAAATTTTATAAATGTTTTTCTCCGTTTTTGTTGATTCGATCATTTATAACCTTGATATATAGAAATTTATTTCTTTTTCCGTCACTTTTAAGATGAGATTTCTGAGCATCAGTCTCCAATGGATGGTGGGCTAGAGCTAAAAGACCTTGAAAGACGACCGGCAGTCAACGTTGAAGGTGATAAAAGATTCTTCATTAATTCCCGCGCGCTTACTTTGGCATAATTGTCCCTTAATTAATTTCTCTTTATTCTCCAATTGCAACGTAGGGATATCATCGATGTAATGGTGGATCAATTTTATATATTGATTACTTTAGTACGACGTACGAGAAAGAATTACTAGTACTGCATATATATTACGGGAATCGAAAAACAATTAATAAAAAAAATAATGAAAACTTGGCATGCAGGAGATAACAGCAATTCCAATGCCGCTGCCAATGACGACATATACAAATCTTTCTTCCCAGATGTGGCAATGGGTGCAATCATAGAGAGTATAAATAGTGATGCACTGAATTTTCTTAAGGAACATCCGGACACAATAAAAAGACGTGATCCATCATCCGGCCTTCCCGCTCTTCACTTCGCAATTAGGATGTGCAACAATGTTATTGCAAAAGAGTTGGTGCGGCTAATGACAGATGAAGACTTGGGAGAGATATTGGATCCTTCTGGACGTACAGCTCTTTTTTATGCTACTGACAGAACAAGGGAAATTGTGGAATGCATGGTTGAAAAGAACAATAAATTACTAAGTATGGTTCTTCCTTCCACCAATATGATTCCACTTGTCATGGCTCATGAATCTTATCGATGGCAGAAACAAGTGGCTGACTACCTGTATTCCAAAACTCCACGCGAAACTCTCAATGCTCACCAAGCCGCTCAAATTATTTCTCAAGGTTTTATACATAAAAGATTTGGTACGTACGTAACACTTTGAATTCACCTACCGCCCAGTTAGTTTAGTGGTATATATGTCATTTTTTTTAACCAACAAAATATTGATACTCTAGTTCATCAAATATATTTTTTTGGACGAAAGTTAATCAAATATTTATATAAATATTCGCGTATAATGTTTATATTCTTTTTTGACTTCATTATAGACATCCCGTGGGACTTAATTCAGCGCTACCCAAGTTTGAGTATCACTAAAGACCTGTCTGGGAAATACCCTTTGAATACATTGGCTGAGAGTATGAAACATGAAGATTTATTTTTAAGTCAAAGCAGACTCAACTTCTGGCAACGATGGATTTATGACAGTATTATTCTACATTCTCTTCTCTTCATATTATATAAGCTTTTGACCACAAAAAAGTACATTATATTTATTTCCATGACGCGTTGATTTGGCCTGTGTTCTTAACTTCTTTTATATATATATATATATATATTAATTGATATATTGATAGGTATGGTCATACCGCCTACTCCAACCATCAACGATACTAGTAGTATAACTGTTCGTGATTCAGAAAATGACCAATATAAGCAAAGGCGTCTCATTCACTCAGGTATGTGTTTACCTCATCCATGTATAATGACTGCAACAATATATGCTTCTCTTTATTCGATATATCTTTTGTTGTCGTTACAACCATCTATTCACATGTACGTTTATTCCATAAATTAATTACATTGCAGTTACCAGTTTATTCAGAGGATTATTCACACGATTTCCGGGTATGCTACATCCACATCAATAATTTTTCCATTTAATTGTGTGTTAGTTATCAATTTGTTTAAATGTATGTTGTTAATTTTATATTACTTTTATTAATGTCGTAGGTTCAATCGCATACGTCATATGAAAATGTTACATGCCCGAATTGATGAATTTTTAAGTTGCATGTGCCAAGTGATCAAAGATAAAGAAGTTACACAAATGCAAGATGATAGCCTTCTAAAATCAGCCATCTTCCGAGCAGTAGAACAAGGAAAAGAGGAGTTCATTACTCATCTATGTAAAGCAAATGAAAACATCTATAAGATCACTAATGAACAAGACAGGACCGTGTTTCAATTTGCGGCTGATTGCCGTCAAGAAAAAGTTTATAGGCTTGTATATGTGTACGATTCCTTCGAGAGAGAACTTCTTTTTAGCAGGAGAGATAAGTTTGACAATAATTTACTTCACATAGTAGGCAGTTTTTCCTCGTTTGCTCAAACTAGAATGGACCATATTCGTGGTGCAGCTTTACAAATGCAGAGAGAACAACAATGGTTCAAGGTTAGTAACACATTGATCATCAAGTTCATTTTATGGTTAGTGACTAGCCATAACATTTATGGTCACTTGTGACCATGTTAATTAGTCCAATGGTAATTTATTATTTCTTGCAGGAGGTGCAATCTCAAGCAGAGCCCGAGTGGCTTGAAGTAATAAATCATACAGATCACCTACCACCACATGCGGTATTTTCGAAGTACCACAAAGAATTGATGAAGGAGGGAGAAAAGTCAATGAAAGAAACCGCAACTTCTTGTACTGTTGTAGGTGCTCTTATTGTTACAATGATGTTTGCTGCAGCATTCACAATACCTGGTGGAAATAAAGGAGATACAGGTGCTCCCATATTCTTAAAGGCAAAGGCGTTCATGGTTTTTATAATCTCAGATGTTATATCTTTATTTTCTTCCACAACTTCAGTTATGGTATTTTTGGGAATTCTCACGTCACGTTATAAAGAAGATGACTTCCTAAAATCTTTGCCGACCAAAATGATAGTAGGTCTTTTCACTCTTTTTCTCTCCATCGCCACCATGATGATTGCATTTTCTGCTGCCTTGTATATAATGCTTCATGGGAAATCATGGATTGTTATCCCAATTATATTACTTTCTGGAGTTCCAATTACCACATTCGTATGGATGCAGTTTCCCTTCTTTGTGGAGATCTTCATTTCTACATATGGAGCAGATATATTCGAACGGAAAACATACAGTGCTAAACGTTGGTGGAGAATGTAACATTCATAATGTCATATCATGTATTTGTTTGGTTTTACTTCTCTTTTAAGAAGTGTTTGTAAAGGAAAGACGATCTACGTGCTTGGCATGGGGATCCTAAATAAAAAGCCCACTTCAATTTTCATTTTTGTGCAAGTTACACAAGCCATATTCTGTATTTTAATTTGTTGAGAATGCTGAATACGTAATGGAAATTAGCCCCGTTACATGCATTACCTGTTCAAATATTCATCTTGCTAGTTACTACGTACAATCTGATCTCATGTACATTCTACAAAAACTCCTGCGGAATTGGAATAGCTTCTATCCATGAAAGACTGATCCATAATTTGCAGATAGTTATGATTAAGCTATGAGCTTGAATTTGATTTGATTGAGTGGCCCGTGGGCTCATCCAGGTTGGGCCTCCGTAATCCAAAGTGACAAGTAAAATTGGGCCTATAACTTCCAAATGGGCCGTTGCCCGCTCTGTTTCTCTACAACGAAAAACTGGAGCAAAAATGTGCGAGGAGCTCAATTACGCTCAATTTCTCTCCTCCTTCTTCTCTCTGCGCACAGATGGGGAGCTCCACTCTCTCCAGCAAACGGCAACCATCAGTGGTTCTAACTCTAACTCTGACTCTTCTCTCTCGCTCTGGTACGTAAAACCTTTTCTTTACTTTCCCTGAACCCTAGTTGCTCTTACTGATCTGTTACTTTCATTTCTCCGATCATCCTCCATGAACAACATTGTCTGCTGAAATAATCTACAAAAGATTCCAAATTCTCTTTTGCACTCTCTGGTTTTGTCAATTACAAATCACAATGCTCAACTTGATTTCAATCGCAGCTTGTTTATCCAGAGCTCTAGTCTCTTTCGCCCAAAAGGCCTCCTTTTGCTCTCATTTTGGTTTCTGAGCTGTACATGGTTTGGTTTTGAAACCCTAGGGCTCGAGCGCTCGAAGCGGCGCCTCTACTAATTAACCATAGCTGGTTGGCGAGCTCGTATGGAAATTCTTTACTAGGATCCCTGACTTGTTGTTTAGCGAGGTACGTCATTCGATCACAATCTCCAGTCATGCACCATTATAATTTTTTCCTTTCAGTTTTGCAATTACTGAATTTAACAGCTTTTTCCTTAGTTCTTACTGTTCTTCAATTGGTTCATCTTTCCGTAAATTAGCTTTTAGCGGTTTTCAGCTCCTTATAAAAATTAAAATGCGTTCAATTTCAATTCTTACTAAAATCATTATGTTATTCAGCTTTCTCTGAGTAATTAGCTATTTTCCCCTCCAGGCATTTTGTCTTTCTTAAAGTTTAGTTTACTTGAGTATCAGTTGGTTGGGGTATTATGGATGGGAACAAGCGGAATTTTTTCAACCAACGGCCTTCCGTCCAGTTTAAGAGAAAAGGAAGCAGCATCAATAAAGGAAAATGGAATCATTCAAGCCGTGAACAGTTTTCAGGGAATTCTCAATCCCTAGACACTGTGTATCGTATACTTTGCCCGTCTAAAAAAATTGGTGGTGTCATTGGAAAAGGTGGCGGCATTATCAAAGCCCTGAGAGAAGAGACCCGGTCAAAGATTACAGTTGCTGATTCTGTTCTGGGCTCAGACGAGAGAGTAATTATTATCTATAGTTCTCCAACCAAAATTTCACGGAAACAAGATAGTGATGAAGATTCAAACAAAGCAGATGAGCAGGAGCCCATGGAGCCACACTGTGCTGCCCAAGATGCTCTTTTGAAAGTTAATGACAGGATTGTGGAGGAAGATCTTTATGGTGGAGTTACATTTGATGATGATAATGAGAACATTGTTGTCACAAGACTTCTAGTTCCAAACAACTTGGTAGGATGTCTTTTGGGAAAACGTGGGGATGTTATTCAACGATTGCGAAGTGAGACATGTGCAAACATTCGTGTTCTTCCTGCCGATCAGCTTCCTACTTGTGCTATGGATACTGATGAATTGGTGCAGGTACTCTTTCTGTTCATTGTTTGCTTCCTTGCACAGTTTTCAACATATGAAAACCACAAAAAAATTGGCATAATATAGATGCCTTTCATCTTCTGATAAAGCAAAGGATTATGTTGTACGTGGTCATTTGTAGTTTAAATGTATTTTATTTTATGGGTGCTTGTTTTCTGAGTTTACTTTAACATCTTATATCAGTGGATAAGCTTCAACTTGGATTTGAATTGACTGATTCAACATTTGTTCAGAATAATGAGAACAGGCTGTGGTTGCTTAATTTTAGTTCGTACCTAATTCAAACCCTACTAAACTATGTTTTAGTTGCATTTGGGACTAGGGTTTAGGGCCTAGATTCCTGTACACATTGTTTAGGATAGCTAATCAAAACAGCTAAAAAAATCTTCAACTATATGGTTCTGTTGTGAAGGATTGTGTTGGTTATAGGCATTACAATAACTTTTAAGCATTGTCTTTGCTTCTGGAGTAACTTGCTTATAGGTGGGTAAATTTCATTCCGTCTCTTGAATCTTGATGCAAAGCAAGGGATAATGGGTTTAACTGCTTCTTTCCTTTAGACATGCATGCGCTACATTTTATTTTATTTTATTTTTGTGACGGGATATGGCATCATTTCATCAAAAAGTACTTTAGGTATAATTTTTGGCTTTGTCATGTTTGTCATGTTAATATCTATTGTGCAACCTCCTCATGGATAGGGTTTTGGTTCTTTTGTAAGACATTCCTTTGCATGCTATAAGATTTAAGTTAATTATATTTGGGCAGAGTAAGGTTTAACAGGATCATCTAGTCACTTACTTTTTGGCTGCAAGTGAAAAGAGGTTTTAATTGTCTCAAGTTAGACTGTATTTTATTGGCTTGATTTTGGTATGATCCCAGGTACCTTGGTTGCTTTAATTTGGAGTTTGCATATACGAAAATTTTGTGAAGTTATTTATTTGTTTGGTTTTTAACATCCATGCTAACTTTGAACATATTTTGCAGATATCTGGAAAACCAAATGTGGCAAAAAGAGCTCTTTATGAAGTGTCTACTCTATTGCATCAGAATCCACGGAAGGACAAGCCTCCTTTGGGGTTGCCTATACCTTTTGGGGGACAGGGGTTTCATCCCCCAGGTGCCCCACTGACCAATATGCTGCCACCTGGCAATCCAGTGTGGCCTAATAGGACACCTTCCCACAGTATGCCACCAATGCCATGGACGGGAGAATATGGAAATCGTTCTTCTGGATACACTCCAGGTGCTTTTAATGGTGTTCCTGCAGGGCATGGTGTTGAAGCTTCGGCTGAGTTTTATATAAAAATTTTGTGTTCGGCTTGGAAAATTGGTGGGGTTATTGGGAAGGGGGGTTTTAATGTAAAACAGTTACAAGAGGAAACAGGAGCCAATATTCATGTTCAGGATGCATCAACGGACTCAGAAGAACGTGTGATTCGTGTCTCTGCTTTTGAGGTATGCTGATTTGTAATACACAACCCTCTAACTTCCTTTCATGTTGGCTTATTCTACATGGACAACCTACGGCATGTCAACTGTTTGTTGGTACCTACGGATTTATATGCTACCATATATGCTAGTGGTGGATCACCTTGCTGATACTCTTTCAGGCTTTGTGGAATCCAAGATCTCAAACAATTGAGGCAATTCTTCAGCTTCAGAACAAAGCAAGTGAATTATCTGATAAAGGTACAATCACGACTAGGCTTCTTGTTCCATCAAGTAAAGTTGGCTGCCTCCTTGGACAAGGAGGTCAAGTGATTAATGAGATGAGAAGGAGAACCCAGGCAGATATTCGTGTGTACTCGAAAGATGATAGGCCTAAGTGTGCAGCTGAAGATGAAGAGCTTGTGCAGGTGATGTAGTTACGCCTCTGCTGTAGTCTATATGGCACATCAATTTTTTATTTTTTGTAAATTTGCAATTCTGATTTATCACTCTTATTTTGGTCCTTAAGATATCTGGGAACTTTGTTGTTGCTAAAGATGCTTTGGCTGAGATTACATCAAGACTGAGAGTGAGAACTCTGCGAGATGCAAATGCTGGAGAAGAACATGCTCCTATTGGTCCTCCACGCAGATTTGGCCCTCCAGGCAGTTTACCTGTTGGAGGACTGCCACCACTACCTAGTGCAATCAGAGCTGGTAGCTCTGGTCGATATGATCCTCTAAAGGTAACTCCCCCCCCCCTCTCCAAACTCGTAAAACATCACAAAAGGGTATAAGTTTCATTGCTATGAGTTTGATTGTTTGTACTCATTCTTGCTGTTACCAATTTAGTGTTTAAGGCATAAGTTAAAGTGAAAGAGAACTGTCAGAATTTTCACTTTTTATCCCATATTACTCGTAATGACTGTTTGAACCCTGAGAGAGATCACAGAAGCGCTATTTCTGCTTCAGAGTTTTTTTTTTCCCTAGTGTGTGTGTAAATCTTTACTCATTATGGAATCCGTTGATTCAATTTTTGAGCTTTTTAAGATGATTGGGAAGACTGGTGTCCCTACTAAGGCACATGTTTTAATTTGATTGGTGCTCCACAAGGAAATTACTAGCTGTGGTGGGCTCCAAAAAGGTCTTCCTTCATTGGTCTACCTACAGCTTTAGTAATACACTGTGTAGCAATTTTCTTTTTCTGCATTTGCCCTTCACCTCTCAAATTCAGGGTTTGGAGTGGTGGTAGACAACTTTGCTTAGAGTTTGTTCCTTTTTTGAGGAGCGATTTCAGGGGCTAGTTTAATGAAGAAAGGAACAATGTATCTTGGAAAAACCACCAACTTAGATCAAACATTCTAGAATGCATATAGACCATGAGTATTATTATCTACATTTGATATCATTCATGAATTCAAGAGTCCTGAAATAAACAATGTCACTCTTTTTTCTGCTTTGGTCAAGAACAATGACTCCTTAAACTGCAAGTTGTGCATGCAATCATTAATTCATTACTTCTCCACATTCCCCGTTAATCAAGTTATAAGTAATGCATGCTCAATGCACTGGTTGTGGCAGAGTTGGTAAAATGAGGTACTTTGTTGATGGCAAGAAGCAGTTCTCAAAATAGGTGGTCACAGCAATGATATACACGAAAGAGAGTCAACTGATGTTTACCATTTTATCCCCAAATTTTGTCCTTTCCACATGAGAGCACAATAGATTTTAAATTATGCATGTCGTTTATTGCAATAGCATATATGCTCTTGCGGTGATAACATGTTACTTCCCAATCCAGAGAAGTCAAAATGTGTTTTGTCAGATACTAAATCCTTAGACCTCTAGCATTTATTGCAATAACTTATATGTTCTTGCGAAAATAAATTATTATTTTTTGGTTATGCTCTTGAAGATTGGTAGACATGAATATGAACCAGAGAGACATACAGTTCCGACGGCCGCTTCTGGGTATGGAACTATTCAAACTTTTTTTGTTACCAAGTTTCATGTATAATCAGCCTGATTTTATGGTTGTTTTATGTCCTAGTTATCAAAGAGTGAACAGTGCTTTGGATGGTAGGATTCCAAACAATGCAGTGGATTCTTTTATGGGAATAGGAGGGAGCAACATTTCCAATATTGGAGAGGTATTTTTCCACACCTGGTAATAGGATCAGACCGTGACAGAGGACATTATGCATATAGCAATTTGAAATTTGGATCTTGAAGTGAAAAGTAGAATGAACTAGGGTCCATTTTGGGCATGCCATGAAAATGAATAAATCCTTACATATTGTCTTTAATTAAACACTGGGAAGAAGTCAACTTAGTTTGTGATTATTTCATTGTGAACTAATCGTCTTACAGCTTTAATTTATTTATTATTTCAATTTGCAACAGGATTTATTTTTTGTGAGTTAAAATAGCACCTTAGGGTGCCTTGGGCATTTCAGCTACATGGTGCACATCTTTATTACAAAACAAGCATTTGAAAAATCTAGAAGTAGTTTTATTTATATTAATTGATAATTATAGGAAAAAATTATTGGTTTCATTAAATGGTGATATTTTGGCTTGGGTGCATTGGTATAACTTTTTCTACTTAATATAGTTCACTTCTTTGTCACAACTTTAGATGATAGGTGTGGTAAAGGTCGAATCCTAATGTACAACTTAGGCAGTTCAGCCACATGCTCAGCATCTTTAGCACAGAAGCATTAGAAAAATCTGGAAGTGGTTTTATTTCTATTAATTGATGAAGTACGGAAAAGGAGGGGGGGGGGGGGTGTGGGGGGCTTGGCTTCAGTCAATGGTTTTATTTTGGGATGTGTTTACATGCCTTAGCTTTGTCGTGTTTAATATATTTCTTTCTTTTTCACGACTTTAGATGATACTTTTAGAAAAGGAACAATCCTTTTGTAGAAGAAAGGAATTCTTTCTGGCTTTGGAGTGCATAAATTTGAATGCTCATCTTATTAGCCATAGCGAGATCTTGAAAGCTGTTGTTCTGGCAAAAGATCGCTAATTTCTTTAATTGGTGTTCAGGTTTCCGGACCAAGAGTGAAGTTCCAAGACTCCCAAAGTTGTGGTCCTGAACGTGTTGTTGAGATCCGTGGTTCTGATCAGTTGAGTGCAGCGCAGAATATCCTTCAGGCACTCATGGCTTCTGTTGGTCAAAATGCTAGTGCTCAGCCTAGTTCCTACCACAATGCAAATACTCTGCAAGGCGCCTACCACAACATGACTGATCAACAAAGTCTGTATCATATGAATGCTCCAAAAAGCCCCTACCGAATGAATGCTCCACCAAGTCCCTACCGAGTGAATGCTCAGCAAAGTCCATACCAAATGAATTCTCAGCAAAGCCCATACCAAATCAATGCTCAGCAAAGCCCGTACCAAATTAATGCTCAGCAAAGCTCCTATCAGTTGAGTGCTCAACAAGGATCAAATCCCAACACCAATACTCCGCAAGGTGCGTACCATAATTTTAACTCACAGCAAGGTGCCTACCACTACCGACTCTGATTTGGGAATTTTTGTATCATAATTGCTTCTAGATAACTATCGGTGTTACTAGTGTACCAACAGGATATGAGTTGGGAATTTTTGTATCATAATCTCCGTTAAGTTTTTAGGTGCTCACATAAGAAATAGTGTATGTTATGTGCTCCGGGCGATTGTAAACATCATTACCAAGAGGAATTTAGGACATTTTTTTTATCTGTATGGATTCCTGAATGTTAATGGTCGTTTGCGAAATTTTCGTTTTCGTTTATTTGCTTTTCGTTCTTCTACCTTCTTTTTCCTTCTTGAAGTTTTAAAGAGGTTATTAAACCTTAAACCAACAAGAACCAGGTGCTGCCATAATAGCAAAGCAAGTTAAAAGAGTACGAAAACTGTAGTTGCAGCCTTACAGGGACCCAAGTAAGAACTAGCAACAGAGCATCAAAATCCAATACATGAGAAAGGCACTCATGGATTTCTAGGAGCTAATTTCCAGGCCCAAATTTGGCCAATGAAATCCACTTCCCTCAGTCCTATTGCTTCCGTGTATCTCTAAAATCCATGTTGTTATTTCATTAAAAAGACAAACACAGCTCATTTCTAGATTTCAGACCCAAGGCCAGACATTTTAAATTGTCATGCCAACTGTTTGGAAGCTCAATATTGTTTATGTTGCCGTCTTCTGAAGCTAGCTTTTCGGATTTCCAAAGCATTAGTCTTTGTGGTGAACCTAGTAAAAGAAGATAAAATGCTCCAAGTGTTTGTTTCCCTCAATAAATTGATTCACATGACATGTAAATCCAAATGTGACCACAGTGCAGAATTATATGTCGACAAGTCCCATCTGCTAAGGCAACTTTCAATATCCATTACTTCATTAACAAGCATGGAGTGGGTAGCACTTTGGCAATCTATGGTTGACCTTTTCTCAGTGGTCTTCTATCTGGTACACAAAAGTACATCTTCCATTATGTGTTCAAAGAATGAGTCTTTTTACACGTGAAGTAATCGAGTACGTACCCAATTAGATAAAGCCTAGTACCTCACAAAAACCCCAAGATGAAATCCAAACTCTAGCTTAAGATGATTAATTTCTCAGCCTCAACAAGATTAAGTGCTCCTTCAACTTGTCCACTTATTCTTCTAGTATCGTGGTGATCCCTGTTGAGAGGTTGTTGGTGTTTGCCTTGTCATGAAATCCCATAAGAAAGAAACTAGCTTTTTCATGTTATCCATATATTTATGGGTTGTTGGCTTCATTCATACCTATGAATACTAGCCTCACCACCATCACTATCCTATGTTGATTGAAGATAGAGTTCCAAATCCAAGTCATTATGAAATCTAAATTGTCTTTTCTCAAAATCTGTGGTCTGAGTTTATGGGTTTCTGCTTAATTGATAGATGTCAATATGGAAAAGAAGAACAAGTGCTCCTCCTTATCCGGCAGAGCCGCACTGTGTAGAGCTCATGGTTATACGTATTGAATTTCTCTTTCTATCTTAAACCATGATTTCATCATTGCATGGTCAATATCTATTTAATAGTCAATCAATCCAACTATGTACATGCTTTAATAGTCAATAGTTAGCAAGACTATGAAGCCTGCAAAGCGTAGGAATCAAATGAGAACATATAACATGCATAGTGAGTCTTTTTACATAAGTGGTTTGACAACTTTCTTGCATAAGACATATATAATATGTATATGTTCTGAGAAAGTGGTGGTGGCGGATGAATGGGATCATATATATTATGAGAGAAACAACGTATACACCTATCTTTCTCACAGTTACCACTGGTGTACTGATCATGTGATCGAACCGCTATTGTGAGAGTGCATGCATGTATTGATTGTAAGTAGTTAGCTAGCTATTGTGAGAGACGATGAGTAGACGTGTTATATGTATGAATTTCTCCGGTCAATTATGTTGGGCAATTATATTTGGTTAGTGCCATTCTTGGAGATCACTACGTACCGGCATGTTTCCTTAATTTATAAGAAGTGAATGCATCTAGAATACTGTTGGCTTGTCCAAGTACATAAGAATGAACAGTTGGTGACCCCAGCTATCAGGTAATTCCAACTGATCATCATTCTTTTCTTTTCTAAATTGTAGATCGAATTATGAAAGTTGAAGATGTAAGAAACCAAAAAATTATATAGCCTAACTTGCACGTAATTACATATAATATTAAGAGTGAGTTTTAAGGATCGATCGAATATGCATATACAAATATGTCAACCATGATGCAAGGATCTACCCAAAACATTCCCAAATCCAAAGATGATATCTGGACTTTTTCAAAACAAAATCCTGCTGAATTTGCAATTGCTCGCTGGGATTTGGTTTAGATCTTCTCTTAGATATCAGTCAAACAAGATATTAAGCAAGCATGTAGGTTTACATTATACAATTAGTGAGCGTAACTCGCATTATTATCTTTTGATTTGGGTTTACATCAACATCTGAATATTGGTCAATCATAATCATTGAAAAGAAGAAAGGTAAGAAATTTAGGTCGTGATATTACAGTTAAGGTTCCATCTCTAGAAGTTTACTGAACATGTTATAAGTCGATCGTATGACAAATTGAGGTATTGAGGTGGATGCCTTACCTATAATGGATTTCCTGGAAGGAATTGCTGTAAAAGATCCTATCGCCATCAATTTAGGTAGTTAAGGTATATTTATATGCGAGTGTTTTCATCCGTTGGTAGGTAGTCTCCAAAGTCCAATGATTACTTCCGAAAAAATAAAAGAAAGTCCAATGATGATTGAGAGCTTTCTAGTATATATATATGCACATGTCGTAGATCACATTAAAGAAAAGTAAAGTTTAATTTCTCCTCTTCAGTGCAAAATCCTAATCTTTTGTACGTTTCTACACAACTAGCTAGGGTTCTTCGGCCGGATAGCGATTAAAATCTTTAAGCACTTGTTCAATATATGGCTTCGATTTAAACCTAAGCTACCCTCAACTATCAATCCTAATGGGCAAATTAAGGAGCTGGTGTGGGAGAAGTACGTACGTACTATGTTGCTTAATATTAGTAGGAGCTAGGAAATTAGGGTTCCTAGTCGGATTAGGTTTTACATATATTAGGTTATTAGAAGAAGTGAAGACATTTTTCCGCTTCTTCAATTCAGTTATTTGTACATATACTCCTAGGAAATGTAATCAGACAGCGCATGTTTTAGTTAGAAACGCACCTTTGTTTCCTGCATTTCAAGTTTAGATTGAGGAAGGACCACAATGGCTTTCCGATGTACTAATAGATGATGTAAACTTTTCAATTGCTTAATTAATGCAATTTTATTTTCTAAAAAAAAAAACTAGGAGCAGCATTTTAGGGTTTCTTTATAAAAGTATCAGTATTACTGTACTGTAAATTTATCTTTCTCTAAACTGTTATAACTTACTTTTGTAGTTGAAATATTAATACCTCACCTTAATTTTAAGTAGATTTTCAAATCATTATACAATTGTTTTTATGGCGGTGCTTATGTGCCGAATCTACTTTTCCAAAGGTATATCTAAACCAAGCCCAGGCTAGCTACTACCACTGAGATAGATTATACTTGCTTCTATATAGAAAGTTAGAAACTGAAGCATTACCCCTTTTATATATATGCATATTGTATATTAGAAATACGATGGTATGAAAATTACAATGGTGGCACGTACGAGGCTTTCATCACTGAAAGTAGAAGTAGTACTGTATAAAATCATATCAGGTCAGCCACTTGAATCTGTATTATATAACCAAAGGACAAAATCCAATGATATGAAACAAAAAGTCGATCGATCACATTTTGTTTAAAGACACATTATTGTCCTTTTTTGATCAAGAACAAGAACACACACTATTATCCGTAGCTACGTAATAAAATTTTTAAATTGAGAAGCACTGCCTCATTAATCATTATGATAGAATTAGCTTATGATATAGTAATGTAATCGAGAAGTAGTTCTGTGTTATGTGAGGCCAAGAGAGTGGTAGGGGAAGAAGGTGGTGGGGATCGATGATATTAATGGTGGCGCATATATAATAATTAGGGAGAGTGTCTTGTATCCACCAAAGTACATATGTACTTGAGTAATCCAACGGCTGAAATTTAAAGTTGGGAGATCTAACGGTGTGCATGCAACGGGTATGTGTGGTTGGATGAAGAATTAGCCAATCCAACGGTGTTATTGTTTATTATAAAAGCTTAATCACCTTTATTAGTTAGATGATCAACCCTAATGTTTAAAATATGGAAGGGACCCATTTGGGACATATCGATCACTACCAGATTCATATGAGAATAAGAGGGAGAGAGGAGAGAGCCTCCAAGACCATGCCGCCACCACCACTTAGCCCACTCGTGCAGTGGGAAAAAGAAAGAACGCGAATATATAAAAAGGTTTATATCTATTCTGTAATCATTATCATCGGATAATCTCTTTTATATGAGTGTGCGTGGTCTCATAAAGTGTTATATATATAATACATGAGGCTACAATCTCTCTTGGCCGAGGAGAGGGACGCCCTGGGATATAAACAACAGGGTGCATGTGTGCTCCCCAAACTCAACTGAATTGGCTTGAGAAAGACCCGAAGGAGCAAACAGTGAAGAGAGATGGAATGGGGGTGGAAAGGAATCACTCCCTATAAGATGTTTACTAACATCTCCAATCAAAATAGAAAAGTACGGTATTTTTGAATTAATGGAAAAATAATGTGAGATTGACCAAAAGAAAATTATATGAGCTGTGTTTTTTGAGTGGAGACTAGAGAGTCTTTCTTCTCAAATAATGTACAAATATTTTTGAATTATTGTAAAAATGTGAAGGCATTTTTTATATTAAAAAAAATGACTCCTGGTGGAGTGCTCTCACCATCAATCTACATCGATCCTTGATAATAAAACTGAATGAGCCGGTCTTGAGGTGTATGGATCTCACACTGCTTTCATTCTTGATCCATAAATTTAGTAAACACGTGATTAAAGAGGGAATGAAAGTGACTTTTTTGTTTGTTTCATTTTCATTTCATGTGAGTAAACATACATAATGATACCTTTGCTTTTTAAAGGAAGATAGATAGATTAATTAAATATTTGATCGATTACAATCGTAAGCATTGACATCCTGAATAGTAACATGAGCGATAAATAACCAACTATGGTTAATATGAAAACCTAAGCCTGGACAAACCAAAAGATGAACTACACCAATTGGTTGTCTTACAACAATAAAACTCAAAAATATCGAGCCAACAAAGATAAAAACTTCTACGCATCTAGAAGGGGAAACACAACTACAAAAGTCGCATAATGACACTCAATTGTGGTACAACTTCGTAATGGTACCCGTTTAGCAAGGATGTTGACATATTTAATTAGTTCCCACATATATACAAGCGAAGGAGAACTAAATAGTTTAATTATCGGAGGTGGGGAAATAGAACAAGTTTTCCTACGTACGTAGATCACCCTTAAAGCATTTCATCCAGCACTTTTCATCTTAAAAATGATATGAACTTTTACCTTACTAGCTAGGGATGTCAACTTTACAAACTTGAGTTAATTAGTTTATTTTTATCACCAGTACCAATAATGTGAGTGTTTTGAAGTTAAGACCAACAACTGACTGACCAAAAAAAAAAACTGACTACTAAATAAAGACATTGTCAGAATAATGAAAATGTAAGTTATAAGCTAAAGTTAAATAGAGGCCATACTTTGAAAATCCTCGCGTATCATAAGTTAATATAAGCCAGTGAATGAAGGACGGATCCTACGTACTCACATGTGAGGAATGCAGGAAATTAACTAATATTGGAGAATGTTTAAGCATCGAATTGAAAATGCATTTCTTCTTAGTTACATTTCTTGTTGTACAAGGTTTGAGGAAGGTTCTAGCTAGCTAGCTAGTTAGTTTATATTTCAAGGGCCTGAATTTCCTTTAACCAATTATTTACAAATCATGTGCTGGTTTTATTTCAATATTTTCCGTCAACTTCTGAATCACATGTTCTCTAAAAAAAATCCATTTGTCTTCATAATTTTTCCAAGGTTATCATTTCTAAATTATGACACTGACTATGTATATACATATACATAATATACATATCTTAGATTTACTTGTCGGATCAAGAAGCATAGATTTAACAATTTTTAATATATTTTCATCTATATATAGATAATTGTATAGTAAATGCTTGAAATTGCAAAATAATTATATTTGATACTAAAAGAATTACACCTACCCCAGATATGTGGAAAGGAAGGTTGAGAACTTTCTTGTAGTTGAGTAGTTGACTATCTATCAAGATAGTGAACCCCAAACCATCCCCTACCTCTCTAATTGTAGTTGATTTTTTTCCCTACGAATTTAAGGAAGTAAGGAGTAACAAATAATATAAAGATCTTTTTTTTTTTTAGAAAAGATAAATAGATTAATTAAATAGTCGATCGGTTACAATCGTAAGCTTTGGTATCCTGAATAATAACAGGAGCGTTTGTTAACTAACTATGGTTAATCTGAATACTTAAGCCTGGACAAACCAAAAAGTGCGCTACACCAATTGGTTGTCTTACAACAATAAAACTCAGAATCATCGAGCCTACAAAGATAAAAGGTTCTACACATCTAGAAGGGGAAACACAACTACCAAAGTCGCCTAAGCACTCAATTGTGGTACAACCTCGCAGCTGTCTTCTAAATGACTGAAAGCTTCTAACATTGTAGGCACACCACCAATGCAAAAGAACAATAAAGGTTGAAATTCCGCCAGGATCCCAAACCTGAAAAGCAAAGATGAGCAGGCCCAGAAACGAGGCCCAATTAAATCCACAAATGCACATAGCACCCAAAGGACATCGAAAGGTTGCCGTGGACAATGCAACCCGTCGCACCACCCACTACCACCAACATCCTCATCCACAATGATCTAGACCCGACCAAAGCAGTGGAACCACCATCCCTATCAGACCAGACCCAGCGAAAAACAAGCCCCAAAGCTCCATATCCAGAAACTGAAGCGATCAAGAACCCAGAAACCAAATTGAGATGAAGACACCGCAAAACCACCATGGCCTGGATCCTAGAGGTCCCGCCGAGTAACAGTCTCTAGATCCCAGCAAGAAGCAAACTCAGGGAAGAAAGAGGAGGTACGGTGACCGAAAGACGACGAGCACAGCTGATAACAAGGAAAGCGTGAGGCCTCCTTCTAGGGCCTGATCGCAAGGGACGATCAAGATAAACAAAGCAACAACCAAGATCGTGCTCATGGGGACTGGCAGAAACCTTGTCGCCGCTAGGGTTTGGAGCAAGAGCTCTCATGTGAACATTACTTAACTTAGCTAGTATATTACTAAGGGAAGTTCTCTAGTGAGGACCTCTTAAATGAGGACCACTTGAGGACTTTTCTAGTAGACATACTTTTTTATTACATTTTGACAAATCAACCATTCAATATTTAGATATTTATGAGTAGATCACTTCTATAAATTTTCAATGAAATCTAAAATCGTTAGGTCATCTATAATTGTGATTTACCATTTATGAATATGAATGGTTCAAAATTGACAGATTTGGTTCATTCATTTATTTGGTCTAGTTTGGTACCTTAACGATTTCAAATTTTGTTGAAAATTTGTAGAAGTGATCTACTCATGAATATCTTAACATTGAACGGTTGATTTCTCGAGATGTGATCGAAAAATAGATATCACAACCATTAATCAAAAAGTCCTCAAATGGTCCTCATTTAAGAGGTGCTCACTAGAGAAGCTCCCATATTACTAATATAAAGATCTCTAAGTGATGCACATACAAATTATATGATAAATTATTGTAACACACTAATTTTAGGGAAAGAAAATGATCTCGAATCCAATTTTTTTTTTTTAAATTCTCGTAAAAGAGAGATACCACTAAATTAATACCTAATTGATAAATCCGATTTAACCCTCTCACAACTATATTCTTTCATTTACATTATTAGCTTTTCCCATATGGAACTTTTCTTTCTTCAAACTTTTAACTTGTATTGAGCCACATACACAACAGTTAACTTGGTAAAGAAGGCGAAGGATAGGGTTGAAAAATCTTAGATAGGGTTGAAAAATCTTTGTCCACAAGGAAAAGAAATAAAGGGTAGTAAAACTAATAAGAGCTTTTTATGGGTCAATTACATGAAATGAATGTTTGATCTATACGAGACCTACAATTGGTTCAAAAACTTTTGAGAATGGAGTGTGGTGTGATTCACTGTTTCCTAATGAAACCGTATTAAAAAGCGAGGCATTGGAATCTTTCGTATATTGTGTATTATATACAATGACAGAGAAATAAATAGTGAGTTGAAATTAGAAAAACACAAAACTAAGAAGAAAAAAAAAGAGTAGTGGGATACTGGGATGCGCAGAAGAATCAGAAATATTGGTGTAAGCAGGTGATGGGATAGCTGCCAAAGCACTCCATATTTATATGATGGGCTTCCTTTTGAATTAAGTTCGATCCTGACCCTACCCTCTGTCAAATGCAAGTTGGCTGGTTTTGTTTAATTAATCTTGAAAGATAAGCAATTTGTTAAATCAATCTGATAGAATGAAAGCATCAATCTATCATTCCTTTTAAGTTTTAAGGGCCATCAAAATTAATGAAGAAACCCTTTTTAACTCATCACTTTGCGTTGTGTTTTTTCTTTGTTTAATTATGCATATCTTTCTAAGGGCATTCCCCATTGTTTCAATGCAAGTTGACCTTCAAAAACTTTCATGGATTATTAAAGTTTTGAGACTAGATATTTGTCCTATTATTTTATTGTAAATGATCACTTTGAAAGATACATTCTACCAAGAATTCATTTGATTTACGAGTGCGATTAGGTTGGGCATTTGTCAAATGATTAAATTCCGACAAAATATTTTTTGCTTGGTAAACTAGTTTTTAAAAACTGAATTTGTGAAGTATCAAAGTTTTTTAGAGTTCTTTTATAAGGCTACGAGTTTGCAAAGTATCGAGGTTTTTGAGTTTTTTATAAATTAGTTGGTTAGCAACAATGGAATATTTACGTGTAAAATTTTCTAGAAAAATAGAATAGGTAAGTTTATTTTTTTAGAGAAAAATATATAGATTAATTAAATAGTCGATCGATTACAATCGTAAGTTTGAGCATCCTGAATAATAACATGAGCGTTTCTTAACCAACTATGGTTAATCTGAATGCTTAAGCCTGGACAAACCAAAAGGTGCACTACACCAATTGGTTGTCTTACAACAATAAAGCTCAGAAACATCGAGCCTACAAAGATAAAAACTTCTACACATCTAGAAGGGGAAACACAACTACAAAAATTGTCTAAGCACTCAATTGTGGTACAACTTCATAATTGTCTTCAATGATTCAAAGCTTTTAACACGGTAAGCAAGCCACCAACACATAAGACTATTATAATCTGAAAATCCGCCCGAGTCCCAAACCTGAAACACAGAGGAGAAAAGGAAAACCAGGCCATAAAGCACCAACGAAGCCAAGCAAAAGACCCCGACAAGTCCGCTACGACCCGGATCCCAAATAATCCGGCAAACAAAGGAGATAAGCGTAAACCAACTCCACCACCCACCAAGAAATAACGCCAAGAAAGAGCGAGGAGAGACGACCGCTGAAAAACAACAAGCCACTCCAATGACAAAGCAGGCGAGAGGCCTCCTCCTATGGCAAGATCGCACAGGGAGATCAAGAATGAAGGGGCAGCGATCAAAGTCGCGCTCATACGTGTCAGCAACAAGCTTGCCGCCTCTAGAGTTTGGGAGAGCGAGAGAGAGAGACGCCTCCATCTAGAGTTTTTTCTGCCCTCTAACTATGAATGAATGTTTACTTGTTTAGTCGAATAGGTAAGTTTATTATAGGCCATCTTAGAGTTTAATGGTGATTGTGTAAAAAGATATGTCAAGACTCAAGAGTATGAACAAGAGGTAAAGTAAATACTTTCGTGTAGTGTTTTTATTTCAGTACATTGATTCTACTTTTTTTTGTTTATGGTTTGTTTTCACATTTATTGCGTGCATTACACTTTTTTGTGCAAAGTTATTAAACTTAAACGAAAACATACAGACAATAATGTACCTACTATTTTTTATGAACAATTTACCTACTTTTTATTAATAATTTACCTATTTTTAAGAAATAAAAATGGCAAAAATATTTATCTAAAGAACTAATGTTGTTATATCGTACTACCAAATAGTGAAGTTAGTAGAATATATCAAATAATAAACCCTAAAACTATTACAAACCACACGATGCACATCCTTAACATGATCAATACTTTGATCCTATCGGTTAACGTATATAGGTACATATCGTATTTAGGAATTCGAAATATGTTACACTGTTATTTTGAGATGTTATTCTCCAAATTATGGAAGGTTTATAAAATCAAAAGTGTGTAACATCAAAGAAAAATAAATTCACTTTAACGTTATATGTCCAATTTAAAAAAAAAAAAAACACACACACACACATACCATAGAAGATAGTGCAAAGAGGCTAGTTAAACACTTAAACATAACATGTACAAGAGCTCACATATATATATATATGTATGTATATGTATAAAACCATTGTAATTTTCATTTTTATTGACATATATATTCCTTTATCACAAACATATTATGTGTAATTTGATCCTTCATGGCGATCTTCACTATGTATAACTCCAAGAAAACAAAAATTACAACAGAAATGCTGACCAAAACTCCATCTCAAAGCTCTCTCTAGTTTCTCGAATAACAAACTCTCATGCACTCTCTCACATCACTAACTCAAAAATTAATGTGAGTGTATAACATTTAATTTCAAGGATCAATGGGTTTCAAGCATACTTGAACCCCGTACTTAGGCTTTATGGTAAGGACGATAACCGGAGCATGGCGATAACTAGGCGAAACCGTGAAGCTAAACCGCGAGATTAACATGGCTAATATGATCTTAGCTTCCATTATGGCAAAAGATTGACCGATGCAGTTTCGAGGACCGGCAGCAAAAGGAATGAACCTTCCTGGTGTGAATGACTTTGAAGCAAATCTCTCAGGGTTAAACTCATTTGCATCTTTACCCCATAATTCTTTACTGTGGTGAATAGCAAGGACAGGAATCCATATTGAGAGCCCCTTTGGAATGTGAAGGTCACCAAGTTTGATGTCTTCGAAAGCCATTCGAGGTAAAACAGTTGCTGGTGGATACAGCCTCAGCGATTCATTTATTACCTTATTTAACTGCAAAGAAAATGTGACCAATCAATCATAAGTCACTATAAAAATATGTAATTACAGGCAGGACAAAGCTTATTAAAGCTTTTATGATTACAAGACATGCAAGGCACTGCCCAAAGCCCTTTTGACCAGCTTTTGACCTATTTCATCTGTATCAAGCCCGTTTTTAAAAAATAATTTGTGTACTGCATCGTTTTTTTATTAATTAGGCTTGTCCTAATTGATTAGAACCATAATATTTAAAACCGAATATAGTCCAAGGTCCACTCTACTTTCCCTTATGATTTTAGTTATCTTTTTAGAATTAGGAAAAGCTTAGAGCAAGGGCTATAACCACCTAGTTAGCTCCCTCTACTAGCCTTTGAACAAACAATGCATGACCATAATCAAGAGCAGCTAACTAAAGGAATACATGAGTTAAACAAGTTCTTAGTCACTCTTACATTACTTTTGAACTTCTTTTCAATAGTACTTTTTGCTAAATACCCATGTGAAGAGGTACTAGAATATAGTAATTTGCTTACTTAATTATATACTGCTTATCACATACAGGTCTAATTAAAGTCCAAGTGTATTGCTTCCAAATAAGCTACTTATTTATTTAGTGGTCTAAAGTCTCAAGTTGTGCATCTCTCAAATTAAAAAGCAGGAGGAAAAAAGGGACCGAGTGGCTAGTTCTAGGCTCTACCAAGTCCTGAAAGCATTGCTTAATTAGTGGCACTTGTCTCTGCCATCACTACCTTAAGTTTTGACCAATACCCACTATACCGAACCACCAAAAAAAAAAAAAGAGGCAGTAAATTAAGAGCAATACTTATGTCTTAGAAAATTGTTTTCCGGTCATTCTTCGTTGATTTCATACAGACTTTTTAAGAGAGTGAATAATAAACATGATATACTAAAATTAGAAGAAAAACAAAATCATAAAACCTAGATAGTATGACACTTGCTTACCAAGGTGAGTTTGGGTAGATGATCAACGGAGGGAGTTTCATCATTGCACACTTGCTTCACCTCAGCTCGAACCTTTTCTTGCCAAGACGGGTTGCTGGCTAATAACATGACGGTCCAAGTGAGTAAGAGGGCAGTGGTTTCATGTCCTGCAAAGAAGAATGTTTTGCATTCATCCATGATTAGCTGCAAATTTAAGCTAAACCCATTCCCTCTCTTTTTCTGCATCTCATTTAACAACATCCCCAGCAAATCATTCCCATAAGAGCTGTTCCGACCGATTTCCACGCAATCTTTCCGGCTTTGTATGATCTCCATTAACAGTCTCTCCACCTCCATCTTCAGAGATTTTATTTCTCTATTGTATTTACTTGGAAAAAACCTGTAATTATAAACAATTCAAAAAACAGTTATAGTAATACGTACTATTAACTGACTTGCTTGAAAGTGAATGACATATATAGATTCAACGATATGCAATGAATTGCAAAAAGACATCAAAAGGAAGGTTGCCTCGTAAAAACAGAATCTAGTAAAAAAATTGGAAACAAGAAAATGTTAATTAACACGTCAAAAATGTCTTTTACATAAAAGAAAACGAATCCAGAAATAAATAATGTCCTAATTATGACTCTTATTTACTTACCGGCTTCCGGGAAGGCAGAGGTGCTTGCTTGCTTGGGCGCACAGCTTCTGCAAAACGGTGAGTAGCCGGAATATCTGTTTTCCCTTCTCGTAGCTGCTGTCGAACTCCGTCCGGGAAATTATATCGGCAGTGAGTCTTGTCATGTACTCGCCTATCTCGAACTCGCCTTGCCCCGAATCCATCTCAGTTTGTAGTGATTGGAGCATCTCCTTAGTGCAGTCCACCATGTATCCCGCATAGCTCTAAACATCAAATCAAATTAAGCCGACCTTTAAAATTTCTAACATTCTTTCAAATTAAACGCTAACACTAATCAAATTAGTGAATTAAGGTGGTGGACGGTCCGACCATATACATATCAACATGTTTTTTTTCTTTACATAAAAAAAGTATCAAATCTCTGACCTATCTTAACCTTAACTATTTTTCGGTCCCTCACTACAATATATATTAATTACGAATATACCTTGAGTCTATCTCCCATGAATGCGGGTGCAACGATGTGACGCTGGTGATACCAGTCGTCACCGTTGGCCATTAGTAAACCACGGCCAATAAAATGCTTAGAGCCTTGTTGTTGGAGCCATGATTTTCCGGAAATAGTGCTGTACTTGGACAAAAGCTCCTTGATCAAGTCAGTCTCCGTCAAACACATCCGAGGCTCAATTCCATTCCAATATATGAATCTTTTTCCTATAATTAATGTCCAAGACTAATTAATTAAATAATTAATGTTAAAAAATTGAATTTAGTTATAAATACATACCATATATTTTAGACCAGGCGACATAATGGGGCAACAGCCGGCCAACAATGTCGTGATCGATGGTGTGCATGTCTTGAGAAGTGGACTTAGAGACGAGGGAAGCCATGTCGAGGATGTTTCCGATCAGCGGCCGGGGTTTCGGACCACGCACTCCTTGCTTCTCCATCATCTTCTTGATGCGTCTCGGGGTTATCCAGTAGCATGAGAGAGTGTCGTAAGCAATTCTTACTAGTAAACCGAGGAATATCACCAACAGAGTTGTTAGCGCCACCGCGGCCATGCTGTTTATATGGTGCTCCGATCCGGTGATGAATAATTAATAAATATATCGACCAACCAATTAACAAGCAGGAACTCTCTCTTTCTCTCTACTCGCTCGCAGAGGGAGAAGTAGTGTGTGGGTTGAGTGAAACAAGCAGCGAGAGGCCGCATATATATACAAGGGCCAGCAAACCCTGCACGATTTTTTTATTAGGAATGTATCGCAGCCTTAAAATATGTGGAGCCTTTTTTATTTTCTTTTCCGGGTAACAAATTAAAGCCAATATTTTCTGTTAAATATGGGACTATGGGTGTGTCACACGTGGAAAGAGCGTCAATGCGATGAAATATATAGGATTCTTAATCTTACTATAAATGGTTCATGAGGGGAAAAATCGTACTAAATTGGAAGGGGCAAATTTTAGGGGCAAGTGTAGCAACCAGTGGCGGCGGAACCAGGATCCTTCGATAAGTGGGGCCAAAAAAAAATTACCAACACAAATATAACAGAAAAAAAAAATTCTTAAGGAGAAATACAATATTTTGTGGCCTATTTTAGAAGTTTAATATATACCTAATAGAAAAATAAGGAGACAAGTCTCCAAGTAAAAGAAAATATAAGAAAGGGGGGCCATATTTTATTTTAGTACTAAAATTCTATTGGTTTGAAAAAATATTTGGGGGATTGACCAAGAAAAAAAAATTGTTTGGGGGGGCCATGGCCCCCTTTTGCCCTCACTTAGTTCCGCCAGTGGTAGCAACACTATCCTGGTTTTTCTTTCGAGAAAAATAAAATTTTTATTACAACTTAAAGATAGTTACAATCATAGAAAAAGAAGAAGATAGTTACAATCATAAGTAATGGCGTCCTGAATAATCTCAGAAACAGTACGTAATTAAAGCCTCTTTTTTTTTTAAACCTTTTTCACCAAAATTCTCTTCATATTCATTACAATCATGTAATTAATGTTGTTTTGTACGTGATTCAATTTGGATCAATTCCGAAGATCATCTTTAATTATCTTCATTAAAATTCTTGTTGACTTTCAACTTTCATGAATACGTTTTCAACCTTCTTTTTTTTGTTTCTCAAAACCCCCAACTGTGTTGTTTCATCTCTCATCAGTCATTCCTATGGGCTAAAAGACTTTGGGAGAAGCCTCTCCTTTCACTCCGGCCGGCTTGGTATTTGGTAAGTAAATCGAGGGATTCTTTCGTGCTATTGCTGACAAAGTGAGATGTAAACTCTCTTCCTGGAAAGGTCACCAGCTATCTAAAGCTGCCCGCTTGCAACTGATTTCTTCGGTAATCCAGAGTTTACTCATTTATAGCTTTCAAGTTTATGCTTGGCCTAAATCTCTTCTCATCAAAGTTCAGAGATGGACAAGAAACTTCTTTTGGACGGGTGACCCATTGCAGAAGGGATCTACTTTGATCGCTTGGTCCAACTGTTGCCTTCCTAAAGAGCAAGGTGGTTTGGGATTAAAAAATTTATTTCAGTTAAACAAGGCTCTGTTGCTCAAGCGTTGCTGGGATATTGTGCAAGGCTCATCTCCTTCTGCCATCTTTTTGAGGAATCGCTTTTTGGGCACTGGTCTTAATCCTCGGTTGTATTACCAAAAGTCTTCTGTATGGTTGGGTTTTAAAAATCTCTGGCCTTCCATCCTTTCAAACATCAGGTGGTTAGTTGCTACGGGAGATAATGTTTCTCTCTGGAAAGATAATTGGTTAGGTATTAAGCTTTCATCTTTGTATGATATTCCTTTGGATGTGCTTCCCTTTCTCAATGATCGGGTGGACAAATTTATCATTGACAACCAATGGGTTATTCCTCCAAGTTTCTCTAGTTCTTTTCCTGAAGCTGCTTCTAGGATTTTAAACCTGGCTCTTCCTCTTGAGCAGGGGTCTGACCAAGCCATTTGGCCTCATGTCGCTTCCGGTCACCTTACTTCCAAAGAAGCTTATAACTTTCTTGCTCCTTCTTGTCTCACATTTGAGTGGGGTAAGTTAATCTGGCATCCTTCAATCCAGCCAAGAAAGAGTATTGTTGCTTGGATGGTGCTTCATGGTAGAGCCCTTGTCGATAGTTTATTGCAAAAGAGAGGTGTTCACCTTTGTTCTCGGTGCTTATTCTGTCTTGACCACTCGGAATCTTTGGCTCACCTCTTCTTAGATTGCAACGTCATTCATGACTTATGGGTTTGGCTACTTAACTTGTTCAATCTGAACATGCCTCTTAATGTTGATTTACAAATATTTTTCTCTCAAGCTTTCACCAGTGGGTTGTCCTCTGCCCTCAAGCAGCTCTGGTTTATGGCAGTTTGCAACCTTCTTTGGTGTACTTGGACTGAAAGAAACAATCTTAAGTTTGACGGTTTGATTTTTAATGCTCAACGTTTCAAGCATTCCTTCATCCTCTCCCTTAAAGACTCTGCTTCGATTGTTTTCATGCCCTGCTCTTCTAGGTCTTCTCCTAAGGCTTTTGCTCTTCTGGGCCTTTCACCTCTTCGCCCATCTGCCCCGAAGTTCATCCCTGTTTGCTGGATGCCGCCTCCGATCCCTTGGATCAAAGTGAACACTGATGGGTCTTTTAAAAGTCCAAACATTGGTGGTTTTGGTGGAATCTTCAGGGATAATGAGAGCAATTTTATGGGTGCCTTTGCTTTCAACGTTGATGTCCCAAGTGCTATTGATGCTGAGATTTTAGCAGTTATTGAAGCTATCCGGGTTGCTTTGGTGAAGCGTTGGACTCATGTTTGGCTTGAGACGGATTCAACTCTTGTAATTAAATACTTCAACTCTCCAAGCTTGATTCCTTGGCGTCTGAAATTTGCTTGGCTTAATTGCATTCACCTTGCACGTCAGATCAACATTCGTATCTCTCACATTTATCGGGAAGGAAATACGATTGCCGACAAACTTGCAAACTATGGTGCTATGAATGAAGGCTCAATTTGGTGGATGGTGCTGCCTGGTTTCCTCAATACCCCTTTCAGCAAAGACCTGGATTCAAGGATCTCCTATAGGTTCAGATGAAATTTCTCCCTCTTTTTGGCCCTTTTGCTTCCCCGGTGTTCATCCTCTTTCAAGTGTTTTTGTCTCCTTTGGTGTTCTCGGTTTGCCGGAATTGGTGGTCTTCGGTGTAATTGTTGTGGACTCCCACAGTTTGGCTGTTGCTTCTGTTTCTCTGTTTCCCAGTTTCCTCACTTTTCTCACTTTTGTTCCTTTTGATAGTTGGCTGCTAGCTTTTTGTTTTTTGGTTTCTTTTCATGGGTTTGGTCCCATTCTCCGTTTCTTTGTTTTTACTTGGGGTTGGCATTGGTCTTTGTCCTCCACTCCCCTTGTTCCCATCTTATTTGATAAATTTCATTAAAAAAAAAAAAAAAAAAAAAAAAAAAAAAAGAGGGATTTGGACGAATTGAGTTTCAATTCTTCGAATTAGGAGTTTGGGATTTTGATGAAAATTGGTAGAATGGAACAATGTTATTCATATGGGAGTTGTGATCGAAAACTAAAAATGGTTAATTTGCTGGAAAAGATGAAGAGAACTGATGATGATGAAACCCATATTCAAAAAATTAAAAAATTAAAAGAGAGAAAAAGAATGAGGGAATTTTTTTTTGAGAGGGAATAACTATTATTTATTGATAATGATCGAACCATGCAACGAGGGGGACGTATTGCCTAAACCTCGAGTACATTTGCAAAGATCTTTTCGAGCACATCCTCAATAATAGAGGGTGTCTCTCCTAACCAAAAATCATAAGTGTAAGACCTACTAGCAAGATGGTCTAGACGATTAACCACATCATTCGCTTCACGATAGATGTGTTGAAAAGAAATGGAAGAGATAGCAGCCATGTATTCCTTAGAATCTTCCACAACCCGACCGATATCCGAGCAATCCAAGCTATTTGATGCCAAAGCACTAATAAGTAATGCGCAGACACTCTCTAAATCCACATTAGACCACCCTTGATGAATAGCCATGAGTAATCCCGCTCTAAGTGCTTCAGCTTCAACATGTAAGGCAGACAATGCATGTAGAATAGGTCTAGCAAAAGCAGCTATACACCTTCCTTCTTCATCACGTACAATCACACTGATGCCACCTTGTTGAAATTCAGCATTAAACGCACCATCCACGTTACACTTCAGCCTACCACTGGGCGGGAAACGCCAACGCGCGAGACTTTTAAGGACAATGGAAATAAACAAGGATTGTCCAAAAAAAAAAACAAGGGCAAAAAAGAAAGGTGAAAATTTGTCTGATCAATGCATTAATATATATATATATATATATATATATATTTTTTGCCGAAGAAAGAGAAATTTTATTAAGTGATAATCACAAAAGATACAACATGATATAAGTGCGAAAAAGTCAAAAATGACAATCACCTAATGTGAAAATCAGGAAACAAAAACGCAACACTACTACTAGATGCGTTGCCTGTAATTTTCACGAAAATACATACTTATAAACCAAATGGAAAAAGTGGAAAAAAGTCTTCACTTCTTCTCGAACCTACACTAAAGGTGGCATTGTTAAAACATTGTTCAATGCATCAATATTTGATTTTTTGTTGTTACATTTGAGGAAATCGAAGTTCTAATCTAGCTTTCTCGCCATCCCTTATTACTTAGGCTAACCCTAATATTTGATATTTTTAGACAGTGGAATTCACAATGGCATACAATGATTGTAAAATATAAAAAGGAGAAGGAAAAGTAGTTATCATTCCTCAACATGATATTAATCTAATTGGTATATAACTCCTACTAAAATCAAATAAGTCTCGATTTTAGTAACAATTAGAGTCTAAATAGTATTCATCAACTTAGTTCATTTTTTTCAATAATGATATAATTTTTAAAATTTGATTAACTAAATCTAGGACTTCAATCACCAATCTAGATTTCCCCATAACTACGAAGCAAAAGTGAAACCAATATTGGTGGCATTTTAGCAGTCCTTACAAACTAATAAAACCTTCTACGTACGTGCAAATTAAATGCAAATACGTGTACTAGGTAACATGCAACATATGTGAATATACAATTAACCTGATTAAATTTAGGTGTCCCATTCCCATTCAAAACCAATTAGTACTAAGTGGAGAGTGTGAAGGACAATTATTCAAAGCACTTGGGCAAAGCTTTATTTTTGCTATGTGATTATGAGGAAGGGATAACACTCCATATCTCTTTAAACAAGTATTTTTATTTTTTATGTTTTTTAATTTTTAAAGGACATTTTCTGTGTTTTCATATGATTTCGAATTACATTATCTAGTTTCATTCTTCTAAAAAAAAACCTGATTTTGACCTTGTACAAAACGAAGTACTCATCGGTGAATTGTAAAGTGCGGCACACATACAGAATGTCAGAATTGTTTGGTTTAAAACTTTAAAATTCAAGCAGACGTAATTGATGCAAATTAGTTTGACTCTTGTGTGACACTAAAAACCTTACATGCATGTAATGACTTAGTTTGACTCTTGTGTGACACTAAAAACCTTACATGCATGTAATGACAAATTTAACTTATAGCATTTCGCCTTCATGATTTATTCTTTCAAGTCATTCAGTTTGTCTCTATAAATAGATTGGTTTTTTACAACTCATTATTCGATCAACTATTCTTTCTTGAAGGGCAATTCAGAATATTAGGTTCACTATCACATCAATTTCTACTTCATGATGTAATTATGTTAGAATCACATCGATAAAAAAAAAACACATTTTAGTTCAAAGTTTCCTAATGTATGAGGCATGTCCAGTGGCGGAGCCAGAGGTAATGAGTAGGAGGGGCAAAAAAATATAAGCGTTGGAGGCGAAATTTTTTTTCTCTATTATTTAGTTAAATACAATACTGATCCAGTAGTGTTCCCTTTTCTATTCTTTTATTTTCTTCTTCTTCTCTTTCTTATCTCCCTCTCTTTCTCTCGTTCCCTTTTTTTTTTTCCTTCTTCTTCTCTTACTTATGTTCTTCTTTTCCTGCATCTTTCTTTCCATTCTCTCTACTGCAGCATCTCTTTTTCTTTCTTTTCTCTCTCCCTTCTGCCTAATTTGCCAAAAAAATTAATTTTGCCCCTTCTCTCCCTAATTTTGCCCCTTCTTAGCCATTTTTGACCCCAATCCTCTATACTATTTATGTAAGCAAGAGAAATCCAGGGGGGGTCAGTTGCCTAACCTCGCCCCCTGGCTCCGCCACTGGGCATGTTTATATTCCCACACATCCGATTCTTTATTTTATGCAAAAGTAAATATTGTTAAATAATAACAAGCGTGGTTCTTGACCCATTATTAATTAATATTGCACCGATATTGCAACTTAACCACATATTAGGTATTGAGTTTCATCACAAAAAATATTGGTACAATTAGTAGTAGACCACCTACTTATAAATTATATTTTTCACTTTGTCACTTTTATGTGTGAGATTCTCCGATTGTAATATTCAACAAATATCTTTCATAACAACAAAAGAAGAAGTAAATATCTATGTGTGCGTCTTTAGAGAGGAATTAGAGAATATATCCTTTCCAAAGTACGTACTCATCCAATGCATCATCTGTACCTCCAGGCTCCATCTTACTTTCCTCAATTTGCCAGGTTTTTTTTTTGGTACAATTCAAACCATTTGCTCGTTCCCTACTCTTAGGCTTCTTATACTTTTCAATTATATTAATACAATTAGAAATGGTCTTTCGTTCAAAAAAACAGAAAAAGAAAAAGAAATAAAGAAGAAGAATGATCTCTGCCACAAAACTTATAATTGCATGTTGTCAATTTCTTCCCTTTTCATATGAATACGATAGGTGGTTGTCCGTTGTGGAGTGTACCAAGCTGGACATACTTGGTTTTTGTTTCTGCAATTCTGCGCTATATTACATACAATTATATACCTTTCAAACACCATTACCATCTCAGTCGAAGCCCACGCGATCCTCGACATTATATAATTAGACAACAATTTCTTAATTTCCTCCTCCTTCGATCTTCTTCTTCTTTCATGCATTAAGATCGATGTGGACATTAATTAATTTTACAATATATATAGAGAGTTTTGGTAAAAGTACGTACGTACTCTTCGTAACCTAGTGAATTAGTGATAAGTAGTAGTCTATGTGCTTGGCTCAGGGCGTCTGTGAGAAACTAGCTATTGCGTTTCTCAAACGACGTACTGCTTGGAATTGGAGGGACAAAATCTGGTGGTTTAAAAAAAAAAAAAATATTAAGAAAATGATTATTCGAAAGCAGATGGTTAATTGCTTTGACATTTCGTGTGAGCTAGTCAACAAGAATCGTCAGCGGGATCGAATCACAGAATAAGTCATTAATCAGGGTGGTGCTAACTAATTAGCTATATTTATGCTTAAAATCTACGGTAGATAATTAAAATTAATAGTTGAATTCAAGGTGCATGGATCAAGCTAGAAATCTAGAATTCATGTGTATTTCTTCTGCAACTTGTGAGACAACATTTGCATTTATGCGTAAGCTTTTATTGTAGAGACATGAATTTCAGAACACTACATTATATAGATCGAGTAAGATCTAAAATATCGATAGTATCCTCAATTTTTTTCCTGAAGTTTTCAGTTTTTATGAATATGCATTGATATTAAACATAACATTCTTTTTCAATATTTGATTTTAATGTAGTTTTTGTTAATTCTACAAGTTTCACCCAAAATTTTTATATAATTTTCATCAATATTTCATATTTTATCACTATTTACTTTAAAATTTTCGTTTCTTGGATCATCGATATTTTTGCGATATCCGATATTTAGTATAGATTCGATCACTACATGCTTCAATATATAATAACATTACAGATTGCCTCGTGCAGTGTTTATCATTCCTTGTTGGCTTGCACATGCCATTCCACCAATACATGCTGCAAGAATCGATACACATCGCATACATGCAGCTTTCTGCTGAGACAATCTAGTGTTGATATATTGTACTACAATTCTCTCCTCTCTACATAGATGAGAAGTTCTCTAGTGAGCACCTCTTAAATAAGGACGACTTGAGGACTTTTCTAGTAGACATACTTTTTTATTATATGAATTCTGTAATTATATTAGCCAAAAAAGAAAGAAAGACGGATTCTATGATTCTTGGCTTCTTGCCAAAAATTATACCAAATTAAAAATTATTTAGTCATCAACTACAACCACATAAATAATATCCAACTAAACAATGAAGCGATGATGATCAATGAAAGTCAAATATCTAAAGGCAGAAGTTTAATTTTTATTTTTATTTTGATTTTTTTATAAACAATTCAAGCTTCTTCACACATTCTTCGGTACATGCATGTTTCTAATATATGTTATTTTTTACGTAATAATTTACCTCAGCGACAACTCATGGATTGTTGACATGGTAATAATTAGCTAAGAGATTTAATTTTTTTTCTTCTTTTAATTAAAACAAAAAGAGTTCTCAATTAATGAAGTAAATTAGATTTAACCGAGTCTTTAAAATGATAATTGCATGTATGCTTTGTATACTTGATTGGTGATATGAGTAACCCTAAACAAAGAAAAGCCCTAGATTGGTTACTTAATTTTGCTCATATCATATATGCAACTGGGGGCTTTAGCATGGACATGCATGATAGTATGAACATAAGGCACAGTAGTTTAATTAACTAGCAGCAGTACTGTTGGTATTCGATGCATAATCGAAATCAACTAGCTTTGATATGGTTGACATTTAATTAGTAGTGTTCTAAGCATGCACCGAATCTTGTATATATGCTCTAGGACCTTGACTATACCCACATGGGTTGAAGGAACCCAGCCGAAAGCTAAAAAATTTAGCCATTTGGATTAAGAATTCACCAAAAACTTTCTAAGTTTGATAAAAGATTAAGTAGCTAGTTAGATATTTAGCAGAGCTTTGAGAATCTTTGGATCGATATGTTCGACTAAAATCAGACGACCATGATTGGTGAGTCGGTGCGTAAGACATATATATCCATCTTTAGAGAGTAAGATAATCTCAGAAGATATGTATGTTTACGGTTAAAAACAAATTAAGATTAAAAATGTCATAGTTAGCGGAAAGGGCTCGGAGATAGATAGAGAATCCTAATCTGCTAATGATTAGTATTATACCATTGCTTTCACGTAGGTTTAAATTTTCTTTGTTTTTAAAAGGAAGAGGAATTGTTGACTGCATGCCCCAGTAAAAAAGGATGGGAATTAAGGGAATTGAAACATGAACATATGCAAATTAGTCTAAGAACGCAATCGGAAAGGAACATATTCTTACGGGGTTTCTGCCCTTATTAGGGGCGGCATGAGTCGGCACAGAGATAGTCAGAGACCAAAACAAAGACATTTATTTTTATTATTTGAATTGCATAAAATTTGAAAGACATGTGATTTGTCTAATTTACCAACCAAAATACAAGATTCATGGGGGCCGGTATCCATTCTACACACTAAAATCGAAGACCCTCATACAGTTTTGGGTGAAAATCATGATTTTTAAATATTTTTCTGTTGTTGAAGAATTGGGGTTATTCTCCACGGTATTAGAACATTATTTTTGAGTGAAACCTCGTGATTGGACTGCCAAAATTGGCCATGGTTAGCCTCACTTGCATGGCTTAGGTTCAAGGGCGGAACCACCTAAGGGTCTGACGGGGTACGGACACCAGCCCCCCCATTGTTTACCTCATTGTTTACCTCATGGGGGCCGGTATCCATTCTACACACTAAAATCGAAGACCCTCATACAGTTTTGGGTGAAAATCATGATTTTTAAATATTTTTCTGTTGTTGAAGAATTGGGGTTATTCTCCACGGTATTAGAACATTATTTTTGAGTGAAACCTCGTGATTGGACTGCCAAAATTGGTCATGGTTAGCCTCACTTGCATGGCTTAGGTTCAAGGGCGGAACCACCTAAGGGTCTGACGGGGTACGGACACCAGCCCCCCCCCCCCCCCAAAGTAATATAATAAAGGAACAAAGTCAAAATAATAATTAATTACATGTATATCTTTATTTCAATTGCAATTTACCAAAAATACATTGTAACCTAGTTTCATTCTATCGCTCTTTCAATTAGCAAGCCAACAAAAGGTATGATTTCAAACATATAATTTGGACCCCCCCTAAATTTGAAACCTGGTTCCTCCCCTACCTAGGTTGGTCTTCCTTGCAAGGGCCATCGCTGGCCTATCTAGCAAGGGCATTGTCGACTGGGCTTGCATTGCCATCTTTGGCCTCGCTTGCGTGACCTATTTTGGGTTAGGTTATTTGGGTATCGTTGGCCACAGTTTCAAGGGCATCGTTGGCCTATCTTGTCATGCCTACTTTGGCCTCGCTTGGGTAAGTGGCCTTCTTTGACCTCGTTTTCCTTACAAATTTACTTTGGCTTCGCTTGGTTGGACATTGTTTACCTCATTTGAAGAAAAAATAGTGTTAAAGGATTTGACATGTTTTGGCATGCGTCGGGTGCCAACATGACACCTCCAAAAGTGTCAAACCATGTCAATTTTTTTTATTTGAACATTGCCTGTGCCAAAATCTTACAATTGGTAAAACATGATTTTTAGAAGGTGTTCCAATTGACGGAGCTCGGAAATCTTCACTCGTTATGAGTTACGATTTTTCAAATTTGAAAAACTAGAAATTTTTTAACTCATAAACGAGTCGAGTTTTTCGAGTTCTGTCAATTGGAACATTTTATAAAAACAAATTATGAATGTTCTAGTTTTTCAATTTTGAAAAATCGTAAAAAAAAAAAAAAACGAGTCGAGATTTTCGAGTTCCGTCAATTTAAACACTTTCTAAAAATCATGTTTTACCATTGGTGAAATTTTGGAACGGCAAAGTTAAAAAAAAGGAGTTGTATGATTTGACACGTTTGGAGCTGTCATATATGGTATGCCAAAACGTGGCAAACCTTGTCAAGACACTTTTTTCTTCAAATTCACTAGTGTCAAAATTTCACCATTGATAAAAATAATTTTTAAAAGGTGTTACAATTGACGAAACTCGAAAATCTTCCTCATATTTTTTTTAATTTTCTAGTTTTCCGAATTTAAATATTGAATCGTTTATTTTTTATTATGAATTTCTAGTTTTCTGACTTTGGAAAATCTTAAAAAAAATAAACGAGTCGATATTTTTATGTTCTGTCAACTCAAGTAATCCTTAAAAATCATGATTTGAGTGTGAGAATATTTTTGTGCGAAAATAAGAATATGCACTTTTGAACCAAAAATCGTGTATTATCCACTGTTTTGGGTGAAGAACTATGGTTTCAGCAAAAACAAACTAAAAGAGTTTTTATCATAAACATGGTCTAAACTTTGATGCATCAGACAAAAAGATACCAAACTTTCAAAAATGATTAATAAGATACCTTGGTTTTCAAAAACACATAATTGTGATACCTCCGTCCATTTTTCGTTACTTGTTTGTTAATTATGAAGGCATAACAGATATTTGACATATCTCAACTTTCAAAAGTGATCAGTAAAGTAGTTGAACTTTTAAAAACATATCGGGATACCTCTGTCCATTTTTCATCATATCTTAGTTTACTAAAATATATTGAAGCATGTTTCTTCTCTCCTCTCACCTTATTTTTTCTCTCTAAAATTAATAATGCAATTAATTATTCTCCTTCCAAATTTTTTCTTCAAAATTTCATCATTATCCTCTTCCTATAATCAATAATTAAGTAGATTTTGATTATTTTTTTTGAAGGGTATGTGCATTTTTTTAAGGTATTACTTTTATTACTTTAATTAATATGAATTTAAGTACTGACTAATTCAAAAGCTAAATCATCCATACATTATATTTGAAATACACTTTATATGCATCATCCATATGTGAGAAAATACATCAGTGGCATTAGATTCAGTCACTCACCTCGGTGGGAGTCGAAGAGAAAAAGAGAGAAAAGAAGATAATATAAGCAAAAAAAAAAACTATAAACTCTTGAAAAATATCTCACATGGGCTACATGTTATCTCATTTAACTGAGTTATGACAAAAAAAAAGACAGGGGTATCCCGATGAAGTGTTTTTGAAAGTCCAGGTAGGCAGGTACCTTATTGATCACGTTTGAAAGTTGAATATTTTTCTATCTGGTACACTGAAATTTAGATCATACTTGTGATAAAAGCCCTATAATAGGCTCGGAATACCCTCGAAAAATTTAAAGATACTCATTCTCAACTTAAAACGGGTCAAATCTGCCTCTTTACTGATACCTTTTATCGTTCTTAAATCTCAAGACTTAGATGATCTTACCACCTGAATTTATTCCTATACGCAAATTATTAATTCTTTCATTATTTAGTTGACTAATTTTCGGTGCTCAAACAATTATGACATTGTTTCACGTAGGATTATAATTTCTTTAGGACCCATGCAGAAAATGTGAAAGAACTTAAAGAGGGAGTAGAAAACAAAGAAGAAAAAAACCTTGGTGATTTAGGCATTTTGCCGCAAAATGAGCTAAATTCCATGCCACAGGCCAATGCCTCAATGAAGTTGCTAAAGATCATACAAGACTCGGCCATGACCAATTTTTTTGGAAAAAATATCTATAGTGATATTGTAACCAATATTTGAAACAGAGAACTTATGCCATCCAAAACATAAAATGGGATTGACACGGTCTGCTGGAGAGTTACAAGACAGAGAGCTGGAATTAGAGTATAAGACACCCTATTAAATTTAACCCACATGGTAGAGTTCAGGCACGAAATTTAGAAAAAGAAAGACCAAAGAAAACCCCCCAATTCAGCTCATCATTCCTCAAACTCATGCATGTGATCCAAAAGATAGTTGGCTGCCAGCTCTTCATTCTTATTGCAAGCAAAGTATACCTCCAATACTAGGGCACGATCGAAACCCATAGCTTCAAGCTGCAAGCAAAAGATTCACATAGTTGGTGATGATAATGATTGGAGCACCAAGAACTTCTTGAACAAAATTACACTCCCAACTACACCTCAACAAGTACAAAGAATTATTACTTACACGTTCAATGGCCTCTCGCTCCTCTGGGGTGACAGTCACAGCCTGTGGCATTGCCGCTGAACCCAACTGACCCAAAAGGTTCCTGATCACAGAGTAAGAAAACTTAGCAACATGTGTATCTAATTTTCAAAAAGAACTTAACAAGAAGGATAATCTTACCCTTCACCACCCCCCTCAACAGGCTCATTTATCAAGCGTAAGAAGTCAGCTTGATGTGCTTGAATGAGCTGCATCAGATGTGGATTTTGCTTCCCCAACTCAAGGAGCATAGGCTGCAAAAAGATAGAATACAGTTATCCCTAAAATTATAATTATTTATAAAAATGACCCGCCAAAATGAGAGAGATCAGCAAACAATACCTGCAGAATTTGAGGGTTTGCTTGCACCATAGTTCTCAAAGCTTGAAACTGAAATAATGGGCAGAAATCTTAGGTACCTCTACCAAAGAAATAATAAGCTGATTTCATGTTAGAAAGATGCATATGTTATATGTACCTGCGGACTGTTACGCAGAAAATCCAAATTGCCTGCTCCGGCATTTGCACCCACACTGGGAAGGCCCTGGTTCAACAAAAGTAGAGTATTACCAATGAATTCTATTAGGTTTAAACAGTTCATATATTACAAAATCCGACAATATCTACCTGAGGAAACAGATCCAGTGGGTTTGCATTGGGGCCACCAGTAGGCGCTGCTCCTGGTGGAGCCTGAGTGGGAGGATTTATTGCTGGAGCATTTACTGCCAGAGGGTTTACTGGCTGTTCACCAACAGGAACTTGGGCAGCTGGAGGTACTTCAGCTTGTTCAGGAATGCCCTGACATGTAACAATTTTTGTAAATCAAATAGTAACAACTTAAAATTCTTGCCACTACACATACTGGAACCAAAAAAGTATCTGATCAAGTAAAATGCCAACCAAGCATAAGCCATCAGTCTAATTTATTTATTTTCCTCTACTTCCTTCAAGGGGACAAAACAACCTGATTTGCATCTCATATTTAACAAGTGACTGCCATATTCACCAGCAGATTTATGCTCTATAAGCCGTAAATGGGGAAAATATCATAATCCAACCATGGGAACCTTATTATCCATTTTGCAAGTGGGCAAAATACCACAAGTAGTTTATGAATATCAATCGAATACCTCAGTTTCAACAATGGAAATCAGCAGCATACCTCATTGTCAACAATTCAGAGAATAATAAGATGCCTAGAGTATATTCCATACTGCTAAATGACACAGACAGGTAGATAGACAAACAGCAAAACATTTTTGGGAATACGTACTAATCACTTTATTAGTTAACTAACTTCCATGACTTCAGTAATCGCTTCTAGTTAACCACTAAACTTCAGTATTTAACTACATCTTCTATCATTCCCTGTGACAAATATGTTCATTTTACATTAACGATCCTCAATATTTGCACATAATGCCAACCCAGAGAAAAGTGCCAAGTGAATGCAATCGCCACAACAGTCACCGTGAATGAAGAAAAAAATAAAAATAAAATCTCTTTCAGCAACACTAAAATCTAGTATCTTGAAGCAAAATAACTGTTTCCATAACCTTACAAGTTTTAAGACTGACGTTAAAATGAAGTCGGGCAAATAAAAAGGTCATTTGCCCAACATCACAAAAGAAAAAACAAAACACAAATGAAATTGAAAGCAACATTAAAATTGAATTTGAAATACAAAAAACACTACTGGATCCAGTCATTATGTGAATATAACAAACATAAAACCAAGAAATCAAAGTTTGAGTGCTCACAGAATATAAATATTCAACAGCCCTTTCAGGGTTGTTAAATGCAGCGCGTAAAGCACGAAGAACCGTATCCCTATCCCAACTTCCTCCACCCATATCTAGAATCTGTTGAACGATAACTTCTAAATTATTTCCTGCAACAAGATTTGATGCAGCTTGCCCATACACATCAGATACTGAACTGCATCAAACCAATATTATGAAGTCAGAAATAATGAAACAAATAAGCTTATGTTTATTTTATGAAAAGTAACAAATGATTTGAAATACACAACTAGTTTGAGTATGTTTACGAACAAATTCACAAACAAGTACTCACGAATCAGTGGGAGCTACAACAGCAGCAGTTTCAACGACAGGTTGTGACCTGAAAAGTTTTACCAAGACCAAGGATTTAATCAACTCTGAAGTTACATATAAAAGCATGAACTTCTTCCAGTTAAGGAGTTTAAACAAGTTAAATCTTAATAATTGAGGGTGCTTATTGGATAAAGGCTACACCTGCAGGAAAACAAGCCATTAAATACCAAATCATCAGTTAAATATTGCAAAGGGTATTAAGGAATAAATTAAAATAATTACATAGCTGCTAAAAGCATATTGACCTACCAACTCATAAGTTTATTATATGAGATAGCCACCAGATCATAACAGCAAAAAGTTATTAGGGTTTAGGGGTTACATGACAGCCAAATTAATTCTGATGCTCTTAAGCTTGCTGTTTTATTCTTCTTTGCTTGGTGTTTTTGTGTGTTGGTGTTTCTAGGAGTATCTTCTCAGTGGCAGTTTCGTCCACTTAGTTGTAAAATTTCATTTACACCAATAAAATTATGTTTCTTATAAAGAAAAGTATCCAAATTATGTAAGTGAAAAATAAGCAATCACAAATAATTGACTACAGAAAATTGTAGTATCATCAAAGTTAATCTAAAAAAATCTGGTACAAACTTTTAGAAACTAAACCCTATAATTTGCTCAAACACATAATATGACAACAGTGTTATGCGAAAACAACTTTAGATAAAAAAGTTGCAATGGATAAACCAACAGTGAACCCTACAATATGGTCAAATACATAATATGACAACAGTGAACGCTAAATGAAATAATAGTACACTTCATATTTTAATACAGAAAAGTTGCAATGGATAAACCAAATTTAAAACCATTATGCGAAAACAACTTTAGACAAACAGTTACGAAACAAAATTGAGTAACAGGCTACAGGTGCAAGGCAATACTCACTGTGACACAACTGGAGCCGGAGCTGGAGCCGGAGCCGGAGCTGCTGCTGGTGTTGTTGTTGTTGTCGAGCTAGGAGTACTAGCAGGTTGAGCCTGCATAAAACAAGACTGCAAGATTAACAAGAAAAACTCCAAAACCTAGGGCTCCACAAGATATAAATCATTATGTACTGAGGTTGTCAGCAGAGTAAGTAATTAGAGTAAAGACTTATATGCCCATAAATTACTATCTTTTGTTGTGATAGATAAACAATGGAACCATATGGTACAATACCTACTCCATCAGGTTAAAGATATTTGAACAGTAAGAGTTCGGCAAAACAAACTAAATTGGAAAGAAAGCAACAATTGAAATATTTCAACAAACGCCGGAATAGCCCTCATAATTCAACATAGTTAATAACCCCAAAAGCAGGGAGGCAACTTTGGGGATCACAATGGACTTCATAATTACAATTCCTAAAACAAGAAAAACCCCAAGATGATACTAGAGAACGCAATATATAAAAGTTTTACCCAAGGTTGGGTTATTATGCCACTGATGTTTTATGTCCAAGAGATCCATATCACTTTAATTTCAAGATCCAACTATGACCTATAAAAAAACAGCAACTGAGCTGAATATACCTGACTTTTGGGGGCACCTTGTGTACTCGAGCCTCCACTTGGTGAAGCCTAATTCAACAATTGATAAATTAGAGCATACTTGCGCACTTGGCATTTGGCATTTGGCATTTGTAAAATTATTAGAAGACCGAAAGCAGAAATTTTTTTTTTTTTTTTAAATTCGCTTTTGACTCTGCAACTTTATTAACCCACCATATCTCTACTCGTTAAAACATAAGGCACACGATATGTGATAATCAATAGTTACTAATATCACCAGTGATGGTTTACTATATCTTCAAAGTTATTTGGATATTCTGTTTCTGTTATCTACAAGTCCCATAACACAGAAATTAAAACTCTCTTTTCTTGACTGCAATTCACAATAAATGCAAACGCAACAACTCACCTTACTTAACATTATCACAATAAAGCTACTTTCAGCAACTTGATTCTCTTCTAGAGTTGTGGCATCCTTAAGAACTTTCCCCTGATGAATTAGCATCTGTTTTGAGGCAGGGTACACATCTGCACCCTGTGCTGTCTCTATAATTTGCTTAACATCAGCAACCTGAAGAAGGACAAAGAACAAAATTTATCGACACAATGAGTTGAGGAACCAAATCTGTAAGAGCAGCTAGGTGCCAAAGCTCAAGAAGAAAGTGGGTTTGGTAACAGTAGAAGGACTTGAATTGGTGCGATGGTATCAATGTGACTTGGAGAAAACCTTAAGCAAGGAATTCATATTAACTAGAAAGTCAAACACCCGTAGAAGTACATCCCTACTCCATATGACCTAAAGTTCTATAATGACCAAACACCGAAGATTTTTAAACAATGGCTACCTTTAAATATAATAAGGTTGCTCAAATTTGCACAATTTCCAGAACTGAACAATCAAAGCACAACAATTTCACTGAATTCTATGATTACGCAAATGAACAGTCAAAGACCTGAACTTTGACAATACCGTGAGGGGAAAAGCCCTAATTCACATTCAATCCCCAAAACCCTAATTACACAAAATTGAAACGATTATGATTACACGAGTAAGGAAAAAAACAGTGAAATTCTCATCCGAAGGTTATTAAAAAAATTGTGCATACGAATTTATGTTTTATACCAACTGTTGGGGTTCGACTTCGATCTCAAAGTTGGTGCCTTTCAAAGTCTTCACAAAAACCTTCATCGTCTTCTTCTTCTTCGTCCTCTACGATTCGCCTAATCCGCACAGTTCCGAATCTCCGGCTAGTATCCGATCTCCGGTAGCTGCCGGTCACGCTTTTCAGAGAGAGAAGAAGAGCAACAAGTCACTGCTATAAGCAAGAGCACTAGTCTTTGTTCTCGTTTATAACTTTATATATAGTAACTACAGTAGTGGAAGGATCGGGTAATAGATTAACTTTCTTGTGCTAGTTACCTAGCCAATCAGGGATCGCCACGTCAGAAGGTGTGGTCGAGCGGTGGATTTGGGGTGAAAGGTAAAGTTTAATCCGGATAGGGTTTTATCCCGTGAACGAATGTGGCACGTGCTGTACGCGTGCACAGTATTCAGTAATTTTAACTTCATAACTCATAAGATTTGTATTTACTATTTTGCTTCTGTGCTAGTATATTGACATTTTTTGTTTTGTTTTTCATATGAGAATTTAATCTTCGGCTTGTTCTTTTGTTCATATGGAAACATAAATATTCGTACATTAATTTTGGACGATGATATGTTTAGTTCAGTTTGATTCATTTGTTAAACATGCCTATTTTCATGTACAAGTTCTGCTACGTACTGTGAGTTGTGGTCACATGGAGTACTTATGTTTAGTTAAACATATGTTTTCCCCTAGTTCATTGCAGTAGCCTAGTTCCACATCAGGAGACTTTGCTTGTCATTGTGCACACTTGAAATTACTAAATCTGGTTATAGAGCATTCTTCTTGTTATAAACATATTTTGTCCAAGTGAGAGAATAATCTGAATATTATGGACAAATTATGTTTATTTAGCACACAACGTACAGTTTTAGCTCTAATACTTGCAGAATAAGTAATCGATGAGCAAATGTATCACTAGTCCTTGAATCCATTTACAACATTAGATCATTATGGTAAATGTAAATGCTAGGAGATCTGTTATAATATGAAATACCTTTTGTACATGACTAAGGAATACGAGGCATATATGTATTAGAACTAAGTATCCTTATGGGAGATGGTTAGTTTGAATGCCTATATATAAATATAAAGGTCCATGCTCTATCAATCATAAGCATTACATAAACTCTCTGAATCAGGCATGACCGCTCTGCAATACCTAGAATCCTCACGCAACGCGCACCCGGAGCTCACCGAATGGTACAATTCGCTTGCAGATCTGTACCAGAGAAGCTATGGCACCAGCTCACTCTGAAGCTCGAGCAGTTTGTTGCTCTGGCCGTGTTTCAGGCCGGAGATGCTCTGATACAGTTATATCACAATTTCATCACTGATTTTGAGACTAACATCAACCTTTTGAAGCTTGTACACATTGCAGTCATTGTTTCTCGTCAGTATCCAGAGAAAGAAGCTGCCTTCAGTTTCCTAGAAGGGGTGATTGAGAAGCTTCAAGCCACTGGAGAGCAACGGATAGAGGAGCCAATCCTTTACATTAAGATGCAAATAGTGATATTCAAACTTGAGCAACAAGACCAAAAAGAGTGCAAAAAGCTTCTAGAAGATGGAAAGAGCACACTGGACAGTATGCCTGGCATTGATCCGTCTGTATATGCTAGTTATTATTGGGTTTCATCTCAATATTATAAGTTCCGCCAGGAGTTTGCTGAGTTCTACAAAAGTGCTCTTCTTTTTCTAGCATACACATCAGTGGAGTCTCTCTCAGAATCATTTAAGCTGGATTTGGCATTTGATTTGTCCCTTTCTGCGCTCCTGGGAGATAACATTTACAACTTTGGAGAGCTACTTGCCCATCCTATTATTAAGAGTCTTCTAGGGACAAAGGTAGAGTGGCTTTACTATATTCTTCAAGCATTCAATTCGGGTGATTTAGGTCGTTATCAAGAATTATGTAGTGTGCACAATGCTAGTTTGAGTGTTCAACCAGCATTAGCTGAGAACGAGAAGAAGCTTTCAGAAAAGATAAACATTTTGTGCTTGATGGAAATCATCTTCAGCCGGCCATCCGAAGATCGAACTATACCTTTGAGTATCATTGCAGAACGTACACAACTTTCAATCGAGGATGTAGAGCATCTTCTTGTGAAGAGCCTTTCCGTTCATCTAATTGAGGGAATAATCGATCAAGTTGAGGGGACGGTGCAAGTTTCATGGGTGCAACCAAGAGTTTTGGGAATTCCACAGATCAAATCTGTGCGTGATCGGCTGGACGGTTGGTTGGATAAAGTGCATATTGCTTTGTTATCAATCGAGGCCGAAACACCTGATTTGGTTGCATTGTGAGTTATGCCTCTTTGTTATGTTTTCTCCACAAAATGCACAAGTTGCTTCAACACAACTTCTAAATTAATGATAATAATTAGGTCGGCTTTAGTAGCAGATATTGCATGTGTTCACGTTCTGCTAAATTGCTAATGAGCTCAAGACTCGGTATCATTTTTAATATGAGAGTAAAAGGAATGAAGGACAATCAGATGTCTATGAATTCATGAAATTAACATCTAGTGCATGTTGTTAAATCTTTAAAGTAAGGCAAAGCTTTGATGTAGCTTATTAGTAAACCGGTAGCAACATAGCTTTGGCAACTCTACCAAACATAGCAGAAATATGATCATTTATTCATCTCGAAAATTATCAAGTTATAGCACCACAAATAGAGTAAGTTAGACAATAGAGTATTTTAGCTTCACACTACGGACTAGAGTTCAACTCCTTTCTCCCAATTTCACGAGTAATTTAACTTGTTGCTAATTTATTGTCATAAACTAATTAAGATTATAAAACCAGAGCAGAAGAGTATGAGCCTGCAAAATCTGCCAGTTAAGATGATGCTCATACAGTCATACCTATACATTGTTTGAAGGGAGGAAACAGGATACGGTCACACAGCAATAACTGTGATAGCTGCTATTCGATACATGGAGATTATGCAGCGTCACTGGAAATTTGAGTACTCAATTAATAGATTTGGTTTTGACAAGATCCACTGTGTTGACTGCTTCAGCTCAAAGTGAGAAGGTAAAGACATGAACGATAACATCCACCAAATACATTCAAAGAACTGAAGCATAACGAAAAGATATCACGGATGGAAAGGACAGCACCTGCTTCAAGTTTGGATTGAGATGACTATATTAACTATTTTGCCAGAAGGAGATGAGTACTAAGACAACATAATACAATAACAAACACCCTAAGGCATCTAGGATTTGGTACCAAAGAAGATGATTTAACACCATATAGTAGCAACTACATCAGAAACTAACTTTTCATAAATGAATTCTGGACAGATAGCACAAATACAATCCATATCATCACATAGAAATGAGAACCCATATTTCATTCAACTTGATAGAATGTGATACACAAGTAGTCATAGAGCTCTAATCAGCATGTTACACAAACACCATTCCTAACATTGAAGGGGGCCCAAGTATAACATACAGCACCTAAGAATTCACGGTAAAAAATTTACATCAAGCTTAGGCCAAATTGCCGCCACTCTGCTGCCACAAATTGATGATATCGGTAGCCTGATTGAGAAGAATAATCATCTGTTTTTGAGATATCCAAGGTTTGCTCTCAAGTAAGACCTTGAGCTCCTCCCAAGCATCTTTCCTCGGCCAAAAGTAATAGGGGCTCAGTGGGATGGAACCATGGCCCGGTATCATTTGGTCAAGTGCAATGCCGATGTTCTTTTCCATCCAAATGAACTTCAACACAAGCCTTGGTTTCTCCATTGGCTTCACAACCACTCCAAGCTTCTATAATCGAATAAAAAGAAAATTAGTTACAAGAGTAGTGATATAAACTAATACTTCCGTTTGTTTGGTTACTGCAAAATGTGGAAGATGAAATAAAATCAAACTAGAGACCTAGATATTCACTGTGCATAAGCTAAAAAAATTGACCCCAAAAATTGTTTTAAAAAATGTCTTTTATATAAAGGGAAACTGAAGTTTGAGGTTTGAGAGCTAATTATAACCTCATTAGGTAGGTTAGGAGAGGATCCAAATCCCCTCATTAATTCATTATAGACTCTTCTATTCACTTAGCAAACCAAAAAGATAAACACTTTACTGAAATGCCAAGAAACCCAATTCGCGTTTAGTTCTTAAATTCTTCAGTAACCAAACAGAACTGAGGAAAAGATAAGAAATTTCAAGCATACAAGGAAGCAAATTCAAGTCCAAAACAGAGAGGGGGAGGGGAAGCTAAACCTCTTTGTCTTCAGGGCTTTCGGCGGTGACGTCATCGGCGGCCGTTTCTTCAGCAACTAGAGCTTCAGCGGCGGCCGAGAGTTTAACGTCTCGTGTTCTGTGGGTCAGTCTGAGCTTCAGCGAGTGAGAAATGAATGAAGAAGAGGCACTCCTGGGCTTCAATGTCGAGCTGTTATTGACCAAAAGCTTGTGTCTTTGGTAAGGCAACTTCGGCCTCACGACGGCGGAGGCCTGACACTCGATGCCAACACCCATAGATAACATTCTCAATCACACTCACTTTTTCTCGAGGATTTTCTTATCTATCTTCTTCTCCTCAACCTTCCAGAGTTTCAGCGACTCACAGAGAGCTATTTATGTCAGATTGTAGACGGATAAAATGTCATTCGGCCCATTTTCACATTGTTTCTCGGGTTGCCCAGGCCCAATAAATGGCCCGAGATTCGACCCAATATAGAAGCAAAGCCTGGTTCATTTTTTCTTTTTTTTTTTGGTATGAACTGTGAAGAAGCAAAGCTCAGCTATGTTCTATTTGATGCACCTATCCCTTCGATAGAAATATTGGGACTCAATGTTGAAACCAAGGCACTGCAGAAATTTCTTCGTCAAATCTTGAGATTCAATAATGCTTTTCAGGTTACCGGCTGACCAAGGATTCCTTGCTCTCTCCCGGTAATCGGGATAACGCTAATAAAACACATTATTTGACAAACAAATTTCATGAATTACATTTTTCATCTCAATGACATTCCCACGAGGAAGTAAACGAAATTCACAATGACATACCTTTCCTTTTACAAATACAAATTTTTTTCGGGTTGACAATAACCCATGAATCAGAGTAATTCAATTCTTTTCTATCTACAAGAATAGCCCAAATTGAATGAACTAACAAGAAAAAAAAAATACTGATATCAAACTTACCAGCCTAGGCCCTAGACTATGATCACTTTCTCGATGTGCAGCAGACACCATCTCCATTATCCAAAATCGCCTATGTATAAAATGCATTGTCATGAAAGATTCAACCTCCAGTGCCTTCACTGTAAAGCTACTTTCTCATATTACAACCGAAAGATTTTCAGTCGTAAAGATTCAGACATCATTCAACTCCATGCTTCGACATGGTATTTGCCAGCCTTTTCCAGAGCTCTAAGCCATCTCACTGCAGATTCCTGTGGAAGCCCACTTTCTTTACAAATAATTTCTTCAAAGGCTAATAATACATCTGAGGGCATTTTCGTAGACGAACCAGCTACATAGACAGCAGCCCCCTCACTCAGCAAATTCCACACCCTTTGGCTATGTTCCCGTATCTTATGCTGTACATAGACCTTCTGTGGCTGGTCTCTTGAGAAGGCAACATAAAAGCCTCCACCCTTTGCTTCTGAAAGTACCCCATCATTTTGTGAATGGGACAACCAAAAATCTCTGTATAAGAAATCATTGTCCTCATTTCTGCATCCAAAGAAGAACATAACTGGAGCAGTTGTTCCACTCAAACTCTGCATGGCTCTTTCCTCCACGAATCCACGAAAAGGCGCACAGCCAGTTCCAGGTCCAATGAGTATAAGAGGAAGTGATGGTGGTGGGGGAGGAAGGGAGCCTGTCTGGAACCACACTGGAACATGAACGCCTGTTTATGAAAATAAAGACATAAAAGATTTAATTCAGATAATTTGCTTCAGTGATATCGGGTTTATAAGTAAGTATATGCCGTACATTGTTCAGGATCAAGCTCGGCAAGCCACTTTGAGCAAAGACCTGCTCGATTTCTTTTGAAAGGTGTCATCCATGATACTACACTCACTGTTAAGTGCACTTGATTAGGGTGAGCTGAAGGGAAGGAAGAGATAGAGAAAGCCCTCATTTTCAAAGGAGGAACCAACTGTACAAGCCATTCAAATGGCATTTGAACAGAGGGGAAATCCTCTAATACCTGTATTTTCAATATAAACATAATATTTAAAAGCAAACACCACGGAGGAAGCAAAATAATTCATCACTACACTTGACATCACCTCCAGAACAGTCCTCCGTTCCCTCTGATTGTATTGATATAGGTCGTCTCTTCCTTCAGGTGACACAAAATACTGAAGTCTTTCCTTTTCATGCTCAGCTGTTGCAAACATGCTCATGACCTGAAAAATATTTGGAAGATCAATGAAGAACACAAGACTATGTGTAAAATGACTAAAACCAACTATATTGTTTGTTAATCAGACTTCTGTTCCATATGTTTTAAATGCAAGATGTTTGGTTGCAAGTTAAAGATTGCCTAAACAGTAGACCTATAAATCAATGACAATTAACACCCCAATTGGATAATGAGCAGACCAAGCAAGCAAGATAATGGATTTAACATAAGCTGGAAATGGTGCTCTCTATGAAACTTGCTATAGAAATCCATAAGTTACATACTGCATTCTTGCCTCAAAGAAATAGCGCCTAGGAGAAGCTGATGCAACATCCATTGTCAATTCAACAAAAGTTTTTAATTTGATGGGGACAAGAGTATCAAGAAGCTGATTCTCCATCTCGAAAGGATGAACCTGAAATCAACAAACTTGATTTTAATAATCAAATACATTTCATATTTGTGAATATAATATTCCACTTCTGTAAAAATCAAGAAATATATGAGCAGCTGAAGCATACTATAAATAAAAAGAACCCAACCGTTCAGATTTCTAAAGACGTATGTTAAAGTATATCCCATTTATTATTATTTCACCTCATTTAACCCAATCATTTACTTTCTATTTGGTATCCTTATATCTACCTCCCAGCTATAAAACTTTACCATAAACTGCATAGTGAGACACATTGCCTTCTATGTTCAATCAATACACAAGAGAAACTACTCACAGTGATGAATGATTCAGGGTCCAAATTACAACTAAGTATGAAAGCATCGACTGCAGCAGGATTTTGACTGGGGAGAATCTCAAGGACGTCACCAACTTCATATTTTATAGCCTGATATGCAAAAAATGAAAATTTCACTTGGAAAGAAAAATAATGATTCATATTTGTTGAATTGACAATAAAAAATAAGGAACAGTTGAACAACTTACGGATGAAACAAATTCAAATTCGAAGTGATGCACCTCTTTATCTTTACTATTTGACTTAGTCAATGGTTGATTTTTGACCTACATGAACAAAGTTCAGATGAGTCGAGGAATGCACGTGAAAAAAAAAAAATGCAGGTGGTTAGTTACACACAGCAGAACTTTGTAGATACTGTAATATAGTGTCTTAACATTACCAATTTAAGAATGCAGTCAGGCTTATTCTTGTCAAGAGAATACTTTACAGAAGACATTTTGCGAGCCCTTTCAATCTGCAACTCAATGTGATTCAAGTCTGAGAAAACCACAAGGCATGACTTAATTAGACACTACATACGAACTGTGAGGAAGGATGCGCTCAATACTAATGACATATGCACTTCAGAGAGTCAGTTGGGAGGGGGAAAAAAAGTTGCGACAATTCATTCATATGAATAGAATCTACAAAACCTATGAATGGAAGTAAAAGACCTAGTACTGCAAAAACATGCTTAAATGTTACAAATGGTCCCTGTGGTTTGGGGTGAAGTTCAACATTAACCTTGTGGTTTCAAAATGTTTAATGTAACCCTTGTGGTTTGCAAAATTAATCAATATTGGTCCATATGCTAATTTCGGCAAAAAATCCAACAATTAAAATTCATGTGTAGGTGATTCATAAGGATAAATTTATCATTTTAATTAGAAAACAAACTTTTTTCAAGTGTTTCTTATTTAATTTAATTTTTGATACTATTTTAATTGATGAAAATTTTGCTATAAATAACATTTTAGACCAATATTGATCATTATTGCAAACCACAAGGGTGATATTAAACATTTTGAAACCCCAAGGTTAATGTTGAACATCACCTCAAACCACAAGGACCATTTGTAACATTTACCCTTATAATTATTCATCTTGTATATTTCCAGAAAGTAATCATTGTGATTATACCAAGAATGGAACTCTGAACCAGAAATTACCCGAACTTGAAAGTTGTGAATCCACCTTTCCAATGTCATGATACATAATCCGAATTTTTGGTTGAGCAATCAAACTCTCATATGGAATCAAAAAGTCTGGGCCACTTGGAAAGTAGTTGGAATTAACAGTATTCAAAATACTCCACAAAGATGTCATCCAAGGATCCAGAGCAGCTTCATATCTGTTCACAATAACATATGTAAAAAATAATCTCCCAATCTAACATAAAGAGCAAGATTTCACTAATTACTTTTGTAAAAGTGGACTCATACCCTGACGGATGCTGATCATCTCCTAAACCTCTTTGGACAATAGGGGTTGCCCCAAGATCCAAAAGCCTTCTGTCAAGCTTCTTGGCAACAAACTGCAGCAATAACATAAGCTATAAGCATATAAATTCTATTTAAATTGAAGGGACCAGAAGCACATTGAATCTCATCAATGATATTACAGATTTAAAAAAGCAGTCAAGCAGAAGATAAATTGAAGTATTACATTAAATTTTTGGTAACCAGAATCACCCAATCCGAAAACAGCATAATTTAGTCCCTCCAGCCATTGCCTACTTAGATTTCTCTGCAAAAGATATTTCCAAAATCCCTGCATATACAAGTAAAAACTAAACACCCACACTTCATGGACTAATTAATCACATATTAATAAATGATAATCAAAATTGAGAAGCAAACCTTCATGGAATCGGGAGTGTCACCCTGGCCTGTGGTAGAAACAACAAAAATTACAGCGCCCTCCTGAGGTAAGCAACTCTGGGGCAGTAAACAAAGGAAAAGAAACAAGCTTTGTTATTCGAAAATGGTGGTTGGTATAATAATTTTATTGAAGAAATGGAAGGGAAGAGTCTTACGGCGTCGTATTGGTCGAGGGAGAGAAGGTGGACGGAGCAGCCTCTGCGCTCGGCTTCACGGCCCATTCGCTCGGCGGCGTCTAAGGCGTTTCCGGTTTGAGTGGCGTAGAGAATGAGTAGCTTCTTCGGTCTCTCTTCCATGTCTAACTTCAGCAGACTAGCTGACGTCAACTTCTGATGAGAAACGGAGAAAGAGAGGAAGAAGGAAAGAGCGTGGGGGTTTTATATGTGCTGGTCTTTGACTCTTTCAGGCCTAAACTGGTCTGAAAGTGATTTTGGTTGCTGAAGTATTTTCCTTTTTTTTTTTGGTTACAGAATAACAGAAGTATTTTCCTTTTCAATAGCAGCAAAACTATTTTGAAGGGGTGTGTACCAAAATGATAATATTTAAAAGTCTTGCATGCACAAAAGTGCATATGCACTGGGTCCATCTAACGACATACAGGAGTGGACGATTCAAAGGTGTGCATGTAGGAGTGTGGTTGGATGAAGTGTTAGCCGATCCAATAGCTAAGTTAGAATTTCTGATATTTAAGGTATCAAAGTGTTGATTTCAAAATTCAAATACTGGTTCTGATTTTTCCCAATAAAAATAAGAACTTTGCTGGGTGTAGAAGCTTGCTGGTTGCATTAGGAACTTTGCTGGGTCAAAAAATAAAGAAAATATAAACCTGCTTCCACCTTGAATCATTTGCTGGCCTAAGCATTTACTTTTGGGATTTTCTTGGTCTTGACCAAAAAAAAGTGTGAGCTTGTGGAAAGTCTTAGAATTTTCTCACAAAATAAAGTCTTTTCTTTTCTTGAAAAAATCTGAATGATACATGTCATGACAATACAAGTTACTTCTCTATTTGGAGTGGCAACAAAAGCTGTGTACTTCCGTACCGTCGTTACAATTTACAGCAAGTATTATGATTCAGACTTAGCAACAGCATCATTGCTTTTCACTAAATCTTGATCTTTACTGTTCTCTCTGTGTTGTTGGAGGCGAGAATCTTCAACTGCTGGCTCTTCTTTATCTTCTCTTTTATCTTTTACTTCGTCATCAAGCTGTAAAGGATCTGATGATACTTCTTGCACTGGTTTATTATCAGGGTTCTCCTCTTTCTGCTCATGGTGCGCTGAATTCACTGCAACCGATCCTTGAGCATCTTCAACAGGATGAAGTTCAGATGGTATGTGTTCTGTAACTTGGTTCGACCCTGCTCCCTTTACTTCCTCATCAAGCTGTACAGGAACAGATGATACTTGCACTGGTCTATTATCAGTGTTCTCCTTTGGCTCATGGTGTCCTGAATTCATTCCGACCAATCCTTGATCATCTTTAACAGGATGAAGTTCAGATGGTATTTGTTCAGTAACTTGGTTCAACCCTGCTCCCGTTCCGTCTTCTGGTCTGGACACCACTTCATCATCTCTCTCCTTCCGATCATGACATGCCTCGATAACACCACTATTAGTTTGGAATTCATGGGGTTCTTCTGTCTCAACATTTTTGCATGGTACATTACCCTGTGAAGATGTCAGATCATCAGGGGAACCAGATATCACCTCCACTTCACCAGCCTCTTGATGGTCTACCTTGCTGGTCGCTTCTACATTGTTGGGAGGCTGGGAAATAGAATCTCCATGAAATTGATCACTCTCTGTATCCACTTCCGAAAGACAAAATTTCTCAACCAGGTTGGGTGTTTCCAAGGAGCTTTCGACCCTCGAGTCATTTTCAGCTGCATTTGTAGTAGCAGGAAAAGACTGGAAAGCATCCCAATCCTCTTCCTCCTCTTCCTCCTTCTCTTCCTCTTCCTCTTCCTCTTCCTCTCTTTGATGATCAGAAACAGGAGATTGTTTTGTAGTGGCTGATAGTGGAGGCTGTTTCTCTTTACCTGCCTCTGTTGGCACTGGTAATTTTATCTCCAAAAATGGAGTTGTGGGCTTTATCTGCGTTGCATTATGCTCTTGAGTCACAGAAGCACGAATAAACCCCTGAAAAGAGAGAGACAGGGATCCAATTATACTGTATCCAAAAAGTAGAGCTTGTGATTCCCAAGTCTTCCAGGCAATTCCGAAACAATACAAAATCCTTTTGGACCTGGAAGCAATGGAAATGGTAGGATTTTACAAAAATTTGGTGCAGTTTGCGGTCAACAAGAAAAAAAAAAGAAAAAAGTTCTGAGTTCTGACTTGTTAAGACTCCAGAGTATAAATAAGAAAAAAAGGAAAAAAGAAAAAAAAAAACAGAATACTGCTAGAAACTACATGAAAAACATACCAAGAAAAAAGCATTCCCATACAGTTAATGGATATAGTTTTGATTCATTAATATCCAATGGTTATTGGGTATTTGGGTGAATGAAAAAAAGCTGACTGTAACGTTGACAAAGGGATGAAAATAAGATGATAAATGCAGACATGCACTTATAGGTCAAAAGACATTGCAAAGCCGATTACCAAGTAGCCAAAAGGATTATGAGTTTTTAATGAAAAGTAATAAAGAGGGTGATGCTCAAAGTAATGGTAGGATTTCTTTAATATTCACCCTTTTTACAAAAAGACATAACCAATGATGTTAACTTCAGACTGAGAAGGCAAGGAACGCCAACAAAATACCAGTCTTTAATTGCAACCCAATAAACAAAATAAGAAAGTATAAAAACCAGCCATTTTACCCCATTATGCAGCCTAATTTTTTGGAAATGAGCTATATATGCACACAAGAAAAAAAAGAAAGAAAAAAGACACCTGAAATTGCTGTCGGTGTGTCACAGGCATAGACAGCAACACATCCTTGAAGTGAACTGCTGAGGAAGGAACTTGAGCAAGATGAGAAACAAGCCTTACAGCAGTGCTCCTTAGTTTATTGACCTCCTGTAAATAATGCATAATTAGAAAATCATTAATTCATAGAAGTGATGAGATGCAATTTAAATTTCGGAGGCTACTTAGTTATATCACCTGAGAAGAACCTTCTTCTGAAGCCTTGAAAACCATGAGGACGGCTTCCAGGAGCAAATTCATAAAACCTCTCTGATATTCGCTAGAGTTTGACAATGTTTGCAGAAGCACAAAAAGTCTTAAACATTCACCAGCAACAGATGCTGATTTTTCAGTTACAGGTTTCTGTCATCAAAAGCACAGTACAACTCCTTCAGAACGACAAATATCAAAAGCTAAAACGAAACATGGAATAATCTGTAAATGCAAAAGATATCTAAATGGACATTAGGAAATACCTTTAACATATTCTGGATTATCAAGAAAAAATCACTAGTAAGTTCCCCAACAAAAAGCATTAAGAAAGTGTCGTCCTCCGCATTTGTGCCTTTCTGAACCAAGTTTTTTAGTACTTGCAACCCAATTTCTTGAACCTGTGAACAAAGACTTCATCAGTCGCCACATGCTTGGTATACGTGACCATAATGGGATACAGCATGAACAAGGACATACCTGTATACTTGAATCGGTGAGCACAGTTTGGACACATCTGGTGCAATATTTAAACATAGTATAATATATCAAACCACCATCTGTATTATCTCCAAGATAATCCATTTCATACCCCAGCTTGGCAAATGATATAGTTTGTTCAAGAGAGAAAGCAAGCTTTGTTTGCATTAATGTATGCAAATCAGATCTCTTGTTCTCCAGCACATGAATACACTTGATGCAATCCTTGGTCAAATTAGTGATCACATTCAGACAAGTTCCCAATATTTTTCTCATCTGAAGAATACCATCATCACCAACACTGCATATATCTGCAATATGATTTTGATCAGCCTAACTTTTGACTATAATTAAGAAGCCAATGCTATTTACCAGTATGGCACAATCCTTAACCTAAACTTGTTGACATATTTTCTTCCATTTGTGTGTGTACAAAATTACAAATACATATATATTATATATTTTACAATATTCCCGTTTTGTAGAATTATAGTATTATTCTGGTATCAACTCAATTGTTTCATTTAGTCTTTCAAATATTGTCTTGAAAAAATGATTTATTTAGCACCAAACCATCCAAGAAATGGCAGATTCAACTTTAAATAAAATAATTTGAAAGACACAGGTTGTACAAAACACAACATGCCATTAAAAAACCAAAATCAAAGAAAAATTTTAAACAGAAAAAAAAAATCTAATGTCCAAAAACCATGAAATATTGACTGGCTGGGTGATGGTGGGTAAAAAGTTAAAAACTAAACCAACCCTTTTTTTCAACCGTGGTTGAGTGGAAAAAGCAGTTGAAGGCCATCCTAGTCAGACGGATCACATATGAGAAATACTTTGTTGGAAAAACATTTTACATCGCACGAAATCGAGGCTATGAAGCAATATTAGTTTTCACTAAAATAGTTACAAAATCTGGCCAGATCAGTTTTATTGTCCAAATGCTCACCATCAATAACTCTTTTCAATAAGAGACTCGTGCACTTGAAATATTCATCAACTTTGGAGAAGCAGAAGTCGGTAGAGACTTCTCTGATTCCCTTGTAACCAATTAAAAGAAACGCCAATGCCACAGATACTAGTTGCTTCTGCATCTCAAGACACACAGTTCAATGGAAAGATGAAAATCGGAAATTAACAAAGGTGTACTTAGAAATGACAAGACATTGCTAAACCTAGAAAGCATGCCTCTGTAACACAAATAAACACGATAATGAAACTCAACAATGATAACCAGTAAAGCACAGAAAATATAATTATTTATAGTCTGATACATCTTACTGACCTTTGGTTGAAAACAGTTCACAAGGGTTTTTGCTGTGACAAATATTGACGACATCAAATCCTCCCAGGATTTATCCAGAGATATCACATTGGTACTGGAACACAAAAAGTATGAACCTTAAGCCATTTGAGACTTCACTTAATCAAAATGTTATATTAAAATAGATAACACTAATTTGCATACCCGCATTTCTCAATACCTTTGAAACAATTTGTAGAGGTACGCCAAACAGAGTTCCATTGCCAGATAAGCAAAGTCTTCCGATTCATAAAATGTTTCAGGGCAGTTCTTCACAATCTATTGAAGGAAATAAAAAAGAAACTATGATTCAAAATTTGTGAATGACACCTTATTCACACACAGAGACAGTGCCTTTATTCAAATTACAACTCAGCATCTGTGATGCAAATATAAGGATAACACATCTAAACATGCATAAATGCTTATTATAGGATACTATTCCCACCAAGCCAACACAAGATTTTGTTATTAATGCCTAAGAATACAGGGAGTGTAAACAGGCATGTTGGTTGTTGCGGCCTGCAGATATATGCCAAAGGAAGTGGAATACTATCCTCAATTGATTGGTATGAAAGACTTTATGTGTATCAACATAGTGTATGCTAGATCAAAACATTAGACGCAATGCTGGATACTCATCAAAATTATTCACCAAAACAAGAACAAAAAAATCCTTAAAATTATGTGTTTACCTGTGACAGAACAGACACTGAAAGAGTATCCCATGAATTATCCATGCACATAGAATATGAGAAAACCTGTATCGATTCAAATGAGAAACCAAGTCAATAAAGTCATTCAAATGAGCCCAATGGTCAACACTAGCATGAAAGTTAAGTCAACTGGTGCCCCATTGCTTGACAAGGATAAAATAACCAAAAAGCTGGTGACTTCACAATTCAAACCAAGCATAAAAAACAGGAGAAACACTGCAGGTACCACTAACGAGTAACATTTAACTCACCACTGCCATATCCCTATTTTTTTCATTTTCTTAAAAGATTAGAAAGAGTTAATGTTTATTTTTCTTATTACAAAATATTATATCTAAGTTTTATCTAGAGAATGACTTTGAGATGATCATTTTCCAAATAAAAATTTGTATGAAACACGTGGCTATTCTCATGGAATTCCCATGCATGCACTAGATCTTTTCAGAGTTAACAAGAACAAGAGGAAAGAGAAGGATTGCCACCTGCAGCAATTCTCTGCATATGTCCATACTAAGAAATCCTGCACTGGCAAATCTTTTGGTGGACAGAAACTGGAAGACCGGTAATACAATTTCGTATAACTTAACTCCTGGGGAACATAATTCTTCACTAGATGGATCTCCCCCGTTATTAGCTTTAACGAAAGACACTGGATTTTTCAATTTACTGAGGGTTGAATATTGCCCCTGAAATAAAACAAGCAAAGAGAATCCCCAGAGGAACTGATAATCTTCGGATTCCAATTGTACCATACTATGTCCAGACAATAAGCTATTTCTTGATGTAGTTTCATCAGTGGATTTTGAATATTCATTCTCTTCCAGATTCACAGGAACTGCATCCAATGCAATTGCCTGCAATATTACAGGCCAGGATTCTTCCAAGCAGGGCTGCAACTTTGATGATACCAGAGGTGATTGAATTCCATCAAGAAAAGGATTCCACTGCGAAAAGACGAAAATATAAGATGCTCGCTACATATGTGAAAAAAAAAAACTACAGTTCCATCAGTCAGCCAACCTTTGTCTTCAGATGCACGCACAAGCAAATATAGCTGTAGTCCTTCAAAACTTTAATCCAGTACTTCCCAAGCATGTCTGAACTCTTTGAAAATAATGGTAATAATGCTAGATATTCATCTGGAACCCCAGTTTGGTGTCTCCTCAAGAATGCATATGTATAACATTTAAGAGAGGCATGAGCAGCAAGAAGTCTTATCTTGATCTACATTACAATTAAGAAATTAGTTTTTTCTCTATAAAAGGAAAACCACTTCTTCATTTTTATTAATAGCAGTAGGATAACTAAAACAAAGTGGAGTTATACAATTACAGAAACATTAAAAGAAAAGTTGGATAGCAATGGAATTTATAGACCTTGCATGAGACCCATTCTGCAAATGAAGGATAGTACAGGTCCTTGAAGTCATTCAACGGTCGCGAAATCAAAGAAAATATGCGTTTAACAGCAATCTGGTCACCCTTAATTATTCCGCTTGTGAATATCTGAATTTTCACAATCCATTTCACATTACATTGTCATTCACAAATTAATTGGAAAATCGCTGGTAAAAAAATTAAAAATAGATTTGATTTTATAGAGAACCTTTGTAGCCAACTGGAAGCCTGCTTCCAAAAGAATAGGACCAGAGGAAGAGTCTAAGGCAGTGCGGACAGCAGATACTAGCTGCGCCTAAATTACATACAGCCTCGATTAGTTCATAAAAGATTCGTGAAATTCAACTGTAAAAACCCCTTTCGCTCCTTTCAAAAGAGAAACAGAAGAAAAGAAAAGCAAATTGATATTTTGTGTCAAATCCCTCCAAGAACCTATCACGGAGATAAAACTTATCACTTTGTGATTTAACATGTAGGTCCTGGAATCTAATGGAACCAAGTGGGGGAAAAAAAAAACCCGTTCTTTTAACATACCTGATATTGTTCCAGCAGGAGGTGCCCTGGAAGCTCCGGGTCAGGAGTCCTCTCAAACTGTTTCCAGCATCACAAGGTAGAAATAGTAACGAATAAAAGTCAATAGGTGTAATCGAGCAACAAGCAAACAATAAATTTATAAATAAAAGACTTCTCAACAGCCAGATATGGGAGAAATACATAGGTTACCAGCATGGATTAGACAATAGGGTGCTATGCCATTCCAGCTTAATGGAGTCAAAATAAAGAATAAAAATAAGAACACAGAAGCAGCTCTCGGGTGTTGGCTAATGCTTAACAGGCACTATACTTCCAACTCAAAGATTCTAGGAATTGAAAGTAGAAGAAATAAAGCATCTAAAAATATGACGTGTAGAATAGGTACAAGCAACTATTTATGAAGCATATAATTTTCCAATTAGATTAAACCTTTATGTTCTTTGACATTAAAAAAAAAAGACAAAGCCAAGCAGGGGCAACGCTTTTAAGAGCTCAAGCATACCCCAGGACTGTATTTACTGATTCATTTACTCCAACAATATACATGTAGCTCTTGTACCCCATATAGCTAGTTATTTAGATCCCTGATGACATCAGATTACACTTTTAAATAGATTCACTGCTAAAAATCCCCAAGGATTAAGAATTTTTTTGTACTCAATTAGTAATTGGGGAGCTTAGAAATGCAAACATTCACAGCCACAAAATAATTCTCCTCAACTAGGTGGTTCTGGTGGGATAAATATTAACAGAATTAGCATGTCTGGCCCAGATTTACCTTGTCTGTAATTGTACTCAGAAGTCCTACACCAATTGGCTGCATGTTTTCAAACTGAATTGTGCTTATCTATGGCAATGAACATGGAAAAAAAAAAAAGTCAACTTAACATATCTTGTGGCAGAGATATGTCAAACAAATATAACAAAAAACAAATAACTTCACATCCAGCACCTGATAAGCAAGTGCTATAAGTTCTTGGATATGGAGGACGAGCCAATCACCTAAGGCCCGTCCATTAGTAGGTTGGTCCCTAGCCAAACAGAGATCAAAATGAGCTGGATTCTTTCCAACAGCTCTAGGTAGGTAACTCAAACACCTACATACAAATAAATTAGTAAGTTATTCAAATGAAGGATACAACGAGTTGAGTGAAATTGGAAAGTTCTTTTAAAGGGGAGAGGGGTTCATCACATGGTTAGGGTCAAACGTATCAGATCCCAATAAAAGAGTAGAAGCACAGACCAAACGTATTTACACCTTTCTTCTAGTTCCTACGGTATGCAGGCTCTAAAATTATATGCTGAAAGCAATTTCTTTCATCTGATTTTTAAATTGCAACTTTAAAATCATTCACAATAATTTTCTTGAGGCCCATGAAATAAAGTTAACAATACTTCTGCTACATTTGTTTATTTCTAAGGAACACTAAACATTTTCTGCCCAGTGGATTCTCACACAAACACATATAGTTAGGGTGCATTCATCCAACACATGTGCACTCGGGAACATGTGTACCCGTTCATGTGTGCAATGAATTGGATGCATCATTTCAGAAAGTGCATGGAAAATATCATCACATACTCAGCAGCAAAAACTCTTGTTCGATATCTGAGGTGTTTTTCTCTATTAAGAATAAACTGGGGTGAGCCTGTAGAGCCAGAAACCATGTTGTCATCATCTTCTCCAGAATTTAAACTTTGGTCACCCTCTGTACCCTTTAACGGATCATTTTCTAAACCGTTACTACCATCAGCATTTCTCCTCATTAATGTGGCAAGAACCTGAGAAAGGTTTTGACAATTCACTGAATTGGGACTTGTTTGTCATAAAAAAAATATTTAAAAAAAAGGAATACAACAAACAAAAGAAATAGTAATAATAAGAACATGAAGGCTAGAAGTTACGCCTAATTCTCAATTATATACCCAAAAGTAATGGTATTTACAAGAGAATACAGATAATCCAAATAGTTTATCTTTTATTCACAATTTAGATCATTATCGTAAAAAATGCTGCTACCTGAAAATAAGAGAGAGAGAGAGAGAGAGAGAGAGAGAGAGAGCTCACCACACTACGACATATTGATATCCAATGAGATGGGCATGAAGGGCTTGATGCATAGAGCAATCGCATAATTGTGGTGCGCACCAGATCACCAATCCTACATGGATACAAGTAATTTAAAACATAACCTTACAAGGGGAAAGGCTTATCTCTCACTCTCTCTCACACACACACAATAACGTCAGTTTTAGCGGAAAGCCCCGCCTTTAGGAAGTTTGTGAATGTCGAGAAAAATATACGTCATAAAACACCTGCTGCATGCTACAAAACATATATATACTTGCACTGAAGTGTGAGCTTCAGAATAGAACAGAATATAAGAAACCAATCTAAAAGAGAACTAACAAGTACATAGTACTATTTTCTTAACATACTCAGAATCCGTTTCTTCATCCAGCATTTGGAATAATTTATCTTCTATTTGCTCATCAACGATGGAAACCTGTATAGAAGAGTATCAGCGCTAGGATGTGACTCTTTTTATGAGATTTTTGAATTTGAAGACAGAAAGTAAGATGAGGACATACTGGATCTTTCTCAATGAGATGCCGAAGAGTGGAAACAGCAAGATGCCTCAAAACTGGCTGCTTGGAAAAAAAAATAAAAAAAGTGTTATCTTAAGAACTTACATTTAAGAATAAGAACTTGAATCACCTGGACAAAGAAAGAAACCTGTCTTGAGGACAAAGTAGGAAGAAGAGTTTGGACATGGGTGTGCACAGAAACGGCTTGTGGTGCAAACAATACAAGTTGTTGAGTAAAGCGAACGCTCCTGCAAGAATGATAAGAGGTTTTCAATGGAGCCAACTTCTATTCTCTAACAGAAAACCAAAACCAAGGATTGCAGAAGAGAACATATTATAAGAAACAGAAAAGGGGTAAAGATGTGGACTACTTACTCGAGCATTGTTGCTGTTTCTTGGCCAGAGCTTATCTCCGAAACAACCGACTATAAACAAAAATTATCAAATGGATCAAACCCATGAATTTATGAACTGACTAGAATAGAAATGAAAAGGAGAAGATATTATTCTGTTGAGCATTCAAAATTTTCAATCAGAAATTCAGAATGTCTTCAAATATGACAAGTCCAAACGTATTAGTATTTTAACACAAGCTGACAACGTTAATATATAATACCTTGCAACGTGAAAAGAAAATACTTCCAGGAGCAAGTTCAGGACCAAGAACAGCAACAATAGCATTTATAAGGCGGCCAACCCCTTGCTGAAGTACAACCCAACCATTCTCCTCTGATAAAAGAATGTCCAAAGCAAGGCCAAGTGTTGCCTGCAATGGAGAAATGTGACAAGAGAAGATTATTCAGTCAACTACAAACTAACAGTTCATCACACAAGAATCATAAGAGATACAAATTCAGTTGACCGTCTGCTCTAGCAACAAAATCTAACAGTCATCGACAATAAGATTTACCTGGACTTGAGATACATAGGACAAGCCAGCAGCTTCAATGGTTAACAGAAGTCCATGTAAAGACCAGATCTGTAAACCAGCTATTGAACTTTTAGCAAGCAAAGAAATTGAGCTCACAGTTGAAGGCACTAAAGTTGACAATGCCATGCCTCCTGCACTGCAGGCAAAGTACGCAAGGAGAGTGAGAAAAGGTCGATTTTTTTTTATATTACAAAAATAACGAATATGACAAATTAGCCATTTAAAACAAATATATCAAGTCAGTAGTGTTCACTAAGAGTAAGATGCTCCTTATGATACCAATTGAGAGCACCTGCTTCTGTCCTCTTAGCGCTTAAAATACCTAATATACATTATTAGTTCCAATGACAAACTTGGCTCTTGCAAGCATAATATTCAGCAATGATGTAAATAATTATTTAAGAATAAAACTAACATAAAAGCAGCTATTCAGGACCAATAAAATTAAGAGACAAATCAACTGAAACTAAAGTGAAATGCAGCCAACAGCAAAAGCAATTAAAATTCACTTGCATAAGCACTCAATGCAGCTAAGACCAAAATCAGAAAAACTAAACTTCACTTCCAAGGCTCTCACCTGCAATGAATGCAGCCCAGAGCAAAAGCAATTGAGCCTGCATAGTTTGAATCTGTTGCTCCAGTTAGGTCACCAAGCAGCGATCTCGTCTGTTTGTCACCCAAAACAATGAATGAGAGAGGGAGGGAGGGGGATGAGGATAGAGAGATAGAGTGAGTCTAGATGAAAACTGAGAACACACTTGGAAAAAGAAAAAACACAATCAGCAACAGCAAACAAATTTTTTTTTAAAAGAGAAAAGCAAAATTTAACCTCTTCAAGAAAAGCAGGGGATTCTGCCCATTTCATGTCAAGTAAAAATTGAAAACAGAAAAACAAAGATTCATTTTGAAATCAGACTGTTGAACTGACCATTCTTGCTGTAAAGATATCATTTCCAAGACGTGCTAAAAGGCCAAGACATTCTGATGAAGCCCTAAGTTGTGATGGACAGATGTCACCCTCTGCCAGAATACTCTGTTAATTAAATTTACAAATGTCAGTAAGATAGCATGAGGACGACATTTCCTGACCAAAGCATACCCAAGTATATTATGATATTAGGCACCTGAAATATAGCCTGTGCTGAATTTAGTATATCAAGTGTTAATGGCTGGGGACGTAAGGAAAGCAAAGCCTGAAGAAAGCATTTAAACATCAATTAGAGTCAGACCTAGCAAACCATAATATAAGTAGATCAGAAAGGAAAAACAATCACCTTGAATCCCGATAGTAACCCCACACATATATTGGTTACACTAGCTGCATGCCATGGTTGCTTTTTTCCAGATTTCAAACATTGCTCAATCATTCCAAGAAGTGATAGCATCCCACCACTATCCTGGGATAAATTCCAACTGATGTTAACAACCATTCAACCAGTCATTCACAGGCTAATGTCAATATGCCACATTTCCCTACCTGAGAAGCAAACATGATTCCAAAGCAGAGAAGCATCTGGTTCACCAATGTCTTGTTTACTGGTTCCGGCTTCAAGGTCAAGTTTATTTCTTAGCTTATGAACTTAAGTGAAAAATAAAAAAAAAACTAAGCAACAAATTAAAAATACTTCAATATTTCCAGAAACATTTCTTTCATTGCATGCATTGGCGTGCAGGAGCAGACTTGAAAAGCTTCATTATATTAAAAGAAGCTAAAAAAATCTGGCTTGACAGTAAACAAATCATCAACTAGAAAGAAATAACTATTACCTGAGGAAAGCTAGAAACTTCGTTCTCCCAGACACAAGGCATAAGACCATCTTTTCCACCTTGAAAAGCACGAAGTTCATCTTCAAACCAATCCCTGAGTAAACACAATTACCAAAAACCAAATACCTCCTGAATTAAAAAAAAATCAAAAGAAAAAGTAAAAGACAAAAGTACTGCAAGCTTGCTTAGAAGACCAAATACTATACATGCTGTCATGTTGTCTAACAGTACAGGCATCAGCCAACAAACTTTGACCAGATGAAATTACAACATTCATTAATAGTTTTAGAAGAAATGACTGTGGAGCACCTTCCAGGAATCCAGGGACCTAACCATGCATCTCTCTTGTCTAAAAGAAACCTCAAGCATGAACTTTCTTCACATCCAAAAGCCTCTCTTTTATGTTAACAACAAGAAACAAGAATCCAAGTCAGGTAGACAGAAATAAGAAAAAGCAATAAAAAGAAAAGATTTTAAGTAGGAAATTAGGAATTGAGATTTGATATATTTATCCTCATTCCGCACAACAGAATGAAAAAAAGAAAACAAATGCTGGAATAAACTACGCAATTAATGATTACCTGAATGGACTTGTGCAAATTAGAATAATCTGGGGGTGTTCATTCTTATATGACATTGGATCAGGAAGAGACTGATAAGCAATTAATGTCCTGATGATAAATATATTCAGAGCAGGCTTCACGTTTGGCAGTTCCTTGGCTGCTATCAGTGATATATAAGATAAAGCCCTGCATTCCATCACATTTCAGAAAATATATTTAAACAGTAGGTAAAAGTATCCCAACTTCAGGCTCAAAGCCTCAAACTGAAGCATACTCAATGTGTCTATCTTTCTATTAGCAAGACATGCTTCCATCACATTTCAGAAAATATATTTAAACAGTAGGTAAAAGTATCCCAACTTCAGGCTCAAAGCCTCAAACTGAAGCATACTCAATGTGTCTATCTTTCTATTAGCAAGACATGCAGCATCTAGAGCCAGCTGTGAATTGAATGAATTAGAGAACAAAATACAGATAAAATGGATTTGCAAAATGAACTTACCTACTTAGGTATAGAAGCACAGGGTGAAGAAAAATCCCATTGTTCACAGCATCATGAGAAAGAAAGCATCTTAAAAATGACGTAAGTGCATCAATTGCAGCAGACCACATGCTACAAATAGAAAAAGTTGAAAGTCAAGAATACAATCAATCAGAAAAGAATGCTAGTTCACTTTGTCTGCATTGGCCACATTTCTATTAGTATAATCTTATCAATTTCCTTAACGAAAATCAATCACAAAAGACTTTCAAGACAGTCACTAACAATTCAGAAGAGTTATTAGGAAACAATGAGACAGACCAACTAATCATTCAGATCATAGACCACTTAATTCAGTTCTACCATTAGAACCAATGACCCAATAGACAAACACTTAACCTGATCAATGGAAATGGGTAATGTAGGGTCATATGTCATACTTATATCAGTGGTTTATAAGAAAAATCAAAATGTGAAGTATAGTTATATGATTATATCAATGCACTTTAAGTGAAAATACTCTCAAAATATGTTGAATTAAGATTTTTAATTTTTTTTCAAAAAATAAAATAAAAGAGTTCTAAATGAAATAGACTAGTAAGAAAATACATGCCTTAATATTTAGTGCATTTCAGAACAATCACTTCACGACAAAGTAAAAAAGCAGAATTTTTTTACCAAAATACCGGAACCATAAACCTCAAGATGAAATTATTAACCACTTAAGAAAGAGTGAGTCATGTTATGTCTTAGCCCCAACTTGGCTCAGAAAGTTCAATTGTATTTCAACAGCAAATGTATCAAACACACTGAAAGTCTCAAAGGTTTAAAAGACAGAAAATCTAGAAAATGAGCAAGAGTTCCAAGAATTATAGAATATATAAACACAGGTTGGATAATTAGAATTTTTCTTTCTTTGTGTGAATATAATTAAACAGTACCCTCTGACTTACCGAATCCTGGATATCAAATCCCCAGTTTGGTTAGTTTCATTTTGTGGGTCTCCAGTAAAAAGGGATACCCACAAGGAAAGAATATCAAAAACCTGGTCTTCAAGCTCCTGCATGCATGAAGAATAGCACCTTAACATCCAAATAGTATTTCTGTTAAACTGAAGAATATAGGTTTGTACGCCTTTGGCTCCATAGTGCAGAATTATAAGGTAGAGAATGTGATGGGTGATGGGACTGGATGTTGCCTGGTGAAGAAAACTATAATATCGAAAGTGATCTCTTACCTCCTTGGGCATAGATGCTAAGAGAGATGACAAAAGTAACCACCCAGCTTCTTTTTCAATTGTAGCGGCCATAGGATTCCGACTAGATTCAGTCAACATTTTCTTTGAAACTTCAAGAACTGATTTGGGCAATCTGGGACAGTAAATAACTAGGAGTTCAGAAAACAACAGTTCATACTGGGTGGAAGAGCAAAGTGAAATGTAACAAGGACCTAATAACACAAATAGCAATAGCATCCACTTCAAAAGCTCTGGCATTGAAAGGCTAAGAAAACATGCCAGGCAGCATATACGACATAAAAGATGGGGAAACAAAAACTATGAGAATTAAGCATGTAAAGCTTAAAAAAAAACGATGTGATCAAGCATGTAAAGCTTAAAAAAAGAAAAGGTGATTGTTAGACAACCACTTGCCCCGAAAGATCAAGCTTTTAGGGAATGGGCAAACAATGTATATCAAGCAACAACCTCCCTCAAATACATCCCTAACATGCACATGGGGACCCAAACAGATACAAAAATTCAGACAGAGGTGCAGCACCACCATACACCTGGCCAACCAACAAAGAAGTGAGGAATTGGGGTTTGGAGGATCTGAATCCAGGATCTCCTGCAACTAAGGTTCTGATATTATGTCAGATAACCACCGGCTCCAAAAGCTTAAGCTTTTGGGGAATGGTCCGCCAATAGATCAAGCTAGCAATCATAAGTAGCCTAACATATCTACTTTATATCTTGGTAAAATAAGGTTGGTATTACAGTTAATACACCAACCTAACCGATGACTGATATGTCCCAAAGTATCTCTTCTTTCATAGAATATAAATGTTGTATTGATAAACAAGATGACACAATTACCTAGCGGGATAACCAAGAGGTAATTTTGGGGAAATGGACACCAAAGTTGCCAACACAGTAGCTTGCCCATGCAAAGAATCGAGCTCTAATTGCAAAGCGCTCCCCTGAGAAACATATAAAAGAGCAGGTCACTTAACTGGAACTATAGTTAAGAGAAAATACTCCAAAGATTGCTTACAATCCGCTAATACAATGAAATTTTTTGCATTATTCCACTGATGCAACATTTCCAAAAGCAATTAGTTCACTTTAAACTTACCAATTTGCACACCTCATCAAGGGTCAAGGAAACATGGCAGCACATACTAGTTTACTAGGGAGACTATACGTAGAAGCATAAAGTAAAAAAGATATCACCATCTCAACTCACTCAACAGACCGTTCTTCTAACATCAAAACCACACAAGTAAAGTAGGAGGCAGTTGAGTTCTTATAGGAAAGGGGACCTCCGTTTCTAAAGAAATCAAAATGTGGACTGGGAGGCAGTTCCATATATTCTTTTTCTGTAGCTGTGTTGTGGTAGTTGCTATGTTTCTAACTTTCTATTGTTATTTATTTTCCATAAAATTATTTCTATGAAAGGAAGGGGGGAAGAAACACCATCGATGCTCAGTGGAAAACTTTATATTTAAGTGAAGTCGGCATTCAGCAGCACATATAACTTCATGTATCACCTTTTCAAACGATATATTTTCTCTCAGAGCATTCAGCATGGTCACCCCATAAGAAATTAAACCACCAACACAGGTGGGATCAACCTCAGCCAGTGCACGCAAAGTCAAAGCAGCCTCAATTCGTACCTGACCAAGAAGAAGAAGAAACGTATAAAATAATGCAATTACATATGCCAATTCATAAATACATGTCTGAGAAAATTTGGAAGTCAAGCTCGCTTGCTCTTATCTGTATAATCAGAAAACAACCCTCGTGCTGAGAAATGTTGACCCCAATAATCTATACTCCTATTCCTATACAAATATAGAACAGGGATTCTCATGGTCCCTGCACAATTATATCCAAAAAACCTCTTCTACATTACAAAGTTTAACCCTTATTTTACAGGACACTTTCATCTTTCTGATATCATATTTCAGAAGATAGAAATATACATACATATGTATACACAAAATCACATATTCACAATAACACTTGAAATAATGACTATCCTATTTACCACCCCAATTTTGTTTAAGGATCAATAACCACACACTTCAACATGTGAGAGAGAAATAGTTTATTTTCAATCACTAAACAGTAGGACCAAGAAAAACACATACCACAACAAAACCTGGTGGAATCAAGAAAGAAAACAAAATCGTCAAGAGCTGAAAAGCAACAGAACCTAAAGCCCAAGTATTAATCCGATGTAATAGAATAGTATAATTGGACATTGAGGCCTCGGCCAAATTGCTGGCTTATTTAAAAGGTTGGTCAGATTTCATGGCCTCAGCAAAAACAAATGTGGCCAGGTTAATACCTAGGTTATACACACTCAACAAGGCATCTAAGAAGACTAAAATAGCATTATTGCCCTTATCCATGTAAACAAAGTTTATGCTGTCTTAACCCAATTGCCTTTACTATAACCCACCTCTATCAACCTGCCTAACTAATGTTATACTCCAGTCCAACACCCAGAACAGTTGGCAAAACCATTACAATCAGAAGTTCTCCCAAACATAACCGAGGAATATAATAAATTAGAACACAACAATGCCTAGAAAGTGGTGATAAGATGTGGCGTTTGAAACAAGTCTGATGATTCTGAAGATAATAAGAACCTTTATATCTATTCAAAGATGTTCAAGCCTCAAATGTGAAAGAATCTAGAGCTTACAAGTTGAGAAGAATGAGATACTGCTGCAACAACAGTGTTGTCAAGTACTTCCTTGAATTCAACTGGAACCTGCAAACAGATGGAGCAAGCAAATGCAATGCAACATAATTATAATAGGAACAACTGCATGGCACTTTTTTTAAATCAATATTTTCATTCTGCAACATAAATGTTCAAGATATCACTGATAATGTAAGCCATGGCATATTTTAACGGAAAAATTCCTCAAGTAATCATCACTAGCAAAGATCATAAATTGGAATCCATAGTGGATATCTAAAGTCACACTTACCTCTCCCAGAGTTTTTAGGGTATATGACACAGTGCGTAGAGCAGCAATTTTCATGGAAGGACTGGCATCAGGAGACATAAGCTACAAATTACATGAAAATTTTCACTTTGATACAGAGAGCATAGAAGTGTATGCAGGTAACAGAAGATTTAATTGAAAGGAGAACACATCCATGACAACAAAAAACAAAACCAAATCATTTTAGCAGACCTGCTGTCCAAGAAAAACCAAAAAACTCCTTTGAGTAGGCTCTGTCATCTGATCGGTAACACCAACACGAAGGATATAGAGAACACATGCCTTGAGTAAAACAATGTGATACAATAGTCAGTAGCTTTATATTTAAGAACATGGAGACTCTTAACTATATGAGCAACACATGAAGTCATTATATTTTATAGCATGGATGCTTCCGAATATAGATACTTGAACATTGTAACAAAATAGTTCATGAATTTTACAGTTAAATTCAAATGCATCAAACTTGTAATGCTTCGCATACCACTCTCCTTATTCTGCAACTAAAGTGAGAAAAAGTATGTAAAACCCTTGCAACATTAATTGTTTCATTCCTTCAAGTTCCAGAAATATCTACAAGGCACCAGTACTTACTACTCGGATGTACTAAACCCAACACTTCAAATTATTCATGTTGGAATTTCAAAGCAACCTGTATTTTTAAAATTTCACGCAAAAAAGTTTAAACCCTAAGCAAAGATTGTTTTGAGAAATTAATTTTGATCAATTCTTTTTTACCACATAATATATGAAGGGAGAGGTACAAGAAAATCTGCATTACATGAAAGAGTTAAAAGCCCAAGAATTTGTTGAAGAATACCAGTGTATAGGCATCAACAGAAGTATCAGCGCGAAGCATGTCCATAACCTGAATTGCATAGTTTTGAAGCTCACCATCTGGATGCAAGTACTTCAGACGAATTGCCTGCATTAACAATCCAAAGGACGAATAAGCACTACTGCTGAAGTAAACAAATAATAACCACATACACTGCACCACAGTAGGTCTGTGATGGCCCTTTTTGAATGGTCAGGTTAAGGAAATCCCAGCCCAATTAAATCAAAAGGGCCATTACACCCGAGCCAACAAAAATTTCTGGTTTCTGGTAGTGGTTGGCTCAGCCACTCAGCTTGGCTGTAGCTCCAAAAATACTATGTATGTATTTCGGCCACACATTTGTTAATTTGATTTCTTGGGAATCCTACAAGATCCCTTCGTTCTTTTTTCTCTGAGAGATGGTCAGAACTTTATTAGCCCTCTTAGGAGGCATGCTAAAAGCACAGCCCACATTTTGTTAATGGCAGCTTTCTCCCAAATAGAAGCTCAAAGGGAAGGGTTTCACTTTATACCATTATGAGACTTATTTACACTTGTTTGTTTGTTGTTCTGCAGTTACAAATGAAAAGGTGAAAAAATAAATTTTATCAATGAAATGTCTCTGGGGCAATGATTGGCAATCTATCTTATTTAGTTTGTAGGCTCAGAAGACAATGCATTACATTTTTTTGATAGGTATGTGCTAGATTGAGGGCGGCTTATCAGGTAGCCTATTCAACGACCAGTCACCTAAAAACGACGTCTAGTTCATCAGTTGTGACACAGAACAACTCCTCCTAGGTACTTAATAGAGGGTTAGTTCAATTTGGTCAGTTTTCTCAGTGCTCGGTTATTTTGCATGCCTACTATGCACAAGAGGAATTATACATGAAATGGCTTACATGAAGCACTGAATGGTACAATAAGACATTCCCAAAATAAAGGTGGATGGCAGAAAACATGTAGAGGAAATAAGATCACAGTCTACCTGTAAGAAAAACACCCAAGACAATGTTATGCCAACTCGCACATCCTTTGACCGAGCTCCACTTGCTGCACATTGTAACAAGTGTGAAAAGTATTAATAATCCCCTGAATCATGAACATCATTCAAATCAACCAGCAGGAGAAGAAGCACAGATATACCTTTTGTGAAAGGCAAGGCTAAATGCCTTTGCAAACCACCTTCTAGTTTCTTCGCTGGAGGAAAAGGTCCCTTCCCTCTTGGTTGAACCTAGGGAGAGATATAAACTTTGAGATCATAGTTCAGAACTATGACATGGATCTTTGACCAAAGTAGATTACAAGTCTAAAACATGAAGACAAAAGACCTCCGGTACATATACAAACCTGTGCATCAGGATTCATTCCAAGAGCAAGCAGCGAACCCAATGCTTCAGCAAATGCGTCACGGACAGATGAAACAGGATCCTCAAGGGCCTACTATAAGCAGTGGCCAAATGAATAAGTAGAGAACTATAACATCAGCATCTAAAAGATAGAAATTAAATAGTAAAAGTCCAACATGGAAAACTTGCAAAGAAACACGTCTACCTTGACACAAAAAGAAGCTGAATTGTCAAGTTCTCCCACCCCTAAACCCGGTCCTCCAATAATAGCAAATGCCTTCAAACATCTTGCAGCAGCAATTCTGACAAGAAATGATTTATCACCAACAGCAAACCGCATGATGAGACGAAATGCCTCTGTATATGCTGAAGCAGCTGCAGTACCACCAGACCCTTCCAAAGCATTTTGAAGCATATATAAAGCCTCTTGTCTCACAAATTCCTGAGTTACGTAGAATTCAACTCAGAGGTGTAACACAACAAACAAGGAGAAACACCAACAAAAAAAATACAAAAGATGACCACTATTCAATCAGATCATCAGCCAACAAGATACTTCGATATTTCAGTAACATTTTGCATAAGAATATTTTAACCCCAACTTTTTACTAGTTGGCAAAAAAATATTTACTAGTAAGCGTGAACATATCACTGTTCCAAAGCAGCATTTTTCACATGATGCAGTGAATGGAAAATATACTTTATAACTCCCATTTCTTTCTTATTGAAAATTTACTCCTTGTGGAAAAAATTAAATATCAAACAAAAAGAAAAGGCAAACTATAATATACAAAACTTTGCAGATGTGATGGAAGTACCTCATGAAACTTGATGAGTTTCGTGGCAATCATAGTCGTTTCAAGTAATCCTGAAGTGATTCGCCTCCCAAAATATCGATATAGTTCTCCTAAGCATTGTGCAGCCCCTACAAAATTGTATTTGAAACAACAATTTACAAAAAATGGGGATTTTTAAAGCCTAATAAGGCATAAAGTACAAATCCGTCCACCATAAAATTCTCATATTTAACATAAACCAACAAAAGGTTGCCGGTACAACTGATACTCTCATCTTAAAGCAACAAGAGTGTGCCCAACTTAACAACCCTGTTGCTTCTCTCCAACCAAATGCTCTATTTTAAGCAATATAGTACAGGTCTGCAACTAAACTTTTTCTACTACCAAGTTCAGTATTCAGCAAACTAACATATCAACGATGACTATATGATAGTAAGAGTAATTTAACAAAGAGAAAAACTATAAACAGCATCGAGACATTGGAAAGAACTGACTATATAACCGAGGGTGCCAAAGAGCTACAGCATCAGTTTACACAAAAAGAGAAAAGAAAAGGCACTATTAGCTCTAGTGATTTCAACTAACCAGCTACTTTTTGTGGGTCACTCCTCTTCCCATCAGAGAGAAACCCTTGGAGACTGCTGGCTCTCGAGTATATTGAAATGCTATCTCCCTTAGATATAACCCTCGCCATTGCAACTGAAGCCAAATGCCGCACCGGCCGCCGAGCACCGAGAATAAGCAAGGAATAAAGTGCGTCCTCGCATTTCCTTTGCCACAACAAAATGGATTCCTGCAATTCATCATTTCCACGATAACCATCAAAGGCTCATACAACATAAATCAATCAATTTTTAATAACAAGAAAAGGAACAGACTCTCAATCCAAGTGTTGATATATAACACTCTTCACGTACAATTAGCACCGAAAAGTTCATTTCATAGAATATTAACAAGAAAAGGAACTACATTCATCAGTCATTCAGTACTGAGAGAAGCAGGAAGGAAACTATGGAATCAAAATGCGAAGAAAGCCCTACATTTTCACTAAGCTACGCTATGAATTCAGATGAATAAAAGAAAGCACTATAAATCTGAGAACGAAGAAGAAAGGAGTAGGAGAAAAGAGGACTGCAAACAGAGCCAGAGAGACCTTGGGCTCATCGGCAATGGCGGAGATGAGATCGGAGAGGAGATCGAAGCAGAGGAGTGGCTCCGGAGGCTTCTGAGCTGCAGAGGCAACTATGGACTCCAATTGTGCTACCAAGACACCGAACTGAGAAAGCGGCAGGAGGTTATCTCTCACGTACTTCTTCGCCATTAGTGTCAGGGCAGCGATCAAGGAAGAAGGAGATTAAAGAGAGCTTGAAGTAGTAAAGAGTGGAACATGGGATTTGATCTGAATCATTTGATAATGTAAAATCGTGTAGTAACGAACACAGACTGTTTTTTCGAGCCAGATGAATGAATGAGATGCAGACCAGGAAGGAGAGTAAAGAGTCGAGTCGGGTCCAGGACTCAACCCGACTCGTTTAACTGATTTTCCTTATTTTGCATTAAAGGATTAAAATTTGTACAAGAAATTTATTATTTATTTTCCACTCTAGCATCCACATAAGCAACATGTGGGTCCCACGGACAACACAATAACACATCATTCCTTAACAATTATCGGTGTGTCTAACCTACAGTACTGCATACCATGCAGGCTGTTTTTTTAAAATGCAATTGCATTTTCGAAATGCAATTTCCATTTGAAAAAGTAAAACTGATAATTTTGAAATGCAATTGCATTTTGGAATAACAATTGCATTTTCAAAATGACAATTGCATTATTTGAAATGACAATTGCATTTTTGAAATGTCTAGTTTATACATTTTGAACGGCAATTACATTTCAAAAAAGTAATTCAATTTTCAAAAAAAAAACTGTATGGTATGCAGCACTGCATATTAGAATTTCCCAACAATTATTTAGGCAGAAAACTCAACAGTCAGAGAACATTAAAATGTTTGGGAAATTCTAATATGCAGTGCTGCATATCATACATTTTTTTTTTTGAAAATTGAATTACTTTTTTGAAATGTAATTGCCGTTCAAAATGTATAAACTAGACATTTCAAAAATGCAATTGTCATTTCAAATAATGCAATTGTCATTTTGAAAATGCAATTGTCATTCCAAAATGCAATTGCATTTCAAAATTATCATTTTTACTTTTTCAAATGGAAATTGCATTTCGAAAATGCAATTGCATTTTAAAAAAACAGCCTGCATGGTATGCAGTACTGTAGGTTAGACACACCGAAAATGTTTTAGATAATTTGAAGTAGTAAATAGTCAAAATTAAAAGTACAGAAAGTGGAATATCATTGTAGGTAAATAACATGGTAGTTTGCTCATTTTTTATTATCGGTCAGAGCATCTTTATCATTCTCTATTTTAGCTCTTTAGCTATTTTAGAGAGCATGTTTAGATTTTTAGCAATTTTAGCAGCTACACCAGCCTCCTAAATGACTCTCTATTTTAGCTTTTAGCTATATGGCCCATAAATATAGAGAGCGAAATTAGGCTCTCTATTATTTTTGTTTATTTAAAACATTCATTTTTAGTTGTTTTGTATAATTTTTAAATCTACTGAAACTATTATTTATTCATTAAAATAATAATTTAAATTCAATACTAGCTAAAGTAGAGAACATTGGTGCATACGTATTTTCAAACTGGCTAACCAAAATAGCTTTTTAGCTAATTTAACTAAAATTTAGTTTAAAAATATAGCTAGCATTGCTAAATATGCTCTGAGGAGATAGAAAAAAATTATGTTCGGGTAGGGTCACCATTAATTTCAACCCTCACCCGGCCACCCCACCCCTCCCCCCAGCGCCTCTGCCTCCAGCAAATGCACCCAATCACTTCCCAAACATCTCTCCCGAGCACCGAAGCATCACCTAGGAGATAGAGAGGAAGATGGAGGCTAGGGTTGGTGAGACCCGTGTTCGAGGAGGAAACGAGAAAGGGAGAAGGAACGGAGACATTCATGGCTTTCTTTGACAAATAATTACTGAAACTTGTTTGAACGTTTACTAGAGTGTCACCAGAAATCATGCAATAATTTGATGGATATATTCATATATATATATATATATCAGATTATCAGCAATATCAGTTTGCAAATTTCTTTTCATTAAATGTTCCTAACCCGTATAGCTTTCGGAGTGAAAACTACGTACTAATCAACTTGATAATCCTTGGGTACAAGTACAACCTATGAAAATATATTACATGCCTTATATAATACATACATGTAATTACAAACTTTTCAATGAAATCCATGAACTGGTTAGTACGTAGCTACTGGTTTATGAAAGCCTTGATGTGAGACACTAATTCTTGGGTGCGAGGATGAGAGAGCTGAGAGTTATGCAGAACTTGAAATGCATGCCCAACCCCCTTGTACATTACTGTTTCAACCTTTTTCCCCAAGCTAGTCAAAGCATTGCACAACTCCAAATTCCTATCCTTCAATATATCCAACTCTGAAATGCACACCATTACAGCTGGGATTCTCAAATCCCTCAACTTGGCCACACCATTTGCCAAGGGATTGCACCACGGATGGTCTCGGTTCGCCCCTAGCGGCAGTGACAATCGCCAATACACATCGGAGTTGGATAGAGTTAGTGCAGAGTTTGGTGGCTGAGTTGCATATTTCTCGGACCAAGTGCGTGCTTCGCCTCCAAAGAAAGGTTGGATCAAAACAGTACCTTTGAGACGCAATGGTTTTAAACTACTCGAGTGTTCATTTGATAACCGGGTGGTGACATTGTAGGCTATGTTAGCCCCTGCACTGTCACCACTTATGAACAAGCTCGAGAGGTTGCACCGACTTAACCACCATTTGTGCTCACTACTTTCACTCAGAGCTTGTTGCTTCACCCACATGACCGCTTTGAAACCATCATCATATGCAGAAGGGAGACGGCTCTCGGGGGCCAAACGGTAATTCACAGAGATGATGACACAGCTTGCTTTAGAAGCAAGGCTGGTCAGAAACTCATGGTAACAGCTCCAAGCAGCAGAGCCAACACAGAACCCTCCGCCGTGAAAGTAAACAATCACAGGGAGGTTGTTGGTTCCGGGATGGCTGGGAACGTAAATGCGCACCCATAAGTTGGTGAATTTGTCAATGACAAAGTCTCTGGCTGTTGAACTAGTGCAAGGGACACTAGGGATAATTGAAGGCCTATTTATGTCTCCATTTTTGTAGACTCGGATAAGGCCTTCAATTTCTTCAACAACAACTCCATGCTGGTGAGGGTTTTTTGTTGCCATTGATCTTTTAAATTTCAAACAATGTATGGAATAGTAGTGCTTTGGTCTTTGTGGTGTTGATGCTAATGTGATTGCCTTGGAGATGTTTATATAGAAGATCATAAAGGCTAGCTCTAGCTCCTTTCTCTTTAATTATCTGACAAGTACGTGGATTCTGAACTCAGCATATGCTGTCATAGCTGATTCTCATGTGAGCTATTTAGTCTCATGGCTAATACTTTGACTTTTAGCTAATTGAAAACCAATATTATCGACATGAGCATATATAGCTATTCATGGCTCTCAGGTTTGATTAACATGAACAATGAGAAATTACCATAACACTCACAACTTGCAGAACCATGGATTGGGTTATCTGCACATTCAGATGAAGAAGCAACTAGTCTAACTAGAAACATCAATCAGTCACCCTCTCGCACGAAATTGAAAAGGTTGATTGCAGTGAGAAGATAATGAAAATGGAGTCAACAGGTGATGAAACTTATCATCAGGCTGCTGATGGATTGTGCTATCCGGAATCCAAATATTCTTTTGGCATTTTCTTTTTGCTGATTAGATTGAAGAATTATCATATATTTCCCCTTTTTTTTGTTTTTTTTTTCTTTTGGGACGTCTAAGAAATATGTATAGTATCATAGTCTAATTAAACCTCTGTGGCATGTGGTTTTGCTAATGCACAGTTGCCTACTGATTTTGATTTTGGAATGAATATTCTTAAAATTCCAAGGACGTGCATCATGTAAATGGACTTTCAACTTTATTCCTCAAATATCTTAATTATTATCTTCTCAGTACTTTGCTTTTTGACTATTTTATGCTCAACTTATTCCATATTCGATCTTTATAATCTATTTCTCTGTAAAATTCTATCTGCAGCCTCAAAAGTCAAAACTAGGAGTCTAAGACACATTTTAAGCCTCCGTCCCCTGTACAAGTTGTCCCAAAAGAGGTAAAATAGGACCAAGACAGCTCAAATATGGAAGGAATAATCAACCATGCGCAAGAAAATTCTGGAAAGTAGATTTTGTTCTTTGAAAATATTGTACTTGCCTCGGAATATATATCTTGCTTCCGTCCCATGTCTTTCTTCATGTCATTATTCTTCCACAGAGGTTGAAGTACTGCAAAAAAGCCATTTCTGCATGTCGACAAGTCGACAACAGTAGTAAGCGATACGAAACTTAAGGTTCATGCATATTTTTTCTTCATAAAGATTCTTTAGTACTTTTGGCTATATCCATATTTTTTTCTTCATAAAGATTCTTTAGTACTTTTGGCTAATATGACATGATATCTGCAGATCTGCAGATCTGCACTGCATTCACACATTCAGGAAATGAGAGATTTTTTCGAAGGCAGGAAATGAACCTAGCCTTGTCTTAATTAAAGATGAAATATTTAGTCGGTTTTACTCGAAAGATTTTATACCACAATATGATCACATTGATAAAATGATAAGATTTATTTAAACCTGCATAGTCTTCAAGCAAGATTCCTGAGGGGATCCATAATCTATAAGGAATCAAGGATCTTATGTATATAGATCGACTAGTAAGTCGGTGCCTAGCTAGTCATATATATTGTGCTTGACTTAAGTCCCATATATGCATGAATTTGATGGGAAATTAAAAAAAAATATTACAGATTCTTTCATCGATCCGCAAATCCCTGATAGCTAGAAACAAGTCTTTCAATCCCAGAAGACATATGCAGTAATGCCAATGGGGTACTTATTGCCATACCATGCATCTTTTTATCTTTATATTATTCTTTCTTTATTGTCTTCCTTTTTGACCACCCCACCATGCAATGACTAGAAAGCAATGAGCCACAAGCTAGGGAAAGAGACAAAAACCCAGCTGGAAACAAAGAATGTCAACTTCCGTAGTCTACTTAGAGCAACAAATAGTACAAACGCGTACGCTTTCATTTATTCTTGAATCAATCCCACACTTCTTGTTCTCACTTGCACTAAGCTCGATCTTCAGCAAATCTTCCAGTAAATCGAAATTGGAGTCTGTTTCCAATGATGAAAGCAAAGACAGCTAACTAATAAAACAAATAACCATCAATCACACTGATGATATTTGACATACATAGAGAGCACTTAAAATTGTAACTGCTTGAGAAACTATACCAGTTGATAGAGCTAGCTAGAGCTGAATATTTACAACAGTTTCATATGACTCAACTGAAAAACACTATGAAGTGATGATCGATTAGTAACATGCAGTACGTGCTCTTCTCCTCCTTTGCTGGAAGAGTTGGTGGGTCAAGATATAATGGTACAGAGCCTATTGATCGAGCATACAATTGCCAGATTATGGATACTGTTAGCCGTTAAACATAGAAGTGAAGATGAAGCTGCTATCTTGGGACCGATTGTTGAATTAGAAACTTGTAGGAAATCTTCCAGTCATATTTGTTCTTTTCCTTTTTGTTTTGAATTGTATAGTCCTCACTGTGTTTGTATACTACAAAAGCAAATTGTGGCTTCTGTTGTATAATTCAGATATGTGATTTGTGTATCTTGTTCATATGTGACTCAGGGAGCTGAAGCTTTTGAAATTGCAACCAGACGATATCTACTACTTAGTAAATGAAGTCAAGAAAACTGTGCATATGTATGAGGATCTTGTGCAGAATACATCTAGTTTTGCTGAAGCGATATGGGGTTCTCATTTTCCCACTGGGTTTTGCTTTCAACCTGATGGAAAAATTTGCAGCTACCAATAGAAATTTTTAATTGCTATTACTCTGATGACTCTATTATGAGTTGCTTCAAAATCGACTTACCATGGCAAAAGGGATTTCACACTTTAGCCATCAGTTAATGGAGAACCAAGGTCATCACAGAGATGAAAATAGCATTGCGTGAAAGAGCAACAGTAAAATAGGCGAGAAATACCAAATTTTGCATATTCATATTTTGACATGTTTCCAACTACAGACATTATTGACCAGTTCAATCCTCCAAATACTCATAACTTCTTGATGGAAATGACTTGTATATCACTGGAAAATCTCACAACAGAGGACATCAAAATAACGCAACTGAAGAATATTTGAAATATGAACCGGTGGTAAATAAAAGGCTGCATAACCACTTTTAGGAAAACATTAGAAACTGTTACTTAACAACAAAACTCTACACTAAATGTTTCGTCTCTGCTTAGAGAGTGGACGGATTTAGACCTTTGGTAGACTCCTTCTCCTGTTGTTGAAGCATGTATTGCCTCTTCATTTCCTCCAAGACATCATCATTAGTGCTGCATAAATCAAAACACGGTCATGAACTCATGATACAGACATTCATAATCATATGAGTTTCACATTTTATTATAGAATTTGACCATGTCAAGTTCTAATACTGATATTTCAGAAAATTAGCTTCCTTTTGAACAATCTGTTTCTCTTACTCAAACACTACAAAAAGATTAAGAACTGGTAGCAACAAAGACAGCATGGCCATATCTATGCCTGCACCATCATTCCCTATGTGTGAACTAAAGAATAAATTTGCCCTAGCATTACCATTCAGTTCTCTCAAGCGAATGCAATAAAAAGATGAGATACTTATCGGTTTTCTAATTATCAATACTTCCCTCTTCAGCTACAATTCAATGCCAAAAACCAAAATTTAAGTCCTAGGTTGATACAGATTCCATAACAAGCGGCTTTGGTGAGCGAGCCATGTGCTGCTGATAACCAGATAACACTAACAAGAAAGCTTCCAAAACCATGACGTACTTCCACATTTCGATGATAAGATCTACACCTTAACTAATACACCACTTACGAACAACAATCAGAATCAAACTGACCAACCCTGTGCAAACATTAGGAAAACTATTGCAAACAAAACAACTCAAAAAGGCCACATTCAGTTACAGAAGACACTGAGAAATGCCACCACATGAACGGAATCCCAAAACTCGGACCCTAAAGTAGATCATGCACTAATAAACTCAGCTACTATCTAAATTCTAAATACCACTCAAGAGATTGAAAGCCAACTCATTTCTTGATTGACTATAAAACAAGTAGCATCGCACCATTGTTGAAGGCAATTGCTCAATCCCAAAACTCAGCCCTAAAGTCATCACTAATGAACTCAGGTACTATCTCACAAAATATCCCTAGTCTGCTATTCATCACAATCTAGCTAAAGAGACCATTCTAATTAAACAATTAACTACTATTAGAATTTGATAAGACCCTGTTTGCCAATAAAAATCGTTTCTTTTTCGTGATGAATGAATGATCGGAGCGAAATAGACGAATTGGGCTTACAATTGGTGAAGGCAATTGTTCAATTCTTTAGCTTCCTGGCGACACTGCCAAACAACGGATATGGTTCTCCCAGTAGAGCATTCTGCATATTTGGATGCGTAATCCTTACACTCCTTCATCGCCTTCTGCTTCATTTTGCTCCTCAGTGCTGATTAAAAGTGATTTACATACAAAATTAGCAAAAGAAAAAAGAAGCTAACAGAGAGAAAAGAAGGTAGTAGTAACTTGTGAGCCCGAGACTTAGAGCTTTTGAATATACCTTCTTCTACCTTCTTCTTCACGTGATTCTCACGTGCTTCCTGTATGTACCCCATTGAAGGATCTCTCACGGGACTCTCAGCTACTGAAGAGAACGAACCTTGTTTCTGAGCAGACAGGACTGAGAAGGAGCAAAGCGAGAGATTGAAAAATGTTAGGGTTTTGGGCTCTATGTGGGCTCGAAACAATTACTAATGAACCTAGTTACTAAGGGCCTTTTTGAATTTGTCTACCACCTCTGTAGTTTAGAAGTGCTTTAATTGGGAGTAGAGGTATCAAACGGGCCTATCCGGTTTTCACCCGACTTGTTTAAAGTAGGCCCATTTGTGCTTCGAGACTATATTGTGTCAGGACAGGCTAGTGTCGGTTCAATAAATAGGTTGGACTCGTGTCGTACTTAAGCCGCCTCTACTTGTTTATATATATATATATATATATTATATTTTCATATTTTGAACTGTTTAGAACGTAAAATATCATCTACGTTAAAATCAAACAAATCAAGAATTGTTTAAATATGTAATTGTATCAAACAAATTGATGATTCTGACAAAAGTACATTATTAACTATTAATCGAGCAAAAAGTTAGAAGCAGGCGAGATTGTCACTAATGCAACAGAAGGAAAAAGTTGTTGAAAACACGAAAAACTGAAAAATAGAAGAGGGTCATCAAGAGACAACACAAATGTTTTTGACCATAAGGACAGAAAGATTTTTAGACAATGAAGTTAACATAGAGGAGGGTATCTTTCAATAACTAGTGTTTATCTTCATGGCTCAGGCAGGGGACAATCTGGTGATGGAAACATCGTTGAACAATTGTTATGGGCGTAGTAGCGCTATGACATGCATGAAGGAATTTTCTGAAAAAAATAACGAGAAATTAAGGTACATCAATATAAATAAAAACCAACATTATAAAAGTTCAGTTCAATTACTTCTAAAGGTTCTGCCCTAAAGGGAGAACCTAGCTGCTTGCTTGCTATCTCCTTACACAGCTCTGCTTGTTCTTCGAGCCCTGCTTCCTAGCTGCACCATGCGGAGGTTGATCATGTGGTAGTCTAGGAACTGTTGTCGGCCACCACGGTAGCGTTATCAATTGGAACAAGAAAGAAACGTTGTGAAGTGACATAAGGGCTGGCATCTTTGACCACTCTCTTGTGCGAATGTTGCATTTGAAGTAGCCTACATCCTCATCACCTAGATACAAGATATCTTCATCATTTGGGTCGAAAATTTGCCATAGATATGACCTTCGGTCTGTACCATCAAACATTTTTGTATCCAGTGAATACGTGGTGCATTTCAAAATCAATTTGCCAGATCTATCGACAACTCTCTTATCTTGTTCTTCCTCCAACTCCCACACAAGTAGAGTGCAAGAAACCATGTCGAACCCATCGCCAATGAATCGTAGACACCCTCCGCACACGCCTACACACACAATGTCGTCAAACAAAACAGAATTTGGCGCTTCACCAAAGTCTATGATACGGCCTTTATAATGATCATTACCATCACTACTACTAGTGTTGATCATGAACGGATCAAATCCGATGAAAAGAATATTTCCATTAGGCTCTTCCAATTCCCAATACAACATTCCATTGTAAGGATGGCTAATACTATTACTCATTAGATAACCGCATTCAATTTCTTGCGTGAACGAGACAATTGACTCTCTCCATTTACCTGTCTCAGAGGAAAAAATTTCCACATTCAAATTGGAGGAATCTTCTTCTTGCTGATTAATTTCTCCAGGAATTCTCACAACCTTGCACCTACAACTTTGTTGCGCATTGTCAACATCGCAGATGAATCCCACTGCTACGTGCTCGTAGACTTGAGGAGGTGGGGGAAGAGGAACCCATTGGATTGTGTATGGATTGCAGATAAAGTAATCACTTTGGTAATCCTTACTTGTGCAGCACAAAACTAAGTCGTCACATGTCGCCACCACGACTGGCTCTGATTCCAGAGAATGGCAACTCATGAATAGCGAACTTAAGGGCTTGAATGGCCACTCAAGAAATAATTCTTCTGCTTTGTCATTCAACAGAGTACGAATTGTAGGAATTTTTCTGTCACTTTGGAGGCGCACAAACCGGTCAATGAAATAAGGATCGGAGATGAGATAAGAGACGAGGGTGTACCAGCGTTTCGAAACACTAGTGCATCGAAAAACAAACTTATTGCAAGCGAGTCTGCAAAAGATTTCGACCAATACACCGTCAGGGAGATCATCAATACTAGTATTATTCCTGAATTTTGGTCTTTTCTTTGATTTGGATCGTTTCGAATTATCACAGGCAGAGGCTGGTACTAATCCAACGGATGATTGGGACATCCTACTGCAGTTTCTTTTGATAGCAATAGTTTTATTATCAATACCTCTCATGGAGCCTGACATGAATAAACCTGAACACGCCTGCACTATATATATATAGTACGTGGTACGATGTAAATCATATATAGCCGACTGTAGTTTTACTTTTAAGAAAATCCAATTGATTTTTTTTTAATTACACAACAATAAGTTATCCAAAGAATTTAGGATTCCTAGCCTAATCCGTTTATAACAAGGAAGCAACTATTGTTTTGATTGCTAATACATTCATTATATAAAATAATCTCTCTTTCAATCCATGTCCATTACATATTGTCTCTCAGTTCTTTGTCCATGTTTCTACTTTCTACAGCCACGTACCATTAGACCTTATTACTTGTACATTACTTAATTTCCAATCCAAACATGATGACTGCGGAGACACTCTCGCAGCAGCCAAACGGTGCCTTTGCAAACAATGATGATGTGAACGAGAACAACGATGATCCAGTTGAAATTGAATACATTCCAGAGAAATTAGCGAAGTTAAATGATGGCATGTTCAAGAACGCCACGGGTGTTGATGAAGAGGAAAATAAGGATGATGATCAGTCTCAAGAAGACTTGAATTCAGTAGAGGATAATCAACAGAAACAAGAAAAAGCCGTTTCAAACAAGAAGAGAAAGCTACTAAGGCGAATGAAGATGAATATTGTGGAACTCGAACAGATGTGCGCAAGGCCTGATGTTGTTGAGGTGTGGGATGCAACTGCAGCTGATCCTATAAACTCCTTGTGTTTCTGAAATCGTACCGGAATACTGTGCAGGTGCCAAGGCATTGGTGCCAGAAGAGGAAATATTTAGAGGGCAAACGTGACGACGAGAAGCAACCTTTTCAGCTCCCTGATTACATTGCTGCAACCGGAATCGAGAAGATTAGACAGGCATACATTGAGAAAGAAGACAGCAAGAAGTTGAAGCAAAAGCAACGAGAACGAATGCAGCCAAAGACGGGCAAGATAGATATTGATTTTCAGGTACTTCATGATGCCTTTTTCAAGCACCAGACTAACAAGAAAGCTTCCAAAACCATGATGTACTTCCACATTTCGATGATAAGATCTACACCTTAACTAATACACGACTTACGAACAACAATCAGAATCAAACTGATCGACCCTGTGCAAACATTAGGAAAACTATTGCAAACAAAACAAAAAGGCCACATTTAGTTACAGAAGACACTGAGAAATGCCACCACATGATCGGAATCCCAAAACTAGGGCCCTAAAGTAGATCATGCACTAATAAACTCAGCTACTATCTAAATTCTAAATACCACTCTAGAGATTGAAAGCCAACTCATTTCTTGATTGACTATAAAACAAGTAGCATCGCCCCATTGTTGAAGGCCATTGCTCAATCCCAAAACTCAGCCCTAAAGTCATCACTAATGAACTCAGGTACTATCTCACAAAATATCCCTAGTCTGCTATTCATCACAATCTAGCTAAAGAGACCATTCTAATTAAACAATTAACTACTATTAGAATTTGATAAGACCCTGTTTGCCAATAAAAATCGTTTCTTTTTCGTGATGAATGAATGATCGGAGCAAAATAGACGAATTGGGCTTACAATTGGTGAAGGCAATTGTTCAATTCTTTAGCTTCCTGGCGACACTGCCAAACAACGGATATGGTTCTCCCAGTAGAGCATTCTGCATATTTGGACGCGTAATCCTTACACTCCTTCATCGCCTTCTGCTTCATTTTGCTCCTCAGTGCTGATTAACAGTGATTTACATACAAAATTAGCAAAAGAAAAAAGAACCTAACAGATTGTGTGCATTTTGAGTCGAGCAAAACAAAAAGACAAAACAAGGTAGTAGTGACTTGTGAGCCCGAGACTTTGAGCTTTTGAATATACCTTCTTCTACCTTCTTCTTCACGTGATTCTCACGTGCTTCCTGTATGTACCCCATTGAAGGATCTCTCTCGGTCTCAGGGGACTCTCAGCTACTGAAGAGAACGAACCTTGTTTCTGAGCAGACGCAGACAGGACTGAGCAGGAGCAAAGCGAGAGATTGAAAAATGTTAGGGTTTTGGGCCTATGTGAGCTCGAAACAATTAGTAATGGACCTAGTTGCTAAGGGCCTTTTTGAATTTACCTATCCACCTCTATAGTTTAGAAGTGCTTTTATTGGGAGTAGAGCCGTAGAGGTATCAAACGGGCCTATCCGGTTTCACCCGACTTGTTTAAAGTAGGCCCATTTAGGTCGGACTTGTGTCGTACTTTAGCCGTCTCTGCTTGTTTTACGTAATTTATATTATATTTTCATATTTTGAACTGTTAATATTTCAAAACCGAACGTAAAATATTATCTACGTTAAAATCAAACAAATCAAAAATCGTTTAAACATCTAATTGTATCAAACAAATTGACGATTCAGACAAAAATACATAAGTGACTATTAATCGAGCACAAAGCTAGAAGCAGGCGAGGTTGTCACTGATGCAACAGAAGGAAAAAAATTGTTGAAAACACGAAAATAGAAGAGGGTCATGAAGAGGCAGCACAAATGTTTTGGACCATAAGGACAGAAAGATATTTGGACGATGAAGTTAACATAGAGGAGGGTATCTTTCAATAACTAGTGCTTATCTTCATGGCTCAGGCAGGGGACAATCTGGTGATGGAAACATCGTTGAACAATTGTAGCGCTATGACATGCATGAAAGAATTTTATGAAAAAAATAACGAGAAATTAAGGTACATCAATATAAATAAAATCCAACATTATAAAAGTTCAGTTCAATTACTATCTGCTTGCTTGCTTGCTATCTCCTTGCGCAGCTCTGCTTGTTCTTCGAGGCCTTCTTCTTAGCTGCACCATGCGGAGGTAGATCATGTGGTAGTCTAGGAACTAGTGTTGGCCACCGCGGGAGCGTTATCAATTGGAAACAGACAGAAGTCACAAAACCGGCATCATTGAACATATGAGTTGGCATCTTGGACCACTCTCTTGTGCGAATGTTGCATTTGAAGTAGCCTACATCCTCATCACCTAGATACAAGATATCCTCATCATTTGGGTCGAAAATTTGCCATAGATAAGACCTTCGGTCTGTACCATCAAACATTTGTGTATCCAGTGAATACGTGGTGCATTTCAAAATCAATTTGCCACATCTATCGACAACTCTCTTATCTTGTTCTTCCTCCAACTCCCACACAAGTAGAGTGCATGAAACCATGTCGAACCTGTCACGCCCCTAATTTACGCCTATATTATATTGAAATATAGTCCGTAAACTCGGAGAGTGACTACTAATAATCTAATACTCTTTGAAAATAAAGTGAATAAAATTTATTTTCGGAATACCAATTTATTGAATTGGAAAATGCGTAGTATTATTTTACATACACAACTTATCGTATCAGAGATACGTAGCGTAAATATTACAAACACAATAAGCAATCATAAATAGAAAAATTACACCGAGTAAAACTCGCTTATTTTATGAAAATACTTATAAGAAAACATTCGGGTTTATTCTACAATAAAAAGCATCCCTGCCCCGAATCTACTCTTTATCACCTGTAAAAGATAATTGTGTAGCATCATGAGTTACACTAACCCAGTAAGTACAAAACTCCATCTTATACTATGACACGTTAATATAAGATCAAGATCCATGTAATAAGATAAAAATAACCAGAAATTCGAATACATAGACTTCAAGGTTTACAAACTAAATAATAAGAGTTAGAGAAAAAGTATACAAACCAAGTGAATTTATAGTTATACTGGTCACACACAAAATAAATCCTGTAATGTAACAGGATAAGCCGCAGCATACCGGGGTCCAAAATACCCAAGCATGTATACCCGAGGATCGATTTCTCGTTCCCTAGAGGTATAATAGTGCACTATCTAAGGGACATGAGCCCATAGCTAATCACCCAAAATAAACCCTTGTGATTCCAGTATTTCACTTAGACCAAGTAGTACTATGACTTGGTACAAAAATCTCCAAAACAAAGAATTCTAATTATTAATATAGAATTAGAGACTAAATTAAAAGCCTATAATAAAACTTATAGATTAACTTATAAGCTTATAACAAACATATATAAAATAATCAACCAGTAATTTCTAAAATAACTACCAATCATATATGTGTTAATCACCACAAAATAAATAAGCGAGGAGATAAAACAAGCAAATAATATGTAACAACAAGTATATAAAGAAATAATAGGTAACAACAAGTATATATATAAAATAAGTAAATTAAAAAGATAGTACATCTTAATCTTCCTTTATATTTGTTTCTTGTCTAACATGTCAGTAACCATTGGTTTCTAAGTCCAAAAATTGTCCATAGTCCAAGAAGAGTCCTCAAAGTTCTTTTCCAATAAATTGTCAATTCTTCATCCCCAAGGTTCAAGTGAATACATCACATTGAAGGAATTTTTTCAAGAACCTATCTGTCCAAAACATATGTCCAATGTCCAAAAAGTATAGGTTCGGATCATCATGGAAATTGAGGTATAAAGGGACCTATAAATTTTAAAATTAGATTACTACAACTTTAAATAATTTTCCTTTTGAAAATTCATTTATTAAATATAAAACTTTCCAGATTTAAAGTTCAAGTTATAAGCTTCGTTTTGATATAAAGTTCATAAAATATGGCTAACAGGTGAGTGAGATATGACCATTTGAAGTTATGAACAACAAAGAGATTTTCCAGTGAGCTTACTGGATAAAAACTTAGATTCAGAAAGTTTTACCCGTTGGATGAATTTGAAATTTTAATACAGAATATGAGATATAAAAAGGAACAACTTTTATGAAGAAGTAAAAATGATAAAATGAGCCGAAGTATGTGTTTAAGGGTTCTCAATTTGGTTGTCGAAATAATTTCGAAACAGAGGATTTATTTAGAAAACTTATTCCTTTATATTTTTATTCTTAATCCATAAATTTGATCTATGATTAAAGTAGCAAGACATAAGGAGGAATTAAGTACTTACTTAAAGGTTTTTGGTTGCTACTAAGAGAATTTTCTTCACTTGCACACTTGAAGATGAACTTCACACAAACAAACAACTCAAGAGACAAGTTGTTTTCTTTTATTTTCTGGTGGTCTTTGGAATGGATCATTCATTCCTTATATAGACACATAAATGGCTCTCACTAAATAGTAAGGGCCAGAAGAAATAATAGAGATCTGATAAAAAAAATGAGGAAAAGACCATTTTTTCTCTTATCTCCTTAACTTTAATATTTTGAAATCAAAAGTGAGATATTGATTGACTCCAAGTCAAGAAATCTGATCTCAATTGAATCATTTGATGATTTGTAATAATTTAATTCTTCTATCTACTCAAAACAATCATGGAGACCTATACTCGTATATTCCTTCGTATACGTATGTATACACATATAAACATATATATATAATAAGTATTTATACACAAGCATAAAGTTTCTAGCAAGAAATTCAATTCATCCATAACTAATCCTAGTCATGTAAGGAAAATTAGCAATAGTATAAAATTCGAAGGTTTTGGAATATTGGTAAAGAAATTAATAATATTTTGTTTATTGGCTAAAAATAAGGTTTTATCGTAAAACTTAGGTTCGGGTTATCACAGAACCCATCGCCAATGAATCGTAGACACCCTCCGCACACGCCTACACACACAATTTCGTCAAACAAAACAGAATTTGGCGCTTCACCAAAGTCTATGATACGGCCTTTATAGTGATCATTACCATCACTACTACTAGTGTTGATCATGAACGGATCAAATCCGATGAAAAGAATATTTCCATTAATAGGCACCCCCAATTCCCAATACAACATTCCATTGTAAGGATGGATAATACTATTCCTCATTATATAACCACATTCAATTTCTAGCGTGAACGAGACAATTGACTCTCTCCATTTACCTGTCTCAGAGGAAAAAATTTCCACCTTCAAATTGGAGAAATCTTCTTCTTGCTGATTATTTTCTCCAGGAATTCTCACAACCTTGCACCTACAACTTTGTTGCGCATTGTCAACATCGCAGATGAATCCCACTGCGACGTGCTCGTAGACTCGAGGAGGTGGGGGGAGAGGAACCCATTGGATTGTGTATGGATTGCAGATGAAGTAATCACTTTGGTAATCCTCACTTGCACAACCCAAAACTAAGTCGTTACATGTCGCCACAACGAGTGGCTCTGAGTCCAGAGAATGGCAACTCATGACTCTTTCGAATAGCAGAGTTAAGGGCTTGAATGGCATTCTTTTATGCGAGGATTGCTCCATCTTCAATTCCTCATCCTAGCTCTTTCGTTGTCAATAATTCTTCTGCTTCGTCAGTCAACAGAGTACGAATTATAGGGATTTTTCTGTCACTTTGATGGCGCACAAACTGGCCAATGAAATAACGATCGGAGATGAGAACGGAGACGAGGGTGTACCAGCGTTTCGAAACACTTGTGCATCGATAAACAAATTTATTGCAAGGCAGTCGGCAAAGGATTTCGGCCAATACACCGTCAGGGAGATCATCGATACTAGTATCATTCCTCAATTTTCCGCACTTGTTTGTTTTGATAGCAATCATTAGCAATACCTATCATGGAGCCTGACATGACAAATACGCCCAAATAAACTATGGATGAATAATTAGGTTTTTTTAGAAGGAATAATTAGGTTCTTAAACCTAACGCCTGCACTATATATAATGGTACAATGTAAATCATATAGAGCTGACTTTAATTTTCAGAAAATCCAATTGAATTTTTTTTTAATTACGTACACAACAATAGGTTATCCAAGGAATTTAATAATTAGGATTCCTAATCCGTTTATAACAAGGAAGTAACTATCGTTTTGATTGCTAATACATTCATTATATATATATATATACTGATCGATCTCTTTCAATCCATATCCTTTACATATTATTGTCTTTGTCCAACTTTTTTCTGCGGCCACCATTAGACCTTATTACTTGTGCATTACTCTCCAATCCGATCGAACATGATGACTGCAGAGACACTCTCGCAGCAGCCAAACGGTGCCTTCGCGAACAATGATGATGATCAAGTTGAAATCGAATATGTTCCCGAGAAATTAGCAGAGTTAAATGATGGCATGTATGCAGAGTTCAGAGATATTTTTGAAAAGTTCATATTCAAGAACGTCGCGGGTGCTGATGAAGAGGAAAACAAGGATGATGATCAGTCTCAAGAAGACTCAAATTCAGAAGAGGATGATCAACAGCAACAAGAGAAAGCAGTTTCAAACAAGAAGGGAAAGCTGCTAAGGCGAATGAAGATGAATATTGCGGAACTGAAACAGATATGCGCAAGGCCTGATGTTGTTGAGGGGTGGGATGCAACTGCAGCTGATCCTAAACTCCTGGTGTTTCTGAAATCGTACCGGAATACTGTACCGGTGCCGAGGCATTGGTGCCAGAGGAGGAAATATTTAGAGGGCAAACGTGGCGTCGAGAAGCAACCTTTTCAGCTCCCTGATTACATTGCTGCAACCGGAATTGAGAAGATGAGACAGGCATACATCGAGAAAGAAGATAGCAAGAAGTTGAAGCAAAAGCAACGAGAACGAATGCAGCCAAAGACGGGCCGGATGGATATTGATTATCAGGTACTTCATGATGCCTTTTTCAAGTACCAGACTAAGCCAAAGCTCACAACACTTGGTGATGTGTACTATGAAGGGAAAGAGTTTGATCAGGTAAAACTGAGGGATCAGATGAAGCCAGGTGGCATGTTGTCACATGAACTAAAACAAGCTCTTGGCATGCCAGATGGGGGTGCTCCTCCGCCGTGGCTCATTAATATGCAGAGATATGGTCTTCCACCATCATATCCATATCTGAAAATCCGGGGGCTGAATGCTCCTATCCCCACCGGAGCTAGCTTTGGCTACCATTTGGGTGGCTGGGGAAAGCCTCCTGTCGATGAGTATGGCCAATTGTATGCAGGAGACCTTTTTGGTGTTCAGCAACATAATTATGAGGAGGAAGAAGAGCCGGTTGATAAAACCAAGCATTGGGGTGATTTGGAAGAAGACGAAGAGGTACAAGATTTAGAAGAAGAGAAAGAGGAATTAGAAGAGGTACAAGATTTAGAAGAAGAGAAAGAGGACGGTATTGAATCTGTAGATGGCCTTTCAAGTTGCGGCGATCAGATAGTACCTGATGTGATTGAGCTTCGGAAGCAGCAAAGAAAGGAACCAGCAGCTAATGAAAGGCCTTTGTACCAAATACTTGAAGAGAGAGAAGAAAGAATTTGTGCAGGGACATTGCTCGGAACAACTCACACGTATGTTTTTGGGAGCACCCAAGTCAGCAAAGCAGGAGCGAAAAGGGTGGATCTGCTCAGAGGTCAGAAAGCAGATAACGTGGATATCACTCTACAACCTGAAGAGTTGGAAGCTATGGAGAATGTGTTGCCGGAAAAGTATGAACAAGCGAGGGAGGAGGAGAAGCTGTGTAGTCAGCCGGAGGATTTTAGTGACATGGTTGCGGAGAATGAGAAGAAGAGGAAGCGTAAGATGCAGGAAAAGGAAGCCAAATCCAACAACAAGAAGAAGGATTTCAAGTTCTAGATGTAAAGCTAGAATCATCACATGCTAAACAAGGGTTCCAAAATTAACCAAGACGCATGTAACTTTTTTTTTCTAGGGAACAAATTTTTTAATGCGCAAGTTAATTTGTAACTAATTGATTATGGACTAAAGCCACCATATGTATCCAAATAGCAAAACTCAGCTCTAATCATGCACTAGCGAAATCAGTACACTGAACTACTGAAGATTGAGAGAATGAGAGCCAACGTACTCGATCATTTCTTGATTAACCAAATAACTGTAGAATCACAATTCGATCACACAAAATCTTCATAGAATTAGTTTAATGGTTGGAGACGTGATACGCCCAAAAGGAGGCATCAATTTCGAAAAAACCCTATCGGTTGTAGTATAGTGCATAGTAGGGTATCGTTCACAACGGAGATCAAAGGGTGTACCTAACAAAAAATGTCACAAGAATTAAATAAAATAAAGAATTATTATTAACAAGTATAAAGAATATATACATATGTACAAAGTAAAAGGGGGATTGAGTGATAAATTGAATGAAATAAATTAATTAAATCTACAAAGAATAAATTAAATAAGATGGGATGGAACATAAAGAATATAAAGTTCAGCCACATATACACAAGTTTATTAATCATTGGACCGAAAATTAACCAAGTTCCCTAGCCATGAAACCGAAATTAACATATGTGGAAAGTTAGAAGCTAACCATTCCCCAAATAAAACCTCTCTACGAAAATTAACCTAAGCGAAAGCACCTAGATTAACCAATTAAACATGCCATCTTAGTCTACAAAGCTAGCTAGTCAAACCATGTTTAATGCATAGAAGAAGAGTTGTCAATCAAAGTGCACGACCCATTATGACAAAGTTCATATGTCCGCAATCCTTTTTATTTGACACCGACCTTTGTCCAAAGCCTTTACTACTCGTGAATTAGGTTTCCAAAACTATTAGGTGAATTGTAATCCCTAACTCTAGCTCCAATTATATGCAAATATTATAAGTATCGATCCCTATAACATAAACACATAAAAGTTTTCTATAAAACAGAATCAAATAAACGGAGTCACATAAGCTACTAGAAGAACTAATTAATTAGGATCCAACAATTAAATAAACCCATAAACAAAGGTTGAAAATTACATAATTCATGTTGTGTTAACTAATACAAAAGATAAACAAGCAACAAAGAGGCATAAATTTAAAGGCTAAGTCGAAATACACCGTATGAATAGCATGAAGATCTTGAAGCCACAAACTTGAATCTTTGACCACAAGTAATCCAAGCTGTGAAGACAAGGTGGTGATGGTGATGGTGACGCTGAAATAGGGCTGGTGGTGATGGTGTAGACGCCTTCTCCTCCTCCTTGAAGTCTTGAAAACCCATAGTATTAGAGAATGGAAAATATGATGTGAGAAGAGAAAGATGAGGGTTTGTCCCTCCCCATTGAGGTGTGTATTGGTGAGAAGAATGAGGCTGCTATTTATAGGAGAATGGAGAGGAAGAAGAAGACAATGCAAGAAATAAAGAAAGAAAAGGAAGAGAAGTGGAATGTGAGTGGTAGAAAAGAAATGGTAAGTGGAATGGTGGAAATGTAGTCATATGACAATGAACCATTTATTTAGCTAAAAGAAATTAAACACTAATGGTGTGGGCAGAAAGAAGAGGAAAGAATATAGGGGTGAGTGGAGCATTGAGAATAAAAGAAAATGAAAGAAATAAAAAGCAGGCAGCACTGAGCAGTTCCCACTTAGAACGGAATAATACACGTTTGAACGGTTGGATGATTCTCAAATTTTAATACAGAATATATAAACACACATGCAGCGTGTATCAAAATTACAGCTGGATCCAACGGTGAAATTGGGAGATATGGGCTTCGCAAGTTGACTCATCTGCACAGGCAGAATGTCCGAAATTCTGGGCTTGGGCCTTTCCTCATGCTTTGTGAACCTGGGCATTCCTTCATGGATTTGGGCCTTCCATCTTGAGTTTGGGCCTCCTTCTTGAGTTTGGGCCTTCATCTTGGACCTCATGGCAGACCACCTCTTAATGGGCCTCGCAAAAGCCCATTAGACTTCGTTTCTGCACAAGTTCACAATAATACATCATTTTGGACTCAAATATGGAAACTAAGCTAAAATAGCAAAGTTACAATTAAATCATAGCCAAATAGTAGGGAAAACACATTAAAAACGTCACACTTTGTGCTCCTATCAAATTCCCCCACACTTAGCTATTGCTAGTCTCTTAGCAACACAAAACTTAAAACAAAACAACACAAAACAGAAAAGGGAAACACAAAACATATATTCTTTCCAACCATAATCCTCAGCGAGTTCGAAAGAATTATAATCAAGAGAATAAAAATTATATACCAAGGTTAAAGAGTTTGCTAAGCATTTAACCTGTACATCTCATTTATGCTCGGGTGTAGTGTGTGAAAACCAAGTATACAATTAATGTCAAGCAATCCAATAGGCACATATGAACAACATTAACCACTAAACCTCACAAGATTCACTAAATATTTCCGCTCAGTGTTTAGGGTTAAGTGTTTACTCTCAAAACAATTACACAAGTAGTGTTCCCATATGCTTGCTCATTAACCAATTCTCTACAATTAATCCACAAATCATCAGATCATAAGGGCTTTTTAGGTGAAACAGGGACCAAAGGGTGGATGATAAATGGTGAATGGTAAATGGTAAATGAAATGAAAGGACTCGAAATGAAAAATGTTTCACATGTTTGCAAGACAAATCAACGACTTTGAAACTCATACTTATGCTAAACCCGAAACAACTCTTATTCTCCTCCAACCTTTTATTGAAAATAAAACAAGAAAATAACTATATTTTTGGAATTTCTCTTTCTGACATTATTTTTTTCTTTCTTTCTTTTCTATTTTTTTTTCTTTGAGGAATTTATTCCTTCTTTTTATTTCTGATTTTTTTTTTCTTTCTTTGAACAAATACAACAAAATAAATACACCCCCACACTTGCCTTCTGGTATAATACCAAACAAATCCGAAGCATAAAAACATAAGAAGTCACTATCATCGTCTTGCAAACATAATAAAACAAGGGTGAGATGGTGTGGGTGAACAAAAGAAACGGCTAATGAGTGTTTAGTTCAAAAGGGTTATTCCTAAAGTTCGTGTTTAGATGGATGGTGAATACTTTGGCCATGGTGCTCAACTAATGCCTTACTCATTTCTAATTCATTACAGATTAACAAAAAGTTTCGAGAGGTCTCTGAGCAAGTTCTAGGTTCAAAACTCATGAATTGTGCACACATGAAGAACGAGTAAATGTATGAATTATGCATACATGTGAATATACAACAGGCTCAAATCCTCACATTTTCTGGGTATGCATGACAATGTATGTTCAAATGTGCTTCTCGGATTGCAATCAATTAATCAAAACAGGTTATGTGAACATGGAATTTCGAGCACTCATAAGTTATGCAAATTAAATCCAAAGCAAACTACACAAAGCCTTGACATATAATAAACATTCTCAAAATCATAACAGATTAAACTCAATTCATCCTTGGGATTGGAAAGAACAAAGCACATAACACAAATAAAACACACAACAGAAGCAAATATTTTTGTCATTTTTGATTTTTTGATTTTTTTTGATATTTTTTTTTTGATATAGCTCAAATAAACAAACAAGCACTTTCTAAGACTCGATAGCTCCAAAGCCAGTGCGAAACAAACGAGCTTACAAAACTATTTTTTTTTCTTTTTCAATTTTTTTTATTAGGGTAACAATACGTGACCACAGTGACTTACTAAGTGCAATGGTAGGTTCAACGCTACCAAGGGAGTAAGTATGATCTAGTCGATATATTGTTACCGTAGAAAACGAAAACAAGTAAATTATTTTTTTGAATTTTTTGAATTTTTCAAATTTTTTCTTTTCTTTTTAATAAACCTTCCCCCCACACTTGAATTAAACATTGTCCTCAATGTTAGACAGATATTTCACGAAAATGAAAAATTCAAGTATGGTTATTGAATTTAAACACACAAACAGAAGTAAACACACAAACATAAATAAACACACAACAGTTAAGTAAAAATGAAAAGTAGATAGAAAATACTCCCCCTTGAAGATCATTAAGCTCCTCCCGAAGCAAGTCACCAACAGTCACAAACAAGGCTAGCAGGGCCTTGCATCCAACGTTTGCTCCTTAATTGACTGCGGCTCTGATCCTTTGAAGTGTGTCTTGGACAAGGGTTGTTGCCGACTCCACGGCAGACTTGGCTGATGTAGCCTTCACCGAGATCTGGAACACTATAGTAAGTAGAGTTCCATCAAGAATAGCTCCGGATACGTTAGGCAGAATGGAGAAGCCAGAAGACATAAGCGGAAATGGCTCCGGTTCAACTCCACATAACAAACACTGGAGAATGGAATGGTTAATCGGCGCATAAATCACAGACGACCCCGTTGCATCGGTGCAACACTCCTGGAGAATGAGAAAGTCGTTGTGACTATCTATGGCGAGCACCGAAATCTGGTTCCGCGGGTCAAGACCGATGGTGAAATTTGCAAGCACACGTACCGAGCTGTCCATCGACATACTATCCCATTGCGGTCTAGTCTGAACGTCTTTGAGGAACTCAAAGATCCTGGTGTGATGGGAAAGATGCACGACAGAACAACCAGCAGTACGATTGACTCCAGGGGGCTTGCTCGGATCACCCCTTCGCTTGTTGGTCCTAACCTCCATTCGAGTGTCTCTTGTTCGGTTCGAACAAGTCCAGTGGTGGTATGTGGAGTTGCTGATGTCGTTGAAGAAACAGATCGTCATCTGTTTTGCCATTTCCGCTAGTCCTCTTCTTCCTTCAGGAGAGATGATAGAGTCACCGGGTGAAGTGTGGATACCTGTGGCACACATGTAGCGCTCGGCTTGTCGTTGGAGGGTTGAGATCCAACGCTTTGCACCAAAAGCGAACCCTGAATGAACAAAAGGTTCGAAACTGGCCTTCATCTCCTTCTCGCATACATCCACGTGCTCCACCCAAGTGACCAAGGAAGATCCATTATGCAAATCACGTATCAGGCATCCGGAGGGGCGTTTTCGGCATATAGATCTCACGGAAGGCTTCGGATTTGTGCGCAATTCATCCACGGAGACATCCACGACGACCCAACTTCCATCCCGTTGTTGGTGAGAATACCGCACAAACTGGACTTCACGAGTTGAAACGAGATGAGATGGCACCAGAAACTCGGCCGACATCACCTGCTTATGCTCCTTGTAGCCTTCTTCGTTGCTGGAGGATAGGATCTCCAACGTCTTGGCGTTTGTGATCATGCTACAGAAGACTGGCAACCATCGACCAACATCCATTAAGATCTGAACGATGGTGGTCGGATAAAGATGGATGGTTGCCGAGTGTCTCGACGATTCGGATTTGAAGTACGGTGCAGGTTCAGCACGTTGAAACACTCGCAAGTACTCGGCCCTATTAAGAGTCTCGGGATGAATAGACGTGTCGGGAGTCGGTGAAGTTATCCACAAAGGAAATCCAGCAGTGGCCATGAGCAGGAGCTCGTCTTTGGCCTTGCGGGCGATATCCGAGATCAAGTCGGTGTGGACTCCGACAAGATCGTGAGCAGGTCCGGGAAGGGTATCAGATGGCAAAGGTATGGATGGGCGCTCGACTAGGGTAGGCATGAGGCTCCGCACATCCCTTCTTAAGTGGTCCATGTCGATGGAATCGTCGGACAACTCGAGAATAGGCTCTTGTTGTTGAGGACCAACTTCGAGCCTTCGCCGTGGCACATCTGAGTGCAGAACAGGACCTCCGCAATTGGGACAGATGCCGCTGTGGAGAGCATCGACGAGTCGTTGATTCAGAAGTTGAAGCTCCTCGTTCTTGCTCACCAGCTGATCATTTCTTCGCTCTAACTCGGCAATACGTTGCTCAGACGTCAGGATACCGAATTTCTTCCTATTTCTCGACCCCCAATAATAGACTTGGTCCTCCTCAAGTCCGATTTTCGACCAAATCTTTCTCGTTGTGGTTTCGTGGGGTGAGAATACACCGCAAAGAAAGCCGCAAGTGCATCTCTCTGAGACTTGGTGTACTTTGTCCTCGGAAGTCTCCTATAGACAGGAGCGGCTTCCGGTTCAACGGGTGGATCAGCAACCATGATTGGTGCTTGGGGTAGTGGCTGCGGTTGTGGTTGTGGCTGTGGTTGTGGCTCGGTCGGCATGCTAGCATCTGCGCTATTGAGCATGCTTGGTGGAATTATTTCAGCCAGACCTTCAAAGATTGGGTTCTCTGAAGGACCCGCCCGAAACAAATCGCCGAAAGAGTTAACTCTTTTGGCCATTTTCGGGTTGGGAAGGGAGGATAGCTTTTCGCGGTTAGAGAGATTTTCCGGGAAAACTCAAGAACACGGAAGAACACGAAGAACACTTAGAGAAAAACGAGAGGAGATGAGAGAGAATGAGAGAGAGAGAGACTAAGGGAAACACGAAATGACCTAAGGAAACTAACGCAAACGAAGGGAAGGGAACGGAATGGACGGACGCGTGTCCAAAGTCGAAGACAAAGATCCGTAAATCACGGATCGAGCGACGAAAGTCGCAAAGGGAATAGTGGAACGCGCGCACGATTTATTAAACAATTCGGCCGACGCAAAAGTCGTGCGTCGGCCCAATCAAATTTTTTTTCTTGATTTTCGATTTTTTATTTTTTTTATTTTTTTAATACTTTACGAAAAGTCGTAAAGTGAACAAAGGAAAACGCGTCGCACACGCGCTTGCCGACACTTTAAACGGGCTTGGGCCATCGAAATGGTCTGGGCCTTAAAGTGGGCCTGGGCCAAAGAAATCTCCGGCCCATTATTGGTGGGCTTAACTAATGGGCCTAAAAACGAACAGGCCCGACACACTAAATGGGCTTGGGTACGGGTTTTGGGCTTCGTGATTGACACGAGCCCAATGGGCTAAATTTTTTTTTTTATTTTTTTATTTTTTTATTTTTTATTTTTTACGAAACCTAAAACCCTAACCAATCACACAAATGGGCCTAAGGCCCAATAACAAACAAACTAACTAACAAGCCCAAAAATAAAACAAACAGTAATTATAAACAGTAAAAAGAAATAATTACCAACAGTAAAACAAAAGAAAACACTCTTTTTTTTATTATTATTTACAATTAAAAATTTTCTAATTTTTTATTTTATTTTTATTTTTCAAAAACAAATAACGAGAGTGAAAAGAAAACTTACCTTTTTACTCCCGAGGAAACCGAAAATCACCAACAAGACATCAACCTCAAGGTTTTTCAACCTTGACTTCCTAAACGTATGCTCCGATGTATGTGGTAAAATTTCCGATAAACCCGGATTATTTCCTATACAAAATAAAAAGGTTAGTAATAAATTTACAAAATAAAAACAAAATATTTACAAAGTTAAAAATATGTCACAAATTATCTATACAAAATGAATAAATAAATTTTCCTATGTCTACGTATATTCCTATGTCTACGTATATTTTATTTACACAAAAATATTTTCTTTTGCCTGAATATAGTTGAAAAAAAATGAAAGTTGATTCCAAGCGGTAACTCAAGGTGGACGTACGGCCTAGGTGCAATGCCTTGACTTAAATGACTTTCCGTGTTTTCAGAAGGCGAATGGCCAGATCATATGAGAATAAGCGAGGGGCAGGATTCATTTGGTGGACTACGGAGGCTTACACCCCTATCGACTTACGTCAGTCTATAGTCCTCTGAATCCAAAACCTGTCACCCAGGGTCTCGACCTAGACACCATCCATGTGCCCCTTACTCAGTTGAGAAAGCACTTAAGTGTTCGACAATTCTCCAAGTGTTAATAAAGGCCGCCCTCAACCTCAAATAACCTTACGGTAAAAATGAAGGGTTTAGGCCAATATTAACAAAAGGACCTTACCTATTCCGTTCAAGTTACAACTTACAACAACAAAAAAAATAATCAACCATAGAAAGGACACCTAAATAAATTACTAAGTGTAACAAAATTTGAACAAGTATTAAAAAAATATTATTCACAAATATTCACAAAATAAAAGTTAGGAATTTTCAGTCCCCGTCGACGGCGCCAAAAATTGACACGCCCAAAAGGAGGCATCAATTTAAAAAAAACCCTATCGGTAGTAGTATAGTGCATAGTAGGGTATCGTTCACAACGGAGATCAAAGGGTGTACCTAACAAAAATTGTCACAAAGAATTAAATAAAATAAATAATTATTAACAAGTATAAAGTATAAATATATACATATGTACAAAGTAAAAAGGGGGTTTAAGAAATTGATTTATCTAAACTAAATGATTAATCTACAAAGAATAAATTAAATAAGATGGGATGGAACATGAAATATATAAAGTTCAGCCACAAGTATACAAGTTTACCAATTATTGAACCGAAAATTAACCAAGTTCCCTAGCCATGAAACCGAAATTAACATATGTGGAATGCTGGACCGCCAATTATCATTCCCCAAATAAAACTACTTTCATGAAAATTAACCTAAGCGACCGCACCTAGATTAATCAATCAAACATGCAAAGGTAGCTAATCAAAACATGTTCAACGCATAAAAGAAGAGTTGTTAATTAAAGTGCACGACCTAGTGGGACCGCCCATCTATCCGTGATCATTTTTATTTGTTTCCGACTTCTTTCCAAAGCCTTTACTACTTGTGAATTAGAATTAAAACCCTAATTCTAGCACCAATTATATGCAATCATCTTAAGTTTCCAACCTTAAAACAAAAACATATAAAAGTTCTCTACTAAAACAGAATCAAGTAAACGGAGTCACATAAGCTACTAGAAGAACTAATTAATTAGGATCCAACAATTAAATAAACCCATAAACAAAGGCTGAAAATTACATAATTCATGTTGTGTTAACTAATACAAAAGATAAACAAGCAACAAAGAGGCATAAATTTAAAGGCTAAGTCGAAATACACCGTATGAATAGCATGAAGATCTTGAAGCCACAAACTTGAATCCTTGACCACAAGTAATCCAAGCTGTGAAGACAAGGTGGTGATGGTGATGGTGACGCTGAAATAGGGCTGGTGGTGATGGTGTAGACGCCTTCTCCTCCTCCTTGAAGTCTTGAAAACCCATAGTATTAGAGAATGGAAAATATGATGTGAGAAGAGAAAGAGGAGGGTTTGTCCCTCCCCATTGAGGTGTGTATTGGTGAGAAGAATGAGGCTGCTATTTATAGGAGAATGGAGAGGAAGAAGAAGACAATGCAAGAAATAAAGAAATAAAAGGAAGAGAAGTGGAATGTGAGTGGTAGAAAAGAAATGGTAAGTGGAATGGTGGAAATGTAGTCATATGGCAATGAACCATTTATTTAGCTAAAAGAAATTAAACACTAATGGTGTGGGCAGAAAGAAGAGGAAAGAATATAGGGGTGAGTGGAGCATTGAGAATAAAAGAAAATGAAAGAAATAAAAAGCAGGCAGCACTGAGCAGTTCCCACTTAGAACGGAATAATACACGTTTGAACGGTTGGATGATTCTCAAATTTTAATACAGAATATATAAACACACATGCAGCGTGTATCAAAATTACAGCTGGATCCAACGGTGAAATTGGGAGATATGGGCTTCGCAAGTTGACTCATCTGCACAGGCAGAATGTCCGAAATTCTGGGCTTGGGCCTTTCCTCATGCTTTGTGAACCTGGGCCTTCCTTCATGGATTTGGGCCTTCCATCTTGAGTTTGGGCCTCCTTCTTGAGTTTGGGCCTTCATCTTGGACCTCATGGCAGACCACCTCTTAATGGGCCTCGCAAAAGCCCATTAGACTTCGTTTCTGCACAAGTTCACAATAATACATCATTTTGGACTCAAATATGGAAACTAAGCTAAAATAGCAAAGTTACAATTAAATCATAGCCAAATAGTAGGGAAAACACATTAAAAACGTCACACTTTGTGCTCCTATCAAGACGTTCTTAGACTTTTTTTTTTTAAGGATGATCATGTTCTATTGTGTTGTGATTGACTTGACTCTTAAGCTATTGCGATTTGATTTTGTGTGATTGATCTAAGGTCATATCAGCATGGTTTACTTTTTAAGGCAAAGATCACTCTATGGTTGGTTTGATCAGTTTGCTCAACTATGATTTCTTAATTGGTTATATGACTATATATGGTTCTAGAGTTTTGAATTAATTTCCTATATATATAGGCATATAGCTTGTGTTTGGGTCAGTTTGTGTTTCTAAGTGAAACATACGATGCAAAACTAAATTCAGCTTCTATACCTATTGAACATACAACAAGAAAAATTTAAATATAATTATGCACTCCTATATATTTGTCATTGTAACGGTTTCAAATTGCATTCTTAATTAATTGTAATACTCATAAGCATCGATCTCCTACGAATAATAGAAGTATAAGCACACATGGATTTCTTTCCTACATACACTTGGTTTTGTTACCTTGTTTCATTCCTATATATTTACATGTGGATTTCTTTAAAATATTTTCAATTTTTAATAAGGTGTTTTATTGTAATTCAAGACTTACGTTATTCTGCCAATGCCATGGGAGGTTGTAAAAGATTCTACAGTAGAATATCAGAATTGTGCTCAGGAGCAGTAGCGGCTTCTGATGATCATATTGATCACTCAGAAAAATCATCATCGATGGTAACAACTATTGATGATATCCCTGACTTGGTATTAGTTGAGATCCTCCGTCAACTTCCTTGTTTTAAATTTCTTTTTCAATGCAAGTGTGTGTCAAAGCGTTGGTGCACTCTCATACAAGATCCTTATTTTATTGGCCGGTTTCTGTGTGGACTCCAAAGTGATCATCAACAAACGCCAATCGTGAGTACTGTGATAAACACCAAAGGAGAAGAATTCCTTTCTAGATTGTCGTCGTCGTCCTCCAAGCCACTAGCTCCATTGTTCAAAAGACTAATGCGTTTCCACGATCTGAACCAACAACCATATGTGGTTGCTACGTACAAGGACTTGGTTTTGTGCTGTCGAGGTGATTACTACTACATCTGCAATCCATACACAATCCAATGGGTTCCTCTTCCTCCCCCTCCTCGAATCGTCCCCTCCGTAGCAACGGGATTCATCTGTGACGACTATCCCTACTATAACCATAAGAAAGAGGACGACCGGAAAGGAAATATCATCCAGCTCAATGTTGAGTATAGGTACAAGGTTGTAAGAATAATTTGGACTGCTAGGCCCGACAGCAATTGTGAAGTGCAGATCTTCTCTTCCGAGACTGGTAAATGGAAAGAGTCGATGGTATCGTATCCATTAAACTATAGAATGTATGCCTCCTCTAACATCAGGAGCTTTGCTTTAAATGGAATGCTGTATTGGATGATAGATAGGAGAATTCTTATTCGGTTGGATACATTCGGCTATGATATTAGTGATCGCCGTGCATGGAGTTCCATTGATTTTGGCCGAGTTGAGAGTCATCTAGATCGTTGCGTAGGTGTCTGCAGAGGGCGTTTGCTTATTGGGGAATACAACTTTATTGGTAATACTCTAAATATTGTGGAGTTAAGTGAAGAACTCATCAAGCTTGGGGGAGAAGCTGGCAACTTATGTTTGAAACACATAGCAGGGATGGTTTATACAGTGTGCACACCTTATGGAAATACAATTGAATTGATGTCTTTTGATCCGACTGAGGAGGATATATTGTATCTGCGTATTTGTGATCAGCGCTACTGTAAAACTACTACTAAATACATTGTCAAGTATGATATTCGTACTGATGACTTGAGTCCAATTATTGAGGATACGTACTATTCAGGTGTTGACCACCTTGCATGCTTCTCATTAGAGCTCCCATGGTGGCCAACACCGCTTCCTGGGCGACCACAACGACGTCAACTCGCCCCACGGACCCGGCACGGTCTACCTTGTCTACCTCTCGACCTCTCCACTTCCAAGGCCCAGCCTGCTGTCCGAGCTTGTTCTTCCGTAAGTGTGGCTAACAATGCGAAAGCGAAAGTGGAAGCAAAGGTTGAGAACATAGGGTTCCCGAAGGGGGTTACATGGAAACGGAGAAGAGCATGAGAACAATGTATGTATACACAAGTGGGAGTTCTGGAGTACATGTATGTAGTTTTCATTTATAATGTTTTAGATACCAGAATTATAGTTTTCATTTATGTTATGGTATTTATTATATGAATAAAATTATATTAATTCGATCACAAACTCACTCTATGAAATTATTCTACTATATGGTAATCGTGTGATATGACTATGCTCCATTGTTTCTGTGAACATGCAACTACCAAACTATGATCAAATCAATCGATTTCAACCTTTCAAAATTATGATTGCATCTTCGGTGAGTTGGGTCATATCTACTTGGTCTACTCTTTTATGCCAAAAGCTCTATGGTTGGCTTGGTTTGATTTGTTTGCTCAACTATATATGATGTTTCACATGGTTATGTGGCTGTGGCCGGTTCCAAGTTTTACATTGCATTAAGTTTTTGCTTTGGTCTTTTTTGTGATTCTAAGTGGAAAATACGATCAACTATGGGTCAGAGAAAGCAAAGCATTCAAATCCACACTTGAGCATGAAGGGTGCTCTTCACCAAACCCCAATTATTCAAAGACTTGACCTAAAACGCGTACTGCTGTTTGGCAAACACCAAGACGGCGTCGTATCGAATTTGGAAGGAAACCGTCCCGTCCGTCCGTCCCCACTCACAACGCACAAGGCACGCAAGCAACAATGTTTGTAGGGCGAGGTTGAGTTGACGGTCAACGCCAGCGTGGTCTGGTCCAAAGTAAGCTCTACGGAATCTCCGCCAAACGCCACGTGTCTTCTCCCCATTGGACCTACCTCTACTCCTCTCCTCGCGGCGACCATTTTAAAGCCCCCACCCCGATTCCCATTTGCCATTTTACGAGCTTAGATCTTCTTCGTCATCGTCCAAAGGTACGGACGCCACTTCTCAAGGGGCTAGGGTTGCGTTAGGGTTTGATCTCTGTTTTTTTATTTTATTTTATTTTATTTTTGTTTTCTGATTCGTTGATCTATGTTGCGTTTTGTGATTGTTTGTGTAGATCTAGGGTTATGATTTGTTTGGTAATAATCGATTTTTAAGTGTTCGTGATTTGATCTCATGCGATTTAAGCTGTATGATAGTTAGATTTGGCTACCGGATCGATCCGATTTCTATCTATGACTTGTTTGGTTGCTGGAAAACTGTTGTTGTATTTTAAAAGAGGGGATAAGGAATGGAATTAAAGCTTGGAATTGAGTGTTTGTTGGCTAAGTTGAGAGCAAGATTAGCAAGATTATTGATTTAATCCGATCCTGATCTGTTTGGTTGCTAAGGAATTCATTCAAACTTGTAGAGGAATGAAGTCATCATTTGGGGATTGGATTATTGGTCAACTGTACCTAGTTGAACTATGCTCTGTAATCGCTCCCACAGATCTGAGCAATCATTCATACTCTGATTCTTTCTTGCTGGCTGGTTTTGTATGTTACTGATATGATTTATACTATGATGATTTATTTTGTGTATATGCTGTGATTTGTGTGTATACTTCGCGCCTTCATTGATGTTTGTTTGATTAATTTTCAGGTTTGAGGAATTTCTTTACACACAGCAAAGATGTCGCCAACTGATTCTACACGCGAGGAGAATGTTTACATGGCCAAGTTAGCCGAACAAGCTGAGCGTTATGAGGAGATGGTTGAGTTCATGGAGAAGGTCGCAAAGACCGTTGATGTTGAGGAGCTTACTGTGGAGGAAAGAAACCTCCTCTCTGTAGCCTATAAGAATGTGATTGGGGCCAGGAGAGCTTCGTGGAGAATCATCTCTTCCATTGAGCAGAAGGAGGAGAGCAGGGGTAATGAAGATCATGTATCAATCATCAAGGAGTACAGGAGCAAGATCGAGACCGAACTGAGCAAGATCTGTGATGGGATCTTGAACCTTCTCGAGTCCCACCTTATCCCGTCAGCATCATCTGCCGAGTCTAAGGTGTTCTACCTCAAGATGAAGGGTGATTACCATAGGTACCTTGCTGAATTTAAGACTGGAGGTGAAAGAAAGGAAGCAGCTGAGAGCACATTATTGGCTTACAAATCTGCTCAGGTTGGTGTTGAGCTTGTTTTGCTGCCACTTTTAGTTGTCTAGTTGTGTTTGTGATTTTTCACTGATCACTGAGCTTGTTTCATTTCTTTGGTGTAGGACATTGCTCTGGCTGAGTTGGCTCCAACTCACCCAATAAGGCTGGGACTTGCACTCAACTTCTCTGTGTTCTACTATGAAATCCTTAACTCACCAGACCGTGCTTGCAATCTGGCGAAACAGGTAGAGACACAAGGCATTTATATCTGCTATATATTTTCTGTATTTCAGTTACATCCATGTCCATGTAATTGATCGAGTTCGTTTGAGTTGGTTTATTCATTAAATTAATTCATTTGAATTGATTTTTAAAGCTTTGACTGTCACTCTGTTGCTATATGAGATATCCATGGTTTTATTTCTCTGTGCTGTGTTCCATTTATGACTGTCGTTGCTGTTTGCATGTTATCAGGAGAAATGTTTTTGAGGCACAATCTTTTGCATTTTTTTTTGTGTTGGTCTATAAACTTGAAAGAAGCTTTGTCACACTTAATTTTTGGTTTGTTATTTCTGATAATACATGGGGAATTATGCCCCTTTTTCCTTGCTTTGGATACTTTCCTGAGTAGTTTCTAATTCCTGAGTTCAATCTTGTAAATGCCCTTCTATATTTTGATTAGTTCCATATATTAGTGTTGTTCTAGTTGGATATTTTAATTAGTTTACACTAGGATGAAAGCTTCTGTTGATTCTCTCACTTTTGAGAATACAGGCTTTCAGATTTTGTTTTCTTTACGGCTTTTAGAATATTTTTTAGTGGAGTCCAGGCGTTGGAATTTGACGTGTTTATGCTGCATGTTAGATCTGCTTGCGAAGTCTATACGTCATTTTATGTACAATGTTAGATCTGCATTTGGTCTTATGTTTTTTACTTTCAAAACATTTGGTTCGTTATATGAAATTGATGGTTATTGTTTTTGTGTCTCGTAATTTTTCTTTTTGAAATTAACTATGTTCTTACATGGAATGGTGATTGTCTTCTTTATGGGTGAGTAACTTTTGAGCTAACATTGTGAAATAAGCTTTTGAATGGAATACTTAATGTAATTGCCTTTTTACATTCGTCTTTCAGGCTTTCGATGAGGCTATTTCTGAACTTGATACACTGGGTGAGGAATCATACAAGGACAGTACTTTGATCATGCAACTTCTCCGAGACAATCTGACACTGTGGACTTCTGATATCACGGTATCTTTCTCTCACTTTCTCAAACTCTATGCATGCACAAATATGTATCTATGCTTGCATGTGATCTGAAGTACCCATATGTTGTGACTCAAGATTTTTTAGCCTATTTATTTATGTATCCTGTATTGAATCCAGTTACCAATACTGGATTTCTTTATGAGAATACTATATAATATTGGTTATTGCCTTTTCTGCTACTCCCATTGAGGGATGGCAGACCGAAGAGGAGCATTATGATTGGATGTGCTACTTTATTTTATTTTATTTTTTTAGGATTGGTATGTAGCACTCTACAATTTCCGTCTCAAGTTCCTCCTCCATAAACATTACATTTTTGGCTTTGTTGGCTGAATTTTCTTGTTTTTCTTGGTATCTTAGGATGATGCTGGCGATGAAATCAAGGAAGCATCAAAGCGTGAATCTGGCGAAGCCCCCGCACAGTGATAAGTTTGGATTGTAGGAGATGTGTTATGTGTACCTTTATCTTCAGACCTTTGTAATAGATGCCATGTGGTTGTAGCAGGATTTCTCTATGAACTTGACGATCTTGAGTGCAGCAACGCGCTTAAAGTTGGAATATTCCAACAGATCGTAAAATTGCTTTTATAATTGGCGAGAAGAATTTGGTTCAGTGCTTTGATTGCTCTGCTATATGATTTAGTGTTCAAAAGTTAGTGGGTTTTGAAGTTTTTTTTTTGGTCAACTGTGATCATTGTTCTTCAGATTTGCAATACTGGTGTGCTGTCTAATTTCTTCATCCTCTTGATTGTGACAATGCTGAATCCTGCTTGCTTGTGCAAGTTGGTAAACCTTCATGGGTGTGTCTCACAGTTATGATTCACCAACTCAAACCTCATTACAAGGCAGTTGATGTTTATGTTGAAGTCCAATATAGTGCAGAATGAGTTGCCTTCTTAATGTTAAATTGAAGTTGATGCATTGAGATCAGGGCAAGTGCTTCAATTTTAATAGTAGTATTGCAATTTCAGTTTCCTTTCCACATACCTTGTTTTTACCTCTTTTGCGTAGCTTCGGCCTTCTGTTTAGCCACTGAAATGTGGGTACACAAACTAGATGTCCTCTGCGTCACCTTGTTTACGTAATCGTTGATTCAAAATTCATTATCGTTTGGGATCAAACAGTTCCCGACCGATTGCCTTTTGTCAGAAGTCAACATTTGATCGACTCTGTTAGCCTATATGCATGTGACATGCTACACTCACAGTTCCAGGACATGGTTGGTATATGAGAAAATGAGGATTTGCACGTCTAAATAAACGACTAAGATGCATTTGCAGTTGCACTAAGAGACGCCAATAAAATGAATTGGACTAACTCTACCTACTGTATATGCATTTCAGCCATGTATATCCAACCCTAAATCATCGTCGTTTCAACTCCGTCAACAATAAACATCAGCAAGACCGGAAACAATTGGCGCGTTAAACTTATTTCACTACTCTCCCTCTCCCAATACGGCGCCGTATTGGAGAAGTCTCGTCTCGCCCACTTCGACCACTGAGACTGTGGGAATCCTGTTCTAAGCCCAAATTGGTAGCAGCTGCCTATATATATATATACAGTAACAAAGTATCAAACACAGTGCTCCACTCTCTCCTCCGCTGTTCTCTCTTCCCCTGCTTCAATTCAATCGCTCTTCAAAAGCTCCCATGGCATCCGATACCGCCATTATCACTTGGTATCTGCTCACTTTTCCATTACCGATTGTTGCTTGGTTGGCCACTCCCACTCACTGACTCACTGAGAGTAAAGCACGTTTCTTTTTGTTTCTCAGGGGTTCCGGAGAAGATGGCCAATTGGGAATCGGAACCAACGATGACAAGGAACGGGTGTGCGTTGTCACCGCTCTAGACTCCCAGAGTGTTCGCTCTGTTGTGGCCGGTAGCAGAAACTCTCTGGCCATTTGTGAAGATGGCAAGGTGGGTCCCTCCCCCTTCATCTGCTTCTGTATTCTCCTTTTTGTTTTTCATTTGGTTTCGGTTACCTGAAAGTTTGGAGCTTTTTTTGTTTTTGTTTTCTGGTGTGTGTGAATTGGGTACTAGCTGTTTACATGGGGTTGGAATCAGAGAGGGACTTTGGGGCACCCTCCGGAGACCAAAACTGAGAACGTTCCGAGCCAGGTTAAAGCTCTTGCCAATGTCAAAATCGTTCAGGTAATTTTCATTCAACCCTGGCTGGCTTTACGAAATAGAGATAATGTTGATTACTTGTACGATTCTCAGCCGATTTAACTAGAGGGGATTGTTTGATATATAGGCCGCTATTGGTGGATGGCACTGTTTGGCTGTTGATGATCAAGGCCGTGCTTATGCTTGGGGTAAGAACTCTTTCATAGTATTGGGTTTTCTTGCTTTTTTGGTATTTGAATTCAATATAAGAAAAAGTGTAATCCTTTAAGCCAGTTAAAAAGAGATGGCTAGTAAAGAAAGACGCTTCCTTTTTCGCTTTTATTGAGGGTGTTGGAGTTAACTATATCAGTTTAAGGGTACAAAAGTTGTTTGGTTGCAGGTGGAAATGAGTATGGGCAGTGCGGTGAAGAACCTGAGCGTGACACTGGTAAACCTTTGAAAAGGGACATAGTGATTCCTCAGCGCTGTGCACCGAAACTTGTAGTTCGTCAGGTAAGTTGCTCGTGCCAATCTGGGGAACATTGAAATGTATGATAGGAACTGTTAGATGCATGTGGTCTCTTTTTTTTTTCTCAGTTTCTTATTGATGTGTAGTTTTGATTGTACTATTATTCTCTCAGTAGAATATTCTACTTTCTGACCTTACTAATGATAAAGGCACTTGATAGTGATCTCCCTCCAACTCTTGTTGTCTGATCATTGAATTGTGGAAATGGATTTCAAATACCTCTTTGAAATGGAAAATCAGATGAAGCCAGTGTTTCATTCTGATATAATTATGGAAACGATCAGCATAGTGCTATTAGCTTGCAATTTTTAATAGTATTAGTTTCTCTGGTTATTAGTATCGGTTTAGAGCTTGTAGATGTTCCCAAGCAAGTCAGTATCAAGTGGCATTCTGTATTTGATATGTTTAATTTTCACATCACAGGTAGCTGCTGGGGGTACTCACTCTGTGGTACTTACACGTGAAGGGCACGTATGGACATGGGGTCAACCATGGCCTCCAGGAGACATGTATGGTACCCTTAGACTTGACTTTGTCAATTATTTTTAAGCATCTATCTTACATAGCATAATGTGTATATCAACCCTTTTCATATTATAGTACCAAACCTGCATGATTGTAATTGAGAACTTGTTGTACTAGTATTACCATTGTCTGTGATATTTTCTTCTAATTTTCAGAAAACAAATTTCAACACCTGTACGAGTACAAGGTCTTGATGCAGTGAAGCTCATTGCAGTAGGGGCATTTCATAATTTGGCTCTCCAAGAGGATGGCACTTTATGGGCATGGGGTAACAACGAATATGGACAGCTTGGAACAGGGGATACGCAGCCGAGATCACAACACATTCCTGTCCACGGCCTTTCTGGTCTTACTTTGGTCTGTATTGCAGTGTCCTATTTATTTTCTTTCATTTGTTTTAGTCATTTATGCTTAGCAGTTAACACCTCTGTGTGATTGTGTCAATTTCTTTTTAGTGTGCGGCCTCTCAAATATTATTATCCATTGATGTGTGGTGTTCTCTTGACCTAGTCGTATATCATCATAATTGTGTCGTCTTATGAAGAAGTTTTGAAGTCTATGTAGACCTATATAAAAAAGTTCTACAGCAACTGCAAATTAGTAGTATGTGCTGAATTGGCGGAAAAGGGTGCTTTTCTCATTAGTTGGGGTGTACGTAAGAACTTGCTTTGGGCCATCTGTTTTCATATAGCACATAACAAAGTTCCTTGAGATTTGAAACATTTTGACCACATACACAGGGTTGAATGCTTGAATCATTGCAATCGTTTCTCTTGTGCTTGTGTAGAGGTTGAATTTTAAAATGAGTCAACTGAATTAATGATCTTTAAGTTTATGCTTACACCCTTGGACTGTTTGCTGGTCAATTGATGATTCGAGAACATAAGTGTCATCCTATCACTTTTTATGTTGATCAGTATAAAAGCTGCTCGTACAGTTTCTTGCAAAACAGTACTGATGATGTAGCTATGCTTCTTTGTTAAGTCCTGATAATATCCTTTTATACCGTTTGAAAAAAAAAAACAGAAGATGCAACTTTGGTAAATATCTTTAACATTTATGCTCTTATAGGTGGATATTGCTGCTGGAGGATGGCATTCTACTGCACTAACAGATGATGGAGAGGTGATGATTACTCTCTCTTCCCTCTCTCTCTGTCTCTACTAAATGCTGTTATTATCACTTGTATAAGCTCAATTTAGCTATTGAGGTTTTTTCTTTGCGTGGAGTGTAATCTAATGGGTGCTGTTATTAGTGTAAGGGTTAGTCTTTCCAATTTAGCTGTAGAAAGTGAGAATTATGGTTATATATAGCTGTTTACAGTTTTTTTTTTTTTTTTTATAATAATAAGATAAGGCATCAATTACTATCCGAGATCAATTTGCAACAATTTAGGTATCCTGTTTTGTTAACTTTCTATGTACTTGGGCTAACGGGAGAACCTTATTTCTTTGCCTATATCATTTTATTGCAGGTGTATGGTTGGGGACGAGGGGAACATGGTAGACTTGGTTTTGGAGATAATGATAAGAGCAGTAAAATGGTCCCCCAAAAGGTTCATCTTTTAGCTGGGGAGGATATTGTTCAGGTACCAATTTATTATTTTCCTTGCAATTTCTCTGATAGCTTTGCTTAGTTGTAACTTGGAATACATGCTGTTTGGGAACCTGGTTGAGTATATAAAGTTAGTGCAGTAGATAGATATGGTGCATCACAACTTCTACATTGGTGAGTGACTGTCACATATCAGGAGAGGTAGCTTCTGTAGATGATGGTGATAGATAGCAAAAGCAAATGATGTTGGGATTTCAGATGTATTTTCTAATGAACTTCTTATTCTGTTTCTTCATAAGACCAAAAGGTGTTTCACGGCTAAATAAAGATGCTTCACAGGGCCTCAATACAGTATATTAGCCGTCTTTTCCATATCAGAGTTGGTAGAATGGGTGAAAAATAGGGTAGAGATCATCTTAGTATGCTAGCCTGAGACATTATTTCATGATTTGAATATCGTTTTGGCACTATGCCTTCTTCTCTTCGAACTTCTGTCGACGTTTCCTACCATCTGAAAATGACATTGATGCACTCGGCTTCTTCATCATTTGAATTGAATGGTCAAATGAATTGCGTGTACATTCTTCTTATTGTCAATTGTTTTTCTTATTTTTGATGCTCACTGAAGTAGTAATCTCATTGATTTTAAACAGCTTGAGATAAATTTTGCTTAATTATGATATAGGTGTCTTGTGGAGGCACTCACTCTGCTGCATTAACACGCGATGGGCGCATTTTCTCGGTAAGGAATTTTTACTAATGCCACCATTATAGTTGAAGAACAGCTGAAAATGTTTGGAGTGCTCAAAATATGAATAAAACTATTGAACAATCTCTATTTCACCTTGTTGGTCTACGTCAAGTTCTGATTATCTCGTTCTGTTCCAAATCTTGAATTTTCATTTACATTAAATGTGGTTCCAAAATCAACTGCATTTGTTTATATTGCCAGTTTGGTCGAGGTGACCATGGACGTCTTGGATATGGAAGGAAGGTGACAACTGGTCAACCAATGGAAGTCCCCATCAAACTCCCTCCAAGAAATCTCAGTGACACTGAAGCCCAGGGACATTGGATTGCCAAACTAATCGCCTCTGGAGGACGCCATACTCTGGCAATAGTCGAATGGAAAACAGATGAATCAACGGAATCATAATGGCGATGAGCTAATTTTCTGGCAACAAAAATAATTGATGTTGGTTCTGCATAGTTGTACTATTTAAGACGAAATAGTAGCTCATCAACATATGAGGAATGACAATTAACTTTACTAGATCTACAAGGGAGTGAAAGATTTCATCAGTCTCCATTTTTAATGTTGAAAACTTTGGGGTAACTGTTTGTTAGGAGTGTTGCTGTCATTGTTTGTTTGTTTATGGAGATTGGTTTTATAAAATGTAGTTTCTGCATTTTTCATAGCGTTTCTTTCCATTGCTGCCTTTATTTTTGGATTCCTATGAGTTGGGTGGGATGCTCAGGCAAGCAAACTGTACAATGTACATTTTACAAGTTCGAACTGATAGTCTGATACATAAACAAAGCGTGGCTCTTAGCTAAGAGACAAGTGAATAGTAGTGATAGGCAAAGAGCTCAGATGACAGTTGGTCCATATCTCCTCTTGAACATCCCAGCATTGAGTAGCACCAGGTACAACAATTGACTTAGTACTGATATTGCAATTAGAAATTCCAATGTTTGCTGAAACATCACAAATTAATCATTAGGATAGTGTTTAATTTTCCTTGGAACAAATTGATTAGCATCTATATTTGCTTAAAACTCTCTTACCAAGCGTTTTCCTCTGTGCCCTCCTAATATGGCCTCCTTACATACGAAACTGCATCGAAGACATTCACCCGAAGTTAATATAGGAAAGACCAGCTCATGAAAAAATAAAAAAAATAGAAAATATCTACTATAACTTGGGTCCTAAGCCTCTTAATTTCTTCTTCGTTCGGATTAGTCTACCCGAAAGCGAGGGTTATCATAGCCCAGGAAATGATGGCTAAAGAAGCTGCAGCAGCATGACTCTCATGTTGCCATGCCCGTAGATGCAACATCCCTACAACCACAGAACAAGCACAAAACACTCCGGCTATCAGAGCAAAGATCAACATAAAACTAGTCGATGCATTCCCTCCCAAATCTGCAAGAGAACCAGAGAGCCTTTAGTTCAAACTCATGAAAGCTCAAAATCTTATAATTATGTCACTGTAAATTGTGAATGAGCTAAATCAAATACAGAGGATATGTACGTGGGTGATTTTGTTGGCCGTCGATGTACTTATCAAGTGACCAGCCAGCCAATCCAACCACAATCACATGAACCACCAGGTTCACTGTTAAAAGAGGAGCCATGAAGTTTTTACCGACTCTTCCAAGCGCCATTGTAAAAAGCTCAAGAACACAAGCTACTTCAATCTCTGAGGTTTATATTTCTACGTGGGTGATTCATGTTGATGCAGAAAATGACAGAGAGCTCTGTTTACGTGGTTTCTTGTTAGGAACTCAGCTACAAACGTGTCACTGTTAAGGGCATGGTGCCTTTAAAGAGAAGATAAACCCTGAAATTTTTTGGAGTCATATAGAACAGAAAAGTCACTTGGATCAATGCAATGACGTGAGTTTATTGGAAAAAATTGCCAACGACACCGTTTAAATTCATCAACTTATAAAGTTCGAATCAGCGGTCAAGCACAATCCATTAACTTTCTCCATATATTGGTGCAGTTTTCCCTTCAACTTTGTCCATAACAAAACTTCACTAATATTAAAAAAATATTTTTAAAGCTTTTAAATGACTTTGCTCGAACATTTTTAGTTGTTTGTGAGTTATGATTTTACAAAGTTGGAAAATCTTAAAAAAAAAATCATAACTAATAAATGAGTCAGGTTTTTCCAGCAAAGTCAGTTGACACATCTTTTAAAAATTATGATTTACCAATAGTGAAATTTTAACATGGGTAAAGTTGAAGGAAAAAGTACAGTTCACAAGCAGACATCCCGATGTGTCCCCGACACTTCCAACGTTGCAAATGCTAACGAGGCTAATTAACGACGCTCATGCTAGCGAGGGTAACTAACGATCATGTACATGGTAGCGAGGCTAACAACACCTATGTCCATGTTTAGGATGACCGTGATGCCCATGTGAATTTTCAAAGTCGGAAAAAAAAAACTAGAAAATTCATTAAAAAAAATTAAACGATTCATGAATTTTTGAGATTTTTTTTTTGCCGAAACTATAGTTTTTGTCCCAAAACTGTAGGTTATAATACACGATTTTTGGGCCAAAATCACATGTTCTTATTTTCGCACCAAAATCTTTCCACACTCAAATCATGATTTTTAAGGATTCCTCGAGTTTATAAAACGCAAAAATATTAACTCGTTTATTTTTTACAATTTTTCAAAGTCAGAAACTAGAAAATTCATAAATAAATAAAAACAATTCGAGATTTTTGAGTTCCTTCAAGTGGAACACCTTTTAAACAAACATGTTTTACCAATGGTGAATTTTTTAATTTTTTTTGTCGAAACCATAATTTTTCATCCAAAACCGTAGGTTATAAACACACGATTTTTGGGCCAAAATCGCATGTTCTTATTTTCGCACTAAAATCTTCTCACACTAAAATTATGATTTTTAAGGACTTCTCGAGTTAATAGAATGCAAAAATATCGACTCGTTTATATTTTACAATTTTTCAAAATCGAAAAACTAGAAAATTCATAAAAAATTCGAGATTTTTGAGTTCTGTCAACTAGAACACTTTTGAAAAAATATTTTTTAGAATTTTTTATTTTTTTTTACCGAAATCATGATTTTTTACCAAAACCATAGGTTATAACACACGGTTTTTTAGCTAAAATCGCATGTTCTTATTTTAGCACCAAAATTTTCTCACACTCAAATCATGATTTTTAAGGACTACTCGAGTTAATAGAACGCAAAAATATCGACTCGTTTATTTTTTTTTACGATTTTTCAAAGTCAGAAAATTAGAAAATTCATAAAAAAAAATAAACGATTCATGATTTTCGACTTCTTTCAAGTGGAATACCTTTTTTTTAAAAAAAAAAACATGTTTTATCAATGGTGAATTTTTGAGATTTTTTTTTTGCCGAATAACACTACTCTCTCTCATAATTGATCATTTTAAGTATCATAGGCTCATAACACCTCTTAATGGCCTTTGTTATTTTTCTTTTGAATTGTACTCTGAGACATATATGAGTGACAAACAGTGATATAAAGTGTATTGAAAAAAAAAAAAAAAAACCTTGTAGGCCGGCAAATATGTTGAATGATTCTAGCTAGCTATATTCATATACAAGTCCTTCACGTCTACACAGAATTGTCTGATGCCAAGGCATTGAGTGGAGGTTCAACAAAGAAAAGTAGACAGCTTAGAACAAGAACAAACGCTGTGAAGAGAAAAAGTGATTTGCAAGGATTAGCATAACGTCTAACAAGTGTGATTCCTTCATCTTGGCCACTTGTTGAAGATGATGATGCATCATCCAGTTGAAGACTAGGGCATGTCAAAAACCCATATGCTATTCCTGTCAATGCAGCTCCAAAATGTGTCCTGCAACATTTACGCAACAAAGGGGTGTCAAAAGCAAATTTGAATTTCACTAGAGATCAAATTTATGAGCGTGAATCAAGATAAATCAAGGTAGATGTTGTTCGCACTCCCCGAAAGTTATTCTACTATTCAAACTCATTGTTTTACTATTTTCAAACTCACAAAAGGATTGCATGATGAGTTTCTGGGTGAATGAATAACATTGCCCTAAATCAGATGGCATGTAGCAAATAAGTCCTTTATCATATACTTGAGTTGGTTTTAAGCTTACCAGTCATCTATTGGACCAAAACTGCTCAATGTGAAGGTAAGAGCTGTAGTTATTATTGCCTTTTGGAACATACTATCTGAGACCTCTTTTGCAATTATATCTTTGTTTTGGATCTGGTAAATTAGCCAAGCTCCAATCATGGCAAAAATTGGTCCCTGTGATCAATTTATGAACATAGTCAGTAAGAAGAGGTATAACCCTACATGGGACAAAAGAAGATGAGGAGCTGCTTACTGTTCCACCAACAGTTGGTTCTGGTGTGTGAAGAAAGCTAATCAAATTTCCAGAGATTCCTCCAAGTATATAGATCAAGAAAAATGTGAATGAACCATAGCCTCTGCACACTTTAGGTCCAAATGTGACAAGCCCCCAAGAACCAATAGCTATGTGAATAAGTCCTGAGTGCTGCATACACAAATGTTTCTAAGATCTAGGAAATCATATGAAATTGAGTCAATCATATGTCACATTACAATTCAATTCCTATGTACCCAATGCAAGTATCACAACTAATTGTTAGACAACCATTGTGTCCCAAAAGCTCAAGCTACAGGGGCTAACACCCTAGCTCACATGCAGCCTCAACCTGCATATGGAGAGGCAAACGACACAACCACAAAGAACTGGGGGAGTGATTTCGAGCTCTAAAGCAGCAAACAAGGGTTTGGTACCATGCTAGACAACCACTGCACCCCAACGCTTAAGCTATCAGGGAATGGGTCAACAATATATATCAAGCCAACACTAATAATAACAAGATAAATGTTAAACGGAAACAGAATGGAAACACGAACCCAATTATCAATCTTGTACCAGAAACATCGGTGTGACTAGCCTCCACCATTCTCCGACCAGGATCAAATCATTTATCTTTGCTCCATATAACAATGGAAGAGAAAAGAGCTCCAAGTCAGAATTCCTAACTGGACTTGCCATCTCAAACAGAAAAACTGCAATGTTTATAGAACCCAGTATGCTTCTGCAAGATCAGAAAAGCATGTTTTCATTATTTATGTGCTACCAGGTTTTTAATATTCATCATGCACACAAATATTCATTCAGATATATAAAGCAGGATCTTACATCAGGTAGAGGTCAGATATTTCACTCTCTTGACCTTGATCATCGCTTGTACTTATAGGACTTATGTAGCTCTTGATCAGTTTCCTCCCATCGCCTTTTACAGAATCTTGAATGATAGATAATGGTTTTGGAACAGTATTGTCTTCAGCAGCAAGATCAATTGGTTTTTCAATTGGGTTTTCATCTGAGGCAATAGAAAAAATGAAAAATTAATTTCCTTGCTAAAGATAGATCAGCTAGCAGATATGTATATTACCTTTATTAAGTTTTCCAAGATAAGCATCAAGATACTCCAACTCCTCCTTCAATGCCAAACGATCATTTTTTCTGCTGATAATTGCCTCCCTTTTCTTGTGTGAATCTGGATACACAGTGGTGCTATTCTGGAGCTTTCCAAAATAAGAATCTAAAGAACTCAGTTGCTTCTCCGTTTGAGAATCTGATGCATACCGAACCGTTCCAAGATCTTCTTGTTGTGAATTATGTCCTAAAATGCATCTTAGACGGCTTTCTAGTCCTTTAGATGAACTTGGCCCTCTTATTACATAATGTAAGGGTTGAGTATGGCCTTTGTATGGAATCCTGTAGCATATTGGAACCAAAGCCATCTAATCCTGAATTGAGAATTAAACAAAAGTTTCAGAGGTTATCGTAGACAACTCTAACAGCAATATATACACAGGTTTTTTTTGGTCAGATCAATACGTACATGTATTAGATAAGGATAACGATCTCTTGCTGGATAATTTACATGGTATGTTTTCAGAATGTCAATTCGATGGTGGTGAATTAATAAGAGTGCCGACTGTCCTTGTTAAACATGTCACACTATTATTTGTGGAAACAAAGCTAGGATCAAATTAAAGCTAGTAGTACTGAATGCACATGTGCTTGCATGTGTAATTGACTAACAGGTAGAGTATCTCATCCTCATAATTACTAGCTTGCTAGTAGTACTACTACTGAACATTAATTCAAGTTGGAAGAAACATTTCAGGCCCCTCAATTATGAAGTACCGTGTCATAATTAAGCAAGTTCACAATCACAACATAAATGAAACCAGACTCTATACACTCTCCCCCTGAAATTACAGTACCAAAGGAGGAGACTTTTCTTTTAAGTTTGTACTATTTTCTCAGCAACCGAACAGAGGCCAGCATTACTGTAATCTTTGGCGGGTTAATTTGGCCTCTTTAATGTAATATCCCTTTGTCCAAAAAAAACAAAACACAGAGGCCATCTTTACTAAAGAATACAGAACACAAGTGGATTTGAGAAAAGAACAGAGATTTTAAGAAAATGCCTAGGTACCTGAAATCCCAAATTATTGCAAAATTGGTATTGTTATTGTCTCCAAAGCTCTTGGGAGTTTGGGGGGCCAACTCTGACTCTCTGAGGTTGTTATTCCATTAATGGAACCTCAGTGTGGCCAGACAGACTCAAGTACATACAAGATGAAGTTTACAGTTGAAACTTGAAAGGAACAGGTCGAATGACTGGGATCGATTTGAAATCCAAAATACATCCTCTCTTATCTCTGTTAGTCCACTAGAAGATTGCCACCTGTGATTTTCCGACATGCTACTCACAGCCGATAGGTTCGTGATTTGCGTGGACGGGACTACGTGTTTGATACCAGTAGCCATCAAAAACTAATGGTCGAAGAAGACTGGAAGCAAAGCACAACAAATAATTAAATTAATGTATACGTTGATTTGCATGCTTCTGGCTGGGCTGGGCTGGGCTCGAAAATAGCAGATTTCAGCCCAAACAAGTTGGTCTGACCCATCAACAATATTGAGAAGGCCCTAAAGTGGGCTAGTTTTTTCGAAATAAGTGCAGGTATCCGCCCCAAATGGTCAGGGTTTGGAAGGAAAATTTGAGGATGAGGGAGAGATGACCAGGAGGAGGAACTTTTACGGGAACGGGAATGTGAAGGAATAAACCCGTTCCACGGCGCCCCCCATTGCCATCCATAAGCTGGCCCATTGAGTTTCCGGCCATTATTATTAGCCAAATTATGAAACAAATATATCCAATGATCTAATAATGGTAAATATCATAATGACATGTAACCGTGAAAATGAGATGTGGTTGACCGATTGTTTTTGTTACCGTATAGATTTTACCATTTTAACCTTTATAGAATTACCAAAAAGAACATGTTCGAGAATTCGACTAACCCTAACCAGGGGTATCAAGGACCATGAGAATGCACCTTTTAAGGTGGTTGTCATGGAAGGCACAAAGGCAACAATCACGAAGTGATGCTCTCACAATTTTTGACATGTTTCTAAATAAAATTACAACTATACGCTCAAAACCCTAAATGTCATCTCTCTTCTTCTACTATTTAAATGTCGTCTCACTCTCTCACTCTCGTACCGGCCGTCATCTTCTAAATTTTATCTCACTACATTTCCAACTCTTATGCATATCTATTCTTTTTTACGTTCCTAGATCTGTCACTCTCTTTCAAATGCAAGAAGTTTCTAATCTCAGGCTTGAGGGCCGCGCCTCCTACTGGATTCCAGCAATCAAAATAAAAGAAAAGGTAAAAAGAATTTCTAATACATTTATATTCAACTATATTTCTCAGTTTTACAATTCAAAATCATGTACAAGCGTATAACTATTAAATTTAGAGTTTTTTTTATATTTGACATACATATATTTTTCTAAAATGATTTATTTTAGATTCTTAATGCATGTAGTGCTATATAAAGGAATTTCTTTTTACAAATTGGTTGATGATTTTGGACTCGCTCATAGATATTGATGAATATTGAATTATCGATTGCAAGGGAAATTATATGAAAGTTTTGAGTGAGATATATTACAAAATATATGAAAAATGTATTTTTTTTTCTATTCTAGAAGAAAATGTATTTTCATTTTGTTACATTAGAGGGGTTCTAGCCCTTCACCCAATAGTACTTTTTATGTGTTTTTTTTTTATATCTTAGGGGATGAGCGGAATTGAACTTGGGACCTCATCCACACTTGTGGAGAAACATATCATTAGACTAATTTGTTCTCAGTTTTTATGTGTTATTTAATATCAAAATATTAAAAAAAATCTTGATAAAAAATTATTAAAACAATTTTGAAAATAGTTTACGATGAAAAAATATAGTCAAAATTTTAATCAAAGGAAGAATATAGTCAAACATGAATATTGAATGCTATCTTCATGTATGTACATAATTTCTTGGCCAAAAAAAATTGTATAGAATTTTTACAGAAAAGGAAATGAATCCAGGGTTTAAGGTAAAATGGTAAAAAGAAATCCAACATAAACGGTAAATATCCAACCAGACGCTCCTTTCCACACCTACCCAGTCTTGCCAATTAGGGAAGCCTCAGGAGGGAGTGAAATTTCGAAACCTATTTAAAAGGCGGGACGCATGAAGGCAATGTGTCAACGAGCCATTCCGAGTTATATATTGCTGTGTCTTTTGTTCTGTGAATCTGAAACTGAAAGTGAAACAGATCGAGTCAGAGTTCACATTTTTCTTTGTAGACTCTGAAACAGAGAGAGAGAGAGAGAGAGAGAGAGAGAGAGAGAGAGAGAGAGAGAGAGAGAGAGAGAGAGAGAGAGAGAGAGAGAGAGAGACCTTAAAGTGAAAAATCAATATTTTGTTGTGTGCAAAAATGGTCGGAGAAGGAAAATTCTGTCACCAGGTGAGTATTGGGTTTCGGATTCCAATTGGCTATAAATGTTTGATTTATGACAGAATGCTCTGTCTTTTTTTTTTTTGTGGGTTTGTGTGAGGAGAAACTGCATGTGTTTTGCTTAACAAGAAGTTTCATGTGTATGAAGCGTAGACGATTTCTTGTTTGCATGTTTTAGTCAATTTATGTATTTATTGGCTCATTTACTAATTTGAGCGTTAAATTCTTACAGTGTCGCCAAAAGACAACCAAACCTGTGTTCCCATGCAAGAACATGAGGGGGAAAAAGAAGTGCTGCGTCAACGTCTGTCAGCCATGCCTCAAGAACAGGTTAGATTTTTGGAGAATTGATTTTTCTCTCTTTTATTTTCCAAATAAAGTCTGTGAAATAATTAACTAAACTTATATTAATGGACGCACACTGAAAATAGGTATTCAAAGAAAACCGAAGAGGCGGCTAATTTGGATGACTGGAAGTGTCCCAAATGCTGCGGGAGCTGCAATTGCAGTGAGTGCATGTAAGGTTCAACATTGATTAGTACGTATAATAGTTTAGTAGTCTCAAATGAAACTGATACGTACATATTTCTTGGGGTGCTGTATTTGTTGGTGTTCTGGCTATGCTGATTAGACAAATGTGTAATTTCACAGGAAGCGAAGGGGTCAACAACCCACTGGTCGTCTTCCGCCCAACTCCGAGCAGACTTCAGACAAGGTATGGCAGAGTGCTATTGCTTATATTGAAAGTGGAGTTGCTGCATATTCATATTGGTTCATGTCATTTTCATTTTATTGGGATTATGCTAATTTTGAAATATATTTTGATAGGAACCTGCTGAGGTCTATGGGACAAATGGAGAGGAAGGAAATACAGGGAGCGGCACTGATGTTAAGGGCAAGAGGAAGGTGAAGGCTGTCAAAGAGCCCCGCAGAGCTAAGGCCAAGAAGGAAGTACTTGAGCCTGTAGTTCCTCTGCCTCTGGGGGTGCCCTTGACAACTGTAGCGGGCATCGAACTACAACCTCAGGATGTAGGACATGCCCTACAGTTTCTGGAGTTTTGTGGGGCTTTCGAAGAGGTAAATTATCAAACAATGGAATATGAAATGTGAATGCTCAAATGCTAACAGAATTCCTGTGTGGTAGCTATCATAAGAAATGTTGTTACTATGTCAATATTTGGTTTTGTTGTGCTCATTAACTAATATCTGTATCATTAGACCTTTAACTCTCTTTTTTTTTTTCCTCACTCTAGGTTCTTAAATTCAGCAAAGCACAAGCTGAATCTCTCCTGGGAAACTTGATGCGTCAACGAAGTGGGCGCCCTGCACAATACTCCATTGTTCGACTTCACACGACACTCTTGTCTCTAATACAGGACAAGGAAATGGAAGACGAGTAAGAATATTGTCTAGTAATTACCTTTTATGTTATATTCAATTGAATGATCCAATAAACGAATACTTGCAGTCAATTATGCGTACGTTAACACTATAGACCTGTAGTGTTAAGTTTATATGTACGTAAAATACTTGGAGAAATAATATTATTCCCTTAATTTCAGGTCATCGAACAAAAACTCATGGTTTGAAGATATGGGGAAATGCTTCTCGGAGTCTCAACTCCTAATGAAGGAACTGCCCTCAGATTGCTTCAGTAGAGGAGGTGATGGATATGACTCTTTGGACTTCTCACAGAAGCTTAGAGTTCTTACTTTCCTTTGTGATGAGGCTCTTGGCACAAAGTAAGTAGAAAAAAAAAAAATTATATATATATATATATAAATAATACTTATAATTTTCTGATAATTAACTTCTCGATCGATGTTTCCTCCAGATCAGTAAGGACGTTTTACGAAAAAGAAAAAAAAACGAACGGAAAAGTTGTTGCTGCGAAGGATAAGGTAATATCAAATTTAAGCAAGTACGTATTACTTCTATAATTTGGAGCCTATATGTAGTTTTTGACTTGAACTAATCCTATGAACAGAAGAAAAATCTCAATAAGCAGTTGCAAGATGAGGTGCCGAAGGCCATTATTGCAAGAGATGATGCTGCTTCAACATCAGGTCATGAATCTGTTGTTTTACGACTAAAGAATGAAGAAGCTGAAGCTCATGCAGAGTTGCCTGAAGCACAAGGCTTAGCACCCAAAAGTATATATGTTTGAATCCCTTTTCTAATATCTCATTTTATACTAGTGTCAAGAATTAATAGATGAATTGCTCTTTTAATTAGTTAATTTCCTCCTCATGAATGTATGGTACTATGGTTATCACTTTACTAATACTGAACTCGATCTACAGCGAAGCAACAATCTGATTTTGTTCGAAGGGAGCCTTATCTGTTCGATGTTGATGGTCGTGCCTTTTGGAAATTGAAAGGCTATAATGATGGAGATGAGGTGCTGCTTCAAGGTTAGTTTTAACTTTTAACTTTGTACGTATAATTAATTAATGTGTGTATTGTGGAGTTTCAGAGTTATGTACGTGTTTGGCTATTAAATAATTTTTTTATTATTTTGTATTGTACAACAGATATGGGAACCTGGGATGCAGTTGCATCTTTCGATGAAAAATGGTACATGTATGGCGTGGAAATGAAAGAAGCAGTTGAAAAATACTGCTCTTCTTTAAGGTATGGAAATTTAATTGTCTTATATTAGGTATGATTCCCTTTTCAATAAGATGTTGCACTTAGGTAATTGTTTGCTTTGTTTGCAGGACAAAACTGTGTACGACTCGTAGAGCTCGAAGAGCATCCCAAAACCTTCCTTCGAGTTCTGGTAGTAAGGAAGAAGACCTAGAAAATGTGAGTTCTGGAATCAAAGAAGAAGACATGCTCAATTAAGGAAAATGAAATTCAGGAACACATTGGTCATCAAATCGAGTTTTCGCTTAATTTGAGTATATAGTGTGAAATTGAGGAAAAAATGTATTATTGTAACATATGATTTAATTAAAAATTAACATCTTAAAAATTCTCAATGCCGGTCTGTGCATATATGCAAAAGTATTTTATAATCTGAATGAAACTCAATGCTAGTCAACCATACAATAAGCACTAGAAGTTTATTTTTTCATTAAGACAAATTAAACTATAAACAAATAAAAATGAATTTATTTTGAATAACTTGTAGAGACGAAATATTCATAGCTAATAGTTATTCAATTTTTTTTTTAAATTTGAACAAATTTTAAACTATTTTTATTTTTATGGCGCTTGGGCTCAATGAATTAAAGTATTAAACAATGTAAAATAAAATTTGTAACAAATTGGCCATCGAAATTGAGTTTTTAGTTTTGACTTAGTTTGGGTGTATAGTATGAAATTAAGGAAAAATTCATTATTGTAACACATGATTTAATTAAAACTCAGTATTTTAGAAATTCTCGAGATCAGTTAAGGCCAGTGTGCAAAAATATTTTAGAATATCAATCCAATCCAATGCAAGACCTTACAAGCACCAGAAATGTGAAATTTTTAAAAAAAAAATTATTATAGCACATGATTTAATTAAAAATTAGCATTTAAAAAAATTCTCAAGGCTTTGCAAGCGAAAAACTATTTTAAATTCTCAATGAAATCTAATGCGAAACCTTACGAGTACCAGAAATACTTCTTTTTATTTTCACAAATTAAACTATAAAATAAAAATTATTTTGAACAACTTGTAGCGACGAACAGTTCGTCGCTAAAAGTTGTTCAATATAAATATAAAAATTTGAACAAATGTAGAACGAGTTTATTTTGAGGCTCTTATGATCTATGATATAAACAATATAAAAGAATTTTGGCAACATATTTGCTATCGATATTAGGTTTTATCTTAGTTTGGGACTTGGGTGAATGATATATGCGAAATAAAAGAAAAATTCATTATTGTAACACATGATTTAATTAAAAACTAGCATCTTATAAATTATCGAGACCTGTTTGTGCAAGTCTGCAAAAATATTTTAGAATGTTAATGAAACCCAACGCGAGACTTTACTAGCACTGGAAGTGTTTCTTTTTTATTTCGACAAATTAAACTATATAAAATAAAAATATATATTAATCTTGAACAAAGTTTTAGTGCACGTAACATTTCATTTATGCACTTAATTGAAGAAATATAACTGGAAAGAGAAAAAAATAAGGCGTTTCTTAACTGGTCTTAACAATTAACACGATAATTTTTTTGTAGTATTTGTGCATGTCAAGCCTTCACAAGCACTATGGCATAAAATTTTGAAAAAAATAAAAAAGTTGAATTTTTAGTGAAAAGTCGTGTAAGGGGTTTGACCCAAATTAGGTTAAATCAAAAGCTCGAGTGAAATGCCATTTTTTTTGTACTCATATGATACATTCATTGAAAAGATTGGGTCTCTCGGGCTCCAACTCTAGGTACCATTGTCTTAAAATTACGACTTTTTAATGGAAAGAAAATTATTTATAATGTTTACAAAGTCTTGGGAGTACGAGGAATTAAGTTACGATTAAACTAGACTTTGAAACCCAAACGAAAATGAAGCGGGGAGGATGAACTTTTGCAATATTAATAGGGGATGCACGTAAAGGAAAAAACTCGTTGCTCTGACGAATTAGGTCTCGTAATGGCATGTTACCATAAAAATGAGATTTATTAGTTACCAACTTACCATATGAATTTTACCATTTTGAAATTTCATTCATAATCCTCGGGACACCAAAATATATAATAAATAGAAAGAAAAAAAATTCCCAACAAGATCACGCCTTTCCCTAATCTGCCCCTGAAATCAAATCGAAATTATATCCCAAAAATTTGAGGGCGAAATTTCTCCCGCTAGATTGGGCGAATGAAATTCAAAAGGCGCGCGTCGCCTGGTCTTCAAATGTCACTCTGACCCAAATTGAAATCCAAATTCAGACAGAGAGAGAGAGAGAGACAGAGAGAGCACAAGTGTCTGAATCCGACTGAAACTCAGAGTCAGAGAGATCTCAGCGTCTGGCAAATGGCCGGAGTTCGTGTCATCGGAGGCCGCATCTACGATTCCGAGAACGGAAAAACCTGTCACCAGGTGAATTGCTTAATTGGGTTTTCTCTTCCCCCTTTTGATTTTCAATTGTTTGGGGTCAATTTATCTAATTTCGAGAAATTAGGGCAAGTAGAATTTCTAATTTGGGGTCAATTTATTTACAGTGTCGGCAAAAGACTAGGGATTTTGTAGCGTCGTGTAAGAACCTGAAGAAGGACAATGTCTGCACCATTAGGTTTTGTCATAAATGCCTCTTGAACAGGTTAGATTTTGGGAATCTTTTCTTATTTATTTTCCGAATAAATTTTGTGTCTTTGTGATGTGATGATGAAATTGATATTGGGTCTGGAAATAGATATGGAGAGAAAGCTGAAGAGGTGGAGCTTTTGGATACCTGGAATTGCCCCAAATGTAGGGGCGAGTGTAATTGTAGTTTCTGCAGGTAACTGTTTGACTTTAGTATAATTTAGTTGCTAAAATGGATATTGCTTTAGCTTGTATTGTAGTTGATGGTGTTTTGGCTATGCTGATTAGAAAAATGTGTAATTTCCCAGGAAGAAACAAGGTCTCAAACCCACTGGCCTTCTTGTTCACACAGCCAAGGAAAGTGGATTTGGTTCTGTTTCGGAAATGTTGACCGCGAGAGGACCAGAAAATTTTGGTATTGAGAGGAAGGCTTCAGACAAGGTTGGGTGGTTTACTGGTTTTGCAGTTGCATGTTGATATTTGTTTATGTTATCGTAATTTGATTGAGACAGCGTTGTTTAAGTGGGTTTATGCTGTTACTTTTTGATAGGAGGCCGTCGATGGAAAGGAGAATTCTGTTGATGGAAAGGTTGAGGCCAGCTTGAATTCAACAGAAAACCCTGATGGGAGAGAAGTCAAGAAAACAAAGCGGAAAGGATTGAAGGAAATTTGTAATGGCAGCACAGATGACCCTAAAGTTTCCGAGGACCTATCTGTAAAAGAGGTGAAATCAAGAAAGAGAAAAAATAAAGATCGAAGAGAAGAAGCAGATGATGGGAAATTGCAAGGTGAAGAAGTTCAAAATGTTGTGAAAAACAATGATGTCAAGGGCAAGAAAAAAGGCAAGGGCAAGGACAAGAACAAGACTGTTAAAGAGACTTGCAGAGTTGAGGAATGCACCATTAATATTCTGAACAAAGAAGTTGAGTCTGAACTTCCTTTGCCTCAGGGCACCCTCTTAACAAGTGTCTTGGGAATTGAACTACCTCCTGAGGATGCTGGAAACGCTCTGCAATTTTTGGAATTTTGTTCAGCTTTTGGAGAGGTAATTTGAACTTTTGTTCTATTAAATATTAGATGCATGTTGCTCTAAATCTTGTTTGTTTTGGGTAGACAATCACATTGCTCTAAATCTCATTGTGATTTTCTATTACTATAGGTAATGTACTGTTATAAACCTTTCCGATTTTGATTTGACGCAACTAATCTAATGCAAGCTTAATAAGTGCTTTATCTTTGTTTACATATCAGTGATTTTAAACTTTGCCTCATTACTGCTTTCACAATGTTAAATTGGCCCCTTTCATTGATAGTCAAATTGACATGTATAAATTGGTCCCTTTCCTCATTATTTGCCAAAAGAAGGGGGGGATAACATCTTGTGTTCTTGATGAAGTAGCTGCTCTCAAAATTAGACACTCACTTGGTGTTTGACCATCAAATACTGAGATGGCATTACTGAATTATTTACATTGATGATTAAATGCTCACAGCATCCAAATGTTTTCTGTTCTAAAAAAATGCTATTAATTGTTCATATTTAATTTTGTTGTGCAAAGTCATTGATGAATACGTATTATTAGATCTGAATTTTTTTTTTCTCTAGGTTCTGAATTTCAAAAAAGCACAGGCTGAATCAATACTTGGAGAATTATTGCGCCAACGAAGTGGGCGGAATGGCCGCCCCGGACAATACTCCTCAGTTATCCGGTTTCACATGCAACTCCTATCTCTACTACAGGAGGATATGGGAGACGAGTAAGAATTCTGCCTTCTAACTTTCATATATTATTCAATTGGATAAAGTACTTAAGGTTGAATGGTGAAGAGAATTCACCCAGTTTAATTTTGAACACTTTATTATTGGGATTATTTAAATAAAATACGTGAAGAAATAGTTGACTGTCGATATCATTTCCTTGTTAGGCCTTCATCTATAGATCAAATAAGCCAGAAAAATTCATGGTTCCAAGATCTGGGTAAATGCATCTCTGACTCTGAGGCCGAACACCTATTGAAGGAACTGCCTACAGATTGTTTCAGTAGAGGTGGTGCCGGATATGATATCTTAGACCTCTCTCAAAAGCTCAGACTCTTAACTTACCTTTGTGATGAGGCGATTTGCACTTCGTAAGTAGAAAGAGAGAGTATTTTGACTATAAATTACAAATTTCCTGTTTTGTGGGTTAAGAGTAAGATGAGAACTTTTCAATCTTTCCTCCAGTAAACTGAGGAGCTGGATAGAAGAACAGAATGAGAAAATTGTTGAAAGCGAAAAGGAAGCGAGAGGAAAACTTAACGCAGCTAAGGATAAGGTAAAGATAAAGTATAATGGAAGCATCCTTTGGAGCCTACAAGTTAGTTCTGTTTAAAACGAATTTTAATTTTTATGTACAGGGAAAACTTCTCAAGCGGAAGTTGCAAGATGAGGTGGCCAAGCTTATTATTGCAAAAAATGGTGCTCCTCTGTCAATTTCGGAACATGAAGCTATTGTTTCACAAGTAAAAAGTGATGCAGCTCAAGCTCATGCAGAGTTGCTAGAAGCAGAGGGCATAATGCCTAAAAGTATGTTCCCATTTCTAATATCTTTAGTTCACTGTATTTTTAAGAATACATGAGCTGTTTATCTGGTACAAGTGCTGTTTCTTCACGTATGTCTTTGTTATACCGTCATGTCTTTCACTACTCTTTTTCATACATGTATTAGTTAAAAGTTCCTTGGACATATTTTGTAGAGAAAAAAAGATGTGATGTTGTAAGAACGGAGCCTTATCTCGTGGATGTTGATGGCCGCGTCTTTTGGAAATTAAAGGGTTACAATAATGGAGATGATATGGTGCTTCAAGGTCAGTTTTAACTGTGTCAAATTTACTGAGTTTAGTTCCACCTATGAGTTTGGATATTAAATTTAGTATTGTACAGATATGGGGACCTGGGATGCGGTTGTATCTACAGAACAATGGTTTGTTTATGGTGCGGAAACAAAAGAAGCAATTGACAAATACTGTTCTTCTATACGGTATGCACAGTTACTTGTCTTACATTTTCAGTTGTCATTGTCCTGCCAGTATGCGCGCTAATTCATAAGATGTAAAGCGGGATAGAACTGTAATGCAGCTATCCAAAACTCACTGTTCTGTTTGTTTATAAAGGTAATAACTTGAGCGTTTGCTGGTTTGCAGGAGAAAAAAGTTAAGGAGTGGAACTGTGTCCCCAACTGTTCCCCGTGAAAGCGATGAAGAAAACATGTAGATGAGTGCTATGGTTGATTCAAATGGCATCAACTCCTAATTTGCTTTGCAGTTGAATAGTATAGACCATTGAGATTAGCAAGAAACTGGCTGCTTCTGACCGGAAGGAATTGTGTTGGTGTTGTAGAAGTAGGTACACACACAGTTGCAAGTATTTTGGCTGCCCTGGTGTTTGCACATCTTCTTGTATTGTAAAGCTGCCTCAGAAAGTGTTGTATTTTGATTTGTAACTGGGAATTGTACCCCACTACCCCACTATTTTTTGGGCGATCTGGAATTGTACACAGTGGAATCTGTTATCAGTAATTTCTGACGTCATATTGAAAACTTGCCCAGATCCATTTTGATATTTGGTACACAGTTTTATATCCAGCATCCACTTTTAGATTCAGGATTGCAAGATTAATTGTGTTGACATATATATAACTAATATTTCTATGATCAGTATAGTCGGTATTAACCAAATTCAAACCAAATTTTTTTTTTTTGTATTTTTCGGTTTCGGTTTTCAAAAGTCAATTTATCAAATTGAAAATATTCGATCGGTTCGGTAATTACCAAACCAAATGGCAGCCCGTAGCCATATAATTTTTCTGTTCTTTGGGGTCAAAACTGAAACCTCCAAGAAAAAAAGAGAATTTTTTTTTGTTGCCAAGAGAAATTGAATAAATAAAAAAAGACAAATGAGAAGAAGAAAAAATGGATAACATGAAGCCACGTAAACAGAGATTTGGCGGTTGGGAGCTGCCGGCCACTCCAAACTTCTCTGCTCTGCTCTCAAGTCTCAGCCTTTCTCACACACAGAAACAAAAGAAAGCCGAAAATGGCAACTGCAAGCACCACAAGAGGAGGAGGAAGCATCCTTTGCTCCCACTGCGAACTCTTCAACCGCCACCGCTTTCTTTCTCTACACCCACCTCGTCCCCTCCTCCATAAACCTCTCTCATCAAAGCCCATCTCCACCTTCCTCGTCCATTCGAAGCCCATTGGGCCCAGATTGAAATTGGCCACCCCAAGAGCCGCCGACACTCCCTCCGTCCCTGCCACCGGCGACAAAGCCATCGTCACCGATGACCAGTTCTCCCTCGCCAAGGTGGGATTAAAGTTCACAGCTTTTTCTGATTATTGTTTTGTTCATTCATGTTGATGACGTAAAGGTGAAATCTTTGCAGGTTTCATTTGGTGCTATTGGCTTGAGTGGTGGGATTACACTGTTAGGGTAAGTTCTTAATCCTAATTTTGTACTTGGGTAGTAAGCATTGATTGTATCTGATACTGTGAAGCATATGTTTGTGTTTGTGTTTGTGAGCAACAGGTATGGATTTGGGGCCTATTTTAATATCCTACCTGGTTCTGAGTGGTCAGCATTGATGTTAACATATGGGTTCCCTCTTGCAATCATTGGGATGGCTTTCAAGGTAGAATCAATATCTTGTGCAAAGCACCTAAAAATAGAATTTAAGAATATATTTTGCAAGGTTTTGTTGTGTAGATGGTTTATGTTAGCTTCATAATCCAGTGTTATAGTGTCATTTGTGTGATAATGCAAATGAGTAGCAAATAAGAATAAATTAATTTGTCTTTCGATTTGCTTTATAGTATTTTCATTGCTCGGTTTTGCAGTATGCAGAACTTAAGCCAGTGCCATGCTTGACTTATTTGGATGCTCAGGAATTAAGGGAAACATGTGCCACCCCAATTCTTATACAGGTAGCTCCCTTGAATTGAATTATTCTTTAATCACCTTTGGTATTTTTAAGAAAATGGATAGCTTGCATATAATGTGATAAATTTATTACGTCACCGTCAAAACTTAGGAGTTGAATGGGCCAGTAATTTATGTTGTCATTGTGTCTTTCTTATTAAACCAGCTTGTATATAGGCATCATTTAATGTAGTGTTCTCAATGACCGAACATAGGAATGCTTTCGTTCTTGTCCTTACAGGCTATAGCAATATTGAACTTAGGTAGAAATTAAAGCTCCATGGTTTGAGACTTTATTTCATGACCACAATCTCAGTATAAGGAACCTAACCTCAAGTTGATAATGAAAAAGGATCATTTTATGAAAATATATGTTTCAGAGTTGGTAATCAGTATCACCAAAGTAGAATGTTGAGAAATGTCATCAATCCCTTTGAACTTTGGGGTTAGTTCTAAACCCCTCTTGAATTCTGTTTTGATCGATGTCCACCATGAACTATTGGGCATTGTAAATATCCCAACCTGTTTCCAATCCGTAGAAAAATGGATGGAAATAACATGTGCTACTGCCCAATCATCTAAATGTTCAGGTTGGATGACGATCTTTCCCCTAATGTTTCTTGAGCTAATGATGCTGACCATTAACATAAAATCTGAGTACCTTCATAATCGCCAGAAAATTTTGCACAAGTTCAAGCTCAATGAACTCTCTTCTTGTGATGATACACGCCAATTGTGCAGCACAACTAAGCCTTGTCCTGTATCTTCTGACTCTTTGAGTAATGGGTAGATAAATTTGGCCTCTTGTACCAACATCAAGGCATTAGTTCTCTTTTTTGGTTATTTACCCAAATTATTATAGAATATGGAATGACATATCTATATTTAGGTCAGGAATGATGTTACGAGATATCGCTATGGGGATGAGCAGCATTTGGATGAGGCACTAAAACGCATTTTCCAGTATGGTCAGGTATGCTGTCTAATTTGTGTGCATGTATTAGACATGAATTCGTCTATTCAGTTGTTTGGGATATTGGGACAGAGAAAGTTTTGGTCTGTCCTATCCTGTTCAGAAGTCAGTCAAGTTACTCATTATCTGCTACAATATGTCACTTGTAATTGCAGTTAGATGTACACAATCTTATGCTCAATGCAAGTATTTGGTACACCTTGTTGATAGGATATGCTTCAAACTCTGTTTTGGGCTTGATATCATTTTTCGATCTGTTTTACTTTTCAGGGCGGGGGAATTGCTCGAAGGAGTGCGCCTGTTCTCCAAAAAATTCGTGAAGAGGTATGCTACAAGCGTATAAAGTTTTGATTACTTCCCATTAACTAAACCTTTTTTAAGGTCTGAATGTATTACAGCAAATATTGCGGCCATAGGCTCATTAGTTTTGAGTTTAGAAATTCAATTCAAGTAGAATTTTATTCTTCTGTTTCGTATCACATACAAGAACAGATGGAGGATCATGATGATTGCTTAATTATTTTTAAGTATCTTGCACTTAAACGGATCCAAATGTTGCAGATCTTATAGTTTTATCCTTCACCTTTTCTAGAGGCCTTTCTTTCTAAGTTGATATTCAATGAGGTTTTAGTTGATCTGTGTCTGAGTATCGTTGTTATCAGTATTCCTCAGTTTCTGCTATCTTATCTTGCTACAATATGTTAACAGGTCACTGAAGATGGCAGATACTGTCTAGTCCTGATATTCGAGGCAAAAGCTTTACAGTTGTCTGATTTTGAACAAAGACAGGTAAAATTTATGAGCCTAAAGAAAGAATCCTGCTACTTTTTTAGGTCTGAGAATGAAATCCTGCTTCAATTGTTTAACATTTATTGATATTCAAATTCATTCATGTTTTGAACTTCTATTGGGTTGATGGGATGATAAATGATTTGGCCTTCTTGCAGCTTAAAGATTCATTAAGCCTTAATTTTCCGAATAGCAATAAATACTTACTGATTTATCAATTTCTATAATTTTTCTAGGCTAAATTTACATCATTCTTCGGACCAGGAATTACAGCTGAAATTGGTGAGTATTGATCCTACATGTTTCTATTCTAAGTGACAAATTTCAAGTTATAGATTAAGAGGGCTGAAAATTCATACAACAATTTGAATTTTGCTGCTGTATCAATTTTTTCAAAATAATTCTTATTTAAGTTTCTGGTGCAGCCAAGGGAGAGGAGAATCTATATGAAGTCAGACTTATTTCCAACTCCAATGTTAACCCCACTGCATCGCCGTTGTAAAAAATGTATATGATAGTTTAATCCAACACTCTTATGCATGATAGACTCATTTTCATTACACAGCTTGTAAAACCTTTGTTTATATTTAGTTGGCAACCTTATTGTATCATACACAGAATTTTGCAGAGAGAATCAAAAAGAAAAATGAGCAAAATTTAAGTCATTATCACCCATCCCTTCTGCTTCAGATTCCATTCTCTATGTGGTTTATTGGTTTGTTGAGGCTTGGCACATTTCTTGAAGATTTATATCTTTCTGATATTTTCTGCTTTTAACTACCTGGGAGTCCCCAGATCAAGCAAAAGAGTAAACCAACCTAGTAAGATTCATACCAGTACAGTTTCTCCTAGATTTTCATATTTTCAGAATTTTTTGCCAAGAGTTAACAATATTTCAGTTTCTTACAAAATAAATATCAAGTTCTGTTTTGGATAGAGAGTGTACCACTTTTAAGGCACAAACAAAAAGCATGCACGTGAACCTTTTGTCAGCCAATTTGGACCATAAACAAGAACAAAGCATAACTATAACTACAGTAAAAGAAAACCGATACAAAACAACCACTAAATACCCCATTAGTGACCCTGCAGCAACAGTTCTGAAGGTTGAGAATCTCTTAGACCCCTCCAATATATATTCGCTACCTTATTGATTTTGAGCTCTCTTTGTTTTATTTCAGCACCCTTTGAGATGAGAAAGAAACATATTCTTCTTTCTTGGTTTGTGTTTCTCTCTGTACCTTTTTCTCATCCATGATAAGCACCCACCTTGCCTGCACTTTCGCTCATCTTTTTTCTTTCTCTCTTCCTTTTCTTCTTTTGTTTCTTCTTCCTCTTCTGTATCCTTCAATTCCATCTGCACTTATTAAATAATTCACACATCAACTCACATATTTAATTACATCTTTATTATATATATATGACAATAAGAGACATAAACTGACATAACCCTTCTGTTAAATGGGGCTTCTAGGCTTAATGATCTACGGCTTTTTGTTCGATACATATTTTGAAACATTTTGATGATGTCATATTTTCTACATCTCGAGTTTGAGATTTTGGTCTCTTGGTCATATTTTTTGGTAATTGACTAAAAAATTGACGTCTTTTATTCATAACATAACATATTTTCAAAATTAGTATGACATGTCGATCCATATTAAAGAATGAGAATGTCTCAAGAACTATAGGAGGTTTGTGGCTGGTCCAAACTCTATGGTGCAACCAAAATGATTAGCCTAGTAATTTTAGGTCAAATGGTTTAGAAGAAGACCATAATCCATCTCAATAAATGAAGTGGACATAGCTGAATAGCAAGAGACTGGTGTCACTTTCTACAACCATCAGCCACCAGTCACATTATATATGACCTTATATCACATGGTATCAAACATCATGAAATGACACAATTCCCTCACAGATGCAGGTACAAACAGCTCACAAGGTCTAACACCAAATTTGTACTGAACAATAATGAAATCACAAGCCCAGAAACACATGACCATCTTTTCCAAAAAGGAGAGGGAAATAAAGCAGCAGTGACAAGGCATTTTCATGGAGAACCCCAAAAGATCAAAAGGGCAATAAAAAGGGAGGAATCCTTGTTAACATTTGGACTCAAGAATCTTCAGTGTTTCCACAACAAAACAAAAGGAAGGGATGAAAAGCAAAAAACACATAGCTCATAACTTCATACATGACAGGGAAAGAAAGGTAAAGTAAATTGATAGTGGGCATAGAAATTGTTCAAATTTGTGAAAATGAGTCATCCAGGGGTTTTAGAGCACAGTTTTATTTCAGGAAAAATGTTAGTCCAAACCACAGACTGTATGTGCTGGAAAGCAGGGCCACTTGGGGCATGTGCCATGAAAACAAAGAGGGACCAATTCAATCTAAATCCCCTACCGTGAGAGATTTTAATGGTCCCCATATACAGAAACACATCATTAATTAGAAAAAAAAAACATCCTTATTAACCTGAAAATACAACCATTCACATACACAAGCATAGCTTAACTTCTAGCAGTTATATAGAAAGAAATATCTACAGCAACATACCTCTTCTTCTTCTTCAGATTTTGGTTTTGAATTTGAATTTGGGGAATCTCCACTGCGACATCGATTCGACATTCTCTCCACAATGGGAGGAGTTGAAGCAGGGCTAAGACTACTAGAACTGATATCAGGAGGAGTGCTTTGAGTTCCAACATCTCTGGTCATACCCTCATTTTTCTTTTCTGCACCAAAAAAAAAAAGATAGTGATTTTAGTACTTAACCATTTGTATGCAAGTGAAAAACAATAATAAGTATGAAGCAAGAAATAAGTGTTGGAACCTGGAATTGGGAAATGACGAACGAAGTCTTCTTTTGTGGAATTAGTAAGGTTGGTATGACTTGGTCTTGTGTGAGAAGAGTAAATAAGAGGTGCAGACATTGTAATTCGATTAGTTATGTTTCGAAATGATCTTCCACTAAGTGTTTTTGCAGACAAACACTCCATTGGAACTTGTCCTGAAAGAGGGTTGCATATATATTTCTCTGCTTCATTCCACTTTGAATTCAAAGCAAACCCATCAGGCGATAAGGCCTCCCAACTATTATAGGCTGACCTTGCTTGCAATGCTGCAAAGAAACACACAAATCCACTCAGCATACATAATGCAATTTTGAACTAATAACATCATAAAGTTCATGATCATGATGATAAAAAAAAAAAAAAACGTTACCTTTGAGGGCTGTGGTGAATGAGTAAGTTGCAGGGTCGATTTCATCTGCACAAAAATGTGGAAGAAGTTGTGAGCTTGTAAGAAATAGGTTTTAATTTTGAGTCAGAAAAGAGAAAAGGGTACTAGTTACCTCTTAAGCCATAGCCAGGAGAAGAAGCAGTGCTAGAGATGGTGATGTTTGATCTGAAAGACCTTGTGTCTTCTCTAAAGCTTCTAATGTATGATGCTGAGAACCTTCTGGAATTTGTGTTTTCGCGGCTGATTCCTTTAGCCTTGACAGCCCAATCTCTCAGACTAAACTCAGATTCTTCTCGTCTTCGAGAAGTATATGGGGATTCTTCCATGGTGAAGATCAAGAAATGAAGATCAATAAGCTAGCTAGCTAACTTGGTTAAGTTTTGGGATGATTAGAAGCTGGAGGCCACATTAACAAGTGTAAGAACATATGGAGCAACTTTTAAACTTATGAAATTTCCTTGTGTTTCTTGTGGGAAGATATAGTCAAAAATCAGCACTTAAACGTAGCAAGCAGTACATGAGATATGCATAAACTGATGATTTGGTTGCCAATTCCACACACGCAGACACGCAAGCACAAAAGGGTGAAACATTCACTTTCTCCAGAAAAGAAAAGAGTAAATGCTATACAGTACAGATTTTAAGATTGAGGAATATATTTTTACCTCCATAAAATTTATGCGCACCAGTATGATTTGGTTAAGTATTAGTACATTTTTGACCAATTTGGTCATCTGGTTAATCCTGGGACCAAAAGAAAAAAAGGGTGATTGTGTTTGTAATGGTGTGGTAATTTTTGTCAATATGGTGTTAAAATCTTTTAAGGAAAAAATAGTTATTTATATTTTCTTTTAGGAATTTTTTAAAATTTCTTTTAAGAAAAATTTAATAATCACGAGACCTTACCTTAAGAATGCATGTTTACCATAAAAAAATTACCAATTTATGCATGTTTGCTGGAGGAATGCATATTTTCATTAGAAAATATTCATGATTTATGTTGATTAAAGAAATTTGAGTTTGAATCAAAGTGAGCAACACATATCATTGGATGAAGCTCTTGATTCTGAGAACTCCTCAACATGAAGCAATGGACATACTCATACCAATAAAAACAAAAAGCAAAGTGAAAACGTCTAGGGTTTTCTTTCATCGTTGTATTTGTTCAAGTGACTGATATAAGATGGTTGATAAATGTTAAGGGAGAGAAAGTAGATCAGGTGGGATACGAGAGATGCCTGGAGGTAGATGAGGTTTGACCGGCTATCTTAATTAATTTTAATAGCAATTTTTAATTGTTTTTTCTTAAAGAAAATTAACTATATAGAGTAAGGGTATGGTATGTTAACATTTCTCATACATAATGATGAAGAGATAAAGTCATTGTTAGAGTAAATAAGGTCATCATTAGAGTAAATTAGGTTCTCGTTTGAGTTATTAAGTCATAAAAATTGTAATTATAATGTTTTACGACTTGAAGACACATATTACTACTTTGACAACTCATGTGGTAACTATAAAAAAGCTCTTGTTAAGGTAAATATGGTCCTCATGAGAGTAAATAAGTTCTCGTTGAAGTAATTAAATTCTAAAAGTAATAATTGTACGTATGAGATACGTTAACATACACTAGAATTTTCCATTTTGAAGATATGTTAGAAATATTAAATAGAAAATGATGATGTAACCGATGTCACATCATTTGAGATCTCAAATTCGATATACAATTTTTGAGATCTTAAAGCATTTTTCTTTCCACCAACGTAAAAAGTTGATAAGAATATACACTGTTCTTTGCGTACGGGCAGTATTTGAAAGGTTTCTGCACCAAGTGACACTAATTGATCTAAAGAATCTTAGAATTGCTATATAACAACTGAACCGTGGGTCACAATGTTTGTTGTACTATAGCACTGATAATGAAATGTTGTGGTGAAATTTGGTACAACCAAATTGAGCATTGGAATGTGAATGAATTATGAATGCACCAAGCTTTTCCTAGGTGGGAACCTGTTTTGAATAAAGCCGGACCAAAAATGATTGGATCAAATTGTGAAATTGTATTCCAATTGACAGAAAATTGTGCAGAAACATCTATAATGAAGTGAGCACAGGTAACATGGTAGTAGAAGTACTGAGAAGTGAAGCACGTGCCTGTTGAAGGTTAATTCGGAAGGGTTTAATCAAACAAAATGCCTATTTTGCTACTAAAAATCAGATATTGAGCAAATGGTTCCCTAATCATCAAACTGTAAAATGTTTCTTCATGATGGTATTATTAGTGGCGGATTCATGAACTGTTCCAGATATGCCACACATTTGCTTTGCTTTCCTAGTTACTCCCTTCATAGCTTATTTGAGACAATTTGTCGAACATATTGTACTAAATACTCATATCCAAAATATAATTTAATGGTGTGAATATAAATCGAAGCAACGATTCTTTAAGTAGTACCCCTATACCCACGAATGCATATCAGTGACTGTTTCACCTCGAAAATTCAATAATTATCGAATGCTTTTCTTGGTCAAAAACCAATTAACTTTCAAAAATTTCAAAATTCAAACCCATTTCCCTCCTCTGGCCTCTCTCCATGTATGTGTCCATAAAACTCTGATGCTAGAACAAGAAAAACCAATGTTCACATCTAATTTTCACTTTGAAGGATATGGTTATAAGCTATTACAACTAACAAGTTGATCATTGCAGATATCCAACGTTGAGTAGCTTTCAGTCTGGGCTGGATGGAGAAGAAAAAGAGTGGATAGCAAGAAATGGTGATTCTGAAATTTCTTTGTGTGGTTGTGCATGTGATTGTCAACATCCAAAATGATCAAGTGTGGCAGTCCTCAAATTAAGGGATTAGAGGGCCCCCATCACTGGCCTCATCATAGTCGTCAGTTTTGTCCGATGTGAATGCAAAGTAGGTTTCAATAAAGAGACGGGTTCCCTGGCTTGTCAGCAGGGTCCCCCCTCCCCACTTCATTTAGTCTCCAAAGCTTTTTCCTTCCGAAGGAGATAATATTCTCCTTGTTCTTATTCTATTATCCAGATCGACAAGTTATATCCAAAGCCAAAAGCTTTGAAAAATTACCACCTGTAAACTGTAAGCGGATAACAAGTTTCCATTATTTTAAGACACATGTATAACCAAAGCCTTCAAAGAGGATGAATATGCAAAGATAAGAAGGCAAAAGAGTGATAACATTATCTTCAAATCAACACGAAACGGAAACAACCATGCGCATTCACTCACCGAGTTAATGTGTTGGTGAGAGATAAGTTAGCCCGATATTACAGACCTTACAAGCTTTAATAACTGAAAGTCTCACAAGTACTGGAGTTTCATCCATATCAGAAACTTTTGTGCAAACCGACTCATAGCTTTTCTTTACCTTTGGTCGAATGCAGGTTCAGTTCTCCAGTTGACCACCATGGAATAGAGACATGCTCCACACGAGCCAACAGCAAGCAACCAATAGCGACTAATTTCACATGCATCAAAGTTGTAGCTCGTGGAGTCGGGTAGAACAACGAAAGTGCTTTGATTGCTGAAAGACTCAACCTTCAGTATTTGGAAAGAAATGGCAAGCACCCAACTGGTCCCGGTTCCATATTACCTGAAATGGAGGAAAAGATTTTATATGATCGAATGATCTCAACTGTATAAGGCAAACCATCCAATGACAGTGATGCAAACCAACCAATGACAGGAAACATTGAGAAACCAATACCAGATCAAAAGCAGATCAGTCTACAACCTTCTTTTATTCTATATGGGTTATCATGAAGGACACGCCTCAATTAACTATGTTACAGCTACCCAAAAAAAATTACTACCCTACATACCTTCAAGAGCTCAGCATTCGCAAAGTCTTGTCCACTTTTACATTAATGAGGAAACTGCAGCTCTTGAATTCAATAACAAAATGATGTACAGGACCATGTACCACAACGCAAGAATGGCACCTAAGAAATCAAACTCCGAGTTAGACTCCATACTAAAAGAAAGACTATATATGACAACTTATAGGTCCAACACTTACTGTTTAAATAGAACATTACTCGAGAACCTCCATCAAACTGGTAGAGCTCAATTAATATCACCATGAATTCCGAAGTTCTACAAAGAAACAAGCTTAGACCACAACCGCAGAAAAAATAAATGAAGAGGGCATAATCTGAGACAGGCTTCTCACCAATAGAATAAACAGTTATAGCTGTGAAACTTCAAGATGTTGCATACGTGTATAAGTTTCCTGCTTAGTGCAAAAAATAAAGAAAATTTAGGTGACACTTGCATAATGAGAAAAATTATGACACTCACGGAAGAAAGCAAAATTCTTGACCATAAAATTGAATAAAATTTGCTTGGGCATCATCATATTTATGCAGCTTATTTTTTAAAAAAATAATAATATTTATGCAGCTTATGACATCAGACTTCCACCAGTTTCAATATAAAATTTTAGTTCATAAACAATAGGGAAAACCTGATTTACTAAATCACCAGTCGTTGGAAGTCCAACACTTTTCTAGGCAAAGTAATTCTAAATGAAGAAACCACATGTTACCTTGTCCAAGAATCAAAATAGCATTTGCAGCCAAAGGAGTAAGGTCTTGAATCTTTTCCCCAGCAAAAATTGTGAGACCAACTAGCACCGGGAAAAATGCAGATAAGTTCAAAATACTGGAAATAATTGAATATATGAGGCCAACTGGATATGAATTTAACAAAAAAAAGGAAACGACCATTAAATTAGGGAATCATGGGGTTCAGATACTTCATGAATAAGATTCAAGTTTCAACAACCATAGAATATTAGAATACCACTCATGAGGATAAAATTGTAGAAATACTCCCTTTCAGAGCAATCTAAAGTATTATTGAGAAAATGTGTAGGTTTCTTTGATGTGTAAGGAAGAAAGTATGGCAAAAATTGGGATTTCAGATCATGACATTTAACTAGCAAAGAATGGTCCAATGAGAACCTGTGAATTGCATCGGCTTTTCCTCGCTCTCATTTATATCATTTTCGTTAACTGCACTATCCATGTCAGACGCTACCATCATCTGCACAGAATTGTAGCCATCTGACACCCAAACAGATTGTGTTCCTGCAAAATGAGATAATGAGTGACCTCATGGTTGATAAATGTCAGGATTAATATATCTATAATTCAGATGAGCCGCAATAGCAAATTGTTTCAATCATTAAAATTCTCTAACCACCATATAGTTGAAAAGCATAGACCAGGCTACTGCGAACATTCAGATCATCAAGTTCTATGATTCCCAGATTACAATGTAATACTTCATTGGCAATCCAAGAGACCTTCAGAGGAGCATGGGTAAAATAATAAAAATTACAGGGAGAGAAGAAGAATACTTGTAGCTATATCAGGAAGAACAGCCAGCTTTTGAACTTTCATAGTGTTAGGCAACTGCTGCATGAAAGTAATTAAATCTGATCCAATTACAGGGCTGGAAATGTGCAAAAGATGTAATCCTCCATCTGAGTCCAGGATTACAAATTTGTTGGGGGACACTGCATCAATGGAAATTGCCTTCACTGGTATCCTTCTTCTTGATTTGAAGGTTTGAAACTCCTTGCTCTTGAATGCCGCAAAACAGACTCCCTCTTCACATGAGTCTTGTTTCAGTTTAACAGACCTCTGCTTGACTACAAGGTCAAAATACACTGTTAGCGGCACTAGCCTATCAGCCAATGGCAGTACAAGTTCATACTAATCTAACACAAAGAATCAATGGAAGCCACTGCCATCTAGTCAATTTAAAATAGACATGTCTAATTATATGGTGACCATTAGTCTACAAGCTAGAGATTTCAGTGGATGATAAGAAATGCAAGATAGTCCCTAACTACAGTTATTTTTCTAATCAGTATTTACCATCTAGAGGCATCCTTATGATTTTAACCAAAGGACAGCACCTTGCTTAAATGAGTAGCACCCATGTCCTGGTCAAAAGGAAATACCTAAAAAACAATTTGTCAGTGCAAATTACAGATAAAGATAAAATCTGTTCAAGTGTGTGTGCAAGAAACAGGCCCAACTAAAGTCAGTTAACTAAACTTACACCATATCATGTGATCGATAAGGTCATGAATGGATATGGTGATCAACAAATATATTATATACGTTAGAGATGTTACAGTTAGTGACCACAGCACTTCAAAAGTAACAAGAACACCAATAAAATCAATAAATTGGCATTTTACTGTATATCTGTGAAAAATCTTTTGTTTTGCTAAAATTTGAGTCAAAATAGCAGGAGTTCAAGACGGAAGCATTAGACTATTTCAAAAGGCCAATCATGGAGGTCACTTTAAATCCAAATAAAGGCCTTTGAGTTTGGTTGAATCGTATGTAATTAGAGAATTACAATATTCACTCATTCAAACAAAATCATTAGAGAACTGAAAACACAATCAGCTTCGCATAGCCATAAGTACCAATTTGGCAAAGCATAACCAGCTATTCCCCTTTAAAATCAAAATTCTCAGTGAGAATTGGACGACTGAACTTCTTGCAGAACCTTTGACACTCATGGCATTTTGAGAGAGGAGGACTATATGTGTCAGCCCTTTTGACTAAAAACCATAATTACTCAAAGAATATTTATTTCTTTTCTTTTACTACCCAGAGATCCCCCCAAACCCGCCCCACAGACCCAGGCTCGAAACTGGGGCCTCCAGCCAAACCCTACAATCTTTAGGAGGCAGGAAACTCTAGCAAATAGCTAGGTAGATACTGTAAGGGCGTCCGAACCTCAGACCACATATGAGTAAACCATTGGCCTGACCATACTACTCACCCCTTGTTGATCAGAAAATTATGCCCCACCAACTCTAAAATCTCAATTACTTCCCATCACCAAAGCATGACCCTTAGCGCCCCAAATTGATAACATTTGCTGCTGAATATTATTCCCGGCACATTATATTGATTTAAGCCACTGTCCAGCCACCAAAATTTGACCTTTCCCCATACATTATGCAAACAGCAAATTTTATATCCCTTTCTTGAACCTTCCAAACCAATCCTACAGTGAATAGTTTAACAATCTAGTACTGTTCCTTCTTACTTATGAGTTAAGCTTTTTACTCTTTTCCTAGAAAATTCTTATAAAACTATCTTAATGGAGCAAACATCAAGCACCCCAACATAACTTCATAAATGTATCAATATAACTACAACCAAATAATTCTTCTTTAGTTAGGTATATACGCCAACAACAAACGAAGTGCAGAGACTTTTAGAATGTTTGATATTGCACTTGCTTTATAGTTTATTCAAAGTTTCAAACTAAGGAAATACATGTCTAAACATAGTCAACTTGTTTTACAAAATACCACAGCGAGATAGCTCAGTCTACCACACACAACCATAAGTTATACAACTAAACAGTAAAACAAGCCTATCCTGGACTTAGCAAAAACTGAGGCATTAGGTTTAGGAAACGCATTTAGCATTGCATTAAACTATCCTTATTAGTGTGCGACCAGCACGTTTATCATAGCGCCACTAGGATTCTGCTTACGTTCTCCATTACTTAAAAAGATCAGTTTGATCAAATTTCCAGGATCCAACTCCTTTAAGTACTAACTAAACAAAAAAGTAATGAATATATTACCAAATGTACGAAAAATGTCTGCATTGCATATTTTGCATTCGAATGACATTAACAAAAATGAAATCAAATCGCAGAATCTGCATACTTACCAGAGACATAATTCGTATCATTCTTCCGGCACAAGTAACCATTGCAAGTTTTCTCTAAAGTCCCTTCGCATTTTCCACTCGCATGTTTATTTCCACAATCCCCAGCTGCACTATTCCCATTGTCGCCAACCACCCCATTAGCCAATCCCAATTTTAAACTCGAATTCGAAGTTCTGGACTTTCGAACCCGCCCTTTAACAAGCTGACTCAGATTGAGAACCCGAACTCCATCATCTTCCCCCAAGATCAAGAAGCCAAACGAAATGCTGATCGACCACACAAGCTTGCAACAATCAATCACAGCACACCTCATCAATTTCACAGCCACCCCATCATCATCATCATCCCCATTACTTACAGCTTTCACAGCAAATACCCAAATCTTGGAGCTCGAAACCGAATACATAGCAAAGAAATTGACCGACCCAGCGAGCTTAATCGAAACCCCATGATTAGAATCGACCAAAACCCCCAATTTCTGATCAAAGTGAAGATCTTTTTGATTGCAAACAACTTGTGCCCTTACAAATTGCTTCTGCCTGTGCAAAATATAGAACCTGAGCAGGACCTGGGAGCCGCCCCTATAAGGGCCGGAGACAATAAATAGGACGCGGGTATTGGGATTTGGGTTAGGGTTTTGAAGGAGGAGGAATGTGGAGGAAGAAGAAGGGGGATTGATTAGGGTTTGGGGAGGAGGGAGAGAGGAGAGAGAAAGAGGGGAAACAGAAGGGTAGAGAGAGAAAGTGGAGTCAGAGTGCATAAGGGCAAGAGAGAGAGAATTGGGCTCAAAGAGGAGAGAGGTTATGTGAGGGGAACACAGGGAGGGGTTGGGGAGGTTGAGCTTTGAAGCTTGGACAACAACCATTAGAGGAAGACTGAAGATGATGACCCAAACAACAACAACTGTGCCCTTTGGGGGATTTGACGGTGTCGTTTTCGATGTTGCGGTTGTTGTTGGTTGAGTTCTGGTTGGGTGTTAGAAGAGGTGGCAACAGTGTCCGAGGAACCAGAGGAGCATTGTTTTGTTTTGGGGTCTTTGGGTTTTGAGGACTTTTTTGAGAGATCCAAACATGATTATTAAACTATTGTAATCTGGATTAGTGCAAGGGTTAGGCTGTATATTTTGGTAAATAAATCCCACACCGGAAAATAAATTCACTGAGGACGTGTTTAAATGTGTGCGCTGATCATGTACGGGTACCCTTCGGGGCAACAGGACACCTGTACGATTGACTGACCCTTGCATCTGGACTATTGTACTGGACTTGGTACACGTTCAGGATTCACCATGAACTGGATTGGACTAAAATGAACCCACTCAGCCCAACTAAAATTGGTCGGTTATTGAACTAAAATAAAACAACTAAAATTGGTTGGTGTTTAAAAACACCATTTTTTGTTTCTGTGGTTCCTAGTGTTTTTTTTTTCCCTCAAATTAAAGGAAACAACTTTTTTTTAACATAACCAAAGAACTTTTGAATTTCAATGGGATAAGTGTCTCTTTGGTCCTCTGTTTAGACAATTAGATCCTCTGTTTTTAAATTTGCTCTCTGTGTTTTAGCTTTTCAACATGATTTGATTTTCTTTTTCATAAGAGCTTTTCAACATGATTTGTTCCTGTGCTTTATCACCAATTAGTCATAGGGAGGATGATTTAACACAAATTTGATGAAAATTCGAATATAATTTAGAAAGAAAACAAAAACATAAAACCAAATCGGTAAAGCTGATTACATTGCCTTGAAATTCGCATTATTATGTTAACTTTTTTCTGATAACTCGTACATAAACCCACACACGGTAATAAAGGCAACACATCTAACTGCGTTCTCATCCTCAGTTGATCACAATCACCATGAATTTACTTATTAACTAGTTGGTGAAATTAGACACAGTGGCTTGGGGTTCACAAGCCTTAGCAGCAGGGCTGGGCTCAACACTCGGGCTTGGTTCCACAAGCTTCACGGCCGTAAGCTCCTGGGGCAAGTCCTCAATCCCCTTCAAGTGAAAAGTGTACAAGATCTTGAAAGGGAACACAATCTGGTGCAGCTTCACATGCCCGTACACTCCTTCGAAGATCCCCGAACCACCAGTCACCGCCAAGCTGGTGTCCTCGTAAGTCAAGTAGGGTCCTTGGACCGAAATGTGACCATAGTCCCCGAAATAGAAGCTGTACATGGCCTCGTATCTGTCACCTTTCTTTTCCGGCTTGCTTTCGATCAAAATGCACAGGCCAGCCGTTATCCCCAAGCGTTTCTGAAGATCTCCGGTGTATATCTAAAACAAAATTTGTAAAGAACCGATACATTAGTATTAACAACTTTGATGCGTATATAGAGTGTGTGTCGAGAGACTAGTAATCAAGTACGAGAGACATGAAATTACTTTGTTAGTGAACGGCACGAGATCTCCAAGCGAATGCGCAGGTTTCTGGCTTAAACTAAGGTACGCAGGGCTCGAACGGTCTCGTTCGTTGATCTCGTACACATGAAATTCTTGAACTTTGGCTGCAGAAATTAAACAATAACACATGCATGCATTCAATTAATTAGTTACAAATTAAAGATTCTACACAATATTATAAGAAGAGTCTGAGACATGAACTTATTTATGTACTGGTGCGTGAAAATTTAAATCTGAGAGAAGAAAAGAAAGAGAGAAACACTAACTGGGTCTTGGAGAGCTTGAGCAAGCCATTGCGGGGTTGGTCTTTTTCTCAATGGAATATTGAAATGGTAAGTTTGGTAGAGGCCGGAGAAGGTGGAGATGGGTTTAGGGAGAGAAGGATAAGGGTGTTTATATAGAGGAATCGAAGAATACGAGGATGGTGACTGATTTTCTCACGTGGGTATACTTGGGTTAATGAATTATGAATCAAATGGTCGGCAGAGTCGAAGAGTCTTTGCTCCTTCATAAAGTTGCTCCTTCATAAAGTTGTTATTCATGTGATGAAACTGGGAATTGGCAAAGGAAATAAACGTGTGAAGATATTTTGGTAAAGGCGAGACGTTCATGGCAACAAACGAGTGGCTAAGCCTAACTTAGGTATACCGAAAAGTCAAGGAGTCAAATAGTGGAGCCTAGCCCATTGTCCGGTGGAGCCTCGCAGGACTCAAATAGTCAAATGTCCCTGGAAAACATGTGAACAAATTTGAAACCCAAAACAAATTGTAATATCATACAAGAGAAAAATGAGGAGGTGGTCTCACCTAGCTAGGGGTGGTCAGTGACTTGTGTCAAGATAAATGTGTTGGAATTATATAAACTCAAACTTGACTCGATTAATAGTCGTGTCAAAAAATTCAAGTCAAAACTCGGTTGTTTATTAAATAGATCGTTGTGTCAATCATAATTTTTTTTTTAAAGAGAAACGCACCTTATGATTAGAGAGAAGTGTCCAAATCGATTTAAATTGACCATGGCATAAAATACGTTTGTACATTACAATTGTCCAATATTAGATATAAACTTGAGGGTGGTTCTATCATATAAGCGCATCTGGTGTAGTGGTATCATAGTACCCTCCCACGGTACTGACCAGGGTTCGATTCCCTGGATGCGCATTTTTTTAACCGCCCAATTACTCTTCCTATTGCTATATTCCCTATTAAGTTAGGAATCCTTTTCTAGTTTTCTTAGTTGGATATGGTCAGCATCTGAGGTACCTACCTATAACTGTGCAGGCATTTATATAATTCGAAGAACCATAGCTAGCCACACTGACCAGTTAGTTTTCCAGGACCCTAAGGCGAAGATAATTTAGTTCTGCCATATCAGGCCCCATGAAAGGAATTGATATCCTCAGCCGGCTGGCATCTTTGTTTGTAGAAGTTGGAGAATTTCTGTTTCTATTCATCCCTTGGATAGGAGTTTGAATAGGTGAGTCCAAGCGTTGGCACTCTATCATATCCGATCCATATTCTATGTCGTATCATTGGATTGTATATAAGGCGCCTTAAAGTGCATGCGCGCGGAGGCTGTCTACTCCAACTTTGATGGCGATTCTCTATCTGCATTGGACTTGGAGTTGAAAAAAAAAAGAGAACAAGTTGAGATTGTTGCCTATATCTCTAGCGATCGACTTGCTGCCTTTTAGATGGGCAACGAAGGACGTGCTAGCTTTGGACCCAAATGATGGGGATGTGTTGTATCTAAATTATCGATCAAGGCATTGTAAAGTACAACATTAGTACAAGCTAGTGGTCGAAGATGAGTGAAATAGAAGCAAGATGCGGCGGTTACTTGCTCCCACCGGTTGTGCAACCATGGTGGCCAACAACAGTTCCTAGACTACCACAGCTAGCATCAACACCATGTAGTAGCTAGCAATTACATATTTTATATATGAAGTCGGATTTTATGTGTGTGGTGTATCTTGAGCTGAGATGCAATACTATTGCATAGTATTTAAGTGTATTTGCACCATTTAATCTTTTTGAGTTTTGTCTAGCTAGCTGCTGCATGCTGGTGCATTCAATCTGAACACCATTCCAGCATTGCTCTGGTTTTGGGCATTAGCATTAACAACTGGACCAGCTATCCTAATCATGTATGAAAATCTTTTTTTTTTTCTTTGTCTACTAGAATCCCATACACTACTTGATATACTAGAAGAAAATTGCTAAATCAAATACAAGAATATCTGATCATAAAGTATGCCCCTGATCAACAAATCTTGAATAAGGATGTGACTCGACTGTAAGACATCCGCAGATATAACCTAAGAAACTAACGTAATGCAAGTCCGAACCTATTTAAGTGTGTGTGTGGTGTACTATTTTCGTGGCGTGAGGGCAGAAGTAGTATTTTATTTTCTGCTCAGATACTATTACTATTTTTGTTTTGTTTTACTGAATACTATTTAGCACATATATATGTGTGGAGTAAAAACACATGCTTCAATTTCACCGGCATGTTTGTTTTCTACTGCAGAGTAAAACGTGTCTCTCTCGCGGCCCCCACCACTGTGAACCTTGACAGGCTCAACGCCAATTCTTGTGTCCAGTCTCTTCCTCCAGCTCCACGCTCTCTCTGTTCTGTTTCTTGATTCATCATATGTCACACACAGTGTCACCCGCGCGTGGAACCGAACTTCTCACCCCTCGAATCCCAATAAACCCAACAGAATTGGTTGGGGAGTGAGGGAAGTAGCGACCCGGGAGCCAGCAGCCAGCCGCAGCAGAAATGGTGCCGAAATGAAGGAGAGGCAGCGTTGGCAACCCGAAGAAGACGCACTCCTCCGAGCCTACGTGAAGCAGTATGGCCCGAAAGAATGGAGCCTCGTCTCGCAGCGAATGGGCCAGCCCATCAACCGCGACCCCAAGTCGTGCCTCGAGCGCTGGAAGAACTATCTGAAGCCGGGTCTCAAGAAGGGCTCCCTCACCCCGGAGGAGCAGTCCCTCGTCGTCGACCTCCAAGCCAAGTACGGCAACAAGTGGAAGAAGATCGCCGCCGAGCTCCCCGGCCGGACCCCCAAGCGCCTCGGCAAGTGGTGGGAGGTCTTCAGGGAAAAGCAGCTCAAACAATTGACCAAACACAAGGCCGGCGCCTCCCAGGCCTCCACTGCCGCCTCCTCCTCCTCCACTCATCTCTCCCCCGACGGGAATATCCCCGTCTCCGGTATTGCCTCTCCCGAGAAGGCCGCGCAGGGCCCCTACGACCACATCTTGGAGACCTTCGCCGAGAAGTACGTCCAGCCCAAGCTCTACGCCTTGCCCACCATGATGTCTGAACCCGACCCGCTTCTCTCGCTCGGGTCGGTCGGATCTACCACCACCACCACTCCTCCTTCCGGTTTGCCTCCGTGGATGAACCCGCCTTCCGCCACGTCGTCTACGTCGTCCACTACCCCTTCCCCCTCCGTCAGCCTCTCGCTTTCCCCGTCGGATCCGGGTTATGACCCGGACCCGGCCCGGCTTCAGATGGGTACCCTTCTGCAGTGCTGCAAGGAGGTGGAGGAAGGGAGGCAGAGCTGGCTGCAGCACAAGAAGGAGGCCACGTGGCGGCTGAGCAGGCTGGAGCAGCAGCTGGAGTCGGAGAAGGCGAGGAAGAGGAGGGAGGCAATGGAGGAGGTTGAGGCGAAGATTAGGTGTATGAGAGAGGAAGAGATGTCGTTTATGGGTAGGATTGAGAGTGATTACAGAGAACAGATGAGCGTTTTGCACAGAGAGGCTGAGACCAAAGAGGCTAAGCTGGTTGAAGCTTGGTGTAGCAAGCATGTCAAGCTTGCTAAGATTGTGGATCAAATTGGGGCTCATAGCCATAACACTCATGCCACCCATGTATTTACCTCTCCAAATTAAACTAACTAATGTAACCAAATCATGCTTCGTTTCTTGCATTTTAATTTGCTCAATACCTGTTAGAGATGGGATCATTATTAAGATGTGTTCTATTTCTTCAATCTTTTCTTGTGTTTGACTTGATTCAAGTTCAATGCATTGGATACATAGTTCTTTATTCGGGATTTTGGTACTAGTGTTTGTGAGATAGGGGTGGCAATTCGTGTTTCCGGATTGTGTTCGTGTTGTGTCAAACGGTTAACACGACTCAAATCCAAACATAATGGAAATCGAACCCTTATTTAGTTTAATCGTAACCCAATTTCTCATATCTCTCACCACTTGAGCTAATTCTAAAAGTTTAAACCGATCGAACTGACTAATTTTGATCATACAAAAAAAAAGTGACTAGTTGCACGGAATTTTTGTTTTACAATGCTCGGAGTAGAAAGAGAACAGCTCAAGCTGTTCTTCTTTATGGAATGAGATTCTCTCCTCACCAAGAGGATCTCTTATTTCCCCACCAAGTAATCTCAGCCCTCCATTTCGAAATGGATGGCCCAAATTTCTTACACTTTTCACCAAGAGGATCCGAGTCCCTTCTTTACTTGTATGTTGTGTCGAATCTGTTTCTGCAACTTGGCTACCGGCCTAGTCTGTGTGCATACATTTGATAATTGGCCAAAATTAATGAACCATCTGAGATGCTACAGATGTAAAGCCTATGTATAATGCCAAAGCTTTGACACAGACCATGCACTCGACCTTGGTGTTTGGGAAACCAAGTACAATGTATATGCCACCCGGCAATCTGCACGCGCCATTCTAGCCGTTTGAAAACAGTCTAGTGGTCTTTAATTTAACCATATGACCAATTTGCCATTTGGGCCGACTGGAAATCTGAGAGGTTATTTAGAGTTGAGCCCTCCAACATATTCGTTCTAGGTCTGGGTTTCAACTGTTAGTCAATTCCAGAGGCCAAACTTTACACTGTAAAGTATCTCCTCTCTTTTTGGGGCTTAACAATCTTTGGAGTATCTCCAACTCTAAGCATTTGATTGTTCATAGAGCAACTGAACTATTTCTATGATAGCATTTGATTGGGGGTTCTAATGTTATAACATAACGAATTAACAAACAAGGCTGCAACTACCAACCAACCTAGGTTTATAGGTTTGTTTCTTACCTTTCAAACTATGTTGCACCAACTTTGCTATTCATATAGCAACTAGCCTTCTTTGCATTCAATGGATCACCAAGGCTACAACAAATAATGTTTTCCTCACATAGTAAATCACCATATGGATTTCTTCCCCTAATTAAGTTAAATTGACAGTTTGATGATACAATATCTCGAGTTATTTAGCAATACATAGTTTTTTGTTTTTCGAAGTAGAACCCTTCTTTTCTTTATGTCCAAAATGTATGTTATTATACCATATGGGTTTGGTCTAGTGGTTGGGGATAGGTCCACCATTTGGGCGAATGTTACGGTGATACTTCTGGTAGTAAGAAGGTCACTGGTTCAATCATCCGCATGTGTAAAGAATCTCATGAGGAGAGCTTTAATCTTAACCCTTCTCCGGCTCAAAGTGGTAGCTCACTCGGCCACCATTTCTGTAACAAAAAAATGTATGTTATTATATTTGTCTCTTGCAAAAAGAGGAAGATAACTAGGGGCTGCCAACGTCCAAAATGGCCAATCATAATTTAATAGAAGATAGGATGAAGATTTGTTCTATATGCTGTGTTCATCATGGTTACATATATTGCAAGCAATGAAATGTTCTGTCGTCTACCATACAACTATTACATGTTTCAACAATGTTAACTCCAAACAATCTTACCACTCCATCGTGATCTTGAACCGGCGTCACTAACGGCTCATCGACCTGACTAGGCACCTCCGGAAAACCCGAAACCTCGTCGTCGATGTTCCTTGGTCTACACTCTATGAACAGTTTCTTATCCTCTCCTTTACTCGATCCATGAAACCTAACCACATCGCCTGCTTTCACCTTCTTCTCCTTCACAAACCGAGTCCACCCTTTTGTCAACACATAACTCTGACTACTGCTCCAAAAACAATACCTAAACCTCCACACATTCCCCAAATCATCCTCAAAATTCAACAACACACCCTTAGCTTCAGATTCTATCAACGGAAAATGCTTCTCGGCTTGTTGTTTCGGTATAACAAACCGGTTTAATCTTCCCACATCGCTTGGTGTTAGCACCTTCTCGAAAAGCCACTCCTTCTCAATATGTATGTCCATCAAATCAATGTGACAGAACTTTATTCTCTTACCACCATTGTTGTGCTTGAACAGCTCTAGCTCGTTGGCGTAGGAGTGTTTTCGAAGCATGTCGACAATCTCAACCTTGGAATGTGACTGCAAGAAAAGGGTCTCATCTTCACGATCATCTATGATGGTGCTCCATGAGGATTGCTTGAAGTCTGGGATGGGGTCGAGGCCTCGGAACCTTAGTGAAGCGATGTCATAGGCCTTGGCAGCTTCTTCTTCTCCATTGAACGTTCCCAACCATACGCGTTGGTGCTTCTCGTATATTTGCGCTCCCCATCGGCCATTAGGCTGCGGGACCACTCCTTTGTACCTTGAAGAAGGTAACTTGGAATTCGAATCGCTTGCGCCTTCATTGAAGCAGCTCATCAAATCCATGGATATTTTAGTTATGAGTAGAGATATTGCAGAAAAATTGGTTGAAGAAATGGAACTGCTTGAATGCTTTTAAATGGTATTATGATACACAGGAGAAGGCTCAAGGCTCTTTGGGTATTGGTTTACATTCAGAGATATTGGGAATCAAGTTGCTCATAGAATATAGGATAGAGCGAGAGAGGAGTGTGTTGTTAACTTGTTATTATAGTTGTGGGATCTGTATGAAGTGTGTGACCCACTTGAACAAATTGGCAAAAAAAGACAAAAAAGTTGATAGGGTTTACCATGTTTTAGCCGTTATCATTTTACTCAAATGATATAATTTAGGAAAAAAATCACTTTTAGTCCCTGAATTATGATCCATTCGACACTTTCATCCCTGAAGTTTGAAATATATCACTTTAGTCCCTGAACTTTAATATTCTATATCACTTTCGTCCCTGCCGAGGGTTTTCATCGAATACACCTCCGATTCCCGCCAAATCGGAGGACAACACCTATTGGGCTTTGAAGCCCTCCTTGAGGCGAGTTCAACGTCACCAACCTCGCCTCAAACCATCGCCGGACGGCGGAGAATTTTACGATTAAAATTCCGGCCACCATAAGCTTTCGGGCTAAATTCGACCAATTCTAGGCCGAATCGAACTTAGCCCCAGTTATAAAAGTTACTCCTCTCATCCTTGCGAACATTTTGGCATATGTTTTGCACCATTTTGTTCCGGTCAGGGACGAAAGTAATATATTTCAAACTTCAGGGACGAAAGTGTCGAACGAGTTATAGTTCAGGGACTAAAGTTATAATTATCCCTATAATTTATTACGGTTTAATTTTAATTTTGTACTAATATTTATAAATCCTATTAAAACATGACATCTTTAGAGTATAAAATATCACTACATTAATTTTCATGAATAAATCAGACCTTATAGACATTCGAACGATTTATAACAATCGTACAAAATATATGTTGTAAATTTGCTATGTGTCGTTACGAGTAAAGTTATGGTATGTTAACATTTCTCATACATAATGCGGAGATAAAGTCCTTGTTAGAGTAAATTAGGTTCTCGTTTGAGTAATTAAGTCCTAAAGTTGTAATTATAATGTTTTACGACTTGAGGACACATATTACTACTTTGACAACTCATGTAGTAACTACAAAAAAAACCCTATTAAGGTAAATATAGTTCTCATTAAAGTAAATAAGTTATCGTTTGAGTAATTAAGTCCTAAAAGTAGTAATTGTACGTATGAGATATATTAACATACACTAAAATTTTCCGTGTCGTTACAAACTTTTTAATATTTAATTTGTTCGTTATAAAAACGTAGGTATTTCACATAACAAAGAATAGGATATCGAGAATACCTCTCTATCGACATCACTTCATGAAAAAAAAAAAAAAAAGAGATTAACCAAACCAAAACCTCCCTACAAAAACAAGCAAGAGAAAAACAAACTATCAATTTGAGGAAGACCTAAAATATAAAATAGGATCTAAAGACAAAAGTCGTTGTATTTAAGTATTTAACATTTGAGTAAAACGGTAAACTTTCGTTATAATCGATGACATACGAGTAATGACTAGCTATAGGTGTACTTGGTTTTATGAAGGTGCATCCCCCCTCAGAGTGTTTCCTGCCTAGACCTTTACCTGATCTGATATCTGTCTATTTTTTTTTTTTTTTGGTTACAGATATCTGTCTATTTGATCCTTGGCCAAGTTGCCTGCTTTTCACGTCTCCCGGCCATTAATCTATTTTAAGTTGTAGGCTTTTCCTTTCCTCTTTCTGTGCCCCAAGGCCCCCAACCTTATCTCGCAATATCTTCTCTACCATGATATGATATGATCTGTTTGCAACTTTGCAGGTGGTAGTTATTTATTCTTGTGTGAATGTCATCGATGTGCATTGGATTGGTTGAAATTTCCAAGGCTTAACGTGTCGTGCTGCCATTGGTGTCTGCATGCGTGTCATGTTTTGATTGGCCAACTTCGTAAAGATGGTGTCTCATAATATCTAGGTTCACACTTGGTAGTTGTGAAAGTGTTTATGTTGGCAGGTTATCCCCAGTTTGGCTCTGGCCGGCCGGTTTGTTTGTCTGTGCATGCATTTGGAAAATGAACTTGAATAGAATTTTCGGTGAATGTAAATGACATCTACTTTTCCTTTGTTCATCTGAAAGACTAAATACTTTTAACCGCAGTAGATTGTAGACTAATCTCATTCTGTAGTCCTGTTACGTAACTGATCTTGCTATGCTTACTTGTAAATTCGGAATATTGATAGGCGACTGAGTTAGTTTGGGTACAAGATTTGTAAAAATCAAGCCTATCTACTTCGATTACTTGAGGTTAATCTCAAGGCTTAGTGGGCATATATTTGCTCGGTGTTCCTTGAGACAAACCAGCTTTAGGCGGTCTACGTCTTGAGAGGTCGGTCATCAGCCACCGGTCATAGGATTGACTGACAAAAGATCATCAGGACAATTGAAAAACGAGCAGATGCACAACAATATTTAGGGGGTGAGTACTAAATGATTCTCATGTTCTTTAGGAGTGCTTAGAAAATTTGGACTATAACAGAAAGAGGACTGGGCAAGATTGTTGGGCTATCAGTTCTTTGATCTTTTAATGTAATTTTATTGGGCCTCAAGCATTCATGAATATGAACTAGTACTAAGCAACTCAACATTTTCTCCATGATTTTTTTTTTTTACACATTTTTTTTTTCTGGAAATTCTCATAGGAACATCAAGTTGTATTAAGCATTTAACCTGATAAGGCTATATTAACTAATTAGCACATTTGATAGCTACAATGAGCAATATAGTACTTATATTCTGTGCCTAGTGGCACAGCAATGTGGTCCATCATGTTTGGGCTTATGGACTGTTCTGAATAGATATTGAACATTTGGGATCTGCTGGAGTTTAGCTGTCTTTAAAATATCAGTGATCATCTCGCTTCAGCACCAATCATAATTGGTCTTCATTATGAATGATCAATCAACACCCCCTTTAGCTTTCTTTCTGTTGATAAGCTTTCCCTAAAAGCTATCATTCACCAAATTTTCCCAAGAAGGACACACTATGCATTACTTCATCTTGTACTGCTATTTAAATGTGTTTTTTTTTGTGTCAAAATTAGGTTATTTATGCTTGCCGCTAGGCCCATTTTATTATTATTCGAGTTTAGTGGTTTCAATAGCACAAGCGTAATACAATGTACGTGTTTTAGATCCTGACTCTTAGGCGTTTACTTTCCAACCAGGGGAAGGAGGTAAAAAACTTGTGTATTTGAGAGCTTTCCTAAATCAGTTAACTTCATGTCATGTTAAAGATTGTTATATATATATATATATATATATATATATATATATATATATATATATATATATCAGTCTCCTTCACATGTAAACGTCTATTTTGAAAAAAAGAAAAAGAAAAAATGCTTCTCTCGTATGTTCTTCTTAGCTTCTCTTGGCACTATTCCTAAACAAAAGATACACTAAATGAACAATTTAGCTAGACTTTAATTTGTACTCAACCTTGCATGAATGATTAAACAACAAACCCAAATCATAGTTGATCAACTATATAAAATCTATCCAAAATTAATGAATAATTAAGCGACTTAATACGATGAACATCGCAATTTGCAGACAAAAAGATCTTTGATCTAACCAAGACAAATTCGATCCATCGTCTCTTTTGGTTTTACGCTGCCCTTTTATTCTTATAATACATTCCGAAAGAGAAACCCTAATGAATTAAGGAACATGGAGCGGACATAAGGCCCCGATAATGATGAACAGTGTCTGCAAAAATCTAGGTTGCTTGTTATTTCAAAGGCAGTAACCATGTCCCTCACGAACTTATCACGTGCTGGCCTTGTCTTCTTGGTGCTTTACTGCTTTACAAGTATGTCAATAAACTAGATGTGATTCTATTATGTCATTCTCTGCGAATTATTGAAGAAGAAATATCCATGAACACTAAGGGGACAGGAACCTGGACCATTTTGACAATGGAGATCGAGTAGTCATCTGAAGATAATTGATTTATTAGGGACTTTGTCTCCTTTAATTAATCAAACCTCTCAGAATCAAGGTTTTTCTTTTTCTCTATATTTATATTGAATTGATGCCCTAGGCCCTCCACAGTATGCTGGTCCTCTCGGTATGTAGTTACCTGGAAGCAGTAGCTAAGCATTGAAAATCTTATCAAGATATGGCTTTAGATTTCTCTTTCTTAAAGATTAGGATTTTTTTAACCTAATGAGTGATACGAGTATATGACAATGAAAGAGTACAACCAGGTACCTGGTAAATTATTTTTTTGGCAATTGACTAGCAAGGATTATTATAAAAAGATCCACCCGCAAACCAAAATATACTTAGCTTTTGATTTACCCAAAAAATTATTTTAGTACTTGAGCATTGCAAAAGTATTTAAAAATCATGTACGAAATGGTATGGGTGAACGACTGTTCAAATTAGCTTTTTTTTTTTGTATCAATTTTGTTTTCAAAACGCGAGTGAAAAGACTACGTTGAACTCGATCTAAATGTCGAAGATAGAGTACATAGTTTCTGATAAGGTTAAAGTAAAGAGTTAAATTTACTTCTAAACTTACAAGTCATCACAAAATCAAATGAATGACATTCCAAGACTTCGAGTTCTTTGAGTTGACCTGATCAAGTAACTTAATCATATTTTGACCCCCAAAAAATACGGGGGATTTATTATACGCGAGGAGCACGAGAGTAAACATGTGGGATTGTGTTCCATCATAGCCTGAACAATCAAATAATCAAAAAAATTACTAGTTTAACTTTTGGTTGGGTTGGTGGAAGCTAGCCATTCCAGTTTTTGAGTTCCGAGCTTCAATATTATAGTAATTTGCACACACTGTGCTGTACCCCCTCTTGTTTGTTCCATCGATCATTTAAATTTACTTAATGATTTCCACCCGTCAGTGGACATCCCATGTAATTGGAACTAGACAACAGATCCTGCTTGGAAATTTACATAATCTACATGGCAACTTTGTAGTTCTGTTAATTATGAATAGGGAGCGGCTGGATTGTACCATGGTTTTAGTGTACCATGGACGTCGTTTGGGTCAGTACCGTTAAGTTAGACTTTCTATCCTCCTCCTGCTTGCACGTGATCTGTTTGTACTCATCTCTCTCTCTCTGCAGTCTGCAACTCATCTCCATCGGCAAGATTCAAACATTCTTCCTCTTTTATCAATTTATCTCTTCCACATCAATACTCAAAATTAAAAGATAAATAGATCTTATTTAGTAAGGAACTAACGATTTTATTTCGTCTGCTATTCCTTGAGCCAAAATCATTTCCTTGATCTTAAGTAATGATGGTGAAGAGACCTGGATCAGTTATAGAGAGAGATCTGCTAGCTATAAAGATCAAGAAGAGTAAAGAGAAATAGCCCAGACTCTATCTCTCTCTTTCTCCCTGTGAGTCATCATCGAATTACAGAGCTTGATCAAAACGAAATGTCCCCAGATCAGTCTATCATCGATTCATCGGCGTTGACTAGATCAATCATCAATCTGATCTGGGTTTCTAGCATTGCGCCTTGGGTTTATGGGTTCCAACATGCAGACTTGTTAAATCAATTTGAGCTTTTCTAGTAGAGTAAATCCAGCAGAAATTCATTGAGAGATAGAAAATTAATTAAATTATTGATTTCGTTTGTAGAATTTCCATCTGGGGTATTGGGTTTAATGAAAAAGCATGTTTCTATATTGGCGGTGAAGAGATGACAAAGAAACAAATCGGAAATTTGTTGATGGAGACGAATAGCAGAGAGAGGAAGCTGGAATCGAGTTTGAGAGAGAGAGAGGAGAAGTCAAACCGTTAATCTCCGTTAGTTACTGTTACAATTGAATAGGATTCCACTTCAAATGGACGGTTGATATGAAGCCACGTCACGAGGTACACTAAAAGCACGGTGCAATCCAGAATTCTCCTTATGAATAATATTGTACTGTTTATGAACTAGCTACGTAGTACGTACATATATGTATTTGAGTTCCATATAATTTCTAATTTCCAATTTTCCACACCAGTGAGATTACTTAGAGATAATCTTAATAATAAGTTTTTAGATACATACTTAGCTTAATTTAGCGGTTTCTCCGAATTTTAATCAGTTTTCTACTGTACTTTTGTAGTTAAGTATTTTGCTTGGAAGCCTCCCTTTATTTTTATTTTTTCGGTCAAAGGAAGCCTCCCTTTAGGTTTTAATTTTTTACAACATACATTTCCCTATATATTTTCGGCAAATCATTATCATCGTGAATCTTCAACTTTGTTGATCTTCTTTGTAAGTCAAATTAAACACATTAATTAAATGTTAGAAATGAGGAGGAATTTATCGAGATCGCATGAATATAGAGGAAAGCTGAGAAATTATATGGCAAAGCGGGGTTATGTCAAATAATCTGACCTAATTAAAACTAAACATGTATGCATGTTTAGGAGAATAATGGTCCCTTAATTTATCTTTTTGGACACCAGCGAACTTTTTAACTTATGATATGGAAGCATGCAATCAAATGACATGACAAGGAAACAGCAGATGATTTTGTCATCCACTTAAATAATAATAATTCAGTTCTTTGCCAAATATATAGCTATGAGTTTAATTTATTTTTTTCCAGGACTAATTTCTTTGATCCTTTTGTTTTTCTGAATGGCCGACCAATTTTCCTGGTAGTTGATGCCCACATAAATGTTGGTGAAGATGACGATGACGTGTCAAATAGATGGGAGGAGGGTTTTAGGGGGGGTTGATTTGGAATTTTGGAAATTGGAAATTTTGTGTTCATGGAATTTGGAAATCCTGCAGAATTTGGGTTGGGTGAGGGCCCCAGCTGGTTAGGTGTCTTTCTTTAATGGATTTTGGAGCTAGCTTTGGACCACATGACCGGCTCTGAAAACCCTCTATTTATATGAAGCTCTTCTTCTTAGCTAAGCCACTGCATTCAAACATACATAGAACCATATACATCAGATTCATCAGAAAAGTGTTCAAGTCTCTTTCTTTGTTGTTATCAAAAGGAGAAATTAGCAGAAGAATCCTCAAAGCTCTTATAGGCATGGCAGCTGAGTCGTCGAATAATAGCAAGAGGTCGAAAGTTTCATGCAGAAGGCTTGGAGGGTATCTCAGACAGCAGAAAGGGAGACTCTACATCATCAGGAGATGTGTGGTTATGCTTCTCTGCTGGCATGACTAGCTCATCTACTGCAATTCAAGTTCAATTTGAAGAGTCCCTTCTGGTGCCTAATTGAAGGCCGGCTTGATTTGGAGAGTTTAGGTTTAGGGTTCCATGCCACAGTACCTCTTGTCTCTGCGCGCATGCAGCAAGGCAGTGATTGTTCATTTAGAGCTAGCAAACCATTTACATCTAGCTAGAATCTCTCTCCCTGTTTCTCCCTCCATCCCTTCTACTGTGGTGTAAATAGCAATGAGAACTGTTAGAGTGTTAGTGGCAGTAGTCTGAGCTCCCTTTGCAGATGGGCATGATTTGTAGTTTTGTACCATTGAAATTAAATATTCAACTTTGATGATTTACCAATTTCATTTGCAGAAGCTTGTGCCTCTCTCTCTCTCTCTCTCTCTCTCTCTCTCTCTCTCTCTCTCTCTCTCTCTCTCTCTCTCTCTCTCTCTCTCTCTCTCTCTCTCATAGTGCAGCTGACAGATAAATTTGGCTTCTTTGCTCGTTAATTGGAGTCATCAATTTAATTAATTACCGTACTCCATAAACACGTACAGTCAAACCTTGAAAGCTAGGTTAAAAGCTTTGGGTCATGAGCAGTACGTGGATGTTTGACACCTTATTGAAACTTTGTCTGTATTCGAATCATCCAACACCATGTTTTTCATTTGTATTTTTTCTGTTATATATCACACACCCGATAACTAATAGCTGTTGAGACGAACGATTATCTATCATCAACGACACATGATTTGAATTTGATCAGAATTTTAGTGTCGCGGAAGCATCTCTTTATTCTCACGGTACCAAAGATTCTTGATAAAGAGCATTTTTCTTTTTTAAAGGGGAAGACCTCCAGTTATTTCTTTAAAAGAAAGAAAGCAAACCCCTCGGAATCAACAGCAAGCCAACATACTTAACAATTTTAAGCGGAGGAAGAAGCTCAGTAGAAGTAGCACGCCAAACCAAATCATAGGATGCTAACTCCGAGTAAGTAATCTTATCAGCTGATGAGTTATATTCACAGAGAATATGAGACCTGTAAAATTTTATTGCTCGAATTCTTGATAAAGAGGTTCTTTATTCTTTTATATTTATATTTTTCAAAAATAAATGAAGAGGGTGTAATTTTGACACTTTAATTTATCATATATTTTACTACTTACACTCTAGTTTTATATACATAGTCAAAAGTATAGTGCAATAGATAAAATAGAATGTCAAAATCATGTTACAAGATCTGAATTCTATAAATAAATCGCGGATAAGCCTAGCCAAAAAGGGATTCATATAATGTGTATGGCACTGTGGAGCTAACATTTGCTTGATGAGATGAGAGTTCTTGTATATTTCTGTAGGCTAGCTTAGCTTAGCTTTAGCTCTATTTTTGTTTATAGTGTTGTCAACTCAAGCTTTGAACTGCATGTGAAGAAAAGCTGGGGTGTAATCACATGCGGATCGTACACGATTGATTGGACAAATTTGAATTCTTCCTCGACCACTGCTTGGATTCATCTTCATTCCCAAACAAACCTCATACTGTTTCTATTAGACTATTACCCACCATTTTAATTCAAAAATCAAATGAGGATTACTTTTTACCAAGAGGTTTACTATTACCTCAATCTGCTAGTATTCCAACTTATTCAAGTGTCAAGTATTAATTGAAGTTACTTTGGATTTGTTATATTTTAACTCAACCCTCGTTTAGTTCACGGATTTTAAGCTATAAGAAAATAAGAAAAAAAAAACTCAAGCATTTTTTGAGGTGCCAAAGGAAATGAAACATTTTTCTTAAAGAAAATAAAATTCTAGAGAAAATGGTTCACTTCACTCCCCAAGGGATTCATTTTCCTTCTCATTTACATGCATTTGTTACAAAATATTGTATTATTTTCTCATCATTATCAAATACTTGAAAGAAAAGTTAAAAAGAAATTTGAATTTCTCATGCCTATAAAAAAAGAAATAAATTTATTTTCTTTTTCATGAACCAAAGTTTTTTATAAATCAAACCAATCTCTCATACATTAAAGATGCGAGGTTCAATAAGACGACAAATTAAGCGAATGGTCATATAAGGCAAACTTAAAGCGGACAAAACAAAGTGACATTACTAACTTTAAAACCGACATAACTCAAAGTAAGAATGATCTATAATGAACCGTCAAACCCACACAACCTTAACCAAACAAAACCATCAAAATAAAAATAAAAACTTATAACCCTAAATTAAGACACCTGCCACAAATCCAAAGCCGCACCACCATAGAACTCACCGCATCCTTTAACTCGGGCCGTAGGAACTGGGTGTCCTTATAATCAAAGCATCACATTGGATTATTAATTTTTTCATCACATTTTAGATTACCATGATGGCATGATCGGAGTCGGGTCAAATTCTAACGACCTAAAAATGAAGGGCAACCTTACAATGTAGGCCAAGCTAAAAGAGAGTAGGTCTCGATTCCTTTACGATAAGACTAGAAGAGTCACATAAGTCCTCTTGCACGTGCAATGTGTGTCATAGTAGTCCTAGATAAGTCGTGATCCAACAGTATATTTTTTTTTCTCTCTCCCAATTGTTTGCTGTTGTTGGTCCCAAAACAAAACAGAGGTAGACAGTCAAAATTTAATCTTGATCGAGTGGTAACCACTCATCATCAGATTCATCTCAACGGCCAATGTGAATCCGCCACCTCATGATTGGGTAATGCGACATAGTGGAATTGGTCAAATTGGCAGCTTTACTCGGCCCACGTGCACCTCCTAATCCTCCAACCCTACCTCTGTCTCCTCCACATTACCACTGTCTGTTTCACATTCCGATCGATCACGGCGAGGGCCAAGTATTGCGTTGTGTTTTTGTTTTTGGCCAAGTAAAATGAGTTGTGTTTTAATCGCTCCTCGTGTGTAATGAAATGGATCTCACAACCTAACTAACAACACAAAGAATTATTGAGTAGTATCCGAAATATTAGATGGATTGTGATATGATAAATTGGTTGTCGGATTTCAAAATCAACAAATAAATGTCTAAAATTGTGCATCTAAATATTTTCACTCATTTTCACTCATTTTTTTTCTCATTTTCTCAAGTCAAGGCATAGATATCAGATATGTGAGTTTTAACTTGCAAGAAGTTAATTGAGTTTTCTTTCAGCTAGCCAAAAAAAAAATCAAGTTTTATTTTATTTTTTGGAAATAGGTCGAGTTTTATTTCAATTCCAACAACTTTTGTGGCGTTTAAACAAAATCCACTTTAAAAACTCTTGAACCGAAATCAAATGATAAATCTATAAATATTAGAAAACTTTGCAATCTAAAATCTATAACGTAAAATTCAGGTTCTATATTAGTTAACTATATCAAACAACTGTAAGATTCGATTTTTAAATCTCAATTTTTTGAATTTTTTCTAAATTGAGCTCCATGTTCTTAATTTACTCCCCTTCTCACATGGTCACATAATCGAAAATACGATGGGGAAATTCCGAAATTGTTTGGAGCCGAGTTTTCACTCCCCAGTCCTCCCCGCCCCCAAACAAACCGCATTTTGTCCTAGCTAGGAGTACCATAGCCTTTGTCCAAAATATACAAGTGCACGCATGCATGGCCAGCTTGATCAGAACAAACCGTCAATGCCTAAATCGATCTCATGCTCCAATGGCCTTATATATTATTCCATGCATGTCCAGATATTTTGGGCTAGCTAGGATAGGCCTGGCCTGCAGAAACCCATATGCTGCAGCCTCATCAGAAAATCGAAGTCATGCATGATGAATACTTGAAGCTGTCAACTTAACTGTGCGTACTGCAGATGATATGTATGTATCTTATCAGCTGGTGATGTGGTTATATATCTGCTATTAGCACTGAACTAGATTTTACGGTTTAATCTGAGTAAAGTAAATTTCATTTACTATAAGAGATTTGACTTTACAAAATGGTCCGAGAGAAAGCTAATCAAGCTAGCCAGCGATGCGTGCATTCAATGGTTTGGTCCTCTAAATTTGCTTGGAAGCTAGATGTCAATGTATAAAAAGGAAAGTAGCAATTTCATAATTAAGTAGTGGACCAAATCATTGAAGCCACCCGGCCCATGCCACCCTAACAAGAAGTCGATATTTTTATATCTATAATCGAATTCTTGATCTATCTTAATCTCAATTATTTCTTCATAATTTGAATTTGCTAGTTTTACCTCAATTAAAGCTACGAATTTGTCCAGAAACTCACCATTTGTAAGTATTAATACAAGCTTTGAGTATGCCAATGATCTCATCGAGTTCTTGATTATTGATTTTCCTTTGTATTAGCTAGATCATTTCAATACATATCACTATGATTACATAACCATCTTTTATCAAATGTATCGTACGTTATTCGATCAGTCTTACGCGATCAGTCTTACGTATGCAACTATGCATCTTCCATTATGGATGATGCATAAAGTTTCTATCCTTATCGTTTGGAAAGTATGTATATATATATTATATACTACCAAACAAACAGATACAACCAAAAATAATATATTGCTCTATAATTCTATATTCTTTGCTTCATACGTACTGCACATCGAACTTTTCATTTCTTTAATTTGGAGGATTATATGTCATCTTAAGCTATTCAGATACTTAAGTCGACCTTCCCGGCCAGCAAATATCAGAAACTTGATCGAGGTAACTTGTGATGAACTTCAGAAATCTTCATCTTCATTAGAGGAATTATTCAGTTATTACAGAAAATAAACCTTGCAAATGTGTTTATAAAGATTTGGGCATCTCCAACCATGATCAGTTGGTTTTGGTTGTGACGCCCAAATTACCTCATCATAGTATCAGAGTTACAGGTTCGCCCACATGTGAAGCCAAGTGGTCATACGTGCTCCACGTCACCCAATATATGTTATCCACGTGTTTGGCTTGAAAATTCGTCACATGTGCGGGGGCATGTGAGAATGTGGAGTGTTGTCCTACATTGAAAAAAATAGACATTGCAAATGTGTTTATAAAGATTTAGGCCTCTGCAACCATGGTCAATTGATTTTGGTTGTGACGCCCAAATTACTTCAGTAATTCTTCGGTCTTAATCAATACGTATGTATATATGTATATTATAGTTGCCATTTAACCAGAAATAAAGTAAAGAATATATAATTTCAATTTTAATGAATTAAAAGATCGAATAATCGAAGTTTGGACAGATCTCCCTGGCTTAAATTAGAGCAAGCTGGCAAGAACAAATCAATCTATAGAGATTTGCCTTATGAACATGTGAACTGCAATACCATTGGGGAGCAGCTAGCAACTTTGATGTGGAGGGTGCTTATGGCTGACATATTTAGTACGTACCTAGCTAGCTAGCAGGCTAGGGTTCATAATACCAAATACCCTATCGCTCCTAGATAATTAAAGAACATCTATGTCCATGGACCATTATTATTGTCCGCGATATGATTCCTATGCATGTAGTGGAATCGATCGAAAAAGAAATGGCAACCAATTAAAATTTGATGGGAAACTATCTTGCTATAGATCATTTCAGAATATATCTCTGGCCACAGCTGCAAAAGAAAACCTTTAATTTGTTGTATGGAGTGCATAATTCGATCTTTGTGGTGTGCAGATCCTTATCTTCTTAATTTGTACGAAGATATGTATTCCCATGCAATTGTCCTTGAAACAAATAAAATGGAAAAACCAAACCTCCTCAAATTTTCATGTCTTTTCAATTCGGCCATATATATCATGCTAATGACTCATTCCCCCAATCTAAACTCTTCACTACTTCAGTGGGCAAGTAAATCTCATATTGCCAAGGCCAAATTTGTATTTTAGACCTCATTACCTAATTTTCAACTAATTACCGGTAATGGCCATCTAATTCTCGGGAAAACAAAAGGAAATAATTTTTTAGGGTTAAAAGAATTGGCTATAAGTTTTTGCTTTTTAGTGTAAAATTTAGGGTTCCGTATAACAATTAAACAAATGCTATGAACATTAATAAAAAATAGTAGTGCTCTAAAACTAACATGTTAACTTCATATTATGAAACTGGTTACTCTTAGGGCTCGTTTGGCGTTGCGTTTTCTGGCAAAAACGTGCTTATCCACACCATTTTGACAGGCCAGCCCGTTTGGTTAACATCCCATTTATCTGCGTTTTATGAGAATCACGGCCAACTACCGCATATTTGAGAAGCAGCTTCAAGGCTGCTTTTTTCTTTCCGCGTTTTGTAACACCGAATTGGGAACCGGCATGTTTAATGATTAGTTGAATATATCTAAACTATCCCTATCACTTTTAACAATTTACCTCATATATCCCTTTCTTTGATGTTCCAGTTCTCTCCGCTCTGTTCCTTTCTCGGCATCACTGGTCTTCTTCTTTCTCTGTTCCAAGGACTCAAGGTAATTTAATTCAGGATTTATTTATTTGTTTGATTTTCAATTTTCATTCTTTCCGTTTCTTTGATTTATAGGTTTAATATGTTTCTCAATTCGATCTATCCAGTTAAAATGTCAGAGCAAATCGCTGCACTTATCCAATTCAACTAGTATTTCTAAAAAAAAATATTCATTCTTTGTTCGATTTACCTTGAATGGTGTTAGTGTAATTTGAAAGCAAACCTTTTGGAAAGAATAAGGGGACGACCAAGTCATATGCAGGAGATACATCCATATGTACTGCAAACGATTTAACTTGCAGCAAGATGGAAATGAGAGGTGAGAAGATTTTTTTGAAGTCAACAATGTCTCGGAGGTTGCAAAAATGACAAATGAATAATGGAAAATAGAAACAAAGAGGTACATTTGAAGCTAAGAAAAACATTTAGCAAAATAAATATAAAAATATAATTATGTCCATTCTGGTCATTATAAATGGCCAATTGACTTTTATATTAAAATTTATCAAACATCATGCTACTGCTTTTTATGACCACAACATTTTATAAGTACAGTTTACCAAACACTTGATTGATTAATTTTACAACAGATTATTCTTACCGCTGATTTATTTCACCACTGATTATTCTCTCAGCAATACCAAACTAAGCCTTAATCTTCATATTCATATAATGACTCTGATTAAATATAATTAATATCTAAATTAATATATCATATCTGACTAAAAATTACAAAATGTTAAAAAAAAAACTACATAATACCAAAATGCTAAACCCTAAATCTCTAAACCCTAACCCATATCCCCTAAACCCCAAAATCCAAACCCTAAACCCTAAACCTCAAACCCCAAACTCTAAACCCCAAACCTAGGTGTTGGGTTTGGAGTTAGGATAAGTTAATGGTTTAGGGGTTAGAGTTTGGGGTTTAGGGGTTAGAGTTTGGGGTGTAGGATTTAGAGTTTGGAGTTTTGGTAAAATATTTGTAATTTTTTTTTTAACAATTTAATGGATTTTGAATTGGATGTAATTAATATTTTATAATATATAATTATATTTTAATTTTGATATAATTTAAATCATTAGATGAATCTAAAGATTTAGAGTGTGAAATATGAAACTAATAAGTTAGTTTTATTGCGTTACTTTAATGAAAAAAACAAAATAATAAACAAAATATTTCAAAATTCAACGTGTCAAAACGTAATGATATAAAGGCAAAACGAAATAACTTTAATTAATACGGCTCGCCCCAAGCATCGTAACGGTGTAGGACTGTATGCCACTAAAAACGGAGATATTTTTAAAGGCGTTTGATTAGCACTAGATGGTGAAAACAGTGAGTTAAAAAGAGAGGTGAAAGCGACATTAGATGGGACGGTCTAAAAGCATTAGTGCATTACCTTCCATGGCAGTCAACTAGGTCAATTTCTCGTCTATCAAAGACACAGGCACGTGAAGCAGTAGCCATTAATCCCACAATAGCAATTAGCTACAAGGTGATCGCCACATAAAACTCGCGGCCTTTGGAAAACCTAAACGCTCAGTTTTCCTCGATCAAAACACGGTCGAGTTTGTTTGTTAGAACTTAGAAGAAGGTGTTTCTAAAATTTAACGGGTCTTAATTGAAAGGGTTCCTAATATTTAGGGTGTAGGAGACAAAAGCTTTTGGGGGTCAGATGCTTACGATTAATAGAGCTAGCTAGGTCAATCCAACTTTTCAATAAAGGGCCACATTAGCGGGTTTAATATATTGACCCCATTTTTTTTTTCAATTTGTATAATATATATTTGGCATGGAAATATATGAGAATGTGGAGCACTGTTTTTGCCTTTTTGGTTTTTATGATACTGGGATATTACATTTTTAATCTATGTATTTTGAATTTGTTGTATTTCACATGCAATCTTTGAAAAATTTGGTCATTTTTATCATTTTGGTTGTCGAAAATCATCGTTTTTAACTCTTATGAGATGTGACTTAGATTATAACGATAAAAACCATCGTGAGTTTTAGCCATTATCTTAAAATCAACCTTTTCAAAATTCAAGAATCTAGTTGTCATATAGAGGAGTTAGTGCATTGGTAGTACAAAAATATTGTTGATAATGCTTCTCACATATCGAGTTTATCTATTCTATTTCAATCGTTTTCTATAATTGTGTGAGATACACCTCACCTGTTTCATCTTTCTGGCTCCAACCCTGGTGATCGAGTTTGATTGTTTTAAATGTCAAGGTAGGGTAGATACATGCCGAACTTAAAGTAAAGGCAAAAAATCACAAACGGTTACGGAACTTTGGCTCATTCGACATTTTAGTCACAAAGCTTATAAATATATCACTTTAATCGATCAACTCAAACTTTTTTTTTTAGGGGAATGAATACATCCATTGATTGAAATTACGACCGTACTAGGTCAGCGCCAGAGTGATACATACGCCAGAGAGCGAACTCCTACATAAATGTCTAGACCACAAAACGGCCTGACTCAGAGAAGACTCTGGTAAGTAAACACCCATTATAACTTGGGTTACACACTTATTCAAAGTGACTGAAAATGAAACATAAACTAAACACTAAAAAACCCTAAAACACTAACAAGCAAATCACCCGAGCGTCCACAAATGAAACCGCCTAAGCACTCCTGGTGGTACGGAAATCATTATAGAAGGAGCGGACTGCCACAGATATGCAAGAAGTATATGTAGGGCGACTACCATCAGAATGGAAAAAGAAGGAAAGCCTCAAAACCTAAAGGCCATAGATCGAGAGCCCAACCAGCCCAAGATCGAAAGACCCAAAAGCCCATAAGCCAGACCTCCCTGTCCACCAATCTGGATCTCCCTGAGGAGGACACCGGCGAAGCAACCTCGCCACCATAACCACCGTAACCAAAAAGCTCCATGATTATACCTGATTTATACATATTTTATGTATAAATAGCACTCCTAATTACTTGTTTTATGCTCCCTTAGCACCTAATAATGTCACTTACCCTCGTTTATCTCTTCTTATAGGTTCATACCGGGAGAAATGGAACTTGAAGAAAAGGATGCACTTTGGAAGCTTTTAAAGGCGTTTTCGTGGAGCAACCAAAAAGTCAACCGTGACTTTGGAGCTCAAGATTCCAAGATTGAAGCCTTAGAAGTGAAGGACAACGATATCCCGGAGTTGAGACCAAGAAACCGAAAAGTCAACTTTCGGCCCGGAAAGTCAACCGATGTCAACGGGCCCACATGGTCAACCCCGAAGGCATCCCAAAGACTCATGCAAAGCTCTCCCACATCTACTAGGAGAGCTCATTTGATTGGTTGAGGCATATTGGTGGTGAGTAGGAATTCAAATTCAAAAAGGGGACAAAGCATTTAATGCTTATGCCATACTTTGTCCCCTAGCCTTTTTCCTTCACCTTTTGTCTTCTAATGGTCCCAAATATGATTTGCCTATACCATACACACATTCCCACTTTGCCCTTAATGTCCATACACTTCCCTAACTACCCCATGACATTTAGGTCTTTTTGGTTGAGTTAGATCTACACTTTGAGCCCTAGGATCTTTCCCCATTAATCCTAGCCCTTTATCCCCTCATATATATTCTAAAACCTCCCATTTTCATAATGGAACCAACCCTAGACACCACAAGTTCCCACATTTTTCTACTATTCATCGGCACTATTCACGGTTACTATTCACAGCCTTGGTTTTTGGCTTCCTCCTCCATTTTCCACCTCTTCCACACCTCATCTCACTTCACTTCCTTCATCAAACATCCTCCATACACCCTCTACTACATCCCCAACCACTTTTTCCTTCCATTCACTCACATCTACTCACCATCTCATGGGTTTCATCAACAACTTCAAGTTCTAGAAGGCTTGGAGCAAGAGGAGGCAAGGAGGAGACCAAGGAGCACAAGGAGAGGGCTTGCAACCACTTGGTGACAGCAAGGACCAGCTGGCCTTCATACTTGAGCATCTCTTCACCTTATTTCACTCTCCTTTTGTCTTTGAGTTGGATAGATTTGAGACTATGATGTTATTTATGATGTATTGTGAGTAGTTCTTCAAGATTGGGGACTAGGGGTGTGTGCCCTAGTCCATAGATATGTAGTGAACCTCTTTTGATGATTTGTGATGCAATATTGATTCATGAGCATGTTTATATTCAAATTTCATATGTTAGATGCATGAGTTAGGGAATTCACCACTTTCTAGCTATGTTTCTAGCATTATCTTGATGTGGAATTGGTGGGTGGTGCCTCTAGTTTCATAGGCAATGGAATATAGCATGTGTTGTATGATTTATTTGTGTTCATAGCCTTTTGATGTACTAGAGATTGATCTTTGGTTGGACTCTAAGTGTGCCAATTGAGTTGGTTTTAGTCCTAATTGGCATAACCATACTTTTTAGATTAAATTTGATAGTATTCATAGCCTTTGGATATAGCTAGGGAACCATAGCATGGCTCTAGTTATACCATGGAGTTCCTATGACGTAGGATACATCACGTCAATCATTTCATTGTGTTCATAGCCCTTGGATGTAATTAGAGACCTTTAGTTAGGCTCTAGCTACGCCCATTGAGTTGATCATGCCCTTAGTCGGCATGTTCATGCATTGTTGTGATTATTGGAGTTCATAGCCTCAAAGTGTTATTCCAAGAACCATAGCATGGCTTGGATTGGCACTAGAGAGTTCACCTTGCTCTTGGTTGGCAAGAGTGATACATTCTCGATTAATTGGAATCATGAATCATAATTGTAAGCATCTCATTGTGGTTGTTCATTGCATTGAAGTGGGCTAGTGTTAACCCTTAGCTCCCGATTACTCCATCTTTGCATTTCCCTTGCATTTAATTTTGCCTTGCCTTGCCTTACTTTACTTGCTTGCTTGGTTTGTTTCTCATTCACTCAAAAACACAAATCATTTACACTACCTCACTTTGCACATATCCATATCACTATTGTCTTTCCATTTCATTCCCCACCATCTAGTGCTAGTTTCCTAGGTTACCAATATTACCGAAGGGGTTTTGGGCCACCAATCCCTGTGGACACGACAACCCCGGTCACTAAACTATACATTCATCACTACACTTTGACGTTCCGTCAATACCCGGATCCCAAACCCAACGGATTGGGATCCCTAAGCAGCGACCATACCCAACGCCTCCACAAAACAGAGCCGCTGAAACCATATCCAAATATGCACCATCAGCCGACCAACGCCGACCAAGCAGACCCCTGCAGAAAGCCCCATCGGAGAAACTTCCAAGAGAACTCTGCCGATCCTTGCCTCCGTCGAGATCCCACACAAGGCATGCCAAAGAGGCTGCTGCAAACCGCCAACGCCCCGTCGCCGCCCATACATCTGCTACCACAAGAACAAAGAAGAGAGATCCAAACTTTGCACAGTGGAAGAGATCTACCGCAAACCCACAAAAAAGAATAGCTGCTAGGGAAACCCTAGGGAGCCTCCTCTCATGCGGCTGCATTTCATATGATAACTATAAACCCTATTGTGGTTAGGTCGATCAACTCAAACTTTGTCACACTGGAGTATGTATTATTTGGATTTTGTTTGAAAATGAGATAAGGAAAGTTTATCATTTTCATATAAACGGATTAGTTAAGCAGAGTTTTTTTTTATAAGAAAAATAAATTACAAGTCAAAACCACTGTCAAATTGGAATATTTTCTTTAATATCTAGAAAGCATGTGGACTTTTTTTTTATATTCAAAGTTGATTTCATTGACAGTGGGCAATTACAATTTGGGTACTAGCAGAAACAGAACCTTCTGCCCCCGACACATCATATTTAAAATATAAAATATCATTTTTTAAAAAGAACAATAAATTATTGCTCCTGATAATTTTGAATATAATTGGCGCAAACTTTTTGTGATTTCCTAAAAGTAGCTCTAAATTTAATTTTAACTATTTTTTCAGATAAGTTTGAAGATGATATTAGATAACTAAATAATTTCAATTTGGTCGCTTTTTCATGAAAAAGGTGAACAAGAAATGATTAATTGAGCTATGAGTTACGTAACGTCGCATCATTGTGATCACAAATTTGATGAGCTTCTGTTTAGAATGATTCTATAGTGAGTGGAACAAACCCACATACACATATTGCGATTCCTGTCCAGTTATCCATCAGCCTACTGTTTCCTTTCTGCACTTAGTGTAAGCGGCAGAGTTTGCCCTACCCAAGAAAATAGTTAACCAGAAGAAACAAAAACCAGGAAAGAAAAGAAACAGAGACAAACAAAAATTAATTTCATGTGTACTCACACCTCACTCATTGATCTTCCATCTCTTTCTTCTTAAAGAAAAAGAAAGAGGCTCTTTTAAGGTCATGAGCTCGATCGCAGAGAGAGCCCAAGAGGAATCTTGAAAAAGATTGATCTAAAGGAGCAAAGCTCTCTCTGTGAAAGCTATTGATCATATTCTTGATTCAAATCACAAATCATGTTCTCTTCCACCACTAATACTAGTAGTGGTACTGTCTATCCTTTCCCTTATAACTTTCCCCTATGTTCTTCTCCTTATAACCACCACCCTCCTCTTCCTCAAGAAAATAGAACCTGTGGAGGCATTTTGGGCCTACACCATGATCAAAGTTCAATACTAAACAATGCTTTCATGGTGCCGGGGCCGGAAGGTACAATTATCAATTTGGGAGGAGTTCCATCGAACGCTCTCGTCTCATCATCTGGAGACTACCGTGGTCAGCAGCAGCAGTGTGGTTATGGTAATAATGTTTATCATCCTCATATTGTTTCCAAGGAGGTGAAAGTACCGGTGGTGGCCGTGAAGAAAGACCGGCACAGCAAGATCTTCACGGCTCAGGGATTGAGGGATCGGAGAGTAAGACTGTCCATCAATGTGGCCCGCGAATTCTTCGATCTCCAAGACTTGCTAGGGTTTGACAAAGCCAGCAAAACCCTGGAGTGGTTGCTCACCAAGTCCAGCAAGGCCATCAGAGACCTAGGAAAGAGCAAGTGCAATAATACTAATAGTTTGACTTCTTCTAGTACTTCGGAGTGCGATGTCGTTTCGGACATGAATACTGAGGAGTCGGAAGACAACAGAAAGATGAAGGGGGCTGCTGCAATTGATCATGCTATAAGGGCGAGAGAGTCGCGGGCAAAGGCTAGAGCAAGAGCAAGAGAAAGAACAAGAGAGAAGATGTGCAGTACTAGTAGGAGGAGCCCTCAGATCTTTAGCCAATTGAGCTTATTCAATGAGCTTGAACCTGCAGATATGAATCAAGAACCGGGCAGCATCCTCATATCTAATTACCAAGCTGAACATCATGAATCTGTTACGGTCAAAAGAAAGTTGAAGGCACCTTCAGACTCCAATTACCATGATCGAATCCTTGGTTTGATCTCCAAAAGTACGGAAACTGGTTCAAATTGCTGCAGCCACGTTAATATCCAATTTCCGAATGCAATATCTCAAAATTGGGACATAACCGGCGGTGCCTTCCCATGCCCTAGCATTTTGTGCCATCACCATCAACATGAATCTTAATTCTACTGGTATACAGTGTTAAAGACACACTTTACACCTTCTTGAATTCTTCCTTTTCTTTTTTCTGTTCTTTTCTTTGACATTAACTAAGCACAATCTTGACATTTTAACAACTCTGTTTAATATGCAGGGTTTTAAATCTATGGCAAAACTTTGGGAGGCTTGCACAATTTATGACTGCAATGATCTTTTGCAAGCCAAAACATATGTAAGCTATATATGTTTTTCTGCTAATGTTTGTACCGCCATTTGAATGCTCACATATATCTTTCAGTCACTCATATTGTATTTGGATATCTATGATGTTTTAAAAAATTTTATGGAATTAAGAAGTCTAGGGGTATTCAATTAAGATTGTTAACAAATCTCTACAAGTCTTGGTGTATTCAATTTAGATTTTTAATGACTTTTAATAAGTCTGTAGAATTTTAGGTGTATTCGAAAAATAAAGAAATTATAAAGGTTCATTAAATAATCGAATTATGTGGATTGTTTAGTGTTAATTGTAAAGACAAAAAGTTTTTAACAATCCAACCTCTAGCTTACAGATTTCCATGGATATAAAATTTTCTTCTTTTTATTATTTCAATTTTCTATTTCATCTTCTTCTATGATCATCTCTCTCTCTCTCTCTCTCTCTCTCTCTCTCTCTCTCTCTCTTACATCTTATGCTTCATTTATCTTTTGTCATTTCTCGCTTTCACACACATGCACACACCCATATTATTCAAGGACGTAGTCACATACAATACAAGAAATAGACGTTACCCATAAAATTTTATGACAAGCAACAAATAAAAATGTTGTAGACATATATTGTTTGTCTTAAATTTATTTTTCTCTAATATTTTTCTATTACCAAATGAATCGAATAAAAAAAAAGGACTCTTTAAAGTAAAAAGAAAAAAACTAACATAAGAAGTTTAACTTTATAGTTAATGTCTAAGTAAATCCCTAGATGTGGAATTACTTGATCCAAATGGACCTTAAGACATTGAGCAGGGATATGGTATAGAAAACCATTAAAGTTCATAGAGGTGATTTCCTGCATGTCCAGATGAGTATATAATTAACTATATATAAGAGTAATTACAAGTGATAAAATCAAATAAAGATCATTTGGTGTAAGAAGCTAATTAAGTAGTTGATTACGAACCTTAAAGCTTCTTATATCGAGATTTTGATGCTTGCAGCTGATGATCAATCAGATGTTCTCCATGGAAATTTATATAAAGCTGTTCCCTGTTAGATAGAAAATTGGTAAATAACATGTATGATGTTGTCCAGCATATTTCATATATACATGTTGTAAACAAAAACGTACGATAGCCAAGCTAGCGTATAAGAGGATCAATGTAAATGTAGCTAGGGGATTGGATTTCTAATTTAACGCAGGGAAGTGCAAATATATTTAAAAGAAAATCATCTTCTGGGGTTAATTAGGGTTTTATCTATATGTCCTAAATTTGCATTACAACTTCTTCAGTGTAGTTTCTCTGTTTTAAGGGGAGCGATCGATATATTCTAGCATTAGTTTAGGGTTTTCTTATTTCAAATAAAAAGTTCAAAATAAAAATTCAAGTTCAGTTAAGGTATTGGCCAAATATATACGTGGATCTTCAAGACAAATATATACATGGATTCATATATGAGGAAGAATTGCTTGTTTAGTTTCCAAGGTTTGTCCTAAATATGAGGTTATGACTTCGTTAGGAAGTCTTCTCCTATGAGCTTAACAATTAGTCTATTATGTCTTCTCAATGTATAGTAGCCATTTAATAAAAATACTCATATGATTCCTGAAGTATAATGTCTATAATGTCTTTTTTTTTTTAATTTCAAGAAGATGTTATGTCTGTTTATGCACAAGTACTATATATCAACATGTCTTCATTTACATCCCTGTAGGCAAAATGGAATTCATGTTAATTAGAACCACAAGACTTTCTGTTTTCAAGTTATAATCATCCGCAAAATAAATAAATTTATTTCGATCCATTGCCTCCTCAAACTTGTGCCATAATCCTACTGATCGATTCTGTCGTTACAGGAGAATTGCTAAAAGATTTCAAGTTTTTTTCTTTCTGGTAAGAGCTATTTGCCATTGTTTTTTATTTTTTTTGTTTTCATTAAATAGCAGTAAGAGCTATTTGCCATAGTGTTTTAAGTTCAAGTATCTATTACTCTCCGACTTCGTATACATATATATATATGTAAATACATACGTCCTTACCAAAAATAGAAAAAAAAATTCTGACTTCTGTATCAAGCAAGGAACAGAAAACCTTCCAATTCATGAGTGAGTGTACAGACTGATAATGCAAATTGTATTCTAGGAAGTCATAGACTCATAGGCATATTACTGCACTTCTATTTTTGTCAGATTTAATTTACATTAATGGATGAAAATATTGAGAGATGAGATGACTTTAAAGTTTAAACTAGTTTTATTCTGAACTGTCTTCTATAATATTGAGCAGTAGCCGGTAGGGCATCTGATCCTTTTCAAGTGATGATAAAAATAAGTTAAGATTAGGATGTATCAAGTGTTTCATCCTATTAGAGCACCAAAAAAAATCAACACAAGTTGAAAATAAAAGATAAATCAATGAAATTACATTGGGACATTGACATGGTACAGATTGTCACAATATAGGGTATACCCTATATTAATAATATCCTTTTGCCAGCCAAAATGTACAAAATATCAATTATGTTTTTTTAAAATTGAATTTTGTTTTCTTGGATTATGGACTTGTTGACAATTTTCCTTAAATTTTATAATAAATTAAAAATATGAGGGTCAATATGTAGCTAGACTGCTAGAGTAGGTAAAACTACTCTTTTTCCTCCTCAATTTTCTCAGAACACTCGGTTCATTTCCATCTGTATGCAAAACCTACATTTTATCAGCCAAAAAAAAGAGAGCATCTTTTGTAGATATTCTAGTCAATGCGTACATATACACACGCTATCCGTATTTACGACTTTGGTCATGGTCTCAAAACTCGAGAGATAAACGTATTGTTTATAATTTAATCCTTCTAAAACCTCTCCAGGGATTTGAAATTTGATCTTGAATTTCGGAACTAAAACCAGACATCCATTGATGATTGGTCATGTGAATTTATGACTAAAACTTATAATATCCCATTTTCTTCACACATAAATTAAGTAGGCACAAATTGTTTAAAATGATACTCATCAGGTAAAACCGGCATCAGTGCTTCAGTGTTGCTACTTTGCTTATGAGGATGATCAACATCCTGACCATTTCTGGCTCTTTGGCGTAGAAGGGATATGATTAGTTATCTCAAGTGTTTAACAGAATTTAAGACAGTTCAACAATTAGGGTCTTCCATGAGTTATAACTATACCACGTACTACTACGTATTGATATGAGATAGAGGAACGACGTCGGAGAAAACAAGGTAGAACAAAGTCAATTCACATTTAGATTTTTAAGGGGAAAACAAAAAACCCCAGCAAGAAACACTCAAGAACGGCATCATCATCACAAGTTCACAACAGTAAAAAGCTCTAGCTATAGGCATAGGCACCGTTTTTGGAGACTTTACAGTTGTGACTGGGAAACTACTGTATCATATATGATGATTAAAATGAAACTGAAACTTAGCACAGCCCTTTTAATAAAATGAAAGACAAATGCAGGAACGCTTAAAATTCTTCTTAAGAGCTAGAGAAATTAAAGTAGACTGCAAGCAGTTTTACCTGAAACAGCTAGATGAACAGTATCCTCGAGGTAATTTACAGTGCACAGCGCGGTGATGATGATGAACAATTCTGTGTAATAGTTGTTTCTTTCTTTCTTTCCCTTTATGTTTGAGTAGCTTGTGTGTGAAAGAGGGTCACTGATATTATATCAAACTGGAAGAAGTGGTAGTTTTTATTCTGGACATGGAGATATGGGTGTGATCAGTACGATATATATTAGAGTGATGATGATCTGCAGTCTGAACTGATAGCTAGCTCGATCTAGTCCATGATATTAATGTACAGTCAACAAAATCTAATATAAAATTGGTAGATTGTCAGGGAGGACATACTCCATATCCAATATAATAGCCAACAAAATCTACTTTAATTCTCCAATGACCTAATAAAGCGATGGAGCAAGTTTCATTAGGTAGTACTAGTACTCGATCCACCACCAGTTTAATATACAGTACGTACGTAGCTAGCTGGCTAAATCCACAAGAGGGCCGGGTCAAGTACTGATCCGGTATGTACGTGTATATATATATATTTTTTTTTCTTCATAAAATAGCTAGCTAGAAAGCTGGTTTTTTCATTTTTACCACAAATTAAAGAAGTGAATGAGATAAGACATTTTTTTGACATCCATACAAGTATGCAAGTATATAACTAGTCGATCATTATATATATATACATATATATTGTGCTAGCCTGATCGACCAAAAAACTATACGTTGTACGTATTATTAGTGCCATCATCGATCACCACTGCGACCTTCATCTTCGCCGCGGCCACTACCACTACCCACCTCAGTCACCATTATCACGACTCATGCATCCATTGTCGATGTCGTCGCTGCTGCCACCATCAATCACTAGTACTTCCACTCACTCTGCCTCGCTCCATGCCGCCTCACTTCTATACGTCTACTACCATCACTGTGTTAATCTATACTATATTTAAGAGTATAGATTAACATGGTGATGATATAGATTGACTAGTATAGATTAATGGTTACTAAATAATTGACTTTGCGATTCACCCGTAAGAGTATCTCAAATATATTTGATTTTTTTTTTGTCAAATATATGAGAACTAACTAGAGTGTTATTTTCAAACCTCGCAGCCCAAAAACATGTCTCGACGCACCAAATTAATACATGGTACTATTTTATTGGATTTTTGATATGAGTCAGGAAGCAACTACAATCTATCGTTCCCATTTGATATAATTTTCAGTGATGAATAAAGATTTCATTTTCTAAAAAAAAAATGAATTTTTGTAGTTGTGATCATATAAACACTATGTAAAAACGAGCTGATTCTATAGATAAAATTCGCATGCTTTTATTTAAAATACTTAAAGCTAGGCATGCCAAAAAAGTGTTGTCTTGGATTCAAATAGCAAAGCAAGAGCAACCTCCAATAAGAAAATGTTATTGGGGACTTCATATATATATATATATATACCCTTTATACTTGCACTCTTGAATAGTGTTTCACTGTTGGATAACTTAATCCGAAAAACTAACACATTTCATAGTTTTAAGCAGAGTCTCAATTACAGACTTCTAAGTTCTAACCTAAATCATAGATGGAGTTACACCAAGCTATAACAAATTTAACCCCAATTTAGTGGATAGTTTAGCAAGGGGAGGAAGGACTATATTGATAAAGAAAGTACAGTAAAAGGACTTAACTGAAACAAAGAAAAAAGTGGGTACAACTGAAACATGGGTCAAAACTTAGATCCAAGAGTGATATTGGACCGCTAATCCAACCGGACGGTGCTGGGCCTAAGCCCAAGGACCCAATCACACAACTAAAATAAATAGAAAATAGAGCTGGGAATGAAACTCCTATTTATAATTGAATTGAGGCTTTTTTTTTCTGTGAAAGGCTAGACACAGTACCAATAGACCTTTACTTGCAGAGAACGAAGCCGAAGAACAATGGAGGCACCCAAGAACATAGAGCACGAAATCGGAGGGATCCAGAACGATACACTTCGTTATGGTCTTAACAGCGTCAAGAGCCACCTAGTTGGGTCTCACCCCGTCGAATCTGCTTACCAATCGGTACTCTCTCTCTCTATGTGTTGCAGTTTGATTAAATTGAAGATATGTGGTTGATTTTCTAGGGTTTTGAGTTTGTTCATTTTGTTGGGTTTTAGACGAAGAAGAGGCAAGAGGAGATGGAAAAGAGAATCCTGGCAAACACTTATGGAACTGCGTTTCCGATGAGGATGGATTTCGAAAGGCAAATTCTTTCCCGGTATGAGTCTTTTCGAACTGATGTTAATGGATTGTTGTAGTGATTGACTTTGATTTTATGATTTTCAGTCAAAGAAAGGCAAATAGGATTCCCACTTATGCTAAATCCTAGTTTTGTGTTGGTATTTATGAATATTGATTTTTGGTTATGTATGAGGTTTTTTTTGTTGCTTTCAAGTAGATAACTTGTGTATTTAGAAATCTGCTAGGTGGTACTTTATTTATACACTTTCTGTTCTAAGGTCTCGCCCTTTGTCTCCTTTTGATCTCAATTACCAACTGAAGCTTGGACTCAATTAGCAATGAGCTCATGAAATTTAGCCTGTCTGCACTTAACATATCCTTTTTGAACTGGCTGAATGGTGTGGTCACCATGCTCTAAAGCAGACCTAGTTGCATCTTACACAAGAAAACCTCCAGCTCCAGAATGTCTATATAGTTAATGGAGCAATTGCATACGCATATTGGAACTGTTTAGACTTATACATTGAGTTGCATTTGGTTCAGATTGTGGAGAAAAGCTATTCTACATATTCTGTTTCGTTTTAGGAATTAGCTGTTGTTTGTTTGGTTGATGAGAAAGGAAAGGAATAAAGAAATACTGCACTCATTTTTGTTATACAAATCGGAATTTTGTGTCTGCTGAGAAGATTTCTTTACTGATTAATATACTGAAGAATTACATCGCAGTAGTCCCCTGATCAAATACATCGAACTAACCACACCTAGGGACATAGAAGCAGCCAAAAATTACCACACTGATTGAACTTGCAAAGACACTAGTAAACAGCAGTTCTTCAATCTAAATAGGGAAAAGACCACAAAGATGCCCAGAACTGAACCTTCTCCAAGAGAAGTTCCTCCCCTTTAGCATCATAAAAAAGCCTCGTATTCCTACAGTATTATGTGTGCTTGTATAAAAGTTTAAGTAGTTCTTCCTGAAAACTCGGTTGGGGATTTGTTGAATTTATAATAATTAGACTCAAAGCTTATACATAGTTATTATATGACATGGTTTGAATTTTGTTGACTTCGTTTGGGTGGTTTTGCGCCCCACGTAAATATTGGTTGCCTGGATAACACTTGAGCAATTGTTGTTGAGCATAAACAAACAGAAAAGAATATGTGGATAACGGAAACCTATGCATATGAATGCTACCGTTGCATTTTTTGTTATTATGATAAGAATATATGCATAGTAATTTTTATGAGAAGGATGTATTCCGTGTGCTTACTTAGTTGGTTTATGCATCCCGTCTTTAGTTGAAAACTTGGAAAACGTATAGGTTAAAGAGCCTTAAGAAGTTTGAGCTTTCAAGAAATGCAGAAATTGTTTGTAGGTCTAATGCTATGCTATCATATTGTAATGCCTACACCTTTGTATGTGTTATAAATTTTGAGTATTTTTTTTTTACTCTCTTGTAAAAAGTCAGTGCATGTCAATTTACACTACTTCTTTTAATTGTGTGCCCTGATAATAGAGTGCCAATCCTATACCACTTTTTTTTTTTTTTTTGTAAAGTGGAGTGACATTTGAATCTTTGTTGTGTTTGTATTTCTTTTCAATGGTTGCAGATTTCAAAGGCCTACTGGAGCAATACCTTCTTCAATGCTGGGTTTGGAGGCTCTGACAGGAAGCTTGCTAGATTTTGGCCCTGAAGATTACATGAATGGTAAGAAAACACTTTTCATGAACCAACTTATTGATAACAGATTGATTGAGAAAGAAAAGGCTAGTAGTTTTGTAATTCTTTTTTTCTGACTATTGAGCATTGCTACATATGACTGTAAACTTCTATTTACAAGGAAGAATTGAAGAATTTAACTGTGAGTATTGGACAAAGAGAATTCCACTTATTTTTCACTACAAAACGAGTTAAAAGAGAATTCCATTGATTTTTTGAAGAATCCAATTGATGATAACAATGAAGGAAAACAACTGTTGAAAGGGAGAAAAATGAACTGTAAAAGTGACAATATTATAAGAATGGCTTTTCTTTAGTTGTTGTATCTTAGGAGTTGATAATTTGATATCACTAGGAGTTTTTATTGTTGTATCATCATAGTTTCTTTTGCGATTTTTTCCTATCTCTAAGATACTAAAGAGAACAATTAGTGTTTTTTTTCCCTTTCCCATCTTGGTAATGAGTCAAACTTTTCCAAGTGAAATGACAAATTCCTACTTGAAAGTAGTGAAATTCTACCCCTAGAATGGGCCTGTATGGTTAAATTCCATGAAGTCTGACTTGCCTAGAGTTCTAAATAAACATGAGCAGTTCATTTTATTTATGGATTTCCTTAATCACATGTGCTTGAATAGGGCTCCCACTTTAGCAACATATTTGATGCTTCATCTTTTGCTCTAATATTTTGTGTGTTATGTTGGTTTTTAAAATGTTTGATGGTGCTAATTGCAGACCCCCGTGAATCTGAGACCGTCCGGCCATCAGACGCTCATCATGCAATGGAGGTTCGGATTGGGCTTTCCAAGGGTCCGGTTGCCCCAAGTCATTACTGAACGAAGAGGGGATTAGTAACTTGTTCTTGTCATTCGGGATTTATACAACTATGTCAACATTTCTTTTAAAATGTGCGAGTTCAAAAACCCAGTTTCTGATATGTGGTGTTAAGGCTACTTTGTAGTTGTGTTGGATATCTATCAAAGTACATTCGTATTTTGCTTTAACTCCCCATTTTTAGCTCCATCTCGTGATGTAGCTCTTCGTTCTTGAGAAAATCAATCTTTTCGGAGCTCCCAAGAGATCTATGAAATAGGCGAATTCTCTTTACCACTCGAGCTACAAGTTTTCACGAAAATGGAGAACTTATTCCGAATGAAAACAAAGTTCTCCATTTTCGTTCGGAATAAGTTCTCCATCGAATCATATTCCAAAAATCTGAATAAAGAATCTTTCTTGTTGGGTCATTGCTTTAGTGGTATGGTAGGAGAAATCACAATCGTTCTTAATTTCCATGGTAATCTAAAAAAGTACAAATAATGAGAACAAAATTGGCGGTTTTTAATCTTTTGGTTTTTAACTGGTCCAGGTTTTAAAAAGTTGGGTCTCTCTGCTACTAAGTAATCATCCCCCATCTTTTTCTTTGTTTCCCTTATCAAATCCCAAATTTCTCAATGGACCCAGGGCGGCGACCTCCGCGAACTGTCAGCGACCCGAAGGTCCGCCAAGTCGGGTTCTTCGCCGCACCCGAGCCCATCTCCTCTTCTCCTCCCGTCTCCGACATTTCCCCCTCCGGCAACTCCCTCTCTCCGGTTATGATCCCGCCGCCACGTCACTCCTCCGACCCCCGTCCGGCTCTGTTCCCTCCCGCCTCCCCTGGCCGCCGAGACTCCTTGACCCCCTCCGACCTCTTCCCCGCCTCGTCCCCTACGGCGTCGTCTTCGTACGCCGATGCTGAGTTCGCTTTTTCGCCGGGCCGGGCGCTCCGGACCAATTCGGTGCGACCCGCTGCTGCGGCTGTGACGACGTCGTCTTCGTTACCTGGCAGAGGCTTCGATTTGACGGCTGCCGTGAAGGCCAGTAGTGTCCCCGCCGCTGGCTTGATGAAGATCCCTTCTGGTTTTTCTGGTAATCGTCCACTGTTTGGTTTGATTTCAGTTGACTAGGGATTTAGTTCAATTTAAGCAAATTGTGATTCCAATACTAAATAAACGCAGAGAAAGTAGGAAATGCATCAGTGGAAGTGGAAAATGAGCAAGCTTCGAATTCGAAGCCACTGAAAGAGAAAACCACCAAAGCCGAAAGGCGAGCTCTTCAAGAGGCTCAACGAGCAGCAAAGGCTGCTGCAAAAGGTTTCGTATGAATGTCATATGTTTCTTGTACGCTTTTTCATCAAATTTACTGAATCTAGTAGTAATTATGTGTATATTTTACCTTGTGTTATTAGCCGAAGGAAACGCACCTTCTGTTGTTAATGCTACTGCGGCAGCGGTGAATGTGAAACCACCTAAAGCCGCAAAAGCCCCGACAGTTGCGGCTTCCGAGAAGAAGGGTGGTGGTGGTGGTGGTAGTGAACGGCCGATAGAGAAAGAAAGGAAGAAAGAAGTCCCTCCTCCACGCATGCAGTATGATGATACCAGTCGTGTGGAGAAGGCGAAAAGGCGTTCAGTGGTTAAGCAAACCGAGGCAAGGAACAGGGTTGAGCTGTTTAGGCATTTGCCTCAATACGAGCATGGGACTCAGCTTCCTGATCTCGAGTCTAGGTTCTTCCAACTTGACCCTGTGCATCCTGCTGTGTATAAGGTATTTACACGATTATATCAGCTTGTTACAGCATTTTGCTAGTTGATGTTGTGAGGTTAGGTTATGACAGTGATCAGAGTGTAACTTGGTATTGATGCCAATTGCCAGGTTGGGTTACAATATTTAGCAGGTGATATATCTGGTGGCAATGCTCGATGTATTGCCATGCTCCAAGCATTTCAGAAGGCCATTAAAGACTACTCGACACCACCTGAGAAAAACCTTGGCAGGGATTTGACAGCAAAAATAAGTAGTTATGTTTCATTTTTAATTGAGTGCAGGCCCCTTTCAATCAGCATGGGGAATGCAATTAGGTTTCTAAAAAGTCGAATTGCCAAGCTGCCTTTGACTCTGTTGGAGTCTGAAGCAAAAGCAGCTCTCAAGTCAGATATTGAACAGTTCATAAGTGAGAAGATCATACTTGCAGATAAGGTGATAGTCAAGCATGCAGTAACAAAAATCAGGGATGGTGATGTTCTTCTAACGTATGGGTCATCCTCTGCAGTTGAAATGTTACTATTACATGCCCATGAGCTTGGCAAACAATTTCGCGTAGTGGTCGTAGACTCTCGCCCAAAGCTTGAAGGGCAACGTTTGCTTCGTAGGTTGGTGGGAAAGGGCATTAGCTGTACTTACACTCATATAAATGCTGCTTCCTATATCATGCATGAAGTTACTCGAGTGTTTCTAGGTGCTTCTTCAGTTCTGTCTAATGGAGCAGTTTACTCGAGGGTTGGGACTGCTTCTGTTGCTATGGTAGCTCATGCTTTCCGTGTTCCTGTATTAGTGTGTTGTGAGGCATATAAATTTCATGAAAGGGTCCAGCTTGATTCAATTTGCTCTAATGAGCTTGGTATGCACTCCAATCATTTAACTTCGGCAATACTGATTCTGACAGTTAAGGATATATCACATTCTCTGCTTGCTTAATTACTTAGGTAATCGTTCCACTTCTTTCAGGTGATCCAGATGTCATTTCAAAGGTTCCTGGTAGGGAGGAAATCAATTGTTTGAATAATCAAGCTAATTGTGAAAATCTTCAACCTCTAAATCTGATGTAAGTGTTTATTATTTACTGATGTTTTCACGATTATCATTCCCCCCTACTAACTTTGGCAGTCCTGTTTAACTTGTTATTGACAGTTATGATGCACTGCCTTCAGATTATATTTCGATGATAATCACAGATTATGGAATGGTAATTCTTTCTTTTCAAGTAATTGTTCCTAAAATTCCATTAGAGCAGTGAAGGTTTCACATTCTTTCTGTTCTGAGTTTTGAACTTGCTAGTTAGCCTCTGTATCGTGAAGGTAGGTCATGGAAAGAAATGATGATGTTTTTAGAACTTATCAGGAATCATGCCTCATGAGAATTTATTGTCCATTCTCACTTGTGTTGTTTTAATTTGTATCGTTATATGATTATCGATATAGCATGTGTACTTTATGAAGAACAAGATGACAGCTTCTGAGTTTTTGCTTCTTCTTTTTTTAGGTTCCACCTACAAGTGTGCCTGTAATTGTCCGTGAATACCGAAGAGAACAGTTATGGATGTAAATCATTTGAAGTGCTCCCATGGAAATCGATCATGAATCAAGAGGCTTCTCAGAATTTTGCAGGCATGCTGAAAGTAGTGATTCAGTGTCAGCTGCCTTCTGTAACAAACATTCAGACTTGTTCTCACTGGATTGTAACAAATGTTAGATGTCTAGATTTTTGTTACAAAATTTTGCATGCTTTAACGGACGCATGTATGATTTGATTACCATGTAACAATCCCATCATTCTGAAGTATTGCTTCGTCATCTCGTTGGGATTGATCTTCGGATGCTACCAACTGATTGAAATTTGGATTTGGCCAAGTGGAAATGTATCTTGCAAATGTTTGAAAAGATAAACAGAAGGAAAACCCCAGATGTCAAAGTAAAGAAAAGGAAGTTTATATTCCAATGTGATGTAAATATTGTACTACATTCTTTAGCTGAACCTGGGGATGTAAAATGGTAGTACATTCTTTAGTTAATTCGGGCTTCATTCTACGATGTTATTTGTCGGGAAGATGAGGTGCCACCATGGCTGAAGCCCCATCTTCAGCATGATCTTCTAATTCCTCTTTGAGTAGTATTAATGAATTGCTTTGGCTATAAAAAAAAAAAGGAAGATGAAAAATGAAAATAGTATCAAGTTCTTATCGTCAACTAATCAAAACGAAGAAACGATGGAAACTGTTATTGTGATACAAGGGTTTGTCTTTAGACAACGTGGAGTTCTCTGATCGATATAAAGTAAAACTATGCCTGCTTGTGAATTACAAGATAGTACGACTGTGCTTACTCTGTTGATTCTCTGAAAATGTCACCTTTATTAGCCGGAGCAATAACTGCGAGAATAACAAAACCGCCGAGCACAACGACCAATATTCCCAGAGAATTGACCAGCAAAGCTTCAGTTGAATAGCGTGATATTACATGGTTGGCTTGAAGAAATGTGGCTTTTTCTAGAATACCAGTTGTTACAGTAACAACAGCAAGCGCATATATATAAACACCGAAAAACACATGCCATGGCAGCAAGGTAGCTCTACTATTTTTTGAGCCACCTGGGTACCAATACGTAACAAATCCAGCACCCCACTGCACAAGAGAAAATGACGGTTAAGTAAAAACCGGATAAAAAAGTGTTGAATACATCTTCTCAAGAAAAATAGTAGCTATGAAGGTACCTGGATGGTAAAAAGGAACAGGCAAGCTAGACCCAACCAAGAATGCAGGCTGTAGAAATTGTCAATGCCCTTATCATTGTGGAACTTCAAAGCAGCCCATACACCAATGATGCTTAACAGAAAAGCAAGGAATTGTAGCGCAAGGTGAACTAATTTCTTGAAGCTTTTCGTTCCTGAAACTGTCTTGTATGCTAGCATGGCTGCATTACGGTCAAAACATGAGATGGTTGTAATTCATAATCGTGTTTGGTAGACATATAATAGGTCCATAACTTCATGGATTCCATCCATTATGACTACTCAAGCGAACATAAGATTCTATGCAGATTATCAATTCAATCAAGACCCCTTCGAGAGAAAGCATCCATATAAAGTACTTTTTGCATTTTAAAAGCAGAGGAAATTGTAAAAAAAGCTGTTATTGGAGCTCAAGATGCACAAACATTCTGCACAATATAACTCTTGGCATTGTGCAGAATACACCTAGAAAAAAAAAATAATAGTTAAGAAAAATATGTGAACACACCTAAAACCACCAAGAACAGTTCTAACTTTTAACATTTTAGCTGGAGTTACCTAAACTCTTGTAACCTATGAGAATCACACTCTGTAATAAAAAGGTCAACTGGAGGCCATCTCTACCAAAATCATTGTGCAAGTGTATAATCACTTAAACACCAAAGGCAATAACATTAAATTTTAGGGAAACCAGAAAGTGGAAACCGCCCTAAGAACAGAAATTTACCTTCACCATTTACGATTACGAGTCCAATCACCATCAACACAGGATGAACCTACACGCAATAACACAACATTAAGTTTACCAAGCAAAAAAAAGTTGAACAATTCAGAGAGAGAGAGTAGTAATGCTCTATTAACTTGTCCAGGAAAATGCACCAAATTGCTCGATTCAAAAAGAGAAATTTCTCTTAATTTAAAAGCAGGAGGTGTTATTTGCCGAAGAAACAACATCTTCCAGCTGAATTACGATCTTGAACTATCATAAATTCTAATGGAACAATTTCCGGATACAAAATCGTAAAGAAGGATCAACATCTCTGTATGAATTGACAATAAAATAAGCAAATAAATTGACTCGGAACAAGTAAACTAGGAAACATATCCAGAGACGAACATTGAAAATGAGATCTTTGTTATCAGAGATGAGAGCCAAGCCTCCTCGGAAATGTACGGTCCAGGTGAGGACTAGAACCGCCACTGCCACCCCAATCACTCTCACTGCCCGGAAGATCGGGAAGCGGACTACTGGAATCGCCCCCATTCCCTCTTTCTTTCTTTCTTTATCTCTTCAATCTTTCAGAGAAAGCGACGGTCTGAATTAGGGTTTTGAAAATCGGGGTTTTTGAAGTTATAGATTTGGATCGGTTTTCTGATGGCTTTAATTTGCACCTCCTTCTTCTTCTTCAACTATTTCAAGTCAAACGGAGATGATGATGGTGGTTAAAGTCTTCAACTTTATAACTCGCGAAGGTATCCACGTCAGCATTTAGAAAATTTATCTATATTCATTCTGCCATGCTCGTGTAGTGAAAATTTACACAAAAGAATAGTGATTAACAGAATAACACTTGCTTGCCTAAAAAAAAAAAAAAAAAAAAAGTCAAACTTGGGCTATATCTCATCTCTGGGTGTTTTATCTTTCCTTAATTCCTTGTCATTTAGCTTTGCATTACTAATCTGTTTTCAATCAGAAATAAAAATATGTGCTGGAAGTAGCATAATAGCAACAGGATATTAGAATGGCTGCAGGGTACAAAAGGACTTTCATTCCATGTAAAACATAGAAAGCTTATTTCACATCATCTTACTGTGCCCTGAGGAGCATAAGTAGAAAAACTAGATAAATTAGGCCTCAATAGCTATGTCTCTTGTCACACCAAGAGTTTTGAGGTCCATCCCGGTAGGCACTGAAAAAGCAAAGCTTAGTAGGTGGAACGATTAGGAAAATTATGTCCTCGGCCCTGTCCGGCATAGCCATAACCACTTCCATAACTACCATTCCATCGGCCACCTCGACCATTCCATCGGCCTCCTCGTCCACCCCGATGCCTCGGAGAATAGCCAAATGTCTGCATGATCATTGCAAAGAGATTTAAATCAGTAAATCCATTAGACCATGCAAGAGAAAAGACAAAAGCAGAAGGCATCATTTAGCAATGTAGATTCTACACACAGTCCCATCACTCAGAAATCTTCAAAACTAAACTGAAAGCTGTGATAAATAATCTCAGTATCCGTTTTTCAAAAGGAGCCACATATATACCTCAGTATCCTTTTTCAATTGTTCTGAGAACTTGGTCCTCCCATTTTGTGACCCACGATCAAGTGCATCACAGGACAGAGAATCAAAGAAATCGTCCTTAACATAGACATTCTGCAGAACAGGAAAATCCGAATTAACAAACTCCGGTCATGAAATAGGTTTTTGGCTTTTTGCTTTTTTGTTCTTTATAGAGAGAGAAGGGAACAAAGAGACCTTAGTATCATCACATGGTAATGCTCCGACATCGTCTTCATCTTGTGATTCACCTCCATCTTCTAGAGCTTTATTACTTTTACCAAGATCACCCCATACTTCATCCTTGTTGAATTTCTCATTCATTGCTGTGAAATCAAAATCCTCGGTGAATCTAGTCATAGGACGTGAAATCTGAAAGAACATGATGATAAATAAATTAAAAGCTCTATTTTGGCAGTAGTGCTGTAAATATTAGGCAACAAACATTATATTACCACAAAATTACATGCACCAATACAAGATGACTGGAGCAATCTAAGAAATGAAAGCATGATTAGTTTACATATGTGTGCCCATGTAGCTGTGAACATGCAAGTGCATAAATCACTCCTTATATCCATCCACACAGTAAGTGGCAACTCAAATAGACACTTAGGCAAATAGGTTTTACAAGAAACAATCCATAAGCGATATCTTTCGTAGTCTACATGTATAAGTCTAATTATGCATCACAAATAAGTAGATGTCTGGCCAAAGCCTTTCCCATATTCACACTTCATCCTAGTCACAGTGAAACATTGAATGAGTGCAATTTCATGCTCTATTTTTAAAGCCACCCAATCAGATTATTAAAATTAGTATGAAATCATAGGCAATTTGATTGCATAAGAAAAGTAACACATACCCTGTTTCCTCTACCTCTGTCACTTCCTCTATAACTTTGATGAGTGAAGGCATGACCTCCTCTTTCATGTCCTCCTCTATAACTCTGATGATGAGTGAAGGCATGACCTCCTCTTTCGCGTCCTCCTCTATAACTTTGATGAGTGAAGGCATGACCTCTTTCACGACCTCCCCTGTAACTTTGATGAGTGAAGGCATGAGCTCCGTGCAGCTAGGAGGAGGTGAAAGCAAAATAGAAAACATTGCATTAGAAAGATAAAGTGGTTATCAGTTTTCCAAGCAACTATAAAGAGCTCTCCTGCTACTCTCTGCTGTAATATAGAATCTTCATAGGTAGTTGCGGTCAGTAATACTAAAAAACTGGTGCAGGATTGAAATAATCTATTGAAGCTAATGCCATAATGAGAAATTCTGGCCTTGGTTCCAGACAGAAATCTGACCATAGCCATGCAATTGCATTCCATACATTTTGCTCTATATGCAGCACATGTCACAAAATGTAGGAAAAAGAATAAATCTTACAGTCTTCAAGGTTGGTAATTTGCGATTTGGACATCTATACAACTATCATGGCCTATGCGGAAGAGGCAATATTTGTAGAAATACCTTGGGGATGGATTGTGCAGGCAGAGGCAATATTGGTTCCTGTGAATCCTTAGCTGTTGCTGGTGGTGATGGTGGTAGTTCTGATGATGATACCTTGACTACCTCAACATCCCTCTGAGCTGTTTGTGAAGGCTGGGATGAAGATACCATGGTGAGCTCAGGCTGAAAAAACTGGCCTGGGGTTACCAACGGAGGCATTGCTCCTTCAGCCAAAATTGAACCGGATGTCCTAGCCATGGAGAACGCAGATTCAGATGTTAGTTGCATTACAGGAGTAGAGCCTGTTTTAGGCTTGTCAGAAGCTGGTAATAGGATGTTAGTTTTGTCCAAAGCAGTAGTCAGTGGTGAAACCAAGGGCAAGCTAGTACTTGGTGCAGCAGTATGAAGAGTTTGAGTAGAAGCCTTATTAAGAAGCAAACTTGAGGATGACTCTGAAACTGTTGCAGAAGACTTGGAAGGAAACACAGAAGATTGCAAATCCCCTAGAGTGCCTATAGTAAGGGGAGGTGACTGGGCAGGAAGCATATGGGAATGCAAATTTGGAGTGCCCATACTAAGGGGTGGCAAGAAAACAGAGGGTGACTCTGATGGTTTAGAGGTTGAAAAACCAGAAGATCCAGCAGATAATGATGCATTAATGGTAGGATATAGCATTGGTTGCTGCATAGGTGGTGGCAGTGACAAGCCGGGTGAGGGTATAAGAAAAGATTGCTGCTGGTGTTGAAATCCATTTGAGGGCCCAGAGAATCCTTGCCAATACATTGTCATGGGATTTCCACTCCCATTTGTAGTTGGAGGGGCTGAGGAACCCCAAGACCCTAGACTTCCAAGAGGTTGATACATGGGAAGACTGCTTTGAAATGTTGGCTTAGGGAGTCCCATCTGTGGAGTATGGGCACTAACATCTGGAATGGACGCAATACCAGAAGATGGTAAGCTTGTTGACGAAGTCACTGCTTGAGAATAGTGAGTCTGGATGAGGAAATAAAATAAGTATCAGTAACTAAGGATTGAATTTGGGTAATAGCAGCTCTTGATCTTGATATTGAAATGTAGCCTATTTTATTTCCTTTACCTGAATAATAGCGGGGTCATCGTGTACGGATGTGTTTGTCTGAACTGGAGGCGAAGATTTGACCTGCAGGTCCTGTAACCATACGCAAAAGAAGAGTACATATCTGAGGCAATCAAATAAGGAATATAGTCTGAAAACCTCAAAAATTTCTGATATTATACCAGAAACAAGTTTATTGGGTTTTTCTCAAAACAGAATACAGACCAGTATTAACATATCATGAACCTTTAGTTGGAAAGGGTATAATTTCATATTCCATATACTATATACCTTGATGTCACTTCCTCGAAAGAGTATATACTCATAAAATTTATCACTTGGAGGTATTTGTGGACCATCCTTTTTGCGCCCTTCAGTCCCAAATGATCTTACTGCAATGAATATAAATATAGCTCAGAATTCTTTTTAACTTCATTGAAGACATGGAACTCCAAAGGTTCGACAACAATTGATTCTTTTTTTTTCTTTTTTGTTTGGAGGGGAGAGTGCTTTAGTTTGCCTTGCTTACCCACTGGAGATAGTGGGACAATTTGAGCTATTATTATTTGGTGTAGGTTCCCAAAACTAAATTCTTACAAATTCTTTAAAAGAAATGTGACTACATAAACAACATTAATCTTATCACTACTGCATATTGTGGTGCCACAAAATATGAAACCATACATAGCAATAGAAAAGGATAGTAACAAGGTCTACCAAAATGGTAACAAATTATTTAGTTCCATACTTCCGTTAGCATGACATCAAGAGAGTTTACAAGTATATGAGGTTTGAAATATCTGCTGATATTCCAATATATCAGTGTGATATTTCTGTTTTTCCAGGGGTTGGTATTTCTTCTATCCCAATAAATGCTCCTCATTTCGATATATCTCCAATATCTGTATATATATATTGTTAAGTTTGAGTGCCAATATATCTGTCACGGCCGAAATTTTTAAACCTTTTACCTTGTTAATCCAGTATTACCAAATTAGTCACAAAGTCTTCAACTTTATTAACATGACTTCAAGCTTTAACAATCTAACATATTTTTTTAAACCTAGAGTACTCTGTGTATTCAGAGAAACACAATGAATGAAACCAAAATTCATAAGATTATACAAGTATACAAGCCATCAAGTTTTTTTTCTTTTCTTTTTACCATGCAAATTATATATTACCACCTATAAACAGTTTCAGGTTAGTATGTAGGGCATCTCAAATGAGCTCCCTACACAATCCATCACCAGAATGCATGAGAAATTAAAAAGACCTAAGCTTTACCATGAACCATGATCAAATTATAAACCTGAGACACCAAGTTATCATTAAACAACCCACATTTCACAACGAACACTTTCCAAAGCAAAAACACCCAGCATATCCCAAAACCAGAATATCACATAAAACAACTTAAATCTACATTCCAATCGCAAGCCAGTTGAAATTGACAAAACAAAAGCAAACCCAGAAAGAAGCGGTTTTTGCTATACCATTTCTCAAGCCGATGCTGGATTCTTCAGTATTGATGTTGAAGAGGACACCCTCGTAGCGAATTTCGGACTTGGAGGTCAAGCTAATCAGGCTGCCGAGGTAAGAATCTGCAGGCCCATTTGATGAAGATCTGGGAGGCTGAGCTTCTACTGTTGCTGCGGCCATTGTTGTGTAACGGTTGAGAGCTTCTTGTCCTGTCTTGTAATGTTTTCTCTACTATAAAAACAAAGCAGAGAGAAGCAAATTGCTTTTCTTTTCCTGCGACAATATGAGTCTGAGAGGCCAAGCCAAACCAAAAGGTCCCACACAGTTATTATTGCTTTTCCTTTTTCCTTTTTTAGGCGATGTTTTACCGATGAGTTGATAGGCCCAAGCCCAATGATCCAGTGGACCAGGGAGCCCAACCCGATAAGAAAGTTGACATAACTTCCTTTGTTTTTTTTTTTGGTTGACTATTTGAAAAAGAAACAAACTTTGTAAGATCAGAGGCAAAAGCTCATATAGAGTAGTACGATTTAGCCAATCTGGACTAGAACAAATCCACAAGTGAAAATCAAGGAACATAAGCGTATTTTTAGCTAGTAAATGCACTACCTAATTACAATCACGGGAAAAATACATACAATTTATTTTAGAGAAACATGAAAAAAAAAAAACCTTGCATGATAGCTTCCACGTACGAGGGCCCCATCATTACTTCATTAGCCCAATGCTCTCCTCCTCCGAGTTTAAGTAAGGAAATCACCTCCTTTGCGTCCATTAATTCAAGAACAATACGAGATAAGTTACCATTTATTGCCAACTGAAGACCCATAGAAGCAGCAAACAACTCCGTAGCTCTTGGAGAGAAATTTCCAATCAGTTGCCAAAACATATCCATCCCATCGTCGAAGTACGTACGTACGTACAACTGCTAATCCTCTTCAACCGGACTCCATGTTCAAAGCCTCATCCAAGTACATGCATTAACTTTGATGAAAGGAAACTGGAAAAGGAGGCCTAGTCCATTTAGAAGCCACCGAGGACGGCGGCGACTGCAACCTAGCTACCATATAAAACGTAACCCCCGAATGAATTGTTCTGCTACCATGCATAATCCTCCATTAGTAAGTAGATGCACCTTTTGTACGTAAAACAACTATGTACGTACTGCTGCCATGCATCTCCCTGAGACCCTGACCCTAGCTAGCTATTAGAAATACCCCAACTGATGTAAGCCAATAAGTTCAATACATTCTGAAGAAGCAAGAACAGAAATGGAATTAATGTCTAGACAAATCATCATAATTAAGAAGCACCTTATTTCCATGATCGCCAACCAGCTAGATAGAAAACAAAGGAGCTAGAGAGAAGCCAGACTAATTCCTTCGCTCACTGATTCTGGACAGCGCCAGATCGACTTATCGGTCTGTTAAATCTGCTTCTTTCGACTTGTGTAATTGTTCTTAATTATGATCCAGATAGAGAAGATCAGAAAGTAGCTTAAATAGCTCGTTTTAATCGCATTAATTTGTGTCTTCGATCGTATAATGACTACGGTACGTGCAATTAATATACGAGCCACTGGTCTAAGAGCGCATGCATGTCATAGCTAGCTGCTGCATGCATGAATTAAAGTTAATTTAAGGAGCGAGGACGATTGACAGTCCGTAGCAATTTGAGGATATATATATATATATATATATAGTCGCCGTGCATGCAAACTTGCGAGAAGAAGATCGAAGCATAACATTGATTAATTTGGAAAGAAATAGAATGCACAATTAGACATGTAAATCAAATTAAATGATGTATATATATATGTAGAGTAATCACATTATCCGTAGCAAAACATGCAGTCGTTACAAAGTACGTACTTGCTTTTATTATATAATAAATATCCTATTTTAAACAAAATTACATTGTGAAATGGCTCCACACATATTTATTTGTTGCTTGAGTATACATATATAGAGCCCAAGCTAGGCTCCAAAAAAACATGTTCATTCTTGTTTTGCGGTTTTGCCTTCAACTCTTAAGAAGAAATGAGTACACACTTGCCCCAACCTGAAAAAAAGAAGAAGAAGATGATGAAATTAGTTGTTCTTATAAAAATTAAAAAGTATATATAGCAAGCAAAGAAATGATGTTGATGACGCACTTGGATCTTTGGTGATGATCTCTGCTCTTCCTTCATAAACGCAGTCAGAATCTTTCTGACCATTCTTTTGATATTTAAGATTCATGGCATATGAGGCCTTGGACTTGATGGACTCATCATAGCATAGTCCTTTTGGTCCTGTGGCCGAGCAATCGATTTCTGTGCACAATTTGTCAAACTCCTTCTTCAAAAGTCCTTTCGAAATTGTTTGTTTTGCAACACACCACTTTTTGCCGCCACCACTTGTAGCACCTTGAGCAGGAATTCCTCCTGCCGGACCCTTTGGTTGACTTGAAGTTCCTTCTGTCGGACCCTTTGGTTGACTTGGAGTTCCTTCTGCTGGACCCTTTGGTTGACTTGGAATTCCTCCTGCTGGACCTCCTGGTTGGCTTGGAATTCCCCCTGCTGGTTCCTTTTTGGGAATTCCCCCTGCCGCACCACCTGGCTCGTGTACGGTTTTGTGTGAACCCTATGATACAAGATTCCATGTGACATGTGTTACGATGATTAGAAAGCGATGGGCCTATATCTAAAGTACTCCTTATCAAAAATAAAACATTACGTTTTAGACCAAACAAAAATCAACAAAGAAATTGAATAAAAATGTCAGTTACAGATTGAACATGAAAACCTAACAAGTTCAGTTGTCCTTGAATTTTTCTATGTCGGACCCCCTAGTATGGTGTTTGCCCTAATTGTACAAGATTACATGTGACATGTGTTACGGTGATTAGAAAACAAGGGGTCTATATCTAAACTACCCCCCCTGCGGCGGCGAAAAACATAAAATATAAATAAACAAACAAATGAATATAGATATTGACAATATATTAATCATTAACAACTAACATGTGGTTGATGTTTAGGGTTGCCCTTCTCGGAGAAAGCAGTTGCAGCCAGTTGGAGGAGGAGAAACGAGACGAGGACGAGGACGAGTTTGGTAGCCATTTTTTTTTGTGTTGTAGTGTAAACGTAAGTCGCAATTGCTACAATTGATAATGTGAGTTATGAATATATAGTGTAAAAAGATAGATTAAATGATTTCTATTTACAGTTAATTTTTGTTGCTCGTTTTCTGTTTTTCAGCATCACCACATTTAATTTACCCATATAAAATAGCTTGACCCTTTTTTTGGGGATCTTGCCTTGAAAAGAAAACACACACAATTTCACCGTTATTCACGTACAGCCCCCAACAAAAAAAAAAGAGAAACTCTTGGCGTGTGAAATGCTAGCTTTAGACTTGAATAAAAATATATGCAACAATGTACGTATGAATTGATAATCATCCAAGTATTCTCATTATTTAGTCTGTCATATGCAACAATATACACTAGAAGAAGAAAAAGGGCTTTTGTTTTCATTTCCAGTTCCTTAATTAATTATCTGATCGAGTGTGAGGAGGTACGTGTAATACTACTTTGATTCATCATGTAGCCATTTGATCAACACCATATAATCTAATCTCACCCTAACGTAGCCGGCAAGGAATTTAATCGAACCAATGTTCGAGAATCAACATGTTTCAAATCTATATATTCGGTTCTAGTTGCATGCACGCAGAAAAATTAACCTAGTACCCATAAAATTTAATAAATTTAGTATCAATGGATAATATTAAATGATAAATTTAGTTTAGATTCGATCAATTAATATTATCCATTGATACTAAATTTATTAAATTTTATGGGTACTAGGTTAATTTTTCTGCATGCATGCAACTAGAACCAAATATATAGACTTGAAACATGTTGATTCTCGAACATTGGTTCGATTAAATTCCTTGCCGGCTACGTTAGGGTGTTAACATACATGTCACATGTTCATTTATTTATCTTAATTGTGTTACAACCAACAATTTTGTAGATAAACTTATTAAAATTGATGTTAACATACACATAACTAACAGTAGTGTTAACCCGGTCACGGTGACTAAGAAATTCATGGTCACTTATCTTTAGATTTGATATCAATCGTTGAAATAAATGATCGAATCAATCATATTATACCATGAGAGAATACATCTTTTTAAATGGTGATCGAATTATTGATGACATTGTGCAAGATCTTATGATTTATGACAGGAAACGTCAACTATGTTTATATGTTTTCAAATCAATGAGGGGGTCCAAATCCAGTATCCAAGTTATCTGACAGTTAGATATAGTTCTCTATTTTATGAAAATTGTGCAGGGTCAATATTCATGATTATTATTTTATTAACCCGACAAGGCCACAAAGGTTGATTTTCATTGCATGGTGAAAAAAATATTGATTATATGGAAAAATAATTAAATTTATATCAAATAGTCCATAAAAATGCTATCAATGTCACTAATAATATTAGAATGATTATGGGATGCGATGATGCTTTTGCACAAAGTATACTATGTATAAAAAAAATAAAAATACCGAAAAAAAAAACATGTAATTGATTAATTAACAAGAAGAACCAACCAAGAACAATAAAATGAAATACGTACACATTTCCATTTGATGGATAAAGATATAATAAATATAGACCGGCCGTAACTTCATTTTATCAAGCTCACTGCGGTTGATGGAGCTTTCGATGTTGGGAGAGTGGTAAGGTAGGATTAAGAATGGTTTTCCAAGACCAAATCGAGGTTTGAGTAGGATCTAAAAGTTGTAGGAGTCGATGGAGTACGTGCCATAGAAGACTCCCAAAACATAAGGCCATCTCTATTTGGGAGGGGCTAAATTTGACCTAGGCTAAAATTTTAGCCCCTCAAAATTCACTATTAATCCAAATAGTATAAGGGCTAAATATAACCGTCTCCAATCGGACGGGGGCTAAATTGTAACCCAACCAATTACATCAGCCATGTCACAACCACTGGGCCTGCTCTAAGGGCTTCATGGGCTGCTATAAGGGCTAAATGAAGCCTAGCCCTTGACTCATATAGTCCTTGAATTTTTTGTTTTGTTTTGGCATAGCCCTCTATTAGGGCAACTCCAACCCATGGAGCTATTTTGGGGGTACCAAATCCATTATAGCACCCATATCTATTATAACACCTCTATCATCTCCAACCCAAAGTTTCATTTTAGGGGTACCAAATAACTTTTTTGTAATTTTAGACTATAATTAAAATATAATAATAATTTATAATTGATATATAATATTTATAAATAATAAATAATAAAAAATAAATGACCACATAATTGTGTGCCACATTAAATTTTTGATAAATTTTTTTTTTGTCCCGATAAGATTTATTTTAACCAATGTGTGAGGAAATTAACAACAACATAAACTTAAAATATTAAGAAAATTAAGAAATTAACTAATTTTTTATAATTATTTGATTTTTTGTTAAATATTTTCGTGGATATATTTTGGTAAAAGTGTTGTGTGATTAATTAGAGCCTTTGAATAGATCTATACATTTTTTTTCAGCCGTTAGATCAGCATATATTAATAATTGTTTAAATTTTTTAATTAATAGATTTGAATTAATCTCAGCCGTTTATTTTAAATTGGGATAATCTCAGCCGTCATGTGCAAGTGGGGCACGTGCAGCATGTCAGCAGGCGAGGTCAGCAGGCGGGGTCAGCAAGCAGGTGTGCAAGCCCAGGCGCGCGTAGGGAGCGTTTCAACCTTTTCCATTCCAGTTTTTTGTCCTTTTGCGGAGGTAGCAAACTCAGTCTCCTTCAGGAGAGTATCTTGATCTGAGATGTTGCAAGCACATGGGCTCGACCCATAAATAGAACCGGACTAAGAAAAGTCTTTCATTTGGCTCTAAATATAGATCTAGTCTCATATATTTTAGCTCTAATTCTATTTTTTTCATGGGTTGGAGAAGCCCAAAAACAAAAAAAGTCTCATTTTGGATATTTGGCACCCTAGTACCCCATGGGTTGGAGTTGCCCTTAGAGATGGCCAAGAGCTGTTTTGGACTATTTTTAGGTTCCCATCGGAGATGGCCTAAGTAAACTTAAGTTGCATGGCTCTGATAAAATGATCCGTACGTCTTTCTCAAAAATATCTGCCATTACGTACACTTGCTTCCAAGGGTGTAAACTGTAAAGTATGTTTGGCTTTAAACAGATGGATGAATAAGAAATTAGTTCATCCTGGATCACTTTATCTTATTAATCTTATTGACATGGTGTGAATAAAATAAATCCACAGTGCCCTTTACATCGTGTTGGTCTCTCTTTTTCTCATAGTCGATCTAGTTTTTAACGGCTAACGCAAGAAAGGTTCTCCCTTTGTCCATTCACTATTTCACTTTCAGAAAAGTGTGTTCTGCCTTGGAAAACGTACTCAAATGTTGCCATTTGTTTTTCATTTCTATATTAGAGGTTATATAGTAGGGAAGATTTTCAATATGAAATTTCTTCTAACTAATTTATAGTGATAAATATCATAGACCTTAGTAGATAAAGTGTTCCAAATTCAAATTTTCACCCTTTAAAAAAATCAAAATATCTAAAAAATTAACGAGAGAAGTGCACAACAAAAGTGGCTAAAATTTGTACGAGCAAATAAGTTATGGATTCATAAAACCTCTCAAATGTATAATAACATCAAACGCGAGTGAAAAATGAATTTAAGACTTGTCGAAAAATTTAAGAGGGTGCTAATATATATAGGAAAATCTCTCACCAGAGAAATATAGCATCGATTAGAGTACCAAGTAGTTCTACTTTGGTATCGAGGGAGTGGGAAAGAGTGCATGCCAACATAAATGTCCGATGTCTTCTCTCAAAAACGACTTAAGATAACATATTGGTCATACAAAATAAGTTTGAGTCCTTCATTTCGTTAAAAAGAAAACAGATGTTCGACCATATATGTAAGTATGAAATAGTTTGAATTTTTAAACCGTTTAGACTTGGTTCTTTTGTCATCAAATTCCTATGAAGAAGAAAAGTTGTCTATCCTCAAAGTCACAAACCCCTCAAGTACCAATGGGGATATGATTTTGATCCATATATTGTCAAAAAAGTTTACAACTTCAATAGTGAAAACCCACTCATTCTCAAAGCATAGGGCATGGCATTCTTTTAGTACCATATATTAGAGAGAGAGAGAGAGAGAGAGAGAGAGAGGGAGAGTGTATGATGGTGGCCTACCTAAACTAAAAGAACTAAAAGAAGCCACATGCGACAAAGCGATGCTTATCTTCAACACCCAATCCCCTCCTTCTCAAGTTAACAGCTCCTTAACACCGTGTCATTTCAATACAAAAGAATATTCCTCCAGAAACATGCTTTCAATTATTAAAATACCCCTACCTCCCTTCGCAATTTACCCATCCACCTGACCACAACGGGTTTTACCAACCACGGGCAACTTCGTCATTAGCCAACATCGCATCCCAGCACCCACGTTGCAATTCATAAAAGCCACCCGTTTGATTTCCCAAAATGCCCTACTAATTCCGTACCGAATTATATAAAATCAAAGGGCAGGGTCGTACTTTCAAGATGGAATTCCCTGGCGGCCCCATAAAATAAAAAAAGACGGAACGTGAGTGATCCGCGCAAAGCATATACAGAGAGGAGAGAGAGAGAAAAAGTGTGTTTTGCTTCGAGAGGTTACCGGACTTGAAATCTCCTATTCGCCGGAATTTGGGAATTGGGCTCGCGTCCGGACTAGGGTTTCGGTTCAGAGAGCGAGATAAATCTGATAGTGAGAGGCTGCTGAGTGAGAAGGTTTCATTTCCGTCCGAATTTGGAACTTCTTTTCACCGTAATTGTGGAGTTCCGATCGCGTAGAGGATAGGGTTTTCACTCCTGGACGTTCTCGCGGTGCTTCGATTAGGGTTTTGTTGCGAAGAAAAGTCTTTTGCTTTTGGGGATTTAGGGTTTTCTTGACTCGCTGAATTGGCTACTGCGAGTATGTTCTTATGAAGTTGAAATTGCGATCTTTTAATTTGGGGCTGTTGCGGAAAGTTTCTTAATGTTTACGCCTCAGCGGTGGTCGGGTTGGTCTCTCACGCCCAGAACTGGGGCTGAGAAGACCGGAACTGGGTCGGGCAAGAACATGAATTCCGGCAATTCAAACTTGAACTCAGGGGATGGAGCGAAGGGGAAAGGGCTTGTCTTGTTTGAACCCACAACGTCGGCTTCAGGTCTGCTAGAGAATGGTGAGGCAGCTACAGACCGCGAAAAGTTAACTCGGCGGCTTTTGGAGCTCGAAAATGAGGTCGGTGGAATGTATTTGATGCATTTTTCAATTTTTCCATTTTGCTAAGCGGTTTCCAAATTTTGGGTTGTACTTTTTTGTGTGTGTGTGGATAAAGTGGAATTATTTGTTTTTTTTTTTAAATAATTTTTTTTTTCACCTCGGTATGGTTATGCCTTTTGTGATGTTGGAGCATCATGGTTGGTGAAGTTGACTCAAACAGTAATTAAACGCCTGACTTTGTATGTATGTGTAAGTTTTGAGTCGGTACCATGCTAGGTAGTAAGCAGTGGCCGAGCTTAGATTTTTCTCTAGTATATGGGGAAAAAAAATTCACCAGTATGGTATAAACTGTAAAGAAATAAGTAAACCTGTCTAATGTCATTGTGACAGTGAGCCTATTTGTTCATAAATCCTGTATCTTTTTTTGCGGTCATTTGATATCTTAGTAACGTAGATGTAGCTTATATGTGTTTTAAGTACTTTACAATTTGTTTGGATTGACTCATTTCACAAGGCCATAGTTCCAATTCCTGATTGGTATGTATAAGTGTTATAAATATATTATTCTTGTTGATTGACGAACTGATGCTGTGTCCAGCTTTATGAATACCAATACAATATGGGGCTGCTCTTGATTGAGAAAAAGGAGTGGACTTCTAGACATGAAGAACTCAGGCAGTCATTGACAGAAGCAGAAGATGCTGTTAAAAGAGAACAAGCAGCCCATTTAATTGCAACCTCTGAAATTGAAAAGCGAGAGGAGAATTTGAGGAAGGCCTTGGGGGTTGAGAAGCAGTGTGTGCTTGATGTAAGGTTTATCTTACTCAATTCCTGTTTCAGACTCCCTTACATGTACAGTATTTATTATCTTTGGAATTCTCTCTGTCAAACTAAATCAAATAAAGGAGCTAATTAGCAGCTAAATGTCAATTTGTGAAAAGCCTTGGACAACTATGAAAACATCAATTATTTTTTTGGTATAGATAACTATTTTGTGATATCTAATTTGCCTTGGTTTGACTGCCATTGCAATTTGCTAACTGTTTTTTAGTTTTGTATATATAAATACACATAATTAGACACACATATAAAATACATCCTCTCTTTCTCTCCCACACACACAATCTTATTCCTGTGCTAGTTGACCTAGTCGTCTTCCTATCCTAAACCCCCTAGAATCATAAGGATCGACCCCTAGCGACAGCTTCTGATGCTAAATATGCTTTAGGGTTTCTTTAAATATTTCTCATTCACGAAATGGAAACAGCCTTTTCTATAGGCGGAACTTTGCAGCCTGTGGTTTGATGGTTGATGTTGGAAGTCTGTGATTATCTGAAAAACAAAAATTGTGGTTGGCACTTGCTAAACTTTGGTACATTTATTTTGCAGCTAGAGAAGGCTTTGCATGAGATTCGTACAGAGAATGCAGAAATTAAGTTTACTGCTGATTCTAAGTTGGCTGAGGCAAAAGCTTTGGTTGCTAGCATAGAAGAAAAATCATTGGAGTTAGAGGCAAAATTGCGTACTGCCGATGCCAAGCTAGCTGAGGTCAGTCGGAAAAATTCAGAGATAGAGAGCAAATCAAAGGACCTGGAGGGTCGAGAAAGTGCACTTCGAAGAGATAGGTCATCCTTCAGTTCAGAGTATGATTGAGGCCCTTGTTATTGGCTTTATGTTCTCTAATATAGTTGCTCTACAATGTGTTTTTTTTTTTTTAAAATTTTTGGGGCTGTCTTCGCAATCCATTACTGTGCACTGTGACCAATTGTAAAGTCGTTTCTTGTTTTAACTTAGTTGGGTTGACTTTTCTCAGACAGGAAGCACGGGAGACTTCTTTGTCCAAGTGGAGGGAGGACTTGCTAGAATGGGAAAGGAAATTGCAAGAGGGAGAAGAGAGGCTAGGCAAAGGTCAAAGAATTCTCAACCAAAGAGAGGAGAGGGCAAATGAGAATGATAGGTCTTTGAAGACGAAAGAAAAAGATCTGGAAGCTGCAGAGAAGAAAATCGATGCAACTAACGAAATTCTGAAAAGGAAAGAAGATGATATGACCAGCAGGCTAGCAAATCTAACTTTAAAAGAGAAGGCAAGTAGTTCTTTAAGATGAGCTATTTTTGAGTTTTTCGTAATTCGCTTGTATGCAATGAAGTTTATTTTTTTATGCAGGAGTATGATGCTATGAGAATGAACTTAGAGGTGAAGGAGAAGGAGTTGCTTGCTCTGGAAGAAAAGCTCAATGCTAGAGAAAGAGTAAGGCCTATATCACTATCCATGAAATGACCGCGCAGAAGCAATTTAAAGCTAACATGTTTAAACTTTTAAAGGTGTCGCTAACATGTATAAACTTTTAAGGGTGTCACTTGTCAATTATACGTCCATGTCTGATGCAGTTCAAATTTGGTGACAAGAATTAGCCTTGTCATGAATTTGGTAGTCAAGAAGGGTGAAACTATATTCTCAATTTTACCCTTCGTTTATCCATCTCTTTTCATTTAATCCATCCAGTTAATGCCAGTTATTGTTTGCCCACCATCCCCTTATGTGGAGCAGATCTCATTCTTTTGTTCTCATTTTTTTGCTTAAATGTAGCTTGGTATGCAAGAAGCACAAATTGGTACACTAGTACACAATAAAATCTTCATTCTGTTGCTGTGTCATGCTCCTGACTATTTTCTTGGACACGCAGGTTGAGATCCAGAAGGCAATTGATGAACACAAAGCCATTCTTTATGCAAAAGAATGTGAATTCGAGTTGGAAATTGATCAAAAGAGAAAATCTTTGGATGATGAATTGAGAAACAGGGTGGTTGATGTGGAGAAGAAGGAATCTGAAATCAGTCATATGGAGGAGAAAGTCACTAAACGGGAGCAGGCATTGGAAAAGAGATGGGAAAAGTTCAGGGAGAAAGAGAAGGACTATGAATCTAAAATGAAAGTCTTGAAGGACAAGGAGAAATCTATTAAATTGGAGGAGAAGAACGTGGAAACAGAGAAGAAACAGGTAATTGCAGATAAAGAGGATTTGGCTAGGCTTTTGGCTGAAGTTGAGCAGATAAAGGCTGATAATGAAGATAAGCTACGGAAGATCAGTGAGGAGGGTGAGCGGATGAAAGTAAGTGAAGTAGAGAGGTTTGAATGTCAGCGGTTGCAGTCAGATTTAAAACAGGAAATTGACAAGTACATGCAACAGAAAGAACTGCTTCTGAAGGAAGCTGAAGATTTGAAGCAGCAAAAGGAGCTTTTTGAGAAAGAGTGGGAAGAGCTGGATGAGAAAAGAGCTGGGATTGAGAAAGAGATGAAGAGTGTGAGAGAACAGACGGAAGAAGTACAAAAGCTCAACCATATTGAAGTAGAGAGGTTGAAAAATGAAAAGATGGCGGCACAGGATTGGATACAAAGGGAGCGAGAAGAACTCACCTTGGCCCAGGAATCATTTGCAGCCCATATGGAGCATGAGAGGTCAGTATTAGCCGAAAAAGTTCAAAGCGAGAGAAGTGAAATGCTTCATGAATTTGAAGCGCTGAAAAGAGAACTTGAAACTGATATGCAGAAGCGGCTGGAGGAGTTGGAGAAACCCTTGCGTGAAAGGGAGAACTCTTTTGCAGAAGAAAGAGAAAGAGAATTAGGCAATATTAATTTCTTGAGAGATCGTGCTGGAAGAGAAATGGAGGAAATTACGGCTGAACGAATTAAAATTGGAAAAGAGAGACAAGAAGCTGATGAAAATAAGGAGCATCTTGAAAGGCAGCGAGTTGAAATAAGAAAAGACATTGATGGACTTCTTGACCTTAGCCGGAAACTGAGAGATCAGCGAGAACAATTTATCAAGGAAAGAGAACACTTTATTTCATATCTTGAGAAGCTCAAGGGTTGCAAGAACTGTGGTGAAATGATCTCTGAGTTTGTGCTTTCTAATCTACAACCTTTGGCTGAAACTGAAGACACAGAGGTCCTGCCCTTGCCAAAACTGAGTGATGATTATGTGAAAGTAAGTTTCAATGAAAACCTGGCTGCTGCTGAGAGGAAAAATAATGAGAAGTCTCCTGTTGCTGATTCAAAATCTCCAGTTTCTGGTGGAATGTATTGGCTTCGTAAATGCACGTCAAAGATTCTTATTTTCTCTCCAGGGAAAAAGACCGAGTCTAGTGCTCTTCAGAATTGGGCAAAGGATGCCCCATTTTCACACGAGAAAAATAGAGAACCATCCAATGGATTACATGCTGAAAATGAGGCTGAGCTTTCTTTTGGAGTTGCAAGTGGTTCTTTTGATGTGCAGAGAATCCAGTCTGACAACAGCATCAGAGAGGTTGATGCTGGTCAATATCCTTCAGCTGATGAACACAACAGTGAGGCACCGGATGTTCTAGAAGATTCTCAGCCTACTGATTTGAAGCGTGGTCGCCAAAAGCCACGTAGGAGAGGGAGGGCCACAGTTAACAGAACACGCTCTGTGAAAGCAGTTGTCAAAGATGCTAAGGCTATACTTGGGGAGGCTTTTGAAACAAACGACAGCCAGTATCAAAATGGGACTGCTGAGGATTCTGCCAATATGCGTACTGAAAGCCATGACGGTTCTAGTCTTGCTGGTAAAAGAACAGCAAGAAATGGACGGAAGCGTGGCCGTGCTCAGACATCTCAAATAGCTGTGAGTGAGCATGGTGGGGATGATAGTGAAGAACGTTCTGACAGTGTCATGACTGGCCAGCGGAAGAAGAGGCGAGAAAAAGTTCCTTCAACTGAGCAACCTCCAATTGAAAGACGGTACAATCTCCGGAGATCCAAAACGTAAGTCCTTGCATCTTTGAATTGTGAGTGATCCTAGGCTACAGTATATGTGTACCATGTAATGAAACATAGGAATTCATTGTAGTTTCTTGCTTGTAGAGCCACCACATCATAGAATGACTTTGAGTACTTGATACAAGTAATGAATACACATATTAATTCTTTATTAAAAGAGTCTTAACACTGCTGGGATGATTTGGTTGTCATTTGTATGCAACTAACTTGCAAGTTGCACTGTCATCAGTGGTGGTAAAGTTGCTGCTGCAAAAGCCTCACAAGACCTTGTCAAACAAAATGAAAAAGAGGTTGATGGTGCCGGAGATCCAGAGGCAGAGATTCTCTACTCCAAAGCTGCTCCTGCTACTTCAACAGGATTTGCTGGTGAGAATGGCGGAAGCACACACATCATGCAGGTGAGTATACCAGAAGCATCTTGATGGCCCATTTAAATCTCAATTTCTTTTACACAGTAGTCAATATGTTAATGATTCAATATTTATTTTTCAGCACTGAATTGAAGTTGAGAGAACTTTGTAAAAGCTGTCCTCTTGTTCCTTCTACATGTTTTCAGTTTTTCAAGAAGTCATATTGGTTCTTGACAGTGGCGAAGCTGCCTTTCTTATGTGATTTTCCTTTTTACTTTCTGCTGCAGTGTGGGACTCTTGCAGACACCCAAGATGGTGGTGCAGATGGAGTAGAAAATTCGGCTGATGATATGGCAGTGAGTGAAGCAAATGGTTCCACGGAAGGGGGTCAGGATTATGTTGATGGAGAGGAGTACAGGAGTGAATCCCATGGGGAAGATGCAAATCTCGTTGAAGATGACGAAGATGATGATGAGTCTGCACAGCCTGGTGAGGCCTCGATAGGGAAGAAGTTTTGGAACTTTCTGACAACATAGAAATGAAAACCTGTATCAAGCATGTTGGCTTTGGATGAAAACTTGTTTCAAGCATGTTGGCTTTGTACTTGTGCATTAGCAATTTAGTGTAGTTAGAACCGAGGAAGTATTTGAGGTGGAGGGATAGGGTTTTTGTTTACCCTCTTTCTTTTAATTTTAGGATTTAAGGGGATTTGGAGCTTTTTCTTCTCTTTCTACAGTAGGTAGCAGTAGCCAGTGCATATTAACGCTGGAGTCAGCTCTGCCCCTACCACATTGTTTGTATCATAGTTTGCATCTATGTTTCGTTCTGGAATGATTGTTTGAGCTTACGTGATTCTCCATCCCGTTTTTCATATTTCTTCTTGTCTCGCCATTTCACTTCGAAAACCCAACAAAAGCAAATCCGGTGTCCTGAAGAGGGGATTGATTTTCTCGCGATAGCATAGTATTATATAGATTAAATTGTCTTCCTCTTTTCTTTGCTTCTCTAATGGTTTCAAGACTTATCAATCTATTGTAAATATAATATGGTTTTCATCATCAACATCATCGGAATAATTCCGTTCATTTTTCGTTACTTATTCGTTTATTATGAGGGCATAACAGTTATTTGACATATCTCAACTTTTGCAACTGAATAATAAGGTACCTGAATTTTTAAAAACATATCATCAGAATACATTAGTCCATTTTTCATTATATCTTAATTAAATGAAATATGTTGAAGCACATGCCTCTTCTCTTCTCCCACAGTCTCACCTTATATTTTCCCTCCAAAATTAACAACGCAATTAATTATTCTCCTTCCAAATTTTCTTTTCAAAATTTTATCCTTATCATTTTCCTATAATCAATAATTCACTAGACTTTGATTATTTTTTTCTGAGGATATGTGCTATTTTTTTTAGGGTATTACTTTAATCAATATGAATTTAAGAACCGACTAATTTAAAAACTAGATCATCCATACATTATATTTTAAACGCACTTTATGTGCATCATCTATACATGAGAAAATATATTGGTGACATTAGATTCAGTCTCTCATCTAGATGGGAAAGAAAAAAAGAGAGAAAAGAAGAAGATAAAAGCAAAAAAAAAAGAGTAAGAAAATACCATAAAACTCATGAAAAATATCTCACATGGGTCAAAATAAAAATTTCTTAGAACTTCATCATTGATAAAACATGTTTTTTAAAAGGTGCTCTAATGGGCAGAACTTAAAAATCTCGAATCGTTTATTTTTTTATGATTTTTTTTAGTTTTTCGACTTTGAAAAATTGCGTGGGTATCCTTAACATGGGTATAGACATCGTTACCCTTGGTAGCATGAACATGCATCGTTAGTTACACTCGCTAGCATGCGCATCGTTGGTTAGTCTCGCTAGCATGAACATCGTTGGAAGTGTCGGGAGAACTTCAAGATGCCTTATTCTAAACTACACTTTTTCCTTCAACTTATTAGTATCAAAATTTCATCATTGGTAAAACATGATTTTTAAAAGGTGTGCCAACTAACTTTGCTCGAAAATCCCGAATCTTTTGTGAGTTATGATTTTTTAAGTTTTTCAAATTTGAAAAATCATAACTCACAAACGACTCGAGCTGTTTGAGCAAAGTCAGTTGAAAAAGTTTTAAAAATTATTTTTTAACATTATAAAGCTTTAACACGGATAAAGTTGAAGGAAAAAAGGGGGTTGACATGGTTTGACACGTTTGGAGGTGCCACTTTGCCAACCTCCATTTTCCTTTAACTTTGCTCGTGCCAAACCTTCACTATTGGTAATACATGATTTTTAAAAGGTGTTCCAACTGACTTTACTTGAAAATCTTGAATTGTTTATTTTTTATGAATTTTCTAGTTTTCCAACTTTGAAAAATCGTAAAAAATAAATAAGTCGATATTTTTGCGTTCAGTAATATTCGAGAAGTCCTTAAAAATCATGATTTTAGTGTGAGAAAATTTTGGTGCCAAAATAAAAACATGCGATTTTACCTAAAAATCGTGTGCTATAACCCACGATTTTGGATGAAAAACTATGATTTCGGCAAATTTTTTTTTTTTTCAAAAATCCACTTTGGTAAAACATGTTTTTTAAAAGGTGTTCTAATTAAGAGAACTCGAAAATCTCGAGTAGTTTAATTTTTATGAATTTTCTAGTTTTTTGACTTTGAAAAATCGCATGGTTATCGTGGGCATCCTTAGTATGGTTATATCCATAGTTAGCCTCGCTAACATGGGGCATGCATCGTTAGTTACCATTGCTAGCATGGACATCGTTGAAAATATCGGGGGCATCTCGGAGTGTCTCCTACTGAACGACACTTTTTCCTTCAACTTTATCAGTGTTAAAACTTCATCATTGATAAGACGTGATTTTTGAAATGTGTACTAATAGACTTTTCTTGAAAATCTCGAATCGTTCATTTTTATTTATTTATAAATTTTATAGTTTTTCGTTTTGAAAAATCTTAAAAAATAAACGAGTCTATATTTTTGCGTTCTGTCAAGTTAAAATGTCCTTAAATATCATGATTTGAGTGTGGGAAGATTTTGGTAAGAAAATAAGAACATGCGATATTGGCCAAAAATCGTGTGTTATAACCCATGGTTTTGGGTGAAAATCCATAGCTTCGGAAAAAAAAAAATCTCAAAAATTCACTATTGATAAAATTTGTTTGTTTGTTTTTTTTTAAAAGGTGTATCAATTGACTTTGCTTGAAAAGCCATACGAGATTAATTGTAAGTTATGATTTTTTAACTTTTCCGATTTTGAAAATTCATAACTCACTAACGACTCGAGATTTTGGAGTAAAGTTAGTTGGAAAAATCTTAAAATTATTTTTTAACAATGGTAAAGTTTTGTCACAGACAAAGTTGCAGAGAAAAATGGGTGGACATGGTTTAGAACGTTTAAATGTGACATGGCATGCCAAACCTTTCCAACCTCTTTTGCCCTTTAATTTTGCCAGTGCCAACTCTTCACCATTGATAAAACATGGTTTTGAAAAAGTGCTCCCATAATCTCGAATCATTTTTTTTAATTTATAAATTTTCTAATTTTTCGACTTTGAAAAATCATAAAAAATTAACAAGTCGATATTTTTGCGTTTTGTTACTCGAGAAATCCTTAAAAATCATGATTTGAGTGTGGAAATATTTTGGTACGAAAATAAGAATATGCGATTTTGGATAAAAATCGTGTGTTATACGGTTTCAGGTGAAAAACCACGGTTTAGGCAAAAACAAATTTTTTCTCAAAAATTCACCATTGGTAAAACATGTTTTTTTTTTGGGTTATTATCATATATAGTAGCTGAACTATTTCTTAATTATATACTTGGTACCTCAACTTCAATTTTTGTCACAAATAGTACCCAAAATTTACAATTTTTATCACAAGTAGTACCTAAAGTTTTTAATGTTTGTCTCAAGTAGTACCTAAAGTTTTCCATTTTAGTTTTTTTTTTAAAACACGCGCCCTCACGTGCATATATTTGTTACAAAAATGGCCTTAGGTAGTATAATAGATGAAATCGAAAATTTTGGGTATTACTTGTGACAAAATTAAAAACTTTGTTACTATTTGTGACAAAATTGAAGTTAAGGTACCAAATATGTAATTGAGAAATACTTCAGGTACTATATGTGATAAAAATATTTTTTTTTCTTAAGTGTTACAATTGACAGAACTCAAAAATCTCGAATCATTTAATTTTTATGAATTTGTTTAGTTTTTCGACTTTGAAAAATCATAAAAAATAAACAAGTTGTTATTTTGACATTCTGTCAACTTTAGAAGTCCTTAAAAATCATGATTTGAGTGTTGAAATTTTTTTGTATCAAAATAAGAAAATGCGATTTTGGTCAAAAATCGTGTGTTATAACCCACGATTTTGGATGAAAAACTACAGTGTCGGCATAAAAAAATAAAAATTTCTAAAAAAAATCACCATTTGTAAAACTTATGTTTTTAAAAGTTTTCCAATTGACAGAACTTGAGAATATTGAATCGTTTAATTTTTATGAATTTTATACTTTTTCAACTTCGAAAATTCGTAGAAAATGAAAAATTCGATATTTTTGCGTTCAGTCAACTCGACAAGTCGTTAAAAATCATGATTTGAGTGTTGAAATATTTTAGAGTGAAAATAAGAACATACAATTTTGGCCAAAAATCGTGTATTGTAACCCACTGTTTTGGGCGAAAAACCATCGTTTTGGCAAAAAAACAAAAAAATCTAAAAAATTCAACATTGGTAACATATGTTTTTTTAAAAATGTTCCAATTAACAGAACTTAAAAATCTCAAATCGCTTAATTTTTATAATTTTTTTAGTTTTCGGACTTGAAAAATCGTAAAAATTTCGTTATTTTTGACTTCTGTCAACTCGAGAAGTCCTTAAAAATCATGATTTAAGTGTGGAAGTATTTTGGTGTGAAAAAAAGAATATGTGATTTTGGGCAAAAATCGTGTGTTATAACCCACGGTTTTGGGTCAAAAACTATGGTTTCGGCATTTTTTTTTAATTCATCATTGGTAAAATATTTTTTTTAAAAAAGTGTTGCAATTGACAGACCTCGAAAATTTCGAATTGTTTAATTTTTATGAATTTTTTAGTTTTCCGAATCGGAAAAAATAAATGAGTGGTTATTTTTGCGTTTTGTCAATTTGATAAATGACTGAAAAATTTTGGTACAAAAATAAGAACATGTGATTTTGGCAAAATATCTTGTGATATAACCCACGGTTTTTGGTGAAAAATCATGGTTTGGGCATATTTTTTTTTAATAAAAATTCACTATTGGTAAAACTTGTTTTTTTTTTTAAGTTCTAATTATCGGGACTCTAAAATATCGAATCGTTTATTTTTAATGAATTTTCTACTTATTAGAATTTGAAAAATCGTAAAAAATAAATGAGTCAATATGTTTGCGTTCTGTAAACTCGACCACTCCTTAAAAATCGTGATTTGGGTGTGAAAATTTTTTGATACGAAAATAAGCACATGCAATTTTGATAAAAAATCGTGTTATAAGCACATGCAATTGTGCCTACTCTGAAATTGTAAAAATTATGATTTGATGTAGCAAGATCTTGGTGCAAAAATAAGAATATGCGATTTTGGCTAAAAATCGTGTGTACCCATGATTTTGGATGAAAAATTATGGTTTCGGCAAAAAAAAAATTCTCAAAAATTAATCATTGGTAAAATATTAAAAAAAAAGTTACAATTGACAGAACTCGAAAATCTTGAATTGTTTATTTTTTTAATGATTTTTCTACTTTTTTGAAGTTGGAAAATTGTAAAAAATAAATGAGTAATTTTTTTTGCGTTCTGTTTACTCGATCACTCCTTAATAATCATGATTTGAGTGTGGAAAATTTTTGGTAGGAATATAAGAACATGCGATTTTGGCCAAAAATCGTGTGTTATAACCCACGGTTTTGGGCGAAAAACAATGGTTTCGGAAAAAGAAACAAAAATTTCTTAAAAATTCATTTTTGGTAAAACATATAATTTGTTTTTTTTGAAAAAGTGTTCTAATTGATAGAACTTGAAAAATCTTAAATTGTTTAATTTTTGTGAATTTTTTAGTTTTTCGACTTTGAAACAAAGTACAAATGGCCCTGGTCTCTGTTAAGTGCCTTTCCACCTCCATCTTCACCAGAATCACTTTGCAGACGATAAATTCACCTCTTCTTTCACCAACTAAACGAGGACCTCAATCCCAAGTCCAACCATTCCTCTAGTTTCCTACAAATTACTTTACTTGGGCTTCTTGTAATATCAAAGAACGGTGTCATTAATCAATGCAATTCCTATGAATAATTGTCCAGACTGTCCGTTCAACCTTCAACAAAACATCTCATTCTTTTAATTTGCAGTTTTTCGTCCCATCTTATTCTGTTTTTCGAGATTTGTTTTGATCAGTTTGATTAGTTTTGTATGCTTTTCTCCCAATAACAGATATTGGCATAGCCACTGTAATTACCATCTTCCAGTTCTGTCTCGAATGAAGTCATTGAATATGAAATACAAAAACCTTACGTTCAAAGTGCATTTGTGCCGTGAATTAGTTGGGAAAGCTCAGAAAGATGAAAAGTCAGTTTTGGTGATGAATATAAGATGTATCAGGGAGACAGGGACTACTTTGAGTTGATAAAAGGAGATTAAATACCAATGTCCCTTTGCTCGAACTTGGAGGATATCCCAAGGTAAAATACTCCCTCATCCACTAAACATTAAGAAAAAGAGAAAAATGAGGCTCTTTCAATAATTTTATTGAAGCTAATGTTTTGTGGTTCTTTCAAAAAATTTCACTAAAACTCACAACAAAATGCATCCTTCATCTTCAAAACGGAGGAGAGGCCTAGTGGGTATTGAACTGTACAAGTTAAATATAACAGTATACCAGGGGGTCCTGTTTGGTCACATATGCTACTACTCAGCTAGGCTGCTGGTGTCGACAATCCATCTATCTGTACAATTGAACTGTCCGTTAGCAACCTTCACTGCTAGCTATCTGACTAACTCTCTGCACCTGCTGCTCTTTTGCATACCTTCTCAGATCCCTTTAAAGTCAACACCAAACAATCCGATAAATGAGCAAATATTTGAACAGCTATTACGATTAAGAATGATAAAAAAACGTGAAAAAATAGTAAAACTTTCTTTGTTTTGGACATACTTCAGAGAGTATAACTTACATGCAACGTGGTACACTGCAATTTGATTCTCTACAGTTTGTGGAATGAGACTTCATTCCAATCCATGCCTTCTTACAGAGTTTACAACCTCCAGACGCTCGAACAGTGCATCTATATGCATGGCAAAATAACTTCTTCATTTGAAGGCAGTTAGGGTAAGAGCAAGGCTGACTCAGGGTAGCTGGACATTTAGAAGCATGTTGCAAAGCATCCACCAGTTTCTTTATCTGCACCAATAAAAACATTTAAGTCCAGCTGCTCAAAGGAATTGAAAAGTTATGGTGCACTAGGTCATTATCCTTTTGGCATGATATTTCTAAACAGTCCGTTTGGAAATACTCTGAAACAATATTACTATGTTACTACTCGCATGAATTACTCTATCTATTATCTTATCCAAGGTAATAGAGAAGTAAAACCCACAGTTAGGATGAAGAATTCTTGAAATTATAACTTCTTACCATCAATCTTTTTTTCTGTGCCTCTGTACTCTTAGTCACATGGCTAACTGGAGGAGAGCTCTTGGTCACATGGCTAACTGGAGGAGAGCTCTCCGTCACATGGTTAACTGATGAGGAGCTCTCCGTCACATGGTTAACTGACGAGGAGCTCTCTGTCACATGGTTAGGTGGGGGTGAGCTCTCTGTCAAATGGTTAAGTGGGGGAGAGCTCTCTTTCACATGGCTAACAGTGGAAGAGCTTCGAGTCAATTTATGAATGTGGCAAGAAATGCCTTTCTCTTGATAGCATTCTGAACAGACATCAAACTCAGGGCAGATCCCACATACCCAGCTCTGATCAACCACACCATCCTTGTGGCAAATGCTGCATTTGCTCCCTGAAGTCCGCACAGTTAGATTCCGAAGGTGATGCAAAATCATTATTGAGGAATACTTGGCCCGGCGATGTGTATCAAACTGATAATGATTTTTCTCACAAAAGCTCAAGAAAGAATACCGATTCTCAAATAAATCATTGTTCAAAAGAACATCTTCACCCTCAGTATCAGGAAGAACATCCTTTACCATAACCTGACAGAGCCCATGTTGTTCCTTGTTGATCGAGATGTGTACGTCCCTCCCATAAAGGTTACGCTCAGCATCATAGCATCTTTCACACAGGTGAAAATTCTTGCACTGACTGCATGACCATTGTCCCCCAGATAATATTGGTTCATGGCAGTGGGTGCAAACATACTGCAAATAGACAACCATGAAGTCCTCCTTTAGAGGTAAAATGGTTTGCCCCAGTTTTTGCATCAGTAGAATATCTTTGGTGGAACCATCAGAAGGATTTGTATGTCCCATGGCTTTCAAAGTTCTCGTTCTTATTGTCTTTTTCTCATTTGTTCTTTCCTGTTCCATCTTCTTTATCATATCCTCAGCAGCAGTGGACCAATAGTCACCATCAAAATATGGCAAGCGAGCTGCTGTTACCTTGGAATTACATTTCCCAGTAGGGATAAAAAAGCGATCATATAAATTAGTTGAACCGACCACAATTTTTTCATCAGTTGCTTTTTTTATCATTGACTGATACCATTGACGCAGCTTATCAGACTTGGGAGTTTTCTGCTCCGGTGGATGGCAGTACAAAAGGTAATCTTCACCCTTACATGGGGGGCACGCCCATATATAAGAGGTCACAAAACCTCGTTTCTTGCAAAAATCGAGGTAACCTATCAGTATTTCATGGTAAACAAACGTCCGAAGAGCTTCTCCAGTCACAGTTTTTGTCTCAGGCCTGAAGTACTTGATGGAATCAAGATATGATATATAAACACAGCGCCTGTTTGGAGGACTACATTCTGAGCCAAACTCTTGCACATACATTCCAAAAAGGCATACATCAACACCTTCAATCTTCTGAAACAAAAGAATAACCTGAATGCAAAAAGAATACTATTAGGGTTTTCTGAAACCATAACAAGAAGCTATGATATTAAAAGAGAAGAGATTCAGCAGGAGATAAGGACTGGTGAGGGAACACATAAACTTCTGGAATTGAAAAATTTATCTCACCTTTGATCTGTATGGGAATTCAGCAGGGTAATTCTCGTCATGAAAGAGATCCAAAAACTGCTGTTTCACTGTTACTGTTTTTTGAACAGATAAAACCTCTCTGACAACAAGATCTTTCGCTATTGGAACCTAACAACACATCGAATTATATAAACAATAGGCAGCAAGAAAGGGATATTACGTCATTAACTAATCATGTGTGAAAAACTGAAAATATAAACAGGAACTTATGATTAAAATTTAATTGCTACTGAAACATCTTGCAACACAAACAAATACTTGCAAAGTGCAAAATAAATCAGATAACCTAAAATGCATTATTCCCAATCAGAGTTTGTATCATACCACAGAAAATCCTTCTCCTGGACCTTTTGTCCTCTCTTCTCTCTCTTGCTTGAGGCGCCTAAACAGTCTTTCCTCTATGTGGTTGCTAAGCATGGTAGTTGGCAGATCTTTTGCACCGAAAACAGCATTTTCTTCTAAGGGTTTGCGCTCTCCAAGTTCTGTCTCTTTTAACAAGCATTTGAGGCATATGTACTCAGCTTTGCCTTCCAAATCACTTTTATCGTTGTAAAGAGCACATATCTGATGTTGCCAGCCATCGCACTTATCACATTGAACCCACTGCAAGTACAAGAAAGGTCAGGATATTGAGTCATCTCAAGATTTCAACAAACAAAAAAATCCAAAGTATGGCTTGACTTACCGACTCTTCAATTTCTTCATCATTCTTCTTTTTACCAAGTGTGGCCTTTGAAATAGATATACCACGAAAGGAGATATTTCCACCTCGAGAGACCTTATAGCACATAGAACAAATACAGTATCGTACACCATGCTCATCTAGTGTGCGATAATAGTTTACACTCCACTTTATACGTGCACCACAGCATGAACAGTACATTGGTGCTGGGGCAAACGAACTCTTACCAATTGCACACAACTGACAGACTTGATCACTGTCTCCTCTTTCTTCCATCAAGATACTCTATTTCAAACAACAAGCCTTGGCCATTAGAAAATACTTGAAGCTCTTGTAAAAAACAAAAGAACACTCAACAGGTTAATTTGTTTTGGTATAACAATAATCATACACAATTCTACATAATTCAGCAGCTTTTCTCAGAACTAATTAACAAGTAAATTGTGTTGTGATATCATGTAGGTCCCCTCTCTTGCCTAAACTGTAAATTTCCTTAACGAAGTACATAATATAATACAATCAGACCCAAAAAAAACAGGTAGATTAAACCTTGTTGAATTAACAGCTATTGGCTTTGAAAATGAATGCTCTTATTAGTCTGTTTTTCTCAATTAACATTTATAAGCTGCTTTCCATTAACATGATACTCACTTATCATAAGAAACAAAGCACCAACTACTGAAAAGAAAAATCCCCTGACAGTAAATGAAAAGGCAAACATGCAAAACGGAATGAATTGTGCTTGTGCAGATGTCATCTATGTTTACCAGTTCATCACTTGGAAACGCTTGACCAAAATGTATTCATTGGTGAATAGAAATAAGAATTACCTGATGAACACTCTGCCTAAGACTCGATAAATGTTCCTTGATCTGCTCTGCTGTGAAGAGTTCAGTTAAGGAAACACCTGGCTTCCCTGGCATTTTTACTTCCTTAATATCAGATTCTGGTTTTGGCTCTGGTTGGATGAACTCAGTCCTTACTCCTCCCTCTTTAGAATCGTCACTAAGCTCTTCTGAGAAAAAATGCATACTCTTGGAGCCCATTCTTTCAGAAACTTGTTTCAAATTGTCTATAATCTCACAGCTGCTAGTATGGTCTATTTGCTCTCTCTGAATACAAGAAAACCCCCCGGAAGGAATGAGCACATTTTCATAATTTAGTTTAATATTGTCTGCATCACTGGTCCCATTTTCGTGTAGAGAACTTTTAACTGGTCCCATCTTCACATGTTTTACTTCAGAATTTAAAGATACGGGAGATTCAGATTGTTGTTGCAGGTTTGAAATCCCTTCAGGAACACAAGCTCGAACAACTAAAGGAAAATTTGCCTTTTTATTTTCCATTTTCAACCTTTTTGAAGAAGGCAGCATATCTTCAATATTTCCAGAACTCAGTCCATCTGAAGCAGGCTGTTTATCACCTTGTGAGTGTTCTGAAGGAACTTGAGGCTGCAAATATGGATGATGGGGTCGTTTTTGGTTATCTTGACACTTAATTACCAGGGTTTCAGAGTATGGCTGCAAGTGTGGAAGTCCTTCAGAAGACAATAGATGAATATTTTCCTTTTTATTCTCCATCTTCAACCTTTTTGATGGCATGTCTTCAATATTTCCTAAACAGTGTCCACCTGAAGCAGACTTTTGATCACCTTGTGACTGCTGTGAAGGAACTTGGGGTCGGAAATAGGGATGATAGGGTCGTTTCAGGTTATTTGGAGACTTTATTGTAAGGGATTCAGACTGCAGTATATCCTCAAGAGTTGCGACTTCAGGAACTTCCATTGAAATATGATGGGGTATCATTGAGTTCGAATAGGAGAACATTGAAAAGTCTCCGAATGAAGATGGAAAAACCATAGATTGAGCATTCTGGTTACTCCCCAGACAACTTGTGAGTTTGGAGGCTCCAATTTCACCTGAAAAAAAAAAGAAAAAAAAGAAAAAAAAAGCATATTGAGAAATGAGGAGGTCAAGAAAGGAACCAACAGAAAGAGAGCGAAGATATTCAAGTGGATAAACTTGTTAAACTTCAGTATGTTTACCTGTGTGCATTTACTCTAGTATTAGAACGTAATTTGAAAAAAGAATCACAAAAAACTGTATATATTGTTTAGCAGATAGGTAAACAGATAGAAATATATCTGACTGAAAACTACATATTGGATTTGGTGAATATAAACTATCAAACAAGTTGAACAAATGTAAAATAGGAGAATTCAATCATAAAGCTTGCAAAATATACCATGGTCAAGATGTTGCTGTTGAACATGACAATCAAATGATACATCAGAACTGTACTTCAGCTTCGCTTCATGAGAGAATGTTCCATCATCAAAACCTCTGATAACAGAGAAGTGATCGGGATTGGAATATGCAGAGATTGATGAAGTGTTCTCAAGAGGAAGAACAATCTCAGATGCAACCAGCTGCCTTATGCCCATAGAGGAAGGCACATCCATTTCATCACAAGTAATGAATCCATGAGCATCTCCCTGCTTATAACCATCAAAAGGGACCCCTGCATGAAAATATTCAATATGCCATTAGATATAAGACTAAACTACCAAATTGTTAATTTACGTAACATTGGAAGGCGCAAACGGCCCAGCTTTTATGAAGTTAATCAACATGGTTAGTAATCAGTGCGATCTTACCAATGAAGTTGGATCTAGTAGAATCACTAGAGCAAAGAAAAGATGTTTCTGCAGCACCTGAGTTGCCATAATCACGTGGCAGCCCTAAAGTTGGCATTGTTGTACAGAAGTCATCTGAATGTTCACTAAACTTTGCATCATATAGAGAATGCTGGACTGCACTTAGCACCCGATGATACAGAGTCTCCTCATTCACATAGTCATCCTAAAACATATTCAAAAATTAAAGTTCAGGATATGTGATGTGTACATTCTTAAAGTTTCAATTAGACAAGATACAGCGAAAACAAATGGTACAAAGTTTAACTGACAAGCCTTTTCTCCATTAAAAACAATTAGAAGCTAGTTGATGAGGTCGCTTAGTCACCCAAAAACATGTTACAAGGACCGACCATTAGGCATTAAAATTTGAAAATATTATCAATTGCAAGACAAGAAATGGCTATCATTCGACAAGGTGTTCCCATTTAAAAGAAAGAAAGAAAAATATAGATAAATAAATAAACAGACTTCTCAAACTGAATTTTCAATGTAATATAAGAATAGCAGACCTCCGAAGTAGCCTCCATAAATAGCTGGTTTTCTATGCCAGACACGAAATCAGTTGCAGTCACATTAGTATCTCCCAAGAATTTCTCATTACTGTGGAAACATTTCAAAAGTCAGAACAAATATTATAGTACTGATTAGGAATTTAAGATTACATCCACCTGCGTCGAAATGCAAACTTGTGAGACTTACATTCTTTTTCTAACCAGAGTACGAAGCCAGCCGACTCCAGGACCTTTGTGCCAATCAACCAAGTAGCCTAATTGACTGTTTAATGATTGATGTTGTCCCAGAAACTGCGGACCAGAACCAAAGGTTTGAGCTGAATTGTAGCTCTTCACATCCATCTCCTTTATTTTATGATACATTCATGCTGAAACAGTAAATTTCCAAAATTGAGCATGAAAGCTAAGGAATGATCACAATCCATCACAACAACTGAAGTAGCTTTGATTCTTGAAACTAACATTCTTTGTTCTTCTAGCCAAGTTACTACCTTTTTACTCATTAAAATCATGATTATTAATATCTTTACTTGTAGGTACTTGCGTGCAAACAATTGTTACATTACTAATGATTTCATCACGAATTTATCGAAGTCCAAGACTCCAAAAATTCCAATACTTTACGAAATTTCACTTTGCCCAGAAGTAATTAACTTTAATCGCCCGAATGCCAATCCCAATTTTGAAATTTTACTGCCCGTAAAAAAATTAATATTCCAAACGGTAACACAATTGCAACCACAATAAAAAAAAGTGAAATTCCGATTAATTGCGTCCGACTCCGGTAGACATTTCCGATATCATCATAAACCCTAGAAATTAGCAGAAAGAAGAGGAAGGAAACAGTGAATTGCGAAAAACCCTAATAGGAAAAACAGAGGGGTTTTAGGTTTTACGAACCTCCTTGTATTCTTTATTGGGTGCGAATGCGATTGGAGTTGGCGTCCGCCTCGGCTTTCTCAATCGGTGGTGGGCCACCGCAGCTTTTTTTTTATTTAAGTACACAATACAATGTTTACCAACCTGCGACTTTTATAGTGGAACCCTGAGAGCTACGGAGTTACCAACTCCGACAGATCTACACTTACGAAACTACCCTTTTAAGTCTCTCACTCTTTTTTTAAGTTTCTATTTGCCCCCAAAATTTCACCCTTTAATCACTGATTACCCAAAAATAAGAAACCTTGTATTGATCCAAAAATAATCTCTATTTATTGATTTATACAGTACTCTATCCAAACCTCAAATTTCCTTATTTTTTTTTAAAAATAATAATAATAATAATTTCGCAATGAAGAAAGATAGCCGATTTACTCATAATGTGGAGAAAAAAAATATATATTCATGTTAATTCTAAATAGAAAAATTTGCGAAGAGTTCCGTCAGATTCGTGTAGTTGGTCGTTGACTGGTTGGAGTTGGATCCGGGTTAGACCCAGGTCGGTGAACGGATTTTTGCTTTCGAGCCAGGGTTCCGGGTCATTTATGGCTTGGATTAGACTTGGTGTCTGCCCAAAGCCGCCACATCCACCGAAGAGTTCTGGAATTCCAACAGTAACATGCAATTTTCAATTGAGGAATTCCATGCAGACACGTTGGTATTAATTTCTACCTGTTTATGAAATATGCGAATAATGCGATGAAATTTAAAAGGTATTCAATGTTGATTCTCATACACCTCCTGTAAATTCTGACCAGATAAACCTGATGTTACATCTAGACCACGAAAAAAGAAAAAGAAAAGTAATGGAAAGTACTTGCTTTCAGAGAATGACATACAACAAGGAACTATCACAAAGCAATCTACACTCATCCAGATCTTTGTACAAATCCCTCATTGAAATTCAATAATCTAAATACCATCAAATACACATCTATCGCTCCAGTTACATGTCACTGTCATTACCTCCTACGGTGATGTCGATGCCTGTCTACCCTATCCCAACTATGACTTGAATTATCAGCCTCATAGTCATTCTTGCCTTCATCATTCAAATAATCATATTTGGGGTCGGAATCCCTTGTGGGCGAGTATGGAAAAGAAAACTCACCACTTCTTCTACCTCTGTCTGATTGGGACCTTCCAAAGGGAGGGCTTCTAGGTGCTGAAGCATTACTCGAACTTCGAGAGTTGTAATTGTAATCATAACTACCATATCTCGGAGGATAACTAGATGGCCCAAAACCTGGGTCAACGCCAGGAGGCCCATCATCTCTATAATCTCGGGACCACCTCTGCTCACGATGATGCCCTCGGCTGACAGGTTCCGAATAATGGTTTGATCTGCTGTGCGAGCGGTTCCTAGAGAGATCTGAAAATGAAGGCCCTTGTGCCCAGACTCTCTCATCAGCATTTTCTGGGATTGGTGCATTTACCCCTGGAAATTCGACCGTCATTTTCCTCTGTGGTTCAGGTGGTTCAAGATGATCTGTTTCGATAATTTCCCCATCCTCCTGTTCTACCTTAGTTTCCACACCACCGTGTATTATTATTCCTGATGGCTGGTCCTCATCATCTGGATCTAAAATTGTCAAGATGAAGTGTTATGGCTCAAAAAAAAAAATCTAACATCAAAGAAAAGGGAAGTACAATATAGTCATATGACTAACAATGGATAAGAAGTATACAAGAATCCTAAGTTTGATAGGTCCACAAAACAGGATGTTCTCGGGTGCTCCCCATGTAATTAGCAGAGCACTTTCCATAAACCAAGCAGATGATAACCACAAGTCTACAAACTACAAAGCACTAATTCTCGAACAATGCACTCTCAAAATGAACTATTAAATTGCATCCATAAATTGTGAACCCTACAATCTTTAGGAGGCATGAAACTCTAGCAAATACGTAGGTAAGTACTATGAGGGTTTGGACCCCAGACCACATGGAAGCAAACCATGGGCCTGACTATCACCAACCCCTCGTTGGTGAGCCACAAGAAATATTCCTAACTCTAAACTGGTTATTTAGGCGACAGTACCAAAATGAGAAAAATATATTCAGTACCTAAATATCCTGGTGGGTATCCAATTTCTCGCATTCTGTTAAGCCAAGGAGGTGGATCAAGCTCCTGCACAATTGCCAATACATATATAAATGAAATAGAAAGAAATTCTTTTTGACAAGAACAAAAGCTCCTAGAAAGAAAACCAAACTCTAACATAGGATTGGCAGATTCATGAAATTCATGTTTACATGTTAAATTGATATACAACAAATAAAGTTAAACAATCAAAATCATCTAGAAGCTTGCATCTCTAGTTACTCAGAAAGTTAAAAGAAGTTCTTGCAATCTTATCTAAAGAAGTGATAACTTATAGTGCTTCAGCAGTGTGAGAGATAAAATTGGAGATGCGAGTTTAACTCAATTAAAGTTACTGTATTTAATAGCAATGTAACAAATTTCCACAACCGTACAACACTTCATCGACAAAATTTTACATCCTGATCAGACTGTGCCTGGCTGTATAGAATATTTCCTACAACCGGCTTCATCTAGAGACACATATTCTCCTATAAGCCCTTAGCTTCTTAAAGATGCAAATCACAGTACGATATATCAGAGTTCAGGTCATGAGAATGCAACTAATAGCATCGGGAAGAGAAGCTTAATGAAAGTATTTGTCTCATAATTATAATGCCAAACTGGAAACAACAATAAAGAGAAATTAACAAGTCTTCTTTACTAAACATAATAAGTTATTGCTTACTCCAAGACCCAAAAGCTTCCGTGTCTCAGCATCGAGAGCACCAGGCCTTAAACCATCGTACTTTCCAGCTGGAGAATTCTGATAATATCGAGTTGAATTGCGAGAGTTAGCAGTTTGATTTTTTTTAAACTTGCGCTGTTTGCGGGCATTATTGACAGCGACATGGTCACGAGGCTTGGGGCATTCCTTCAAAGCGTGATTGTAAGAACCACAATTGAAACAACGGCTAGCATCATCTATAATCTCCAAGCCTCTGAAAATTTAAAAGGAAAAAATATAAAAAATCAGCAAGGCATTTGAACAAAACTACAGTTTCTTATAAATAGAAATGATTCTCAAGACAAACTTTGTATTCAAATATTTCATCAACAGATAATCATGTGAAGCACCGTACAATCATACCATGACTAGATCATGGATTTTAATGAAGCAAAGACCAATAAAAAAAATGAAGCAAAGACCCTGATTTGGTGAACAAATCATAAATAGTCTTTCTGGTCCACTCAATGGTTAGCAAAGTTCCAGTGTCAATCAGAGTCCGATTTATAATGGCACTTTAGTAAGCACAGAGTAAATGAAAAATCCTAGTGATGATGCTATGACCATCAATCTTCAGAGCCCATATTTTATTTATCAATTAGCTTAGTTGACATTGTCATCTCTATAATTTGAGTCACATGATAATATAAGGTGGGAAAAGAGTTTACCCCTCCTGATTACTTGAACCACCAGCCAAAGTCAAGCCTAAGGCATAACCACGATCATATAGAGGCACAGAGTTACCATCCAAAGCAATCACTTCCTTGTTCTGTGCTTTCCCAGTTTGGTTGTCCATCCAAAAAGACTGCACATGAAAGCATAGTTCAGAAGAATTTACATATAACAGAAGTGTACGCAGTACGCTGAGTAAATTATACAGTAAAGGTAGAATTTTTGGCATCTCCTATCTCAAATAGAGAGGTTATAGTGGATGGATATTCCAGGATATGCCACCGCAATCAGTGGCTGCATAACATTCGCAACCAAGTACAGTAAACAAATCCCTTCACCCCACCCCCCAAGGTGAGGTCTCCCACAAAAAGAAATTAAAATAGGGGAAGCACATATGAAAAATACAAGCCCATTGGCATTATTAGAAAAAAAAACACCACATCTGAAGTTCAGAAGACACATATGGAGCAAAACAGACACAATCACAGGAGACTCACCACCCCAGACGTCCTCTCTGTGCCAACATGAAGAGCAGGAAAGAGTGTCTCTTCACCTGATTCTAATTCTTGAGTAGGATCCTGAATGATCATATGAATAAAGTTGTATATATTAACACTTTAAAGCCAAAATGAAGACAGAATATAGTACACAAAAACACAGCATTATAATTTAGATAACAAATCAAAACAGGTAACAGCCCTTTTACTTGACTCTACAACTCGAAGACCTCACATTCTCTAAGATACTCTTTGCTCTTATTCCACATTCCCTTGTTGAGAAAATATTTCTAAAACTAAATGCATATGAAAAGCACGGTGGGCAAACAGATCATCAAAAAGGTTGCCAATGGGTAAGGATCGTCTTATAATATAATCTAGAATTCAAATCTAATTGATAAAATATTCAAGAGAAGTTGAGCCAACTACACTCTAGACATCTGTATTCATTCTAAACTTCGATTTTTAATGATTTGAATTAGTTCATTGCCTAAATCATTTTCTTTCGGTTAGAATAACTATCCATGCCATGCATTATCCTCTTACTATACTAGCATAAGATTCGATAAATCTATTTTCAATCAAGTTTAACTTTTTCATCAAATTCTTAAAAATGCAAAACCCCAACATGAACCATCCAGGTCTTAAAGATCCTTTATAATAAAACCTACGAATTCCCTAGTATAAATGAGTGAGTCTTACTTGAGATGAAGACACATGTTTAGCATGCCACTCTGACCACTGCTGTAATAGTTCTTCAAGCTTGTGTTTACTAGCTCTAGAAAATTAAAACAATGTTCATAGAAATTGCAAGGAAAATAACCACAATTACGAGTATATAATTTATATGAATAAAATCATATCAAATTGTTATGCGACAATAATTACTCCAGCCAACCTTGTTAAGGAATTATATGTTACACGCACTGAAGCTTGCTGTTCATCAACTGTCATTCGGGATCTCTTTATACCTGTTATAGCTGATGATGTTGAATTATGGAGGACATTAACTCAAAGATCATGTCATAAACTGAAGACAATCTAAAGTTCATTATCCTTAAAATTAATTTTTAAGGCTTACTGCACTAATATTTAAGAAGTAGTCTCATTCACATGAATTTTCTATGTCTCCCAGTTGAACATAGGATAATATACTAGAAGAAAACAAAATAATAAATGTGGACGAAGGATACAAGTGCCATCCATATTGTGGATTCCAAAGGGACTTGTATCTTGAACAGCAAGATCACCATTCTCATACAATGCTGAGTGCAAGATACTTGACTCCCGTGCAACAGTAACAGTTTCAGTCAATGCAACACTCACTTGCAGCACAGATGACTTGTCAACCAAAGCAGGGAGGTTGTTTATGTCCTCGATTTCCATATCAGAATCGTTATCAACCAATTCATTCGCAAGGTTTGCTTCCGGTATGCATTGGCTACCTTCACATTGAGCAATGCTCTCATGCCCCAGATTCTCAATGTTTGGTTGATATTCTTTATCCTCAGAATTTGTAGGTTGAGAATCAACAATCTCTTTAGAGTCACGCTGAGAATCATTATGTTCATCGTTCACATCCCCGCAGCCAGAATCACCAGAAGCCGGGAGAGCAATAAAATCCTCAGATTCCATATATAGTGAAGAAGCAACTTTTTATTATAACAGGCCACACAGAACCCACACTGCATTACATGAACAATCATCAGTATCAGACTTTAATACTTATAACAGAGTTGATCAATGGAAACGCATAGAAACATAAATGAAGTTGATCACCAGCAATAAAAGTTATCACAATAACTTGTAACCAAAAAAAAAGTAATCACAATAATCTTGCAGTTGAATAAAATGGCATCTTCATTTACATTCTTTAACATCTACATAACCCAATATCCAAACACACCACTACCTCACCTCATAAATTTCAAGCTAGAAACAGAAACCACAATTAATTATCACCAATTCTGACAAAAAGAATCATTCTTTAAAAAAAAGAGGGAAAAATAAGGCAATGGGCCGGTTGCATATGATTGTCGATAGATTCAAGCTCCGTTTGGCATCGAAGCTAAATTTACTTACTTGAAATTCTGGGTTTCTCGAAAACAAAGCAGGGAAGAGAAAACCAATAGAATGAGACCTGAAATTAGGGATTTGAAGAGCGAAGTTACCTTGGAATCTTGGATTGAGTGAGATTAGGGTTTTATTGTATCGGATTCCGACTGGGAAGCTCGGCGAGTGAGATAGAGAGAGAGAGGGAGAGAGAGCGAGGGTTTGGGTGCAGTGCGGTGTATCGGATTTCTCTGTCGCCGCCGGAGCAGCTATTTATTTCGAGTGAAGAGAAATCATTGAAATCATTGGACGCTTCCTTTTCTGTGTTTAAGAGAGGGAACTCTGTTTTTGGGTCAATTTTTGAAGATAGAAATTAGTGGGGGGAGGAACCAATCTGAGCAATCTCCAATAGTCAAAGATATTTTCCCCTGATGGAATTGTTTTCTTTTTTGCCATTATTAAACTTTTTGTTTTGTTAAGCTTATTCCACATTCAACTTCTAATTAGTTTATGATAATGGTGATTAAAGATTGTTAATGGATATAGCATTTTACTTTAGTGCATGGGGTGGTGTCACAATCATCCTATGATATGAGTTGAGTAATGTGTGATGAACAGAGATGAAAGGGAAGTCTATGATTTATCATATTTTTGATGCGTTATGTAGTGTTGTTAATTTGTTATTGTAGATTAACAATCTAATAACATAATGAAAAATTCTAATATGCATTTTTTTTTTTTGAAAATGCAATTATTTTTTTGAAATGTAATTGTCGTTCGTTTAAAATGTATAAACTAGACATTTCAAAAATGCAATTGTCATTTCAAATAATGCAATTGTCATTTCAAAAATGCAATTGCATTTCAAAATTATCAGTTTTACTTTTTCAAATGACAATTGCATTTTAAAAATGTAATTACATTTTTAAAAAACAGGCTGCATAATATGCAGCACTGTATATTAGACAGATCCTAACATAATATATCGAATATATTGTTACATACGTCGATAATCAGTCTTATCATGATGAGAAAGACTTATGGTGTGGCAAAGTGAAAATTGAGTTAGAATTATACGTGTGTGAGATTTGTGTAGCTATGGGATTTGACTATTCAAACTACTTTCTAATTAGTTGAGGACAAGGCCCTTCTCTTGGTCAAAGATAAGCTCCTACTACCAATCTTCATCCCATGTAGAGACTCCACTTCACCCTCATGAGTCACAAATCCTGTTGAGCTTGAAGCTGGCTCCGATGGACTTCTCCGGTCGTCCCTCGTAAATAACCCGCCATTGCTTGAACTCTCTTGTTCCAAGAGTTGTTTCCCCTTGTCTTCATAAGAAGTCCAGCTACTCTCTCCCCCACTGCTGTTTTCTTTGGAAGATGATGATGTATCAGTATCACTCAATGTGTGGAAGACAGTTACACTCTCTTTCTGTGCTCCTTGAAAATAATAGCTTCTTGTTTTCCCATCATACAATGGAAGAAGAGATTTTGACCTTGAGCTGACCCCATCTCTGCCCAAACTATAAGTTGTTGACAGCTTCCTCTCAATGCCTTCCCTTTCTTGCAACAGACTGCCCAATTTCTCAAGCGCCTCATCATTGGTCACTGCTTCATTTGCAGCTTCTTGCTCTAGTTCTGTAATTGTCCTATCGAATGCCTTCTTTTTGAGTCGAAGAGAACGCTGAAAAATAAGGAGACAAAAGGTAGCAAACTAAACTACTGAAACTAGTATAAGCATCTCTGATCGTTGTTCAAGCACAAGTACTGCAGCTGCTAAACTAGTATAAGGATTTGAAGCTTACTCGCTTTTCGAGAAAAGTTCCGAGGTTTTGACCTTGAAGCTTCTTTTTACTCCAAAATATGCAACAGAACCGCACTAGTCCGGCTAGTACCACCAACATTACAGATTCGAAAAGCAGGAACAAGAGTATTGCCCTTTGACTACCTGAAACAAAAAAGACTGTCAGCTCAAAATAACCTTCAAGTTCAAGATTTAAAATTACGGCACTCACATAGAGTCGCCACTTACCTGTGTAAATGTTGGCAAGCTTTGGCCTTACTTGGGAGCAGCTAGACATAAGCTTTTGACCTAAGTATACAAGAACAGAATAACATTAAACATGAGTGTGTGAGACAACTGAGTGTCGATCGAGGAATTGTGGAGCTAGTTAATTCTTACGTGTGGAACGACATGCCAGTGGGTTTCCGGTCTCTGTAATCATCAACGGAAACACATTGATCAATATGCGAGTCAGAATCTCATATTTCATGACTTGAAGCAATTGTTGAACTATTTTGAGAAGTAAATGTGTTTTGGGATCGATCAGAATCTCACTTGAAGCAGCAACAAATGCAAGAAGAATCCTCTCGTCTAGTATAAAATGGTGAAGATCACTCTGAGAAATTAAGGATGAGAATTGATCACCTGGTAAAACCAACCAATTTGAAAGCATTTAGAGTGTGCAAGCAAAGCAGTAAAAAAGGGGTGGGGAAAAAGCGGTACGCAAGCAGTAAATTACCAGGATATCTTTGAGACCAGTAGATGGACCCAGTTGCTGGAACATACAAGGTAAATATTACACTTTTGGGTTTCATTGCTGACACAAAAGTATATTCACTTACTGTGTGGCTGATCTTCCCTTCCATTTCAGCCTGAGAAATATAAACTGCATAACCAGTGCAGTCAAGAAATGGAGATACTTGGATCACCGAATCCAATGCAGCTGTTTTCGAGAATTTCTTAAGAATCCCAGTTGGTGAAAATGAGTATAGGAACCCATCTAATGAACCAATAGATATCCAACCTTTCATAGCAGATAAGGTAGCAGAAAAAAACATATAAGTCCATTGTGAAATATGACCAACCCCAAAACTCGGGCAAAAGTGCATACAGAAACAAAAGTTACCATTAGTATCGACAACAGGAGTGTGATCTGCTGTACTCAGTGGCCCAATACTTCCTTCCCACAGCACATTTCCTGAAGAAACATCGAGCGCCAACAAAAGAGCCTTGATTGGAACAGTAACATACAATCGACCATTGTTTCCGGGAGTTATAGAGAAAACTTTGTCATAAGAACTTAAATCCTGGATCCATTTGAAGTGAGGACTACGAATTGATAAAGAGTACAATTCTCCTCCAGTATTGGATATCTGCAAATTAAAGAGCGGGAGTGTGCAAGTTTAATGAATGTCACACAGTTGATTTGACAAAAGAAAGCTGAAAGACAAAACACACATAAGCTTGGCATTGTTCCTATGAATGATCATTAGGACAAAAATACTTCTCATAAATTATGAACACATTCATCATAGGCCAGGGTTCATATTGTTAGCGGTCTTTAGGCTTTTCGCATCATTAGGTTTCTCTATATAAGCATTGTATTGTAGTCTTCTTTTCAATGAATTAGAATACAAGTGCAGAAAAGGGCAAGAAAATTCGAAAAACAAGGATGAGGCAGACCTTACATATATACTAGCCTCACATTGATCAATCACAGGGACTGAGTTAAAGTAACAATCCGCATTGTTCTTCCTACAACCCTGTTGGTATCCATATTGATCAATCACAGGTCCAGCACTCCAGAGCAATTGTCCACGTGTCATGTATGCGAAGAGTCCCCTATGTCTAATATTGACAAACATAGATGAACTCACTGTGCTAACTGCCAGCCCAACAATCTCACCATCTCCTTCTTTAGTTGGTTCTGTCCTAAGGAAAACTTCTGCAGAAGGTTTAGAAGTGCCATTGTTTATCAAGCTGATCTTAAGCACCCTATTTTCTGCAACCAGATATATCTGCCAATACTAGAAAAAGTTAAAAACTTTTGCAAAAATCTAATGGCCTTTCAGAGGGAACCAACCCTGCAGAAAGTTTGCAAAATTAGCCCAAATTGGACCCTTGAGAGACATTTAGCTAACTTTTTTCTAGTTATAGAAACTCAAGATCCCCATTTAGTCCTCAAAGTTTTTCGAGTAGTGCTCCAACCCTATCAAGTAATGCTCGAATTCCCTCAAGAAATAATGCTTGCTCGAGTGATCATATTTCAAATAATCTAAAAAAAAATTAAAAATTGGGTCAAATTAATGTTTCCCACTTTGGGCTATTTTTGCATATTTCCCCAATATTTCTATGCATAGCTTGAGAAAAAAGCAAACAACTTGGAGCAGATTTTCCATTTCCTATTCAAGCAGCTCTACCCCCATTTATTATTTTTATCTATCACACATGAAATATCAAGAAAATTACATACCTTTCCTTTACCACCATGAATTGGAGGCACATCAAATTTGCATGTATAATTCAAATGCAGGGTCCAAGCAATGGAACCGTTACTTTCAAATGCAAGCAAATCTTTCTCAGAACAAGCATAAACCTTCCCATCATTCCCAATTAGAGGTCTCGAAAGTCTTCGAGAACTAATTTCTTTAGCTGAAACACAGAAACTAACAATGAAAACCATGACCCCTTTAAACAGCCTAAAGCTTTTAGTGCAACATATATACCACTGAAGTACACAAACAGAGAATTTCATTACCTGGGTGGTTCTGGAATTGCGTAGGCTGAGAATGGGTTGAAGCCAAAATGACCAAAAAGCCCACTAAGAATAAGAACACCATAGATTTGAACACTGCCATTGCAGAGATTGAAGAGAACAATGTGTGTTTGGGGTGTGACAGAGAAATAAAAAGTTTAACGGTTACTTAACCGCTCCATAACGTGGGAGAACCAAAACCCCAGAATGAATCGTAGCCGTTGGGTTAAACAGAGGGCTGAGATTAAAAAGGTTAACTTCTTCCTCCCGCTTTGTTATACGACAATTTGGGTCCTGTCGTTTTTTATTCTTGGGTGGTGTTAAACCCTTCTTTAGCTTTCTCTTCTTCATTGCAATCTCTGAAGCTGCTTCTTCGTGTGCCCACCACAGGTAAGCTCCAAATTCTCAGCTTCATTTTCACTCTCTGCAATTTACTTCTATTTTTAATGGATATTTTTTGGGTGGGTATTTCTAAACCCCAATTTCTGATTGTCAAAGCTAAAATTGTGGGCGGGTTAATCTGATTTTACATACTGTGTGATTTGTATGAAGACGTCTTGTTTTTCAGTGATTGGAATTTCGATTCATGCTTGGTACCCTTTATTTTTTTGGTCTGAATGCTTCTTAAACCCCTCATAAACCCTAATGCTGCTTGCTTGAATGACTACTGTATTAATGGTTTCTCGTTTATGGGTATTGAAATGATGGGCGTCTGGGGTTCTCATTTTTTGACTTTTGCCTCTGATTTGGTGGTAGATCTCTAAATTGGCTTTGTTACACTACATAATCAAATGAATGAAAGTTCTTAGCTTTAATACCAATTTCAAGTTGCATTGCTTTTGTTTTCAATTACTATGCTTTTATATGAAATGACGAAATGATTGAACTTGATGTGATTGTCTGAACTTTTTCATTGAGACATTTCATTCTCTAATTATTTTGTTAGTTCAGTGTGTATCAATTTTTCTGTTTTATTTTGGCTGTGATTTAGTGGGAAAATGATCGGTGTAGACGTGTAGTTGTTTTTAGGAAGGTAGCATGATTGACACGAGCATATTGTTTTCTCATTGTGTAACTGTGTACTTCATATATGAGTTTGTAAATTTTTATACTCACTATTTCAGAATTACTAAGCTAATATGCTTACGCTTCTCGCAACCTCTGCACTTTTTCCTTGCCTTCCCTTTTTCTCATGCTAGTTATCCAATTGCTGTAGTTTCAATTGCCAAATTGTGTGAATGTATTGAGGAATGGCAACTCAGGAAAACGGAGAAGAAAAGCAGCAAACTACGAGTCCCCAAGCTATCGGTTTCATTGGAGCGGTGGAAGCAAAGTATAGGCAAATCAAAGAGCATGCAGAGACCTACCCTTATGTGTGGGCTTCCTACAGTGTCGTATATGGTGGTTTAGCTCTCTGGACTACCTACAGATGGAGAAAGCTTCGCAAGACTGAGGATCGAGTACGAGCCCTTCAGGAGAGATTACGCAAGCATTATGCAGCTGAAGAGCGCACAAGGGTAAGCACAAGCTCTGCCACCCCGGTTCAAAAGGTCCCTCCACCATCTGCCAACAAAACCCCCAATTAGTTGAGTTATTGGTCAATTCTGTTCAGCTTTGTGAAAATTTTGCTGTCAGTTTGAACAGAGATGGAATGAAACTTCTGTGGCTGGGAATTGGAGAGTCCAAATGGTTGATAGTTTAGGGCTAAATGTTAAAAATTGATATTTTTTGTCTAAAGCAGAAGAGGATGTTATATGCTAAATTTGTAAGACTTCACCATCATTTTGCTCGATGGTGACTTCCTACTTTTCCCTACTCAATAGATTGATGTCAGAAAGAAAAGGCAGAAACCATGTAAAGTGAGTTTTGAGGATGCAGTAGTTCAATGCATACTGCAGAATATTCATTTCTTATCAAAGTACCTTCATTTTCAATTTGAATTGTTTCTATGTGTTTCTTGAACCTTTGTAGCAGGAATAGGTGACATGAGGAAAATAAGCTGTTAATGTGATGAGCTTGAACGACGATCAGACTATTTTCTTAAAACGAAATATGCATACTGAGAAGTAAAACTGTTTAATACAACGGTCTGAACAAATGTAAATTCTCTATTATGTAAAAGAATCAGATGAAGTAAAGCCATCTCCAGATAATATTTGAGGCTACCACTCATCCGTAACTTCCAACTGCTGGATTCCAATGGAACACCAGTCCAAATCATTTTGTCAACCTAATTGGTGATAAATAATGACGAGTGTGAGGCCTAAAAGGGGCTGATGTTGCGTGCCAACTTCAACAAGATCTCAGGAACAAGGCGTCTTCTTGGAGGCGCCACAGCATCTTGCTCAAGAGCTTCCTTGTCATCAGCATGTATCACAGCAACTAGTTGGTCAAACAATTCATCTTTACCACCTCTTAAAGGATCCTGCAAAGTGCAGCAAGAGTTGGATGCCCATAGAAAAAATTATAGTGTCCTCTTTCAGATTGCCTTGTAAGAGTAATTTTAAAACTCTTTGTTGCACCAAAATAAGAGTAGAAAATTGAGATCATATATGTTTGTGACAGTGCAAATTGTAGAAGGCTCACATCAGAAACTTACTTGAAGGAACAAATCTGTATGTGTCTTTCCATCATATAGCACTAGGTCAGCTTGAGCTCCTACTTTTTTAAGAACATCTACAAAAATTTTACTGCAAATAGTAACATATTAGTTTCTGAAAATATAACACCACTGTAAACTTTTCAGAAAAGTTAAGAGCATCCAGATGTCGGTGTCTAGATGGACCAACTGTTAAAGTTTTCCATGAAATGCATACTGTATATATTTCAAGGTCTTAACTGATATTGTACATATATGGTAGAAAGCAAAAGCACTAATCAAGAAAACCTTTTCAGACTCAACTCATAGGAGGCGTAATATTCCAATTGAGTAAGTTTAGGAGTCTAAAACATAACAGTTTCCTCCATTGTTTCAGAAGATTATGAGTTAGCACTGTATTGAGGGTACTACTTTTTTATGGGAATTGAGGGTACTATTTATACACAATGTCCACAGGAGGCCTCAGTATCTTATAAGAATATACTATTATATCAGGAGCATTCTAACCTGGCATCTGATGGTATCGAATAATCTGCAGTTCCATGGAACAGAGTGATAGGAGGCAAGATAGAAACGGCATCCTTGTTGCTTGGGTCCTGTACTCTAACTTCAGGAGAAAATAGATGCAAGGATTCTTCACCTTCCATGATGCTGCAATGACACCTCAGAACAAAAGCTCCATGAAGCAAGAAAGAAGAAAAAAATATAAGATGGCAAGTGTGCCAATGAGCGGCTAGCAAAATGTCATATGGTAAGTACCTTAAAAAAATGGATCGATAGAGTCCACGACTGTCAAAATGATCAACTAAATTAAATAAATTATACCTGTTAAGAGGAAACAAATAAACTTATTAACCTTTCCATAGCTGTCAATCAAAAGACAAATCAACATATTACCAACGCAAAACATGGTCATTAGTCAAACATCTCGATGCTAAGCATTGTGATATTTAAAGTAGCAAAAGTATATGATCTCATGGAAAGATTCCTGCAATCATATACCACCCTGGGAAAATTCGGAACACATTTTGATCTTTTTGTGAAGCCATATTATCTCAAAGGGTGCATCCAATTAATCAATTTTTTTTCTTCAAATTCAGTACTAGATTCATTATAATGCAACAAATCAAACTTTACCCGCCAGATAAACCAAAATAAGCCTTTATCTTAGAGGCGCTCCAAGAAATGCTCTCTTCCTTCTTAGATTCTTTGATTGCTTGCTCCAAGAGAGCACAAGAAGAAATATGTGCGCCAGCAGATTGCCCCATTAGGTAGATTCTACTCAAGCAAATCACAAAAGGAAAGGGAAAAAATAAATCAAACATTTAGAAGGTGATATGAGAAAACGAAGAACGGAATAATCACTGTTACCTGTCAGGGTCACCTCCATAGTCAGCTATATTGTTGAAGATATATGATATCCCCTGAGAAGCATCTTCAACCATATCACTGATGGTACCCTGAGGAAAATTTCTGCATACATCATATGATCCATATCAATATCATTTGCAGGGTAGGGGACTTTCTGGATGTGAATACTGTATATCTGATGGTTACATAATACAAGTAAATCTTTATACTACAGGAAAAAAAACTTCAGAAAAGAAGAGGCTCCTTTTATCTTTTAGAATGCCATATAATAGGTTCCAGCCGGTGATCATTTTATGGAAACTGACACATTTGGCATCAATTATCCATGCTTGATCAACTTTCATGGTCATTAAAAACTGATAAATGTCTATACCCAATTGCCAGTTTTACAGCAGTTCTTTAAGAGTATAAAACAGAAAATAATAGTTCAGTTACTAATACATCTCTTTAATAATTGAAACAAAGTAAACATGGCATCCACAAGCCTAAGTGCCTGATTTCAAATACTTCTATCAAAGCACCATATCCAAGTTCATGTAATTGCACGTAACAAATTGTAATGCTTCAACAAAAACCAATTACCTGTAATCGATGCATGCCACTATGATATTTCTGTCGGCCAACTGCAGACCTAAAAGAGAACCCCATGCTTTATACCTAAACCAGCATGAAACTGTAGAAACTTAATGTCAAACAAATAAAAAAATGGTTACACATATATAACCAGAAACTTGATCTAAATATGCTTCGCAAAACACCGGAAAGAAAAGGACAATAGGTCAATAGCATCTCTATGCCTTTATACCAATTCATGAAAGAAACTTAAAAGGTTTACAACAATTACTGAACGAACAGCTTTCCACAGTCGTCAATTAGTATTCTCATCTATTACAAATAAACTCACCCAATAATCCAGGCTCCACCGGTTACAAATACCACAACTGGCTTTTTTCCATCAGTATTTGTCGGAAAATATAGATCCAGCCTGTAGACGATACAGGGTAAAACTGGGTTCACAAAATTTGTAAGAAATGAAAGACCTATATAATTACTTTTTTTAAACAAAATTCACCTACCTATTTCTTGGTTGATCTCCATAAACAATACTACGCCGGACCTGGCTTGAAAAGTAATAACAATAAGCAACTGCAGAAAAACAAACAATTAATCAAGTTCTGTTCTGTTTAACTGAACACAAGTGACTATACCCTACAATAATAATAATAATAATAATAATAATAATAATAAATAAAACTTCGCATCCCATCTCAGACAAAGCTGCAGTATGGAAGTAGGCTATGTCAACGAAAGTCTTGGCACAGCAGTATGGGACCTACAAACATGTCTCCACTACAGATCATCTACTGAAATGGAATGAGAAGCAAGCGTAGAGCCTTTCCAAACGATGGATAGGATGGTGCACAATCCTATCCATATTCTTTCTTCAAACAGAAAAAAATCGAACAAACCATAATGGTTCAAATCTTATATGGGAAAGAGCATCCCAAGTGGATGCTTTATTGTTACACAAAGATAACTGGAGATTTGCTGACAATTTGATCGTAGACAACCATCTGCCTTTAGCCACAAGCCACAATAATAGAAAGCCTGGATAATTTACCGGGGATTCTGGGAGTTGGTTCAGAGAATGCATGGGATACGGTGGATTACGGAAACTTAATCACCTTCAAATATTGCCCAAACCAGACCATAATTCTGGTATTTATTGAAACACAAAAATTCAAAGAATCCTGAGTTATCATGTATTGGCATATGGAGAACAGAAATCTGTTTATGCTTTAATTATGCAATCCGCACAACTTCTTCGCATTCTTTTCTCTTTATTTTTCACAAACCAATTTACTTGTAAAAGGGAAAAATTCATATTGGCAACTAATATTCTAATGAATGAGCAAGCAGTTAATCAAACACACCTTGAAGAAATCCGGGCATAAGTAACATGGCATAACAACCGAGAGCAAGTAATCTAGTGATCCACCGGTAGCCTACCCTGAATGAAAATAAATGATTAGAAATAACCCAAATTTGTTATGATGAACTTAAATACTGATTATGTAACAACGCATTCATTCTTATTAAATACATGCAAGTTCTATACGATTAACAAATTTTCATTATTCATTTTCGGACGGTTTCATATCTCTATTTTCTTTCGGTTTCCTTGTAAGTTAATTTCTCAGCACTGAGTTTGAGACAGAATTAGATCCAAACATTCATCGAGCATCAAACGGTTGGAGTTGAAGAAAAAGTACCCGAGGTATTGAAGGAGCGTGAAGCTGAGGCTAGTAACCAAGTAAGTCTCTTTCGCCGCGTGACCTATATCGCGGCCAAACGACTGTTGCCGGCTCGGACGCGGCGCAGAGCCGATTTTGGCAGCGACTCGTCGTCGCCTCTGTTGATTGCTCGTACCGGCAGTAATCGGAAAGCTCAAAAACTTGGAAAGAAGTGGCTTCGTTTCGATATCTACCATTTCTTCCGGTAGGGATGACGAAGTTTGGCGGAGGCTCGCCGACTCCATAGCTCCGATCTGAGATTTGATAGGGAATTGGAGATTTGTGGTTCAAACTTTCAGAGTGAAAAATTTGCAGGCCTACTATTATTATATGGTTTCCGTGTAACGGTTCCCGTTGAAAGCATGAAGGTCGGTGGTAAAGAAGAGCCTACACTCGGAAGAGAGTGGAAGACAGAGACTCCATTTATTCAGGGTGTTGTGTAGAGTAGAAATTAGCCCACGTGGCGCCTTTAGGTCGGAATGGGGTCCACAATCTTTTTCTAGTACAATCGTTTTGCCTTTTTTTTTCTGATAGGAATCGTTTTGCCTATGTTAACATGCAAGAGAATCTATTCGTTCAACTATAGTCTAATAATTATACTTTATAATAAATCAATAATATGAGTAAAGTGATGACTCACGAGTCTAGACTCATGAGCGCTCATGTGAAAGTGAAACTGTGACCTAAAGATTTCCAATTTTCATAGAATATGACCACCACCAACTATTAGGTTTCGTACCCAATCGAAACTACTGGCAAATGTGCCAGCGCAATGCTGCTGGTTTCAAAAATATTTAAAATATGTAAAAAATACTATAAACATAATTAAAAAATTTAATTATATATCTTAATTCAACTTAATTGAGATATATTTCAATTAAATTAACATTGAAAGACTTATACAACAGTATTAACTTGGAATGTTATACAAACACTTTGTTGGTCGTGAAATTTTCTTGATAGACATTGTAACGCACGACTTGCATGATTCTTTTATGAATGAATTTACCACCTAAAATATAGGTGTAGTTTCTGATATATTTTCTGATTTTCTAATATGATTAATTGTTAACTATATGTATTATGTTCTGCTTGCTGGAACATTCATATTTTAGAATGCCAATTTTAGGTTAATAAATGAACTAAACTGCAAACCATTTGTTTTACATATGGCATGTTTACTTACTTGGAATGGAAAACTACATGAATCGGAAACAACTTGAATCGGAAAGGAAAGGAATTGGTATGAGAATAAATCATTCCCATTAAGATGTTTACTAAACATATGGAATTGGAATGGGAAAGCAGATGATTCCGATTATATTGTTTACTTGTGTCCATGAATCGGAATTAAAATTAGTTTGATTACTAAAATACCCCTAAGGAAAACTTCACATTTGTCCTTCATTGGTTGATTACTATCTACATATTCATTAAACAGGAAAAATAAATAGAAGCCATCTACCAACTATCATCTAGCACAAGGTGCATTATATTCAAGTCAATCAAATATGTAGCCTAAATCAATCTCTCTCTCTCAGTTCATAGTTTCATTGCTTTCTATATCTATTCAATAATCTAATGTATTTTAAACATCTTTGAACTGTAGAGATAGTTGATTAACTGAAGTGTTGCATTTAACATATAGGTTTCAATGGAGGGGTTCCGATTACTGAGGATTACTATAGTCAGAATATTTCTGGTGCATAATGATGATATTGCCAGGCTACTTTTTCCTGATGATTTTGAACAAGGCTTAAAGTTCACTGATGAGAAGGAAGCCATGTTTCGTAGGTAAACACTTCACCTAATTAATCTACACCAAGTTTATTAAGAAATAAATTTTAATGAATGAATTTACCTTTCTGGAGCAATAGCAAATAATATATCAATTAAGCTCAGCAGTGTAGCTCTTTAGATATGCAATCTTATAAATCATGACAGAAAAGCAATAGGAATCTTCTAAATCATATATAGGTAGCATCAAATAAATAACCATAATAGAAAAAGCAATCTTCAACATAAAGTAAAATTAATCTCCAGAAAAGTATGAAGTGCAACAAGTTATAATCTCCAACAAAAAACAACAAATATCATCAATCTCCAGAAAAGAGTAGTAGATTCACACACCAATGGCCTACCAAAGTAGAAGTACCACACTCACTCCAAGCCATACTGCACGAAGTTGATTATATAATCTTTTTTTTCCTCATCAGTCATGGTAAAGAAGACTCTTAGCAAGTCATGCTCTTTAGCTAATTTGTTGGTGATGTGAAATACTTGCAATGAAGATAGGAAATCCATTTTCCTCAGCTCACCACCAAGTTTACCTTGCATATCAGCCAAATCCTTGTCAGTTGAGAGAACATTAATCAAGCCTTCAAACTTAGGTGCCATTCCTGCTATAGCTTCTGACATCAGTCCAAACTTTTTAGCCATATCATCCAAAGCTCTTGCTTTTCTACGATTATTGTTTGGAGCACTTGGGATAGCTTGAGCTGGCCTCTGCTGTTTGGCACGTTGATTGCCACTAGGTGGTTGTGGAGTTGGTTGTGCAAAAGATACATCACTTTCTTCTAGCCCATCAAATCCCTCAAATTGTGATCCCATATATTGAGATCCAACATCAGCATTCATGTTCATTTGATCAAAAAAATCATCAGCCATACTCTCTTGATTAATACTTGCATCCTCTCGCCTAACTTCTTCTTCATCATCTTCAGCATTTCCTGCATGTGTTCCCATAGCACGATTTGGTGATGGGTGCCATGAATTGGGTACCCAAAGTACTGGGGTTGTAAATTGCAGGTGGTGGAGTGGGTTTGATCTTGCAAAAGAAAATTTGGAGTGTATATGGAATTTGCAGTCTGGATTGAGAGGGGAGAGGATGGAGAGAGAGAGATGGGTGAGGTCGATGAAAAAAGAGCAGATATGCGTAATTTCTCAGCGAGCTCATGTCGTAGGAAGAAGAATAGAGAACTCAAATGTTAACAAATAGATTCTAACAGGAACTTGAGTTAGAAGCTATTATCCAGAGTATCAAAATCCACACAGAAAACCTGAATCATTGACATTCTGATCTTCTTAAGATGATATCGAATACCTTCCAACATCGCGAGTAAATAACGTTCAGTCAGCAAGATACTTATCCAGTTAAGATTTTGTCCTGATTAAAAGCAGTGTATAGTAATGGCAACTAGCAGTGCCTATTATTTTCATACATCGATCAGCACTAAGATAAAATTCATATAACAAAAAATAGTTGGTTCATATTTCGTAGTAGAACTAGAAATTCAACACAACCTCGGTGGAGATACTTTCTACTTTATCCATCCAAGAATCAAAATGAACGTTTGCTAATCCAATATTATCTGACATCAGGTTTCTCTTTAGATTATAAGCATTCAAGAGAAATTCCATTGAACTTCACTTCTGTCTCTCTCTAGATCTTCTTCCTCTTTGTTTCAGTCTACCTTAACCACCATCTCTGGATGGCAGAAAGGGGGGTCTCCAAGAATGGAGCATAGCGGTGGATGAATGGATGAACAGTCCTCCCAATCTTAGTCCACACACTCAGATGGTAGTCAGAAGTCGCCGGAGCATGATACATGAGCTTCAATAGCTGCAAAGCATGTGCAAAGTAGTATCATTAAGCTCTGCTATGAGGTTGAGAAGATAAACATAAACTTTAAATCACTTTAGACACTTCCTGACTCTACGAGGGCGGATAGCAACAAGATCATGACCCAAATCAACCATCTGGACTTACATGGTGGACAAAATCGAGTTCTAACCTCAATAGAAAATGAGAAAATAAGGAGATGGACTTGGTGCACAAATTCATGTGTGCATCAGTGTGTGCATGTAGGTGAGGGTGGGTGGGTGAATCAGTGAATGTGATAACACAATTGGAACAATTTTAACCCCATATACAAAGATGTCATTTCATATTTATAATAAAAGAAATGAATCTCACCTGCCAATATACGAATGTCTGTACAATGTTGCGCTGCCACCTATGAGAATAAATTTAGAATTTGAGTAAAGAATCATAAAAACGACATAGAAATTAATCTGCAAGAATAAACCAGCACAGAAAATGGTTCCAAGCAACTCACGAGAACAAAGATATAATCAAAAGGAAGCCAAGTCCAATCTCAGCATGTGACGAGAGTATGCTGAGGGTAGTTGTGTTTGACTCAACCCAAACACAAGGCTCTTCCAGGTATTTCCTGTTTACCATCAAGGAAAAGAGAATATTACTCCATAGAAAACAGAACAAGCAAATATTTAGTTAGACTGTGCATCAAACCTACATATTAAAGTAATCCATGAATCCTGAAAAGAATCCACATGGTGGATACTAAGAATTACCAATTTGCAGTGTCATAACATTGAATTAATATAACAAAAGGTACTATGAAACATCATAATTACGGCAGACGATGCCATGCAATATCAGGCAACACTGTTAAGCACCAAATCTCCTACCTGTACAATGAGGATTGACTAAAGTTGCGCCTAAGGAACTTGGCGACATGTACAAGAGCCCGACATAGAATGGGAATCAGGGCGACTGCAATTGAGATTGCATAATTAAACAAGACACAACAAGGAAAACAAGTGTATAAAAAAAGAAGAAGAAGACAGAACTTGAGGAATAAGAAATGCTCACATTTGAGGCAAAGATGGGACGAGACGAAGCTAAAGCAGTATATCAAGTAGATAAAATCCTTAGACATGACTATTGACCGAAAGTAAACTTGCAAACCCTGTAAGTTCCACTCCCTCGGTTTCTGAAACAGTAAGCATAAGTCAATGAAATAAGAGCAAGGACGCCATAAATAAGTTAATGAAATAAAAGCACAAATTCAGTCGATCAAAAGTAAATATTTACCCCATAAAGCGAGTACAAGGAATAAAGAGAGGAACTAGCCGTGCCCATAAAAGAAAGCCGATATGCCCTATGTGAAAGGTGCTTAGGCACCAATGGGAAAGTTGCAAGCACAGCCACAAGAAACACCTGAAGAGAAGGCACAAGTAGAGATCGGACGAATAACAACAGACAATGTACTGAAATGTTAGCCAAAAAATAGCAAGAGTAGCTAAGAGTACTATGTATCATACAAGACCTCTGACCGAAAACTAATGATTTATCAAACTCATTTTTAAATACAAAATCAATTGCCTAAAATATAAATGACTAAATATTTTTTCTGAATCAGCGAAATAGATTTTGGATTTAGAAGCAACATAGTTTTCATCACTACAATCTCAAGACTTATCACTTTGCTTCTTGCTTGAGGAGCACATGTATACTAGTGAGCCATGCATAACAGATTCAAAAAGAAGGAACCTGAGTCAACTGAACTACAGCAATTCACATTTGGATTGAAGAAACAAAAAAAAATAAAAAAGTTCCAAAACTCCAGGCTCAGAAATATAATCACGTGTCCAGACTATATTTGGGAGAGCATGCCATTGCCTTCCCACCGTTTTTGACTTTTTGTTACTGAAGAAGTAAATATATATTCTTTAGTAGGAAGTTATTAATGTACAGCACTCATTCAGTATTACAGAGCCTGGTTTCAAGGAAATTGAGAGGTGAATAACAAATAGAAAAACTACATAAACTAATATGATATTTCTTGAAAATATGACTGACTTGAGAAACACAAAGGAAAAGTTGCACAGCAAGTTAGGCAAATAGAAACAAAGTTGCTCCAATGTGCACATAAGTGGGTTTAAATGTGTGTGCATACATATGTAAACAAGTATATTTGTGTATGCGAATGCTGAGTAGATTTGACTGTACCCAAGCATTAATAGAAAACTGAATGGTTTGGCGGTCCCAGCGCAGAGAAGTTGGAGGACTTGTTGCTGATGTTCCTGACGTTCTAGCAGTTGATCCTACACCAATCAAGTTCAACTCGCTATCAACAAATTTCAGGATACTAAAAGGCAAACGAACTTAATTTCTTTTAATGGCATATAATTTCAGCAAATCTTCTTTATCTTATTAACAGTAAATAGTGCAAACTGATTGCATTTCAACCTGCACTGTCATTTGTAGACCGGGACGATGCTGGTGGTCTCTTTGGCTGAGAAGAACTGCCGGAGGACATTGCGTCTACCAAAAGATCAGGATCCTATCGATGAAATCCAAGTGTAAACTTTGTCAAGATGCAAATAACTCGGTATTAGAAAAATCAATATCTTCATCACTTTCAAAAGCCACGCAACTCCAATCCCATCAATTACGATTCGAAATACATCAACCAACAAAGCCAAGAAAACGGCAAGTAAATAACAAATAACTCAGTGCGTCATATACATTCACAGAATCCTAATAAATCATCAATGAACTGAACTAACTGAACAATGAAAAGAAGTGCTGAATCCCACATAAACTTCTCAAAATCAAAGCCCCAACAACAAAACAAATGAAATCTAAACAAAACTTTCACTTGAATGAGGCTTTATCAGGACACCCCTCTAGTCAAGTGGCAGTGAGAGATGCAAAACACAGAAACTTACCCATTCAAATTCCTAAAGGCTCAATCATGCAATTCATGCAGTAGTACGAAATTATCACTATCATCTATGACTAGAAGAAAATAGAAGCAATAATTAAAATCCATAACAAACAAAGAAACCCAGTTCTAAGCTATTTATAATTCACACAGTGTAGGAAATTATCAAGATCAAAACCAATAACCAAATTTGCTAACCAACAAAGAAGCCCCCAATATACCCAATCGGAAATGAAAGCCCCCAGTAACCCAAAACAGATGAAATTTCACGCTTCAGAATCGAAACTCGCAAAAAACAATCGATCGGTAGTGGGTAAGTAGTAGCAAGTAAAAATTGCAGGAAAAGAGAGAGAGAATGGGTTTGGGGGTGTTACTTACAATGAAGCGCTTGTAGAACTTTTGCTTGAAATGGGCGATGACGTCGCTGCTGGAGGCCATGTGAGGAGGGATGAGGATGTTGGACCAGTAGTCGGCCCATCTCGGGTCGTTCTCGTAGTCATAGGCCGCCGCCGCAATCTTCTTCAGCTTTTGTGGGTCTTCTCTCTCCTCCGCCATTGTTATCGATCGCGATGCTTCTCTGCACTTTCTTTCTTTCTTTCTTTCACACTCGACTCGACTCGACTCGGCTCGGTTCGTACTGCAGAGGAGACCTGACCTCAACCAACTCTACACTCTTCTAAATTCTAATTCATCTCATTCTCCTACACTCCGCTTCGAATTGATTGACGGAGTGGACTACGACGCCGTTTCGATATGGCAATTTTGTATTTACTGTTTGGTCCAAACCCAATCTCAGTGGAGGCTGAGAGTCCGGTTTAGTTCGGTTTTGAGGAGATCGAACCGACTGTAAAAGTAGCGGTAAAAAAAAAAACGAACGGTGAAATCAAACCAAACCAAATTAGTGATCGGTTTATTTGTCCAAAAAAAATTAGTGATCAGTTTGGTTCGGCAGTTTGATTGGTTGAACCAAATTTATCAATACACGATATTCAAATTCTCGAGCAAATGAAAGTTCAAGTCTAAACAATTTCAGTTGAACCATGTTTTGATGCATAAGCAAGTATTGTTGTGGAAGAGGTTTGAGAGCTCATGGCTAGGTACGTTGTAGGTATCTCAAATTTATCATAAGCCTCATGACTGTAATGAGGTGGTTCACAAGATTGCTCGCTTTAGTGTTCGTGACTAGTGAGCATGGTCTTTTCTAATAGCGCGAGGTTGATCGAGCCTTTTATCTTGACTGGATACCTCATTTAAAAAATAATAAAAATCAATGCTATAATTCATCCGCAATGAAGAGGAAGAAGAAATTGAGTTGAACAACAAAAAAGGTGAAAGAACATGAGATTATCTGCTTGCCTGCCACAGGCTTGTTTAAAATAATAAAATGTATACTAAGTTTGGTTTGATTTAATGGTGTAGAGAAAATTCAAATGAAATGATTTAACATACTAAACAATCGAACTCGGATTTTGGAGTTGTATTTAAGGGCAATACTATGGGGCTTCATTAAAACCTAAGATGTGTCGGCCTCAATCAAATGCGTCAATTGTCATGCCATGCCATGTCATATAAAATAAATTATATTTTTAAATTTATGTTAATATTTATTCAAATATCAAATATTACAAAATTAATATTGCCCTTTCAAATTTTGATTTAAATTTTATCATTTTATATATTTATCACTTGCAATCTAAAATACAAAAGAAAAAAAATTACTAAATCCCAAACCTCTAAAATTGCCACCATACCCCAATTCCTAAACCCTAAATCCAAAATCCACCTTACCCCTAAACTCTAAATCCACCTTACCCCTAAACCCTAATCCACCTTGCCATCATAGTATCATACCCCTAATCCCTAACTAAACCCTAAATGCCACAAATCATTAACAACAAAAAATCTAAACCTTTCTAAACCTTAACTCCTCAACCTCAACCCTTAAACTGTAAATTCTAAACCAATTTGCCAAAAAAAAAAAACTGTAAATTCTAAACCTAAATCTTTAACCCTAAATTCTAAATGTAAGTATGTATCCTAGGCCTAGAATTTATCACAATTACATAAACTTTCGTGGGCTTCTCTCGCATGGGCCGCCCGCTTTGGGAACAACCCCTAGGCCCTATAAAACTATCAGATGGCTTCACACTTCATAGAATCGTGCCAACCTTTATTAAATTGAAATTCGGTACTGGAAGTGAGCATGTATAATTGACAGCAACGAGTGTTTATATTACATCTCCCACAACCATAAACACCCAATCAAAGTCTAGTAATTACAAACATCTGAATCAAAAAACACAAAATGGACTGCTTACTTATCTTCACACCAGCAGGCAACTTCTCCTATAGAATGATACCAACACAAGCATATATGGTTTCAATTATCAAAGCTTCTTGCACCTTTTCCAAGATCACTGCACCTCCAGACTCATCTAATTCTCATCCCCAACAGCAGGGTTTGCTTAAGAGTTACGTTTCTTCAAAATCGAAGTAGATAATCCCGTTGCACACACCTTACAAAGTTAAAGAAAGTTCAAATGTACACATAGTACGTACCTGAAAAGCAAAGCAAAACAACATCCTTCTTACTTAAACATATAGCTCAAATTGACTGTATAATTGGAGAACAAATTGACTTACGTACTATATATGAAGAGGCTAATACATATATATATATATATATATATATATATATATATCAATAACAAAATTGAAACTCACACTCCATTAAGAAAGTAATTCATGCATGCACTTGCATAATTCTTTGACAGTATATTACAAAATAATATGATAGTATCAGTGTTCATAGCAATCACGTACATTTGACATTGTAAATTCAAAATCTCCATACTTAATCACAAGTATGATATATATACCACATTATACACGTAAAACAATATGCTTATTAATCAACAATTTGACATTCCTTTTTCTATAAGCACCAGTCTCTAGAAGTTAATTACCTTGCTATTTTTGCAGCCTTTATCTCATAGTCAGTAACATCAACATCTCCAATATTGTCCTCATGCACTCCTGCACATACAACAATTTGCTTATTAATCAACTTCCAAGCTACAGAATCTGACTTGTTACTGAAAAATGTTCAGAGCAAACAAAGGAGCATATTGTGAAAGACCTACAACTAAATCCAAAACATCTATAAAGAATTGAACCCCCGGCCATGCACAGAAAAGATTTTTCTGGCCAAGTAAAATATGAGTTAAAACTTAAACCAGTAAATACACGTACCAACAATATGCTTACTAATCAACAATAGTTCTAGTAGCGGGGATGCGGCATCAAGCTTTCTTGTTTGGTATTTTCTTTTGTTTCCCACCTTCAATCATTGACCAAACAGAAAAAACAAGTTAAGTCAAAAGATCCAAAATGAAGAGATCTCGAACATATATAAAACCAGAAAAAATAAAAAAAATTGGTGGCCTATACTCAGATTTTTTTTTGTAGTGACACCACCCCTTTTATATACAGAGTTACAGACAACCACTTCATTTACTTTATTTGAGGCATACATCATAGTTATTCTAGTGCTTATTGCCTTATTCTTTCAAAAGAACACTTGTCGATCTGTAGCCAAACTTGTTGGGGCAATCTGTATTAGATGCAAAAACAAATTACAAACTTGTAAACTACAAGTGGAGTGCTCTGAATTAAGGTAAAGCTGACTAATCAAATGCCAATATTGCTGAGTTAGTTTTCCATTTCCTGATGTTGTTATATAAAGTTTTGGGATCTCTAGCACTACTGTACTCTTTCAAAATATGACAAAAATAACTGAAACAAACTTTAATCTTTTCCTCATATCCAACAAAATTTAGCAATTAAAGCATTTCATACAACCCTTACATTCATGTAGGCATGCCCAATAAGACTTTTGACGCTGATCCATTGCCTCGATCAACCATATAGTCTCGAACGTCGTAGCACTGTAATCTGTTTTCTCTCATTCCTACAATCAAATCGCCCAAAAATTTTGTTACCTAAATTATGATTACACAAAAATCCCAAATGCCAATTATAAAGAGTAATTCACAAGAACAAAAGAAGTTTGGTTTATACAACCTACCTTCAACAGGCATCATTATGAGAAAAGTGAAAATTTCTACAAGGGTGAGCCATTAATTTTATTCCCTGAACTGGAAGATGATTATGGCGGGAACTGAGTTCAGCAAAGTGGTGGGAAATTTTCGGTCGGCTTTTTTTGTTCAACATCCCACGTTTTCTAATATTTTATCATTTACTTGCCATTAATGAGAATTTTTTTTTAAGGGACCGTCAATCCACGTTGGATATGTGACAGTCCAATAATTGTGTGCCACATGGCCAACATGGAAAAAAATGTTAAGGGCCCATTTGCTTCTCCCTCTTTCTTTGCCCAGTTCTCCTCTCTCTCTCTCTACTTCTTGGAAAAATTTTCTTATCTTTAATTTTCTTTTGTTTGCTTCTATGTTCATGATTTCTAATTCTTTGTGTGTGGTTGTTCACCATGAAAAAGGGAGAGATGCGGTGTGGGTGCGGCAGGAGAGGTGACTATGGATTGGAAAACGGCGGAAAAAGGCAGTCTCTTTAGAAAGCGAACTGCCTCGAGCAAGTTTGTGGACTGATATGTGCGCCGCCAGTCCGCCACTGCTGACTGATATGGTTGATTATAGACCACAATATGCTAGCCAGAAGCATCTGATCCAAACAAGTATGATAGTTGGGTCCTGTATATGATTGGGGATTCTCTTATTCTTTGTATTGTTTTTGCAATTATGAGATTCTATTCGAGCCGGAGAGATCACAGGAGGAATTCCCCGATTCTGTTTGCTACCCAGGAAGATTTTCTTGATGAAGATCATGGGTCTGTGCTTGAACACCTCATTTGGTACAATCCACACTGTGGGTCTGTTAACAGTCTGGAAGAAGAAGAAGAACAAAGAATGGGAGAGAGAGGAAGAAGAATAGGGGGGAGAAGCAAACAGGCCCTTAACGTTTTTTTTTTTCCTGTTGGCTACGTGGCAGGCAATTATTGCACCATCATATATCCTATGTGGATTGACGGTCCCTTGCAAAGATTTCTCCTAATTATTATATCCAGGAGACAACTTTGCCAGATTTGCCACGAAACTTTGTTGTATCAATTCATAGATGCCACGTTTGGTTTTATTTTTTTATTATAAAATTGTCACCAATTGTGATAATAGTGAGGAGACCACTGCAATAAAGATATGTATAACACTGTACAATGCCTTCTAGCTGCCCACGAAACTTAAGATTGTGGAATAATAAATGGTAGCTATAGCTCAGTTTTGTTGCAGTGTGTGTAAATTTTTTTTTCTTATATTATTAATTATATTTATAAGCATAAGTTTTAAATTTGAATAAGTAATAATTATTAGATATAGAATGAACAGTCCCCTTCACATGCGCACGTCCACACTGAAAGTAAAATGCGAACATCTTCATCCCGACCAATTGACAATATATCTCAATCATCAGAATCGTTCATCGTTTAGATTTATTTTCAAGAATTATCCTTGTAAAAAATCAGCCGAATTGGAGATTGTTTGGTCATTTGTTCGTTGTATAGTTTACAAACAAATACAGTCTGTCAGATAAGGTTGAAACAATGGATGTGATAATCAAATAGCTAAATAATTTCCGATTTTAATTTTTTTTTATCAAAATGATCATCGAATGATGATCTAAAATATAGACGGGTTTGATTTTTAGTTTGCACTCACAATGAGGATATTCACATTTTACTTTCAGTGCAGACGTGCGCATGTGAAGGGGACTGATAGAATGAATATGATAAATATTTACCTAAAATATTTTGGTATTTAAGTAATATGATTTCATAATTGATCAATGATATGACATGCTACATATGATTGGGACCTCTACATTTTAGACCTTAATGAGGCCAATAATCTTTTTTCTTGTATTTAATAGATTGAATAATTTTATGGATGTTGCAAAAACAAAAGTGAGAGGAGTTCGATGGTTCGGTACCACTACTTTGTCCAATATGTTATGCTAAAAGGCCAATAGATTGCACTAAAAGTACCAATTCTTTGTTACCGAGAGTACTAATTCAATAAGGATTCAAAATTTTCAAACTGGCATGGACAATAATAACTATGGCATAGGCCACAAAATAATCACTTTGCTTCAGCTAAATTTGCCTGGGCATAGAATCCAACATCCTCCTCTAGTCGAGCTTTTATTAAAGCCAGTCATGAAGCTTTTATCTGCTCTAGTGCTACCTTGTTCGATCTCTCTTCTAGTCTCAATCATCTCTTTTCTTATAGAGAATTCTCCCATCTTTGTTTTCCATGGATTTAAACTAGTTGCACAATAACCTTTGAGAAGCTTGAATCAAACTGGCAAGCTTTGCATTACTAAGCATGCTGTTTATTTCTTCATCTTCTTCTTCATCCAAGGCTTCATGGCTTACTCCTGATAACAAACCATGAACCTTTAACCTATTTTCTATTTCAATGGCTTCACTTCTTTTTGTTACAACTTTCCCAAAGCATAGGTATCGCCCACAGGCTCCGTTGTCCATGGCTTCATAAACATAGACGTGTGCCTCTGCTGCCTTCTTCACATCCTCAATGGCTAGGTGACCATTTTTGAGCATGTCCTTGCCACCTGTAATCGCGTTACAAAATGCAAGTCAAGCATTGTTAGGGTTATACATATATGTTCTCCATGCATGTGCGACCGTGGGACCGTGGGTCCGGTGAAGTGAATTAATTATACACGGTGAATTATATATATATTCAGATTAATAATCTGACAACATAACGTGTCAAACCGTTTAACAAGAGAACATTTCTCTATTTTAAAATATATGAGAAATTATGGTGTATTTAGTATTTACCTTTGAGATAGGGTATAGAGTTATCCTTGTGGGCATACGAGTCCATGAGAAAAAGGCCGGGGCAAACTGTAATCAGATTCACTTTCATTTCCTTTGATTTTCTCCAACAAGCCATCTCTGCAGTGGTCTTCCCCAAAGCTAGCCAAAGCTATTTCCATAAGAAAAGAGTGAATATTCAGATATACATGTTCACAGCAATTTGTTCTTATACAGTACATCTCTTTGCTAAATGATCAAATATCAAGAAAATTCACTCCTTCTATACCTTGTTTTCTCTGCAGAATTCCTCATTGCTCCAGGTAAACTCATCAATGATCTTTTTCTCAGTATCACCAGCCCAAATAGAGGCAAGAAGAGAGGAAGTGAAGATACATCTCTTTGCATATGCTGCCCTCCCACAAGCTTCAATCACATTCTTTGCTCCTTCAGTTTCAAGAAATGCCATTTGTCCCTAAATATATAAGTTTAAAAAAAAAATTACTATAAAACAAGTACGTCTAGCATTATTACTGATAGATCTAGAACTACCAAAAGCGTTTTTCAGAAAATGAAAACAATTTTCACATTAATTAGCACAAATTAGCCAAACGTGTTTTATGAGTTATAGAAACACTTTTTAGTGTTTTCCGAAAAAAAAAAAAAAACTTGAATTTTTAATGAAAAAACTTTATATTTGTTTTTTAAACAAGCGTTATTAACAAAAATACCTCTACATAAACGATCCCAATAAAAGGGACTCTAATTAATCAGTATATATGGAAAATTAACTTACAGAATAACCAGAGACACCATGTGGATCAATAAAGGAGGAGGTATGAAAAATTGCATGGCAACCCCTAAAAGCATCACAAAGCCTATCCAAGTTTCCCATCTTTGCCACAACAACACTCTCTAGTTGGTTTATCTCTTCATCTCTCATTAGCTTCTTCATGTCTTCATAATCCTCTGCTCACAATATCACAGTTTGAAATACAAAGATTAAAACTTATTATATATAGCTACAAATCAAAGATAAAAAATTCAAAATACTGCATAAAGTATAAAATTTTCTGGGTACGTACCTTGGTTTTGAATGGTGACTCGAACCAGGTAACCGCGAGCCAGAAGAGCCCTAACTATGTGAGAACCCAAGTAAGAGTTCCCACTGGTCACACAAACCAAGTTCTTCTCTCTTGCAATATCTAAACTGCACCCGAATGCATAGTTTACACAGTTTTTCTGTTCTTCCCTCAAAGAGATCATCCATGGCTTTGGCACCACCACTTCCTCCATTGCCATCTCTCTTGAGCTCGATCTCTGGCTCTCTAGAGTTTTATTTCATGTATTTTTAAAAGCAAGAAGCCTAGGTACGTACCGACGGCCATAATTAAATGCCTCTTTAATTTATGGTTTTGAGGAGTGGACTATTATACAGATGGTAGATGGAGAACATTAGATGAAAGGCACGAGGGTGGTAAGTCATAATTGCACACTAGACTCTATCCTTTTCGTCTAATCTATTATCCAGCTAGCTAGATATCTTTCTATATTGTTGCCCAGAAAAAAAAAATTATCTTTATAAATTTGACATTAATTTGAACGGATAATAGTAGCAATCGTTAATAGTTGATGGGGCCTTCTATCTCGTTTATATGTGACATAATCTATTATCCTTAATAGTTGATGGGGACTTCTCGACTTATTGAGTACTTTATAACGAGAATTATTTGTTGAGAATTTTCGAACTGAGACAGTAAATGAGTATTTTAAATATTAATTGATATAATTGTTCACAAAAAATATTAGTTGATATTTTTGAAAAAAACGTATCAACGCTTAAGTTTAAAAGTCTTTAACAAGTCTTCTTTATAATATACTCATTTGAAAACTTTTCAAATAGTTAATCAACATGATCGAACATGCTTCATTTAGACAAGTAGTATTTTGTCATCATCCAAAAGTTTTCGATTTTATTTATTCCGAGTTGGTCATTTGCCAAATAGCATTTGGTACAGTAATTATTTATCTTCAACAACATTTGAATCATTCCTCCTCTTTTGATAAAAATAAAATAAAAATAGTCGGGTATTTTAAAATTTAAGGGTTTAAACTTGAAATTATTAATATTATTCTGTCTCAACAAAAAAAAAACTTGATCAAGTTTATTGCATACATTTAATAGAAATCAAATTAAGTTAATAATAAATTGAGTAAAATTACATAAGATATTAAGGGTGTGATAGAAAAAAGTCATTATCTAAGTAACTTCTTCATCTATATATCATTTATCAATATATATGTGATATGTATATTATATGTGAATTTACTTATTAACATTTTTATTATTATTATCCCCACCTCCTCAAAAAAAAACTCTAATGCCAGTGAGATTCAACCATATGACCTCCATGTTGTCAGATAACCAACAGGTCATAGCTCACAGGCTATATGAATTTACTAACATGATATATACGAAAAGAAAAAGAAAAAGAAAATGCAAGAGTTGCAATTGTGCTGGTTTAAATGTACGTTGTTAAATTTGTTGAATTTTCTTGCCCGAATAGGTTTTCCATTAATGGAGAAGAGACTTGGCTTTCACCACGGAGGATAGATGCAACTGTGTGAGCAGATTTAAAGATTATTCAAGCATTATAAGGATTTCAGATTTTTTGCATTAAACTTCAATGAGGCATTATTTGCTAAAAAGATCCTTACTTTTTAAGTTACGGAGTTTTGATCTCAGCCGTCAGATCATATCACTTAAAACAGTTCTGATGGCTGAGATCAAAACTCCGCATCATAAAAAAGTAAGGATATCTTTACCTAAGAATCATTGTAGCTTCAATAGCTCTAAAGTTTCTGTCAAACATAAAAAATATTAAAAAATAATAATAATAACAACAACTCTTAACTACTTAAGTACGTAGTATGAAAAACTTGCATGCATATATGAATATTGATGTAAGGGGTCAATCAGTTAGGTTCAATGGAACCACAAAAATTATAGAACCTTTGACGTAAGTTTATATTCCTAACAAAGAAAATCAATTGAGTAAGTAAACGGAATTGTCCTAATATATACTATTATCAGTGGTGCAGAACATGAGAAGCAATATGGATATGTTTGACTTGAAAGTAATTTTTTTGCTCAGTCTTTGAATTTATATTATATCATTCAATCTCAATAAATTTCTTTATCCAAACAAAGTCACTTTCATTTTTCTTTTGCAAAACCGTTCCCACTTTTGTGTATAGTAAGGATTGTTTTCATCTGTCAAGGTCTTTTTCTATCTCATTCTTCTTCTTGATGGTAGCTAGCTGTCTTAGTCAATCGATCAATTTCCCACTGTTACTCCCACAGTCCCACTCTAGTCCATCTCTAATGACATAATTTGTTAGGGGTTTTGTTTAAGACTTGCATTCTAAAGACAATTAACGAGATCGATATGCAAACTATTTAGATAATTCTGTTATCAAAATTATTCAAATGAAACTAAATATATTAATTCTCATATTTAAAATGAGAACGTACAAGGTAGTAGAGATGGCGGGGGGTTTAGAGATATCGAGTATTATAACTAATTTTGTATCAAAAATCAACTCCAACAGACAACAAGACTACCTAAACAACTAAACTAATTCTGTATCGAGTATTAAGAGCATCTTCAACAATGATGCTCAATTTTGTTCTTGCTATTTTTACTTTCGATGTAGTTTCTACATTTATCAGTTGTACTCAATTTTAATTTTAATATAGATTCGCAATTCATCAAAAAAAAAAATTAATGATACCCATTTCTAAAGTTAAAATACCTATAAAAATAAGATTTAGCTAGTCATTTAACAATTTCACTCCAACAACACTAGCTATTTATTAGTCATATAAAAACTTTCATCAAATAATACATTGACACGTGGAGAAAAAGAAGAAAAAAGAGGAGAGAGAAATATAGGTATTGGTTTAGCTGTTTAGAATTTCTAGTTAAATTTAGCTATCAGTTTAACCAAAAGTTAAATTTAACTTTAGTTTAGCTACTCTGCTGGAGCTGATTTTTTATGCAAAATAGTTATAATATTACTAAAATATTATTTTAGCTATTCTGTTGGAGATGCTCTAAACAAAGTTAAATTTCACATTATGCTAAACTTTTAGCTAAATATAGCTAGAGAATTTTGAATAGCTAAAACAAAACCTATAGTTCTATCTCCTATTTCTTTTCTCTTTCTCCATGTGTCAATTTATTATTTAACAAAATATTTTACATGACTAATAAATAGCTAGTATTGTTGGAGTGAAATTGATAATTAAATTGTTAGCTAAATCTTATTTTTTTGACTATTTTAACATTAAAAATAGATAACATTATTAGAAATGCTATAATGCATACATATATCATGAAATTTAATAAAACACAAGATATATATATATATATATATTTAGATGCATTTAGATCTAAGGGCTAAAAATATGAGTATTTATATGTGTAAAACAATGTGTCCCACGATCCGGACCCTATATGTATATATTATATACTCGGTAAAGAAAATTCTGAGCTCATTTCTCCAACTTGTAAATCTTTAGTAAGTGTCACGTAAAGTATTTTCTCATGATCATTGGTGTTCACTTCCTTAGGATAATATCAATCAATATTATTCAATTGTAAACGTCTTATTTTGTGATTAAAACCTCATACAAAGGCAAGTGGTGGAGTTAGAGCTACTGAAAAATAACCAAAACAATAAAGTACGTACGTAGTTACAAATGAATGTGGAACAATGGTATTCCAAAGAGGCAAATAGTATGTCGGTGAATTGAACTAGGACCATATATATATATATAAGTGAGAACTCACCGATAATAATTATACTTGAGTATGTTGGGATTTCATCACATTGTGGATAAAAAATATGTCACTAAACTAAGAGCTAGTTCGTCTCCAAGTCATCACAACATGTAAGTGAGAACTCACCGATAATATCACCGGCCAACATGTAAAGCCTTGGACGTAGAAAGTTAATTTGTAGTGATCAATATTAGAAACTGTGGTCAATGTGTTCCAAACGGCGGCGTTACCAATCTTGTTCATGGCAGCATTAGACGCCTGCCGCTCTAAACCCATTATCCATGACCTGAGCCAAGAAGCTCATCACAAAAACCATGACAGCTAGAAACTGAGAGACTAAAAGAGGATTTTTTTTTTGGCAACTCACTAAAAGAGGATTAATTAACTCACTAAAATGGTATTTGCGTTTAAATAACCCCAAAGATGAACAACTGAACAAAAATAAAGAAGGATTCACTATGTCTATTGGACATTGTCAGCAGCAAACCAGGCTTTCTTCTTTCCCTTTTATTTTCTTAGAAGGGGGTCCAATAATTTTCTTGAGAAAGTTTTCAAGGATTTCTTTTTATTTTTATGGTCCAATTATTGTCGCGAAAATAGAAAAGAATCCAGCAAAGTTCTAAAGATGGGAATAAAATAATAAAGAAAAATGCTTAAGATCCCAAAATTTTGTACCAAAATTTCATCCCAAATGATGTGGCATTTGCCACATCATTATTTGATAATTTTCAGCATGTTTGATTAATTTTATTTGGGATATTAATTTTTAGTAATTGAATGTTTATCTGAGAAAATTAATAAAATGTGATGTATGAATTGCATTTTTATTTTCCATGTCGATCTCTTCGAGAACAGACCAAAAGAACTCTTAAAGAAACTTTTTCAATTCTACCATATCCATCCTCTATTGAATCGGGAGTAAATCATTCTTCATGCAAAATCTGCAACATATGTTCATGGTTTCAAAGAAATGAAACACAATTTAATTTATTTGATCTTGATTTTTGTTTCCTCCTTCATGCCGGTTTTATTTGATCTTGAATCTAGAATTAAGAACTTTTCCAAAGATTTCCAAAGATAATTATGTTTTAACGGTTTTAGTCACTGGGCTTACCATCCAAAGAGGACGAATGAAGAATGAGAGGATGTTGTGTTCTCTATGCTTGAGATTATGTCAAAATAATAACAAAAAATATTGAGGATTTTACCACCAAAGAGACTTGATGGAGAATCAGAGGACGTCGTTGTCTTTGATCATGATGCCGATGGTGTCTCTTAAATTTAGGTTTCTGGAAGAGAAAAAAAGGTGTTGGTAACATGAAGAAGACGAAGAGAAATATGTAATTTGTTGGGCTCCCCTATTTTTTTTTGCCCCTAAACATAAATACTTTTGTTTTAAATAAAAATAATTACACATACGAAATTAGTCATCAAAGATGATGACATGGCTTATGCCACATCAGAAGTCACGTTATTTGGTATTAGTATTTGGTATAATTTTTTGAGATACGTAGCACTGCTCAATAATAAATGGTACGTACTCGAAAATTCTATGCAATCATTTTTTTTAACTTTATTATTTTCTGATAACTCAGAATTGTTTTTTTTTTAAATAACTCGTGTATTTTTTTTCAGTAACTCGTTTTTTTAGTGAGTCGTATTGTTACCAAGTCTTGTTCGAATTCTTTACCGAGTCCTGTTTTTCCTTCACTTTCACTCCCCACAAATGAAAAGGCTTTAATGCATGTGTCTTATACCTTTTATAATTATTTATATAAAAAAAGGGAGAATAATAGCTTACATACAATACTGTATCAATGAATCTAAATTACAAAAGAATACAGAAATGGGCATCCTTGCAACAAACTCATGTTAGCAGAGAACACAAAAAATTATGGGAAATGAGTAAAGATTTACAAGAAATGAGCAACACAACCTGGTCCCAACAGCCCAATAAAATGAATGCTCATTCAATAGTTGGTTGAACTCTAGCTTGCAATATGTGCCTCAAAGTAGTATCAGATGTTCCATACTCCAGACCTATCTATGGGTATAACAGTATCCTGGTCTCTCTCGTCTCTACTCCAGGTACTCCGAGTTTGGTCCCCGTGCTCTCTACTCTGGTCTCTCTGATCTCTATTCCAGCCACTTCGAGTTTGGTCCCCGTGCTCTCTACTTCTCCAGCTACTCTGACTTTGATTAAAGTAATTCGTACTGTAATCTTGACTACCAAATGCCATTCTTTGGAACATTCTAATTTGTGCAGACTGATCCGCCGAATTAAAAACTTCACTCTGGCCAGGTTTCATTCCGTTGCTGAGATCTGAGGCATCATCTAAGGAGTCTAAAGCCCTTACCACCTAGCAAAATGGACAAGAATTATTAATTCTCCACAGTATAGATAAAATGTGGGATTTGTCGTGCAATATTTCTTACCTGTCTCATTCGTGGCCTTTTAGTAGCTGAATGACGCACACAAGCTGAAGCCGCCTCAATCATTCGAAACATTTCTTTCTCAACATAATTCTTTTCCAGCCTTGGATCTGCCAACTCACTAAAGTCTCCATTTTCAACTGCTTCAGTAAGCAAAGGTCGAGCCTGGAGGAAAAGTTTAGCTGTTATTCAATGTCTTGACTATGCTAGAAGGTGCACGGTCTCTGGATATTGTAGACAACCATAAAATTCTGATTACACAAGACTTGCAAGTGGCAGAATAAGTATTCCATGGGCTAATCAAGAGCAGTATACAATTTTTGCCCTTTTGGAGGATAAGGCTCATCAAGAAGCCTAATAACTCAAATGATATCAAGTGCGCTTAAGATTCCAAAGATGGAGTGGGGCCAAAAAGCCTGTTGGCTTGGACTACAAGCATATTGAGGATTGAGGTTTCAGATCTCTAAAGAACTTCTCCACAAGTTTCAGATTCCATAAAACACCAAAACAACAGGAACAAACACAACTTTCTATCCATAAGTTTATTCTATGAAAGCAATTTTATGAAAATAAGACCAGAAATGAAAACTTATAGAGAGACCTTAGAGAGAATAAAGTATCCATCACTGTGTTAACATGCCAAAAGAAAAAGCCCTAAATGTCCATTGGTTTGGAAATGAAGCCTAGCATTATCACATGCATTACACATAAAAACTTGACTTTGGGCCATTGGAAATTCTGAGCATTACTTGACCCTTCATGATTAATTAAAAGATACAACCAGAAATATGCAAGAGTTTATGATTTTCATAAAAAAATTCTGAAAAAGATATAATTTCCACAACCTACAACAGATAACTTTGGTGTTTATGAATTTACCCATTCAACTAGGCTCTCGTCACCCAATGGCTGAGAGCCATCCACAGGCTTGCGACCAGTAATCAGCTCCAATAGCACAACGCCATAAGAATAAACATCAGACTTATCTGTCAATTTTCCACTTGTTGCATATTCTGGAGCCATGTATCTGGACAATCACACAATTCCATTCATCAGAACATATCGAAAGATTGAGAATGGGGAGAATCCTGGTCTAAAAAGTACAAGTATCTACCCAAATGTTCCCATGACTCGTGTGGTTACATGCGTATTTGTATCCAATGCTAACTTTGCAAGCCCAAAATCTGCAACCTATTAGTGACGGAAAATGCTCAATTAGAACACAAATTGCAATCAAGTGATTAACAATTCTAGACTGTGAGAATATGCTCTAGCTGCCAAGGGCAATGTAAGAAAACATAGTAGGTATTCCATGAATAACGCTAAAAGGATCTTAGCAGAAGGTTAGAATGCATCCGTGTTACAGGCTCTTACAGTAACCAGCTAAGCTTTTCGCTTTCTTGAAAATTATGGTTGCAGAAACAGGCGTACCTGAGCTTCAAAGTTGCTATCCAGAAGGATGTTTGATGACTTGATATCTCTGTGAATAATGCGAGGATGGCCTGACAAACAAATTAAGACCAAAAATTATGAGAGAGAGAGAGACAGAGAGAGAATCAGACACTAGACCATACAATGATAAATACAGTACTAGAGGCAAACTGTTCACTGAATGAACAAAGCTTACACTTGCTCATTATATTCAGTCCATTTGATTTTGGGCTCCCATATTGCAATCTAAACTTAAAATAACAGTGCACCATAAATTTCAGGAATGAAGCTTGTTTGTTTTGAATATGTAAATTATGTTAAAAAAACATTTCTTTCTCAATGTAATGATTTCAGATGATTAAATGCTTTTTCAACTATAGAATTTTGATGTATAGAGCCTTGTTTATATCTAATTAGCTACGTGATTATTGATTAATGACTGTAACATTGGATAAGTTGCTATTTGTTCTTAAATGGAAATTATGACAGATTGACATGTTTTTGTTCATTGAATTCACTAATCAACACATCATAAAACAGTTGCACAGTTGCTATTCCAGTATATTTCTCCATTCAACTAAATCAAGGTATAGAAAAGGTGAAACACAAATTGCAAGAGATATCCAGAACAAAATAAGAAACTCACAATCTTCATGTAAGTAAGCTATCCCACGAGCTGCACCAGCAGCAACTTTGACTCTAGTTGCCCAATCCATAACCGGCATGTCCTGACCTGCAATTTTCAACAGATGCAGGTTAGAGGTACAATTTTTGACAAGAAAGAATATATGCTTCAGATATACTAACGCTGGTGTCTGAATGCAGTAAACGGGAATCATATATTAACGTTCCTTTTTCTAGCTTAATTAGAATGAAGCAAAAATCCTGAAGCACCATTTAGAGATTTAAAAATTTACTGAAAAATTATTAGTTACACTCGGAGAATTAGACTGAATAGGTGGATCATCAAGACTTACTTAGGTTCCCAAATATTTTAGATTTTCTTTCTATTAATGTATGACTCACCATGAAGATGGTAATGAAGGGTATCATTTGGAACAAAGTCATAGACAAGCAGTCTTTGATGCTCAGATATACAGTAACCCACCAGGGAAACCAAATGGCGATGGTGTACTCGACTGATAATTTCAACTTCAGCTCTGAACTCACGTTCCCCTTGTCCACCACCAATTTTTAGCTGTTTTACTGCAACTTCTCTTCCATCTTCCAGAATACCTTTGTACACACAACCAAATCCCCCTTCACCCAAAAGATTCTGTTTTGAAAACCCATTTGTGGCTTGGATCAGTTCTTCATACGTGAACCATGATCTTGAATTGCTTGCTCCAGACTCTGAATGTGCATACATGAATTCTTTACCAGAACCATTTCCTACAACGGGAGCTGGAGAATGGGGCCTCAAAAAAACTGAATCTGGAGAGCAGAAGCAAGTTCCATTAATATGAATTCAATGTCCTCGATTGCACATTCAACTAAAGGTTGCTGGCGAATTCAAAAGGTTTACTTTAATAAAATGTTACTGTTAAGCCTACAGGACATATAAGTTTATAATAAGATTACAGCAGCCATGATTTGCATACAAACAGAAATTATAAAGAAAGTAGATTGGCAGAAGAGTTTTAATGCTACCAAAATGACCTTTCCTAGAAGGCTAGAAATTATTCCACTGATCCAAACATGTAGATTTGAGCTGAGTTGCTGACCTTCTATAGCTAAATGGCATAGGTAATAACAATAGGAATCCTTTATTGAAATTATTAATGAAGGGTCCAAGAAGAATAGGCATATGGCAGAGTACAGAAAGCAAGCTTTTTCATTTACTTTTCATCTACTAGTGTTAGGATCAATAGAGTTAATTATTTATTTGGCTTATCAACAATTCATCAAGCATCATATATTCTTGTATTCTTTGGACATTGCATGATCAAATGTGATGTCCATTCTTTAAAAATGAATATATCAACAAGGCATATAATTAGCATTCTCTAGTGATTTGCACAATTAAAACTCTCCCAAATCTTTGGGAACAGGTGCTAGAATTAATTCCTTCTCAATGAAACAAGTTGGAACACTAAAGAGTCAACAGACCAACACGAAAATTACATAATTAAAGTTGTGTATGCTCATTATGTTACCTGAATTCTGGGATGAAGCAAAGGGAGAAGGCATGGTGTAAAGATTTGACCCATTTTTTCTTTTCTTCTTCTTTGCGAACCACACGGCCATCACAACAAGACTGAGCACCAGCACTCCAACCACAATTCCAATTGCCACAGCTCCTCCATTGTTTAACCCTTTTGTATTTCCAGATGTGGCATTGGCAGTTACATTAGCATCAGTAGTTGACTTTGCAGTTGGTTTCTGTGCTGGAATTGCAGGTAAGGTTGAGGGAGTAGGAGTTGATGAATTACCGGGAGGAGCAGGAGGAGAAACAGCAGGAGGGGAAGAGGATGAGGGAACTGAAGGCGGTGGTGATGTGGACTTAGGAGGGGTGTTATCAGCTGGTGGCGGAGCTGATTGAGAACTAGATGGAGGCGGTGTAACAGTGGGGGATGGAGGAGATTTTGGTGGTGGTGGAGAGTTGGATGAAGGTGGTGGGACATCAGCTGAAGGAGGAGGGGAACTTGAGGCAGATTTAGGTGGTGGTGAGGCTTTTGATGGAGGAGTTGGGGAAGCTTTGGGAGGAGGGGAGTCTCCTGATGGTGGCGGTGGGGACACATTTGGTGGGGGTGCCGCCGGAGGAGGGGTAGTTGGTGTTGGAGGTGGTGGTGATGATGCTGGAGGTGATGCTGGGGGTGAGGCCGGAGGCGCTGGAGGAGGAGAAGGGGGAGACTGAGGAGGTGATGGGGGTGGAGACGCTGGTGGTGGAGATGCTACCGGAGGTGGTGGTGATGAAACCGGTGGTGGTGGAGATGCCGGTGTAGAGGGAGGGGGAGCAGCTGAGGCAGCTGGAGGAGGAGAAGAAGAAGACTGGGGAGGAGGGGAAGAGTCAGAGGTTGCATTAGTTGTGGAATTTGATGGTGAAGATGAAGAAGAAGGTGGGGATGGTGGGGTATTAGAGTTGGTTGGTGGGTTTGCAGAAGGCGAAGAATTTGGAGAAGGCGATGTTGTTGAAGACATATTTGAATGAATTGAATGTTAAATCTGCCTACTTTTGGCTTGTTATAACTTCCATTTCCAAAACTTCTGAAAATCAGAGGCAAAAACAGTCGCTTTCACTCTTGAGAATTATAGATCAGCTTACCATTACAAAAAGCAACATTCGATTCTAAAGATGTTTCCCTAATAACGTAGTGACAACAACCAACAATAATGGCTAAAATTCTCTGAGAATTCAAAATGCCAGAAAACTCCCAATTCAAAATGACCAGGTAAAACCAAAGTCTTCTTCCAACTCGTTTACGTGGTCACCAAAATTACACTGAAAAAGAGTTCAGATAACCCCAAATCCACAGAAACTAAGCACCACCCAGTTCACAAAACCCTTCAAAGAACAAAATAAACCCCCTAAACCCCAAAATTGATCAAAAACCAGATCAAACGCAGCCCCCTATGTGAAAGCTTCAAACTTTAAACCCAGATTTACTACTACAGACTGATAACTTTACAGGGGAAATGTAGCAGCACCCAGATCACGAAATTGAGCAACGAGAAAAACCCAATAAGCTCAAAGCTCGAAAATTCGTACCTATCTCGGAAATCGTCTTAATCTCACAGGTTCGGAAAGTTCGAATTCCTGACAGTGTTTCTCTAGAAAGAAAGAGCCTTTCTTTGTTTTTTGTGTTGTGCAAAATGGGGAAGAGGTGTAACCCACAAACTACGCAACGAAACGTGGGGGCGACTTAGGAGTTAGGAATAGACTCTCACTACCTCCACATGCAAAGCACTGAAGCAGCAATGGGCAGCCAAAAAACAATGATTCTAAAATTACTCGGACCATTATGATGGCAAAAATTCTTAGTATAAGTAACGCCTGTGTTAGCTGTTTCTTCGTTTTTTTTTCTCCTTAATTGTTATTTATTAATAAATACGATGAACTGTATTAACGAGTACTATTAATCATATTTTTGTAATTGAATATAAATGTATTTTCTATTGTATTTTCTTCTTCTCTTTCTTTTTTTTTTTCGCATTTTTTGAGAGAAGAAAAGTGCTAGTGTCAAAAGATAAAGTGGACCAAATTTTTTCTTTAGGCTCTGTTTTTCTGAAACTTCTTTAGGCTCTGTTTGGTAAGTGCAAATTTGAAAATAATAATAAATAAATAAATTCTTTAGGAAAAGAATACCTCAAAAAGGAGAAAATTGAAACACTACATGTCTACATTCCCCTTGAATTTGTTACTCTCTCGGAAAAGTCTTTAGTACAACATTGTACCTATATTTTAATGATAGACAGACTACCATTGCGGTGCTAGACCAATGTTCCTTAATCTAGCTCATACTATAATGAGCTAATCTACTATTGTAAGAGGTGCCGCATCATGAATATATCGGTAAAATATTGTATCGAAGTGACGTCCTTGCTAGTGAAATATGAAATTTTTTGTTATCCGATGAGACCAAATGGGAGTTAGCTAGTTTGGGGTTCTCTTTTTCATTTTTGGATGTGCAATTACTTCCTCAAAAATCTTTTTTTCAAGTTTAAGAATTAATTTGATTCTTTCCGTCGGTGGGAGTTTATTGCTTGAGGGGTAGAGACTATTTTAGTGTGTCAAATTGACTAATTAGGAGTTTAGGGTTGTGTTTTTCATTGTTAAATGATCGATATTGGAGAATCCGAGAATGTCAAGGGGAAAGAATTAAGGTGCAGAAATAAAAGCCAGAAGAAAATAAAAAGAAAGTCAAAGAATGAAGGCGCGTAGGGCTTGAAATCCAATTGAAGTTAAAATAAGTATTTGATCATGAGAGGTGATTTGATGGATAAATAATTGTGGGGATCTCATTCTCACTGCGGAGAAACAGTCTCCAACTGCCATGTTGTCTCAATGCGCGCATGTAGGAGAATGACCAATAATCAATTCCATATATAATCACAGACAGACAGCTTTTAAATTATTAACTTATAGTTGCATTTGTTTTGAACTTTTGATCATGTTCATGTTCATGGGGCCTCTTGGCTTTTGGGTGTACGTTTTTAATGAAAACCATCTGATCAAGTCACCATAAACTTCAACTCAAAGGCTTTCAATGGTGGTTGAGATAATGATCGATGATAGTATAGGCAGGTTCCTTGAGAATAGGCACTACTTGTTATACCCAATTGATGGAGCCAAATTGAGATGGTGTTTCAAACAAATTAAAGGTCTCATTTGTTCCGAAAAGTGTATCGGATGGTTATTGAGGCGCCCCAACAATGATGCTCGCTTGTACTGGTTCACGACATTTTCAGCTTCAACGTTTTTGCAGGAGAATTTGTAAGTTCCAGTCGTTAAAGATGGCTAGGAAGTTTAAGAACTTGGGCGACAATGTGCTCCCGTGGTCGCCAATATATATATGCACCACCAGTTCCTATTTTTAATGGCAACTCGATCAGGTTCCTAGAGTAGCTAGCTCATAGGAGAGAGACTACAATACAAATTACCAAATGCTTGGTCATCCACCCCTATATAGATCGATTAACTATTCTCAATTAATCAGAGAACAACAACTGTATTTTCTGCATGCTTAGTGATTTAATTAAATTTTTTTCTTTATTATATATATATATATATATATATATATATATATATATATATCAATGTTTTAAAACGTACCCCGAAGCGTTTTCGAAGGGGTAAGAAGTGAGCTGTAAGCCTTGAGGCGTAAAGGCATAAGCCTTAGAGCATGATCCTTATCCTTCTTCTTTCCCGACTCCTCTCTTCCCTTCTTCCAAACTTAAAAATTTCTAAACCCTAATCTTCAAATCTCGTCAAATCTCTTATAGGCTTATAGCTCATATGTTTGCGTACTCCTCTCTTCTCTTTCTCAATGTCTTATTGATGTTTGGGTCGCCTTTGAGGTTTTAACATCTAGAAACAAAACGACGTCGTTTTGATTTTAACCACACAAAAAAAAAAATCATTAGGCGTACGCTTTTTTACGCCTTCATTTAATTTACGCCTTTTGCGCCTCAGTACTTTGCCATCAAAGCTTGAGCGAAATTTGTGCCTTTTTAAACCTTTTAAGTCTCAAGGCGCGCCTCGATCACTAGTGCTTTTTAATATATATATATATATATATATATATATATATATATATATGATAATTAAGTACATTCAGCAGTCCAGAATCAATCATTAGCTAGCTCCAGAATGCTGCATATATAACTGTTTTGTTTTGGATTAGAAGAAATTAATCCAGTTAATTACAGAAAGTACGTATTAATTACTTGAGATAGAAGAAAAGAAGTTTGTTAATTGCCCCCATTACCAAAGAAAAAAAAAGTTAATCCAACTATGACTTAATAGGATTAAGAAGAGGAGCTTCAAACACTCCCATCTTGAAAGGGAAAACAATTCATTAAAACAGGGAAATTAAGATCAGAAAAGTCACAACTATATATATTACAAGATACAAAAAGGGTACTCTTTCTCTTTCTTTAATTGAGCCCTAATGGAAACCCTAAACCCCTGTCAAAATTAGTTTGAGATTATTGATCACTAGGCATTCGGAACTTGCACAAAGGGCAAACCCCACTTTTCTGCAGCCACTCTACAATGCAACACTCATGGTAGAGATGTGAACAAGGCATCTCAGTTGCTTCCGATCCAACCCTAATCTCCTCCATACAAACTGAACACACTGTGCATGTTGATGACACTTGGGCTCTCGTCCTCTTCAGAAGTTTCTCGATGGACAATTTACTCGCCGGCACAAATCTAGGATCATAATAGTAATCACCAATTATATCATCACCACCATCTGTGTCATCGTCGTCATCATCATCATCAATAACATAAAGATCGACGTTCACGGACATATGCAGAATAACCTTCCCTGCGGCATAAGAGCTAGATTTCTTTGCCGCCTTGGAGGCTTGGACCAATATGCTCTTCACCATGTGGCTATGCTCCACCAGTGGGACGTGCAGCTCTCGAAGCTTGTCGGATATGGCGGCCTCCATGGATGATGAGTTAGAAGAGTCGAGCTCGATTGAGGTCCTGTTCACGAGCAAGCGAGGGATGATGTCGTCGTCTTCTAGGAGTTGGTCCGCCTCGTAGGAGGTGAGGCGTCGTATCACTGCCTCGAAATCCATCAACAACTTGGTGCATAGCAACTCGTTTTCTGGTTCAATAACGCCCAGAAAATGTGTGTCGCAGAAAGCGTCGCCCACCACTTCCCAGTAGTCACTGACCATGGCCATGTTCTTGATCGATTAGTTTGAACAAGAATAATATGAGGAAAGAAAATAAGAAAGATCGATGAAGATGATAGACCACTCTCTCTCTCTCACAAACCCACTTCTACGAAAATGGTACGTATTTATTCTAAACGGGGCTTATATATATAGATAGAAATGACGGTGTCCAAATTGGAGTGGGATTCCCATATCCCACCGACGTTGGGATTCTAGTTAATTACTTGCGGACTCGGATATTTCCACCAAGTTGGGGAAAAATAAAATTAAAAATGGAATCCTCGTTTTTTATCCTGTGTTCAAAAATTAATGGATGCTTATATATATATATATATATACATGATTTGTTTCTACTCGAAAACCAGCTGCCGTGGTTAGTACTTTGAGTGTTTATTCCAATTTCTCACAAAGGAAAATACTCGATCATGAACCTTTTGCAAAACAGAGTAATGCTTGTTTTGAAACGGCAATATTTTTTTGATTTCTTATCAGCTATTTCCGTGATCAAAGTGCTAAAATATGTAAGAGGAAAAAACTAATTAGGGTGGTATTTGTAAAATTTCTTGCATCTAAAGCTGACCAGATTCATGAGTGACAAGTAAATACAGAGTGCATTAGTGAAACGAACAATAAGCTCAAAATTTAGTTGGAAAAAAAGAATGAAAAAGTGGATCAATATATATAGGGCAGTAAATAAAGCATCCATATACTAACGTAGCAACAAAGAACAATTCACAATCGATCACATATCATATCGTTTCTTATTCAACTCCACTCCAATCATAACGCAACCAGTTGCCAAACTCAGTGATAGTGGTTAAACCAACAGATGTTTTCTCCAACTCCACATCCATCACCTTCCTCACCTCTGCTGTGGATCCACCATAATAGATTAGTGAGCGAATTCCCATCATCGTAACCATTCAAGTTCCTAATCTTCTCCAAAGCACCTTGTTTGTCGTAAATCCCTTGCAAAGTATAGACAAACCCTTTCCATCCTTCCCCAACTCCCTCCCTACTCAGAGCTGGCACTGTCCACTCCACAAGTGCCCTTACAAAGCCAACATCAGAGAACAAGACCTCACTGATAGGTAAAATGGGCAGCAGTTGGATTCCAAGCCGGCACTCTCTCCACTCCGGAGGAGCAAACCAAAGTCCACTGTCCCTCTTATTAGCCCATAGCACTCCAACTACCCTATTCTCCCTTGTGAAATCTTGTTCATAGATCTTATCTCCTGCTCTTACATGCCACCACATTTGAGCTGCCTGAATCTCCAATGCCGCAAGCATAGACCCGGTGGCCACAAGATGGGTGTCTCCATATGCTAACCCCAACAATGCAGCTGAATAGTAAGCATTCACCGCCTCACTTGTGCTCTCCTGATTTCTACCATCTCCGAATTCAGTCAGCCCTCCTGCCCATGAATGCAACTTATACAAATCAAAGCATCTCAAGCGTGGATAATTCGAGTTTGCCCTCCTGCCTAAGTTCATAAAATCTGCGGCAAGCGAATAAGCATGAGGCCTATACTTCCTCCCCCATGCCGGGTCAATCTTAGCAAGCACCGAAATAGCATAAAGAAAGTACCCCAGATGGTAATGGTGATCATTGTAAATCCCAAACCCGAAATCTGCCCCGGAATCCAATGATCCTTGTTTAGTAACAATGCCACCCCATTTACTATCATGCAAGAAACCATTCCCACCAAAAGTCCCATCCAACCATGGCTCAATTGTATCCCTCAAATACTTCTTAATTGCTGGAATCACATCAAGAAAACCCACCTCCTCAGCAATCAAAGCCAACCTCGCCGCTCTTGCAATCAACTTCCCATAAAAATACGAAGAAGTAGTCGTAATTGGTGTGGCATTTAAAGCCTCAACATCTTTAGTAAGTGCAGAAATGATTTCACTACATGAGTCTTGTTTAATACCTTTAGTCGAATGCCAAGTGACCGAAACAGGGTCAGGCCTCAAAACCCATGAATCACCAACAACACCAACGAGCTCGCCGTCAATGCTTTTGTACTTGAAATCCTCCAAAACAGTAACATCACAATCGTCGCCGGAAATAAGCTTTAAATGTAGAGGATGAGCCAGCATAAGCAAGTCTCCCCATCCTTTCTTCTCCCATTTATACTCCAAAGAAAACGGCTTTGTGAACACAGCTTCACCGGAAACAGGGTAGCAACAGCTGAACTGGTCAAGGATCGACTCAAATTGTGGGTCGGATTCCGGCAGTATTGCAACCCTCACAATGCCGGAAAACCCACCAGAAGTAATCAATGACAAGCTACTGTTGGTAAGATCAATTGGACAAGAGGTGTATAACAGCCATGTTTGGTTGTTGTTGAGCTTGATTGTGTACTTGGTGCGAGACTCGTTGAAAGAGAAGGAGAGAATGGCGTGAATCGTTGAGATAGAAATCGGAGTCCGGTTCAAAACAGAGCAGGTGAGAAATGGGCTCCCCCGGACGAGAAAGAATCGGAGATTGGAGGAGGGATATTCCAGAGTGATGCTGAGATCATTGAATGAAGAAATTACGTGTCTTTCTTGTGGGTTTGGGTTTTGGGTGTTTGAGATGGTGAGGTCGGCGGTGAAGACTTGGTATAAGAAAGCAGAGCTGGAGAAACGAGATGGGTAAGAGAGAGAAAGAGAGGAGGAGGCAGATTTGATGAGATAGGGGTGGAAGTATTCGGGTTGATCGCCGTTTTTGAGGGTCAAGTTTTGGAAGAAAGAGTTTGTGGGTAGTGGGGTTTTGAGGAGGTTGTGGGAGAAGAAAGCAGAAGGGTCAGGGAGGACTGTGGATTGGGTTTGTGGGAATAGAAAAGGGGTTTGCCTGTGTGATTTTGGTGGTGACATGGTGGTTATGGGTTCTTCAATTTCTGGTTCAGGTGGTAGTGATGGGTTTGGAGATGGAGGTTTATAGGGTTTGGATTTGGGTTTGTTGAAACTCTTGGTGATTAAGGTTTTGACTCTTCTCCTGATTTTTTTCAGCATTATATATTGTGTGTGAAACCGAGTCAAACTAAATGGGGAGGGGACAGAAGAGTTGGTGGAAGTGGAACCAAAAGAGGGAGAGTAGGAGGAAATGGTGGGAGGTTTTGTTTTGTCAGTTAGACATGGTGGGAAGCACATAACATGCCTTGCAATCCTCACATACCCAATTCAAAGGTAACCGAGGATTGCAATGTATCCAATAGAATCTTCAATGTGTTAAGAAAGGTATAACCCATGTGGGTTTTCAGAATGCTTCCAAGGTAAGCAGGTATGAATGACTTGCGGGGTTGCTTCCCATGAGGCCATGATCCCATTACAAAATTGTGTACGTGAAATAGTGCTTGGTGTTAAGCTTGTGTGTTATCTTGGTAAACCAGGGCTAACAAGATGAGTTTTGTTACGTTTTGCTTAATTTAGTCATCTTTATTTGATGACTTTAAAAAGAAAATATACGTAATTAGAGTCGGGTGGAGGTTGGATCAAGTATGGAAATGGAGAGTTAGAAAGCCCAATGTGACTGTCTACTGGGCACTGCTTATTTGGGCCTTTAGAAGTGAGAAAGCCCAATGTGCTTCTTAGCCCAACATGACGCTCCGACCCGAATCGGCGAGTTGCCTCTTTCGATTTCAATTCTGAATCCGCACCCCTGCAATTCACAGAGCGACAAGTAATGGCGGGATTGCTAGCTTGGGCAGCAGATGTAGTCGGAGCCGGAGGTGGCCAAGGCGAAGAAGACGACGGTCCTATTTCAATTCCACTTATATTCACGCCGGAGCAGCAAAAGTACGCCATAGACTTGGATCAGAAAGCAGCTTCTCTCAGCCGTTCGATCCAGGATCTACGGCTCAGAATCCCTCCAACTGACATCTCCCAACGGCTTCCTCACCTCCACGCTCACTCCCTCGCTTCCAATGCCGCTCTTGCCCTCCAATTGAACGCCCATTCCTCCACCCGCGAACAGGTTCAGCTCAGTTCCTTGAATTTCTAAGCTTTTTCGATTTGGGTTTTTGAATTTGATTATAATTCTTGTGTAAAACTCGGAATTGTTGCATATCTTATTCAAAGATGGGATTTTTCTTGTCTGGGCATGCAGCTGTAGTTGTGATTATTGCAAATTATGCTAAAGTTTAGGAATTTTTTTGTACTGAGTTTTTTTTTTTTTTTGTTCTGATTGAGTTTCATGTTAAGAGTTGATCAGTTCCTTTTTATGTTTCCTTTGTTGATATAGTTCCTATTTGTACTGGTGGACAGGCCCAGTTAAGAGAGGTGACATTGCAGGAGGAAAATGCTGCATATGAAAAGGCTATATCGAATTGTGAAAGTAAAATACAGGAGAAATTTGAAGAAGCAGATTTACTTAGGTTGAAGTTAAAGGTGAGCTTTAAGGTCCTACAGCTTATACCTACAAGATGCTATTATACATGTGTTTAGTCACATAAGAAGTTGCCATAATGCTTTGAACTGTGTATCTGATTGGCGTGCCTTCTTCTAGTGATTGTAATTTGTAACTCAGAAGTTTAGACTCGAAAAGAAATTTGTTGTATGATGTTGTGGATATGGTGTTTTAGTTCATTTTCAACAGCCATACTTGAATTGTTTCTGAAATCAGATGATTATTGTTGTTGTCAGGAAATGGAGGACACTGAAAAGAATTTGAGAGTGGCGCTGGAAAATGCACAGATGGCATTGGATGCCAGTCAATCTCGAGGATCAGATGAATCCGTTGGTGACTCCAACACAACAGTTGAAGCTGGTGATGACATAGAATCATCAAAGAAAGCCATACTAGACAAGCTAGAGGAGAGGGAAAGAGAATTGGTTGGTTGCATCTTTCTTTTACAGTTCTTTCAAGTCTTCTTCTATTTTCAGAGTGTGTGTGCCCTTGTGGTGTCTTTTCAATATTCTTTTTGTTGCTGAAAAGTTAATGCATCATCTTAGAGTTCCATGGAAGCAGCAGTTCAAGATTTAGAGAAAAAATGGGCAGAAATTCAAGACAATGCACTGAGTCAGCCTTCTCCAGGTATCCTCCATCATCAAATAAATTTTGCATATCCTGTGTCTATTTGAATGCATTTAAACGTTATGACAGCTGTGTAGTATCTTCTGAAATTATAATCTTTGGTGCTTATTATTGGTCTTGCGCACATAAACCAAGAGGGTTGATAAACTGATAAACTCATAGACTGCTTTATAGCTTGATATTACAATTTTTAGATGAAAATCCATGTAAATGTGCTATAGATCTTCATACTAGCTTGTAAAGACTACTTTTCTCTAAGCAATTTCTGTTGTGCAGCTCAAAGAGAGAAGATTCTGGATAAACAATATCACAGCCTTATTGAGCAACTAGAAGCGAAACAGGTCTCTCTTACTTTTCAGTAAAATTTGGATTTTCTTATTTCTTCTCTATCGTATCAGTATTTTCCTCTGCTGATGATATATGGTAGAAAATTACTTCATTTTTTTCTCTTGTATATAGGCACAAGCAGAAGGCCTGGTTGGTGAAATTCATTTGAAAGAGATGGAGCTAGAAAGACTAAATGGGTTGTGGAGGAATCTTGATAGCAGCAACGTAGAGATGAGTGCTGCTAGAAATCGGTTTGGACGAAGTACATCTGAAAGAGGATATTCTTCTTCTGATAATGTCCTTGACGCACATCACAAGTATGCTGGTGGCCGAACAGAGAATCAGCAGAGGCTTATGCTGCTCAGGTCGATGTTCGTGCTTTACATTTTAGCTTTGCACATCTTGGTCTTCATCAAAATCTCATTTTGAAGAGTTGTTCCAGGATTCCTACATGGATCTTTCCAATTTCTGTTTTTGTCCTAAAACTGATGTGTGTTGTATTGTAAAAGGTTGGGATGAAATGTAAACAATGGAGAGGGGGAATATTGTAGTTGTTTGAAATATTGAAAGTGTATGAAACATCTGATATATATAAATATGTGGCAGCATTGACTCGTTAAGAAGTTTTGTATGGAATGGAAGCTTCTTTCTCTCCCCCTCTTTGCCCAACTTTTAACTTTAGGATAAGAACATGTTGAAGTTTACTCTTAAACTTATTAAATTTGTTTATCCAAAGCACTCAAAGTCTGAACCGAGTTTGTGTCGGCTGAAGAATATAGTGAGACTAGAGTGAATGAACAGCTCAATATCGTTGGTTAGTCTCAAATCTGATCCTTACATTTTTCAAACTCAGCAGAAGACAAACTCTGCTTAAAAAAATAAGCTAGTATCCAGCAAAAACACAATCATATTTGTGCTGGTACCCTGTCTTTTTCTCTACAACATATGCTAACATAATGATGCTTTTTCCAGTATAACTCAAATTGTCAACTCTGTCCATATTTCTACATATATGCTATTACTTTTGAAATAAAAGAATAGCAATTGGTAATACATATAATGTACATTCTTACATTCAAGATGACCTTTGCTCTGTCTTCAACATATGCAGCAAAATCTCATTCCAAGTATCAATAGGACCAGGCAAGCACCAGTGAACACAGTCGGCATAAGTCATATTCCTATGAGGTGAGGCTCCATAGAAATTTGGGTGTCCATCAGGTCTCAGCAGCATTGCTTCAGTTGTTGCCATCAATCTAAATTCCAGACCTTTCTGCTTAGCTTGCTTTGCTGCTGCATTGAGCTCCTCTACTTGAGTCATATACATGTCCAAAATGAACCCTTCTAACTTCATTTCCTCTTTGCTAAAAGGCCTTGTCCTCCCACAACTCCCTCCGGAATTCCAAGCCCCATTTTCAAAGTGCGCCGGAGAGAAAGTCCTCAAAAATGTCACACCCTTGTAGTTTTCGAGGTTCTGGAGCGTCCTAAACACGGTCCTGTAGGCCTTTCTGTACCCATAGGTCTCCGGGATCTCTGTCATGTTCTCCAGGTTGCAGTAGTGACACCCAATACTTCCACCATTTTCATAATACACTAGCGGCCTGAAGAACCATTGCCCTGCTGAGATGATCACATAGTCGAAATTTTCAACCTGAGCTGTCCACGCCTCGTCTGGCTCGTCTAAGTAGAGGTTCATGAGGCTGTTCCGGGAATGTCCACTAGGGTCTGCATCACTAGATCTAACCAAGTAGGGAGCCCAAAGAGTTGCCATAGTGAAATTATAATCAGTGTAGACAAAGTGCTTGAAGTAGTCTGTGTTGTTAAAGTACTGGTCAGAATGGTCCTCAGGATAAGTCACCTAAAAGATGAATAATCAAAACACAATATTATGCTAATGGGACACAAAACTTGACCAGATCACAAGCGAAACCAAGCATAAAAGTATTGTAAAGCGCAATTGTGTTGGAAAATAAAGGCTAAAATGAGTAAATTTTTTTTTTTGAACAATCTAAAATGAGTAATTGAATGCTCACATTGCCTAAGAGGCACAACAATGACTGCATTTGATTCCTTCCCACAGAGTCACCAAGAAAAGCCAATGACTTCCCTCTAACAATCTCCAAAAACTCTGCTGCATCAAACAAAGGTAACTCACACTGATCAGGCTTCCATCTCCATTTCATGAACTCCGAATCCGGTCTCCCAAACTTCATGCAATTATGCTGAGGAATGATCCATTTGCATGTCTCATTTGTGTAGTAAGCAGGCCCATCAGGGTAAGGAACCCAGTTCCCACTAAATATATGGCATTGCTCCTCCTCTTTCTCTTCTATGCTTTCCAAACCAGAAGTAGTACTGGTTTTGGTGCTTGGAGATAGCAATGGTGAAGTTGAGCTGTTGTTTACATAGAGAGGGATTGAAGTGAGAACAATTAAGGAAAGGGCCAGAAGAAGAACCTTTTTGTGGATGCTGTAGGGTTGTGTGTATTTCCCAGTAGGGAGATCTATGGCATGAAACTTCATGTTTCAGAGAAATAATGTGAACTGCTGCAAGAAACATTAGAATCATAGAATATATATCAGATATATTAGCAAGAAGGGTTAGCAAACAGAAAGCCACTCGTTTGGCCATAATGATGATGCAACTTTGTTGTTGGTGAGGCATCAAAATTTCATAATTAAATTAATTAAATTCAAACTTGGACAAAAAAACAGAAGCCCCACCCTTGTATCCATTATTTTTGATGGTGCCTTCTTTCCATATTCTATAGGCAATTATAAAGGGATAATGCCCTTTTAAAACAACACCATGTGCACTAAAATTGTATTACTTTGATTATTAGTGACTTTTACGGCCATAATTTTCACTAATCTTTCCAGCAATAATTGAGTGCATGTATATAGTTTGATCGACTCACTCATTCCTCAGGTATTGTGTGACAGAAGTGATTGGACTATGATGACCAGGTCATTTAGTAATACTGGAGTGGCTTAAGAGTGAAGATATAAAGGATTGTGAAGTAGAGCAAAGGTTTCAAATTGGGTTCATGCCCTTCACTTATTTCAGATTTGTCTACATATTAATGGAATTTCCTGTATCATCTGGACAAACAAGCGACTTTTACAGCCATAATTTTCACTAATTTTTCCAGCAATAATTGAGTGCATGTATATAGTTTGACTCACTCATTCCTCAAGTATTGTGTGACAGATCGAAGTCATTGGATTATGATGAGCAGGTCAATTAGTAATACTGGAGTGGCTTAAGAGTGAAGTTATAAATGGTCGATTGTAAAGTTGCTCTAAGGTTTCAAATTGGGTTCATGCTGTTCACACATTTCAGATTTGTCTTCATGTTATTGGAGTTTCCTGTATCATCTGGACAAACAAGTCATGGGATGAGTGGTACCAATAGTACCTTTCATCACCGACGCCCTTTGTCTATATGCCTGTGGTCTGTGGACTTCACTCTATTATCTGGGGACAAAATTATAGGTAGTGGAAAACCAGGGCCAGTAGTTTTCACCTTTCACTACTGAAGTGAATATTAAAGCTTTTGTCCCTACCAGAAAGAAATTGGGTGGGGACTTGAATGCTGAAGAGATGGCTTTAAAGATTTCAGTCCTGGCCACACCATTTCCAACAAGTTGCTTTGGTTGCTATCACAATTACTTCACAAGCAGATGTATAGAACTAACTTTTCTCTCAAATTTTTTTATATTCATTTCATAATGTAATTTTATAATCAGAACCCCGTCTATTATTTCGATTACATTTTAATTGTCGATCATATCTATAAAAAAATCAACGAAATTACAAAGAGTAATTCATGAGAATCTAACTGTTATTATGTCTGTCAGTTTAGGATGCTTTGCAATTTCGTTAATTATTTATAGTCATGACTGATGAGCATCTAACTGTTATTATATATGCTTGACTGCTTGTTCATTTGATTATTATTGGATTAATTACCAAGCGATTCTCGATTTAACTGATTTTTTTTTTTTAGCTAGAGCTAAACTTTGAAAGATAATATAGAGAGTGAATAATTCTAATCATGAAATCACACTATGAGATGAGAAGGAGAATGACATAGGTGAGTAAAAAATGTTGAAAAGTAAAAATTGCTACATATATATCTCACAATCCGTCAAAATATATTGAACAAGAAAATAGGTGAATATATATGCTTGTACGTACGTACTCAATTTTTACTCAGGTTTTTCATTTTGTAGAACATATTAGAGAACCAGTTAGGTACGTGGAGCACTTGGGGATCAAAATGTTAAAGACATGTCGGGAAGTTTCCAGCAAGAGATAGAAAAAGAGAACACCTTCATTAGCAAATAAAAATATAAATTAAATAGCATTACTTCTAATCCTCTGAACAAAATCTATCTGTACAAAAAATTACAAACTAATTTGACCAATAATTTCTTCACAAATTGTGATTGAATAGGCCAAAACACACCAATTATATATCAATATATGCCTCTCTAATTTGCCACCAGCCCCATTAAACCACATGTTGATCTCTTTACTTCGAGCTGGCAATTAAAACTGGTCACTAGCTAAGCCAGTTGCAAACTTCTAGCTTGATTCATATGCAGGGGACTTTTCCTTTCAAAAAACATGAACAAATTTTTTATTTATTATATTAGAGATCGAGGATCATGAACTTTGACCTATCTTATAATCTCAAACGTAACTCATTTTGCCCCCTCTCTGATATCACCATTTGTGGTAATTAACAAAAGTGTATGATTTATAAAAGATTAATGAAAATCATGCAGTCTCACATTTTAATCAAATCAATGGAAGAATTCGTGTACTCATAAAATTACAAGTTGATCGAACATGTGTTTGGTATACACTATACACACATAGAGGAAAAATTTGCCTGCACCATTCAAACGGTATAACAACACTGTCCAAACGATATATTCTTATCTTTCGGTCTGCATCGAAACGTCCTCGGAAAGCGGGCCTCATCATGTATAGATATATATATATATATATATGTATGTATAATTGTGTACGATGACATACACCCTTTTTATTTCTGTACAGATGATAGAACTAGGCAACATTCGTTACAGAAAGTTGCAATATATTGGATAAGAAATTTAGTTATATACATTCCTTTCACAATAATAGAATTGAACACAAAAGAGTACCCTCCATATATATAGCATATATTTTAGGGCCCTATATTTTACATGTAATCAGATCAAGGCAAGCAGCATGCCTACCATGGTACCTTATATATAGAAAACAAAGGATTAATTACAAAAGTCCCCTTGAACTATATGATCATTTTCAATTTCATACACATGTATCAAATTTTGTCATTTTCATACTTCACATTTGATTTTGCTAACGAATTCATAACTGGAATGTATTAATTTGTTAATTATTCTGGTAACACGTTCATAACTTTCATACCTCCAAAGTATGAATTCGTTAGCAAAATCAAATTTGAGATGTGAAAATGACGCTATAGTTATAGAGTTTTTTGTAATTAATTAATTCTAAAAGAAACTATCTAATAATGGCCCGCAAAACTTCTTTGAGAACTCGACATCTGCAGATGCCCTGGGGAAACCCTTTATTAAAGCAATTGCAGCATCGTTCCGCGGATCGAAACGTAGACAAGTAAGACAACTTTGGCTCCTCCTAAAATGAAGAATCATTTTTTGCAGGCCTCTTCCATATTTAAGCAAAAACTTTGCAAAATTGACTGCATTCTCAGGCATCAACTCCCCAACGTCAATTTCGGCCACCTGTAGGTGACTGAGAAAGGGGCTCAAATATTGAGCCTGAGTTTCCCAGTATTGCTCTTCAGTACAATTGGCATCATCCAACAGAGTGTTGTTCCACTCCTGAAAATGCTGAAATTTAACTCAATATCCTTGATTAGTCCATTATTTAAACTACAACTTAAAGCTGGGATAGAAATATATAGCGCAAGCTAGTGTGGAAAATATATATGAAAGAATGCAGGTCGGATTAATTATGCTAATTAAAATTAACTTACAAGTTTTCGTTCAGTAGATCGAAAGTAAATCTTGAGCGTATCAACTACGGGAGAGCTCTTCAACAGGCATGCCACACCTGGGATCTCTTGCTTGTCGAACACGGTTCCAATTGTCAAGTTCTTAAGTTTCATAAATGAGAATGGTAGACCACCTAATTCAAAATAAATTCCTGACAGAATCTGCAGGTACGTACAATTAATAGATCAAAATAATTAATAAGCCACATAAAGCAATAATAGACATGGCGAGCGTATTTAAGAAATTTCAAGAACAATATTATTCATTCAGCTGTTTGTACGTACTATAGAAACGTTAGAAAAAGTGAACAAATCGAAAAACCTTCTTGTTAGATCGATGAAAATTCCCAAAATACATTTATAGCTGACTACAAGCTTGCAGAAAATATTTGCCGATCGACCTATATACTATATATATAAATGTGTATTAATTTGATAGCATGAGATGGATTAACTGCTAGCTAGCTCTTCATGATTAATGAATTGCACAACTTCTCTAGGATTGTGAATATTTGTGAAATTTAAGGCACAAATAATACTAGACAGCTAGCTGCTATCATAGACAAGACACTAAGGTTAAACGGGATGCTTAGGATTGGCAATTAACTTGAGTGGTAGTTCAAAAATGTACAAGCAAGCTAACATATTCAAACTGTACTGATAGGTAAACTAACCCCGAGAGAGTTATAGGATATTTCAAGCTCTTCAACTTGGGATGAACTGGAAAAAAGAGCAACACCGTTATTATGAATCTTCGTGGTTGTAGAATCGATCCACCAATAAGCCATGTAAGATCCTTTGAGCGTAGGAAAGCTCTGAATCGAACACTTTCCAGTTAAGGCATAAGAACGCCAATTAAAGGATTGTAGATTCGGGGCAAAAATGTCGACCCAACTTCCATTGTTGCTCCTTTTGAAAGGACTCACGACTGTCAACTTCTCTAGTCTCATTCCGGAGATGACCAGGCTATTTAGATTCATTATCAAAACATCTAAATATTTTAAGTTCGGACAGCTAATTTTGAGATCACGCACTCCTCCACAACTCTCTATATTCAATTTTTCAAGAGAAGGAAATGAAGAACCAGAAAACAAATCCACATCCAAATCACTATCCAGGAAATCCACATGATTTAGAGACAACGTGTGAAGTGAACGGAGATAAGACCCAACAACATAAGAAGAGGGAAACTCTAGCCATGCCTTTGAATTTCGAGAGCTACTCGTTTTAGATTCGAGACTCCTTAATGTGTGGCACTTAAGTTGACATCGAGGCAAATCAGATCTGTTTTCACTCCACGAGGAGATGTCGAGTACAAGTTCTTCAACCCTAGGCAAACAAGAATCATTCCGATCCCTCCCAACTCGAGAAACCTTTATATTATAGTTTTCGTTGCGGCGAGCCAATACTGTGTTGATGATCCTTGCTTTTGTCTGGTGATGAACAGCTTCATTACCAGTAAAAATCTCGTAGTAGTCAATAATAGGATAGGAAGACCATAGATGACTCCATCTTCGAGATAAGACACTGGTTTGCCCAACCGATTTGAAAGGCAAGAATGAGAGTATGAGATGCAATATATCATCCGGGAGATCGCTGATTCTGTCAGCTGAAGCACTGTTTCGCTCATGCTGATGCTTGGTTTCTTCGTCTTTCTGTTTACTGATGAAACATGTGTTAGATGATTCTGTCAGCTCATGGTGCTTGTTTTCTTCCTCCTCTCTCCGCCGATCTGAATCTTTTTGTTTATGGGTGAAACAGTTAGAAAATATGTTTCCCATGGCAAGGTTTAAAATAGGTATAAAAATTGAGTAACGGAGCATATGGATCTGAACGATGGATTTGCTTAGATTCTAATAGGACTAAAAGTGTCTGTGACAATCTCTAAGGGCAACTCCAATGCATAGCTCCAAACCCAAACTCAAACCCAAATTTGGGAGCTATATATGAGTTTGAGAGCTATATATGGGTTTGAGACCTAGTTTGGGATTGAGTTTGACTCCTAGGATAGCTCCCAAACCTATATATAGCTCCCAAATCTGGGTTTGGGTTTAGGTTTGTGCTATGCATTGGAGTTGCCCTAAGAACATCAGATAAGCACATAATGTGGTTATCAACTTGGGCATGGAGTTTTCTAACCCACAAAACACCGAGGGTTTAGGGATTCAATTAAAAAGAAGAGTCCAACTAGGGTTTAACATGTTAAATTGTTAACTACTTATTCTATTTTTTTTTATGTAATCTCTATTTAAATAAAAAAATAAAAAATATAGAATAAGTAGTTAACTACTTAACATGTTAAACCAACAATATATTAGATGATGTAATGTATCTAGTTGATGAAGGGATGTGGCACTTTCTTAGTTAAATAAGCCACTTTGCCCCATGGTTGTTTCTTGACCAATTTTATAAATGAAATAATGTTACATTTGATCAAAAAATAAACAATATATTAGATAAATAAATTAATAATTATTCAACGAAAAAATATATAATTAACATCTTAAATCTGTTGTTTAATTATGGTTAATCTCAAAGATTATTCTCCCTCCACTCTCATTTTCTAATTAAAATTTTGTATATGCTAATAATTCTTAAAATATAGAGACGTTGATTATTATCTTTACCTTCACTTTCTGTGCGTTCCAAATCTATATCCAAAAGAGGAACTTTTGAGTTTTTTGTGTTTGAGCATTTTTTTTCTCCTTTAGAATACTCTACAATTGAGAATTGAGTTTATCAAGTTTAAGCCTTTTTTTTTTCCTTCAGAATACTTCTATAGTTAAGCTTAACCATAGTTTAGTTTTATGGATTGATTATTGTAGTTACTTATTTTATATTTTCTATATATTTTTTTTATATAAATAAAATAGAGGATTATGTGATATCAGTCCCTCGTTAGCGATCGTCACACGAAGCGCAACCCTTCTTTTATAGGGAAGAGGACCACTACACTTGAGAACCCACCGCATGTCCATCCATTTTGCTTTATTAAAGAGAAAAAAAATACAAGATAGGAGAGGGGGGACAAAGACCGAAACCTCATCCAAAAACAAAGAGAACAGAGAAAAAACTATAATCGAAATCTATAATTGGGGAAGACAGCTAGATCCCGACAATAAGCTGCAAGCGCACAATTAAGGAGGACAAGAATCCCACCAATGAACACCCACTTGTGTTGCACCAAAATTTGTTAGACAGTCAGTTACTTGATTGCCTTCGCGATAGATATGTGAAACCTTTACTGACATATATAGATGCAATCATAGCCCTACAGTTGAACCAAATAGTAGAGAAGCGCCATGGCACATCATGTTTTAGAGAGGAAAGAAAATGAATCACCAAAGTAGAGTCACTTTCAACCCAAAGGAAATGCCAACCTTTTTGAGATGCAAGATGAATAGCATGAATTACCGCATGAAGCTCAGCCTCCAAAGCATAAGTCATGCCTAGAGAGCCTGCAAAACAACCAAGTACACAACCCAAATGATCACGAAAAATGCCACCAAAACCCACCAATTTTTTTCTTTTTCATCATCACTATAAAGTATAAACTGGCAAACAGGTTAATTAATATATGGTTGTAGTCAATTTTTTACACAAGCTAGTTCTTCATTTTGTAGAACATATTAGAGAACCAGTTAGGTGGAGCACTTGGGGATCAAAATGTTAGAGACATGTCGGGAAGTTTCCAGCAAGAGGAAAAGAGAACACCATCATTAGCAAATAAAATAGCATTACTTAATTCTAATCCTCTGAACAAAATCTATATGTACACAAAATTACAAACTAATTTGATCAATAATTTCCTCATAAATTGTGATTGAATAGGCCAAAATACACCAATTATATATCAATGCCTCTCTCATTTGCCACCAGCCCCATTAAACCACATGTTGATCTCTTTACTTAGAGCTGCCAAAACTGGCATGGTCGCTAGCTAGCTAGCAAAGCTAGTTGCAAAAACTTCTTGATTCATATGTAGAGGATTTTTCTTTTCAAAAAACATGTAAAGATTTGTTTTTGTTATATATTGATCGAGAATTCTCCTATCTTATAACCATAACTCATTTTTTCTACCTCTCCAACCTCACCATTTGTGCTAACACAAGTGTTTATGGTTTGTAAAAGATTAATGATCGAAAATCATGCAGTCTCGCATTTTTAGTCAAATCAATGGAAGAATTCATGTACTCTTAAATTAAAATTTCAAGCTGATCGACCATGTGTACATGCATGATTGTACACATACATGCATATATGCGGTATAACAACATTGTTCGTGCATATATGTCTACCATATATGGTACCTTAAAAGTAATAAACTATCTAGCTAGCTAATAGCTTCAATGGCAAAAAGTTGAGAATTTGACTTCTGCAGATGCCCGGGGGAAACCCTCTAATAAAGCAATTGTATCATTCAGCGGATCGGGAGGTACACAACTTTCGCTCCACCTAAAATGAAGAATCATTTTTTGCAGGCCTCTTGCATATTTGAGCAAAAACTTTGCAAAATTGAATGCATTCTTAGGGATCATCTCACTAACGTCAATCTCGGCCACCTGTAGGTGACTAAGAAACGGGCTCAAATCCTGAGCCTGAGCTTCCCAGTATTGCTCTTCTGTGCAATTGGCATCATCCAACAAAGTGTTTTTCCACTTCTGAAATTTAATTCAATATCCTTGATTAGTTCCTTATTTATTTAAACTGTAAATTAATTAGGCAGGGATATATATAGAAATTATAACAAATTACTCATAAGGCCATTTTGGGTGGTCTTATTCTTCAAAAGGCCACAGTAGCTTTGTTTCCCAAATAAGGTCACTCAGTAGCTTTAACCCTTTGTATCTGACATTAATTTTTTTCAAAATTACGATTCATGCCACTGACGTTTTATTGTATTTGGACAGTAGCTTTATTGTCGTTGGACAGTAGCTTTATTGTTTTTGGATAGTAGCTGTAGTGTTCTTTGACAGTAGCTTTAATGTGCTTTGACAGTAGCTTTAATGTGCTTTGACAGTAGCTTTATTGTCGTTGGACAATAGCTTTATTGTCGTTGGACAATAGCTTTATTGTCGTTAGACAATAACTTTATTATTTTTGGACAATAGTTGTAGTGTTCTTTGACAGATGTTTTAGTGTGCTTTGACAGTAGCTTTATTGTCGTTGGACAGTAGCTTTATTGTTGTTTCTGTATGCAGTGGCATTTTTGTAAATAATATTAAAAAAAAATGCGGTGGCATTTTTGTAAATATTGATGCGGTGGCATTTTTGTAAATATTGATGCGATGTCATTTTTGTAAATATTGATGCGATGACATTTTTGTAAATATTGGTGACCTTATTTGGGAAAAAAATGTTTGATGACTTTTTAAAGCATAAGGCCACTGGGTGCCTTATGGATAATTGGCTCTAGAAATTAATCTTATATATGCATGCTAAAACTTACATCGTTTCCTTCAATAGAACGAAAGGAAATCTTGAGCCTATCAACTACAGGCGAGCTCTTCAACAGGCATGCTACACCTGGGATTCGCTTGCCTTTCACGGTTCCAATTTTCAATTTCTTAAGTTTCATAAACGAGAATGGTAGACCACCTAATTTAAAATAAATTTCTGACAGAATCTGCAGGTACAAATATATAGATCAAAATAATAAGCCACATATATAACAATATTTTTCATTCAGCTCTCATAAAAAAAAACCTTTATAGCTTGTAAGATGGATGAAAATTCCCAAAATACATATACATCGTTAGACTAAATTCCTAAAAGCTTGCAGTAAATATTTCCCAACCTAGATAAATATATATATATATAAATGTGTATTAATCAATTAATTTGATAGCATGAGATGGATTAACTAGCTCGCTCTTCACTATTGAATTGCACAACTTCTCTATATGATTGTGAATATATGTGAAGTTTAAGGTACAAATTAATAACACTAGCTTGCTGCTATCATACGTACAGACATGTACTAAGGTTAAACGAGATGCTTAGATTAGCAACTTAAGTGGTAGTAATTCAAAATTATACAAGCAAGCTAGCGTATTCAAAATTGTACTGATAGGTAAACTAACCTGGAGAGAGTCGTAGGATATTTCAAACTCTTCAACTTGGGATGAAGCGATAAGAAGAGCAATACCGTTATTATGCATCTTCCTCGTTGTAATGTGGTGCCTACCGGCGTCCCAGCAATAACTTATATCAGATCTTTTGAGCGTAGGAAAGCTCTGAATCGAACACTTTCCAGTAAAGGCACTAGAAGCCCAACCGAAGGATTGTAGATTCGGGGCAAAAATGTTGACCCAACTTCCATAGATGCACGTCTTAAATGGATCCACAACTTTCAACTTCTCTAGTCTCATTCCGGAGATGTCCAGGCTATTTAAATCCATTATCAAAACATATACAACTTTTAGGTTTGGACAGCTAATTTTGAGATCACCCATTCCTCCACACCTCTCTATATTCAATTTTTCGAGAGAAGGGAATGAAGAACCAGAAAACAAGTCCACAACCAAATCACTATCTAGGAAATCCACATGATTTAGAGACAAAGTGTGAAGTGAACGGATATAAGACCCAACAACATAAGAAGAGGGAAATCCTAGCAATGCCTTTGAATTTCGACAGCTACTCGTTTCAGATTCGATACTCCTTAATGAGAGGCACTTAAGTTGACATTGATGCAAATAAGATCTGTTTTCACTCAACGAGGAGATGTTCAGTACAATTTCTTCAACCCTAGGAAAACAAGAATCATTCCGATCCCTCCCAACTCGAGAAACCTTTATATTATAGTTTTCATGGCGGCGAGCCAATACTGTGTTGATGATCCTTGCTTTTGTCTGGTGATGAACAGCGTCATTACAGTAAAAATCTCGTGGAAGTCAATGATAGGATAGGAAGACCATAGATGACTCCATCTTCGAGATAAGACACTGGTTTTCCCAACGGATTTGAAAGGCAAGAATGAGAGTATGAGATGCAATATATCATCTGGGAGATCGCTGATTCTGTCAGCTGAAGCATTGTTTCGCTCATAGTAATGCTTGGTTTCTTCGTCTTTCTCTGTAGTGATGAAACATGTGTCCGATGATTCTGTCAGCTCATGGTGCTTTTTTCCTTCTTCCTTTTCTCTCTGTCGATCTGAATCTTCTTGTTTCTGGGTGAAACAGTTAGAAAATATCTTTCCCATGGCAAGGTTTCAAATAGGTATAAAATTTGAGTAACGGAGCATGTCTATCTAAACGATGGCTTTGCTGTGTTTCTAAAGGTTAAAAGTCGTTGACAATTTCTGAGAGCTTCAGATAAGCACAAATGTGGTTATCAACTAGGCATAGAGATTATTTATCGAAAAAAAAAGAGACTTAGGCATAGAGAGACACCCTTCTAACCCCACCCCCAAAAAAAGGACCTAGAGTTCAATTAAAAGGAAGGGTCCAACTATATGATACAGAGCTCTAACGTTTTCAATAGCAGAAACAATTCATCATAGAAACTTGACAAACGAATTTCTGTAAATCTGAAAATTACAAACTAATTAAAAGCTACTAATAGCTAGGTGCTTATACAGAGCACAATTCCTAAATCTGATAAAACTAACATATATAATTAAGAAAACAAATAACTTAATCTTTGTAGACAAAAACAACGTACATACAACTTTATTCCATACAAAAAAGGGAAAACAAAATCCTAGAATAAAAATGAATTATGAATTCTAGATTTACCTAGAACAAAAAGGGTATTTAATTGATCGAATTCAGGATCAAGTATATATATGCCAACATATACTTCATCCGAATGATATCGTATACATTATGGATATTTGGGATGAGTTCAGCTCTTTTAGTCTCCAGGTTTGTCTTTAATTCACGAGTCATGACATTGGTAAGATGATGCGTGAGAATGAGCCTGAGTTTCCCAGTATTGCTCTTCAGTGCAATTGGCATCATCCAACAAAGTGTTGTTCCACTTCTGGAATTTAATTCAATATCCTTGATTAGTCTACTATTTAAACTGTAAATCAAAGTTGGGATAAAAATATATAGCACAAGCTAGTGTGAAAAATATATATAAAAGCAGTGCAGCTTGCAAGTAACGAAAAATGGACGAAGGTATCCTGATGATGTGTTTTTAAAATTCAGGTACATTATTCATCATTTTTGAAAGTTTGATACCTTTTTGTCTGGTGTATCAAAGTTTAGAACATGTCGGTGATAAAAAAAATCATTTTTTCTGTTTTTTTTATTAGAGAGAAAAAAGATGCATAATTTTGGTTGTCCGGTTGGTTTGATCAGGATTTCACACTCCATACTCTCCTCTTAGTACCAAATGCTTGTAGAGATTTTGGTTCGATTTCACTTGTCATTAAATACAAGTTAGTATTGAAAATGGTTCTATTAGAGAAGACCGAACCTCAGAATTGAAAGGGATTAAGTTTTGGATCTAGCATAATCTTATCTCTCAATTTACCACATTTCCTTCCCATTTCGGTTAGCTCCAATAGCTTAGTATATATTTTGATTTATCACACAGAAATAGAAATAATTTACTACATATTTTTATTTTATTTTATTTTGTAGCCACTACATACAACATAAACAAACTCTTAAGACTGAAAAACTTGGCAATTACAAATAAATAATATCAAATCAAGCAATCAAATATATCCAACTTCAATGCATTCTCCTGTCTCTTGAATATAGCTTCTCCTCAGCTGATCTCATACCCTCCATCTTCAACATCTCAAGCAAGAAATCACTCCACGTGTCAATTGGTCCTGGCAAGCACCAATGCACACAGTCATTATACAAAGTCACATTTTCATGTGGCCAATGCCCATATCTACTAGGATGACCATCTGGCCTTAACAACGTGGCTTGTGTTGTGTCCAAAAGCCTATATTTCAACCCCTTCTTTCTCCCTTCCTTCTCAGCAGTCCTAAACTCCTCTAATTGGATCATGTAAAGCTCCAAATTGGCACCCTCCAACTGCGTCTCATTGCTCCTAAACGGCTTCGTTCTCACACAATTCCCTCCTTGGTTCCAGATCCCATTTTCAAAATGTGATGGTGCAAAAGTCCTAAGGTATGTTGTACCCTTATAATTTTCCAAGTTGTTGATGGCCTTGAAAGCTGTCCTAAGCGCCTTTCTGTAACCATAGTACATTCCCAAGTCAGGCACATTTTCTAGGAGGCAATAGTGACACCCTGAGATGTTGTTATTTTCATGGAACACCAACGATCGAAAGAACCAATGCCCTGCGGAAATGATGAGGTAATCAAATTCCTCAACTTGGTTTGTCCATGCCTCGTCTAATTCGTCGAGGTAGAGACCGAAAAGGCCAGTGTTAGTCGGACCATGAACGTCTGCTTCTTTGGATTTGATCAAATGTGGTGTCCAAAATGAGGCCATGGTGAAGTTGTAGGATGTGTATTTCCAGCGTTTGTATTTCTCATCCGTTGTGTATGAAACATCTATTGGATATTCCACCTGAGAAATACACCAATGTCAATCAGAAAAAATATTGTTCAACTGTTGGTAATAAATGAAAGCAGATTCGTAATTTCAATGTACTCAACCTTAACTATGTTTCAATTACTGAATTAATGTTAGACTCATCAAATTTATTTATTAAATTATTATGAGTCTTCTAATATGATAAACTTGGGCCGTGTCTAATTTGAATATAACAAAAGTTGATTACACAAAATAAATCTAACGTAATACTAAAAGATATTAAATACATAAATAACAATATTTAAATTAAATGATACATCGTTTATAAAGACTAGTTTTGCATTCCAAAATGGTGATGCTTAGCATCATACTTAATAGACTACTTTGGATGCCTAAACCTAATTTCTTCTTAGAGATGCTGAATGGTTAAATCATATATACGTGCTACAGCATTGGTAGGTCCAGAACACCATGTGGAAGATAGAGATACAATAGGAGTGATCGATGAACAAGCACAAGGTTTCAGATAACTAATCTCCATTTAATAATGCAATATAGTAATCCATGCACAAGAAGACATAGGGAACAAGCCAGAGTTGGAAGAGGGTTCAGCCAAACACAGATCCATCTGTTTAGATCAAGACAGTTGTCCTGACAATTATCTGTGTTATTCCATCGAATATATGTTAAGGGGTCCCAAATGTCCCTTCTGTTTGTTAGCTACTTAGCTTAGCTTAATCTATAAAGTAACTATATATACTTAAATGTACGTTAATTTTGTTGTTAGTTTTAATTAACTAGCCAGTTTAAGTGAGATTTAATGACCAGTTTCTGGGTGTATATATCATTCTTAGGGGTGTGAAAAGAAAGGCTTTCATACATGTGCAGTGAAAGACATACTCATTTGGACCAGAGGGTGGCAAAGATTCCATCGCAAGCTAGGTATGGACAAGATATTGTAATTAATTAGATTAATAATAACAAATTAGTTCGTACTGTGTATTTTTACCTAATCTTCTGTAACCTTGAATTACATAAAGGTTTAGGTCAACTAACCTTGTGTGCAGATCTAAATCTCATGCATGGGACAAAACTAACTATCAAGATCGAATTCAAAACTTTAATTAATCTCTTTTCTTTTTTCGGTAAAGAAAAAAGTTAACCTTTAAATTTCTGGTTCTTCTTTTTCCTCCTTTTTTTTTTTATAGTTAATCAATAATTAACAATGCATGTTCATGGTCCCCCAAAAGCTTTTATCAGAACAATCTAGACTATACTCATGATTTCATGAATACTACATAGCTATCGGTTTTAGTTATAAATTTTTGTGAAATATTAGACGAAGTTTCAAGTTTATATATTAAAAATTAATAAAGAAAAAAAGATAGAGTTATGACAAGATGATGACCACTAAAATACAAAATAAAATTCTATACAAAATAAAATTATCTATATATTTATATTTTCTGCACGTATCACTATTAATATATGTACTTAAACCTTAAGACATGTTTTGGATTGCTTTTCGGAAACTAAAAAACGCTTTTGAAAAAATTAATTATAAATATATAAAAAAATGTGTCTTATGTGAGTTTTATAAGCACTTAGAAGTAGTTTTAAGAATGTTTCTTTGTATAAAAGCACTTTTACCAAATTTAAAAAGCGTTTTTAGGCATTTCTGAAACAATTTCAAAACTGCCCTTAATTGATTACTAAAAAAAGCATCCTAATTATCATTCAGATTGTGTCATATCACTAAGAACAAGATTAGATCAGATTTACATATAATCAAAGCAGTAGGGTAGCAAATATTCTTTTAAAAAAAAGTAGGGTAGCAAATATATTTATAGAACAAGTAATTGTATGCATCAATTAGATATATGCGCGTGAAACTCGCTATTATGTATGTACGTAAATAATTTCATGACTTAACACACATATTATTAGAGGGAGGTTATCGGCACATTACATACAAAAACTTCTTTCGGAGTAATAAGAAATGGTCAAATGATCGATTACGTACCCTAGAAAGGAGGCACATCATGGACTGCATTTGATTTCTACCTACGGAATCTCCAATGAAGGCCAAGGATTTCCCTCTGAGCAATTCAAGGAACTGAGCCGGGTTGAAAACGGGCAGTTCGCACCCGTCGGGCTTCCACTTCCATTTCATGAACTCTGAGTCTGGCCTTCCATACTTCTGGCAGTTCTGATGCTCGTGAATCGCCCAACATGTTGTGTTTGTGTAATAAGGAGCCTCTGGATTCGGAACCCATTCTCCAGTAAATATATCACACTTTAAATTATTTGTTATGGATGGCAACTCCTCATGAGCAGCTTCCTCCTCCTTGGAAATTATATCATGTGATGAGGAAGAGGGTAGTGATGGTGGGTTTGGGATTGTTTTTCTAAGAAATAAAGAGTTGCTTAATGAAGGGTAATAGAATGGGATTATCGTCAGAAGAAGTAGGGCAAAGACTAGCAGTACAATTTTTCTTGGAGGCTTTAGTATCAGTCCCTGGTATTTCCCTTGGGGAACCTCATGAATATTGGCCTGGTGGTGCTTCATTGAACACCAGAAGAGAGAAAGAGAGAGAGAGAGAGAGAGAGAGAGAGAGGGAGAGAGAAATGTAAGGCAGTGGGAAGAGAGACTACGTAGGCTGAAAAGAAAAGGGTGAGGAAATTTTCAAACAGGACGTAGTTAGTTAGTGATTTAATATTTAAAAAAAATTAAAATAAATTCTATATTAATATGGGCTGTGGATGGGCATGAAAATGATGCTACTCCTAACCAGATCTGTTGATCAACTATGTGACTATGTGAGCCTTTTCCATTTGGAGTATGTGACCAAGCACGTTTCAAGAGAATCATATCGATCGAGATAAATAGAAACTAAAATATCTATAAAAAAGAAATGTCATCATGAGGCTACTACCCATCTTTAAGAATCTTCTTATTTATTATAAGAATTTAGTTGTACGTGATTTTTCAGGGTTGTTCTTTTTTATTATATATACATATATATATATATATATATACTCTCTCTCTCTCTCTCTCTCTCTCTCTCTCTCTCTCTCTCTCTCTCTCTCTCTCTCTCTCTCTCTCTCTCTCTCTCTACATACATGGCTAAGCCAAAAAGTTTGATGTGATCTATCAGAAAAAAGAATAATATTTCAATCTAGCTAATTCAAAACCCTAAATATATCCTTTCAAAAAAAAAAAACCCTAAATATATAGTACAATTCCTTGCCAAAAAAATATATAGTACAATTAGTTGAGCAAGAAGTTGTATACATGCACAAATGATATGAAAGTTTTAACTGATATATATGGATCGAGATGCATGTATAAAAGAGTCCAAAGAGAGACTGAGTAGATGATCGATGGTGATGATGAGGCTTGTTTTCAGCATCATTGAAAAGTATGATAATTATGCATGGGAAATTATTTGGAAACACACATGTTAACGTTAATAATTAATCGACCCACGTACCCCATTCACGAATCAAGACCGAGATAGTTCCCAAGGCATGCTTAAATTATTTGGTTTGATGAGTATGGATCTAGTGAAAGAAAATTATGGTATGAAAGAAAATAAAATCAATGACCAACTAATGAGTAATTGAGTATTATATATGTGTGTTCGATCTTTAATTAGTTTGATTAGCTATTTGTTAGCTCATAGCAGAGTATAATAGCTAGGTTCTAGAAATTAATGTATGCTTCTCTCTGGACATTAATGAATGATTCTACCCTTCTCAAAAGAAAAAAAATTTGATTTGGAGCAGAGCTGCAAGCTCGGCTGAAATTCTAAAGCCGTTCGAATTGTGCTTTATATTTGATTATTGCTATATATATATTGCAATAATAGAGAAAATGATATGTTTCAATTGCATCATTGATGCATACAATTATAATTTGTTAATAATTATAGATCGGGTGCTTGCTTACCCAAAAAACAAAAAAATACACGTTCAATTTGTCTACACCTAAACATTATATAAGTTGGTATTACATTACTATCATATACTTCCAACTCCTCTATTAAATTATTGTTGCTATTAATTAGTTCATCTTTTATGTATGGTGCTTAACTAAGCTTTAAAATTAGGTTTGGCTTCTAATCATAACCACCATATCTTCTTCCATCAGCAGACTTTTGTGAATATATAGAAGGTGTGGTTCCACCACTCATGCAAAGTCATCAGATTATTGCCATCTTAATTATATAAGTTATGAACATACTTATATATTGATCCAGTCTGTTAAGTCAATGTTGCTATTTCACCACATATAATCATTCATATAAATGATCATCTAGCTAGTTCTCCTTTTCTTTTCTACAAGTTTTAAACCCTTTAAGTTGATGTATATATATATATATATATATATATATATATATATGCCATCATGGACTGAAATATGAATCGGTGTTTAGCTTGATGACGTGGAATAATTAATTCTTGGTTGAAAATACAAGTGGTGGGTGAAGGTGATCGATCACAAATTAATGTACGTATGTTGATTTATTTGCAAGGTTGGTTTTTAGGTTAGCTATAATACATTAATACCTAGACTACATATTGTGTGTGTATATATATATATGTGTGTGTGTGTGAAGCTAGGCCTAGGCCATTTATTTTGTAAGCTTCACACTTCCATTAGAATAGATTACATGCACTATCAACACACCATATGTTTGTTTGTAGAGAGTCACACCCGGACGGTTCAGGAGCTGTAGGACGACATCGTCCCCTTGTCCCTAGATTTGTACTGATCTCCCAACTCTATCACCTATCCATCAACATATTGACTTTGGGGAGTTTGGCCTTTATCATTGGACAAACCCTAATTGTGCAAGGGTTATCTTAAAACACAAGGAATATTTTTACAAAAGAACAAGGAAGGTCAGGTCAGCTAACTCCTCGGCACCTTTCTGATTTGAGCATTGGTCAATCGAGGTTCTTTTGCCGGTATGACAATGGTACGTTCTTCGATAGTTGTTTGCTTGTTTTGCAGGTTGCTGAGAGATTCGAGTTGGTCAGAAACTTTAGACAAGGATCAAATCCATCCGAAGACTAGTGTTTCGGTACCCCAAAATTCAGTAGAAACACCGCTTCGTGAGATATATAGTAGATCATAGTTTCATAACGAAATGTTGGGTCATATACCTAAATTCAATTCATTAATTGGGGGAACTGGTGCATTATTCTTAATGAGGGAGCAGAAAATTAAGGAGGAAACTTATTGGGCTCACATTGCTCTTCTTCTTTTGTTGTAATACATTAGTTCTTCTATCTTTATTGAAGCATTACTCCATCGCACGCCTAAACCACTAAACCGAATTTACTTGGTGTTAGTGGGCTTTGACGTCGACAAGCTAAGCTTACTAGCAGTCACAAAAATAGAATGCTATTACAAAACAAATATTTGTATTTGCCCATATCCTAATTAGCTTTTAAGAGGCCCAATAAAATCAAATGCTGCTATATGAGTCTGGTAAATCTCAAATTTGATTTATACAACAGGTCCTTGTACAGGCTTCAATCCCTATTCCTAGTAGAACGAGGAAAGAATTATGTTAATTCAAGAAGAGCTAGCAAGTGAATCATGTTGGTGAGATGTGGCTTGTTGGTTATTAGTAAAAAATAACAATGTGGAGGTCACATGTTCGAATTTCACTAACATTTATGGATGAGTAGGGTTGAGATAAAAATTATTGTTTCTTCTAAAAAAAGACACTAAAATGATATATACAATTGAATTAATACTTGATCTACATACATGAGTTCTACAATTATACACCATATAGTAATTGAAACAAAAAACAAAAAAGAGAGACTAAAACTTCAATCAAGAATTAATGTGTATGCGTGGCGGTCCAACCATACGGCGTCACGCAAGAATAATGTTTTGACACCGTGGAGACTAACTCCAAAGCTTTCTTTCAAAACAAAAAAAAAATTCTGAGACCTTGGTTTCTCATTCAAATTAAATTGTGGACTATAACACACGGTTCTTTGACAAAAATCGCATGTTCTTATTTTCTTACCAAAATCTTCTCACCCTTAAATTATGAATTTTTAACACTTCTAAAATTAACAGAACACAAACGTGAAAGATCTCGACTCAATTTTTTTTAATGATTTTTCAAAGTCGAAATTACAAAGCAAAAAAAAAAAAACAAAAAACGAAAAAGAGGGACTAAAACTTCAATGAATAGTTTATGTGTATGGCGACACATGATTGTGATTTCGATGCATATAAAATGGGCCAAGTACGTATTAATAAAAATCAAGTTTACCTAATTCATATGGAAAGTTATTGGCCAGATTGACCATCTTATAACTTACACAGTGACATCTACCATTTGATATATCAATTTTCCGTGGAAGCAAGAAACTCATAGATATATATTTCCACTCGAAGAAGTGTGGAATGGAAATTTCCCAAAAAGCATTATTCTAGGAAAGTGATATTGGCCGTTTTGAATGTGAGGCAGATAGGTAAATGCATGGCTACCTTGGAGTTTCGGGATTGGGATATCATGCTACTCTTTGTGTTTGCGTGGCTCCATGCCTATCTCAAAATTAGAGGTTGTAGAATTCAATCTATCACACTTAATTAGGTCAAATATTCCCACATCAAAATTAATTTTGTCAGCTTCTTGTTGTGTTTAGTCACAATTATATTAGTATCTTATGATTCTTAAGGATAGACGTAAGTGATATCGTAACAGTTAGTATCTTAATGAAATGGATATCCATCTTTAATGTGATTTCATCAGTTTCATTGTGCCCCCTTAAATACTTAGAATGACAAAGTAAGGGATCGACTCCAATTGATCAAATATATATGAATTGTGTTGGAATTGAACTTACAGTTTTACAGTTCGATAATCATTTTTCTTCTGATTTTATATGTTCCCTGGATCGAGCTGCAATGTTATAGCTCGTCTTTACTTAAGCATGCTTAGACTGCAATGATCGATTGGGGTGATTAGTTCATTTTTCGATCATATTCCATAATGATATGACATATTTGTTTCCCTGGAATGAAATGATGGAAATGAATCAAAAACAATTTTTTGAAGGATTGACATTACCTATTCCGGCTATTTTTATCATTCTAATTGTTCAAAAAAGTGAGAATTCACTTACTTTTTGATATAAAGTCTTCAAAAATTTCAAATTCGATATGTTTTTTCTTTTGAGAAATTCGATCTGCTTTTGTTGATAAAAGCAGAGAAACACTCCCAAATAGGAAAAGTTTTATTTATTTTCATAGTCATTAATTCCACATAACATTCTACTAAAAATTACACATAATAATAATAATAATAATAATAATAATAATAATATAAGAATTTGGCCTTATCTTACCACCAATGGTAATTGTAGAGCATATTACTAGCAACCCAATTTTGTTTCTTGGAAAGATTTAAACTCCTTTTCCATAGTTTGTGTATGACACCTTCAAAACTCATCCACATAAAAAGTTAAAAACTAACCTTAACAAGAAAACTTCTTTGCATGCATCGCATGCAATAAATTCGCTTATGAAACTGACAAGGACACAAGAAAACAAAATATGGAAATATGACAATGAGAAATGACCCTTGGATATGGCAGAGAATCAAGTCGCTCTTATAAACACTAAGAAAATCAATGAGTTCAGTGAAACCTGCCCAGATTGGAGTCTACTCAAGTAGAAAAATTTGCAAATACGTACGTGAAGAAAGAGACAGACAAATTCTATTCTATTTATTTTGCAACACTCTTCATTTCCCATGTGGCAGAATTCATTTTTCCATAATTGCACTTACCACCCCCAACCCTAAGTCTTAGTCCTAGCTTATTCGATCAACCCTACATATATACTTGTATATACCGCCCAAAAAGTGGGCAATATATACGTACGTACTCTGAATGAAAGAAGTCAAAGGGTTACAACTTACAAGCAGGCTTATCAGTAATATTGCGTGGTAAGCCTTCCAAGTACTACTAGTATAAACGCTTATATTGTGACCTCTAACCGTCGTCAAATGGACCATTCATATTATCTCTCTCACTTTCTTCTCTCCCAACCCTCTTCTCCATGATTTCTCTCTTCAACTCCTCTCTGGAAACCCCTATTCCCTTTCCTTTAAATTTTTCACTTTCAAGGTAGATCACCATTCAAACTTCTCTATACCCTTTGTTGTGTGTTCTTTCTTGGGTGCTAGCAGCTAGCTTAAGCTTGTATTGGGTTTTTGTTTCTTATATCGATCATATATTGCTCAATCTGCAGGTTTAGTTAGTGTGGAAATGGTGATGATGGGGTTGGATAGGCTGGTGGGGAATTTGAAGTCCAAGTTGAGGTCTTTGAAGATGAAGAAACCAGCTGCCGATTATAACAAGATTGAGAAGAGCGAGAGCATGAGAGTTGAAATAAGGAGCAAGAAGGCCAGAAAGCTCATTGAGAAGACTCTGAAAGTTGCAGACTCTCCCAAGACCAAAACCTTCGCTCTTTGATATTTGTATAGAGATCAAAACCATGCTAGCTAGCTAGCTTTTAGCTAATGCTTCCTCCTATTTTGGATTATTTACCCTTATATATGCAATATATTAGAATAAAGGTAACGACTAACAGGATGATATTTTTTGTTTTTTGTTTCTTCTTCTTGATCCTCTCTTATCTCTCTCTATTCACTCATAGCCATATATTCATGAAATTGTCACTATATATCAAGAATACAAGTTGTGAATTTTTCCAAGGTTTTACTCTTTGGATCGAGAGGTTATTTCCATCTGTTTTTTCTTTTTCCTTTTCCCTTGCCCTTATAAGTTTGAAGTTACTAGCTAACTATACTTACTAGCTAATTCTTTGGTCTTTCAAAGCATGCAGAGGAAGGTAAAAGGTCTTTTTTACCATGGTAATTCAGGAAGATTGCATATGCCAACACTTTCTAATCCAAATCAAAAGGGTCATGTTTAACATTCTTGGATATCCTTTTGAAGCATAGGAATTTGGTACTTTAATGAATACCAAATAACATAAAGATGGAACTACATAAGAAAGTATGATGATTCTTTATCCCCTTTTCAAGGGCAAGTGTATGTGGGCATATATAAGTAGGAAGATCAACAAGAATGTGGAACAAATCCCATGTTATATGCTTCAACATAAATAATTATTTATGTAACATCCCCACTCTGTAAGCGCATGTTGAATCTTGGTTTATATATATGACCAATTTTGGGGTTAACCTAATCCTAATGTTATGCAAGTGATTAAGATCACGGAAGGTATTCCCTGCACGTTCCGTGCATATGCACATAGAGCAAAATAAGGGTAAAATTGTAATTTCTTATTTTGATACTTTTACACGGACGGCTGAGATGCATGGGTGGTTGAGATTGACGGTTGATATGTTCCGTGCATATGCATGGAACATGCAGGGAATAATTTTCGCTAAGATCAACATCAACACAATAACAAAAGAGTTTAAGGAATGAGGCTAAGGATATAAGACAAAAGACAAAGAAAGTTGGCTTGTCTTGATGTGGCAGTTGTTTCCACATGAAATGAAGGTTTCTAGCTAAGGTGGACATCATGGCCATGCACATTTCAGAGGCTTGACATTATTATTTTCTGAAAAGCAACTCCATATTCTTTTCCACTACAAATAAGGTTGAGGTTCGTCCACATAATATGTACCAAAAGGTTCCAGAAAGACGTGTTTCTTTTTTTCCTTGGGATGAATGAATGACTCATAGAAGCACCGTCCACAAATCAATATGAAGGTATAAAGGTGATAATAGTACAGAAGAATGATGTAGGCCAGATAAAATTACAGAGAAAATTATCGAAAGAAACCAGACCTTTAAAATCTCAACTATTTAGTTGTTATTCGTGAATCAGAAAAAGCTTATTAGACATTGAAAAGCTAAAGTTTTTTGTTTGTTTTTCTTGTAAAGGGATATGAGAGTGACAGAAATGGCTAAGATGATGAAAGAAGAGTAATACCTAACAAATTAACTATACATAAATAAAAAAGCAATGTTCAATTAGATCAAGTTTTTCTTGTAAAGGGTTCTGGTTCAAGTTTCATGAAACTTCACCAGTCATGACAAGTTTTGTTTGCATTACACAATCTGGACAATCAGATCAAAGCTCTATATATTTAGTAACATTCGTTGATCAAATGTTTTGGTAACTCAAGTTTGAGAAAATATTACTTTGTAAAGATAGACTATAAGAATGTAGAGCTACCAGAGGAGCATTCACTAGCAGTATTGAGGTAATCTTGATAATTTTTTGGGTATGCATATCAATATTGATAGCTGCGGTAAAGCATTCGAAGATCTTTGCAGTGAATGCATGTCCATGTATTTGAAGGAGGGTCCTGGCAGTAGGTATGGATGCGCCGAAATTGGCAGACATTACAACAGATAAGCAGCTCTTCGGGTTCCCAAGAATGACATACACCACAACCATTTGATGATAGGGTCTGTTAAACCACAGAAGATAACAAAAGAAAAAGAACATTTAGCAACAAAAACTACCAAATCTGCACCAAATTTTAGTCATTCAAGGGCAAGAATGAACACTACTATAATTTCAGCAACTGTAAGCAGTAGAGAAAGTACTGCTAAAGATCTATAAGAGCAAACACTTGCACATACTTGCATTTCTTTGACAATCTATGAAGGTTTAGCTGCTTTAGCACACTCCGGAAAAAGGAGGGAAGGGGGACAATTAAGATATGGTGATTTTGCAAGGTAGAAAAATTAAGATGTTATTCATAGCCGTATCCTTGTAAACTGTAGTCTTTTGTTCAATTTGTAAGGCCAAACTAAATTAGCATGCTTCTGTGTTACATCTGTGTGACTGTGTTGAACTAAAGATAACTTAAAATTCTACAAGCATGCCACTATAAAAATGCATCACAAACATTAGAAACCACACTACTTAAAATGCATGTGTATGCAATGGCATACCAAACAACCATTTACACCGATCACTCTTTGATGATTAATGATGGAGAATGGACTCTTTTAGGGAAGTAATTTAATTGAATAATATTGAACCTCATGCACAAGTAATCACAATACGAAAACCTTATATATGTATACTACTCATCAAAGGTTAGTAAACCTGCTATCCTTAAGTCTCCAAAAAAAACAGAAGAAGAATAATAAGTGATCTAAAGGTTGACCTGCAGGAATGTCCTGAATTATGCTTTGCAGTACCCACTACCCCACTCATTCTTTACTTCTCAAGAAAATAGGCAATTATGCATGCATGCACTATCCTACTTAATATATCAGCACAAGAGCATTCTGTTAATTCCACAGTATTAATTTTCAAATAATTTCAACCGAAGAGAGCCTAATCAAAGTAAGCAGTCATGAAGCAGAAATCATATTTTTTTTCTCTTACAGACAGATGTGAGAAGATATACCAAGAGGAGGTTCAATAACCAATTTACAAGCACCAAGAGGGGTTTAGTCATACCTGAGCAGCAAAATTAGACGTTCCCTTGTCAGTAAGAAATGATATGTCCACTTTTTGGGCAGATGGAATGGTTTGAGAAAATATATTTTGATCACTAGTGGCTGCATCATCAACCTTGGTAATGACTGTAAATGTAGCTTTGCATAGAGGGCATGTTGAAATCTTTCTCCTTGAACCCTGCAGATACCATTACTGACATGAATTGTGTATTCATAGAATAATAATGTTAAGAAAAGAAGAGAGAAACAACAATCACGGCTAAAATTCATGGGAAGGATGACATATTAAGATTTGAAACCAGAACAAAATATTGGTTGAGAATTTAGTTAATCACTGACCATTTAAAAAAAAAAAACTTGAACACCCAACTAATATACACTAAGAAAAAGGAAGAGAATATAATACCAGTTGATCAGCCCAATTTTCAATACAAGAATAACAGTATCGATGACCACATGGCAAAATTCCTCGGGTTGAACTAAACTCTGTCCAGCATATAACACACGACAATTCCAATGAAGGACTTTTGTTGGCATGGTCACTTTCAGACCTGATTTCCAATTCTTCTTTTGAGTTCTCCACTTCAAAGCATCCCTCTTGTGGAGTTCCCTCTGGAGCTGTAGGTCCATCTACAACTGCTAAATTGGAATCCTTGGAAGTAGATACGTGATTACCACCAACCTCCTCAACACCTTTACATCCCTCATTTCTGATTCCTCTTCGGGTGTCCAGTCCATCATTAGAATCGTCAGAAAGGATTGTGATCTTGTCATTATGGATATTGTGAAATCTGATTGGGTGGCATTCTTGATCAGAGTCTGAGAGTACTGATCCTGTAGAGCCAATATTCTTTTTCACAAGCCTCCTTCCTTTACGTGAAGTTTCAGCATTATCACAGGGAATATTTCTTTTAGCTCTAACCGAATGCCTGCAAGACTCCTGAATTGTCGCGTGAAGAGATATGTTAAGATGGCAATAATTGTATTGATTAATCTCAATTTTCTGATGTTGCAAATTTATGGCCACATGTTCATGGTTACTTGATCATAGAGCCATTAGGCTTTATAAAATGCTACAAAGGCAAGATAAAAGTTCTATAGGTTTCTTTTGTTTGATAACTACGCAAACTAATAATAGAAAAGCTAGGGGGTGCAACTCAAGTCCAATAACAGTATACAAGAGAAGACCACGAGAGCCAAAAGATAAATGTAAAAAGAAGCTAAAACTGTAACACATGTCCATAAGAGGAGGAATAATATGATTTTTCTGTCTGAAACATAAAGGATATATGTACTATGAGTCCATGACTTGATATCGAAATAGTGATCCAAACTTCAAACTTCATGTTAACATTTTTAATAAAAGCAACATTGTTCTCCAAACCACAGGGGGAAAAAATGCCAAAAAGTATAGTTGATTTATTACCTCCATTCTCAGTGATCTGAATAAAGGAGGATCTTCAAAACAGTCTCTGCTACTTAATTGCAGCTCTTTCTTTGAATTCCTTTTGACAGATTTATTCTGTGGTTTCCGGGAACTGTTGTTTTCTTCAAATTCAGGAAACGAATTCTACAGTAAATTTACGTGGAAAAAGTATGTCAAATCATTTAGAGCCGAACAAGTCTTCCAAAAAGAGAAACAAAACAATTCAAAGGAATTTAAAGAAATCTACAGTCTTTGTGCATGCATATGTGTGTGTGTGTATGAGATCCAGACCACTTCATTGTTGTTTGGAAAGAATATTCACATAGTCTTACAAACAAGGTTGCTGGAATCAAAACTGGAAATGTAGAAGCTATACATTTACGAAGACCGATGAGAAAATCTACAAATAACAAGATACTGCAGGGAGCTAAGAAAAAGTATATGCCAATAAGGAAAATAATCACTGTTATTTAGCAAAACCTTGTGCATCCAAGTATGTTAATCAGACTAGAACTGGAAATATGGCAAACCAAATCCCTACTTCCCATCCCTTATTCCCCTGAAAGAAGATGAAAAGCCAAACGGGAAAGAAGTAAAAGGGAGCCCAATATAAACAATAGTGAAACTATTGGTTTACCTCACAGACAAAATCAGTATAATCACCAATCAAACATCTTTAGTTATATATGCTCTCAAAGTGAATCTAGTGACTATAACCCAACGAGAGACAGAAAGCTTCCTCGTTAGACAAATTTTAAATTTTAAATCTATTGACTAGTAAAATTCAAAGTCTTGGTTCCACTGTCAAGAGATAACATACATGATTAACCAGATTATAGAAGATGAGTGAATGATAGAGAGAAAGACAGAGGGAGTTCTGCTACAGCTACCTCATTCAACAGAGGTGAATCAGTCAAAACAGCACGGCGAGAAGATCCACATCCCAGATCAATAATTCGTTCAGAGTCACCAAAAACATGGGATTTATCAGAAACATCTTTCCACCAATTCTTAGTTGAGAAGCCTGCTTCAGCAACAAGTGGAACTTTCAACAGTAAGGGTCCTACTTCCTGTCCACTGCCAAAAATTGAAACCCCAAGTAGCATAAATTAAGCAGCAGCAGCAACAAAACAGACAAAATAATTTGAAAGTAGTAGGTCAGTGAAGCTAGCATATAGCTTCCTATTATCCAACACTTGTATCATTTGATGATGCCATAAACCCCATATTTCTAACATCTAAAAATTATCATAACGAGGAAAATATGGGACTGGGACTAAAGCTAGCAGCAGATTGCCACATCACTTGAATTCGGGCAATTAAAAATCTCAGTTTCAAAGAAAGCAATCATTTTTACTTTTTGCACAATTGAAGGGCAATGAATCAACTCAGCCATACCTTTGAAATGTATAAGGATGCTCAGGAACTCTCTTTCGTTGCTTTATGCAATCCTCAATCCACTGGTGGTTTACAATTATGATTTTGAACTTCTTAGCCAGTTCATATTTCCTTCCTTCGAATTTCCAACACACCTAATCATCAAATCCAAAAGACCCATCCATGAATACAAAATGCAATCATTTACCCAATTATCACTGAAAATACATCTAAATCAGTAAATGGGTCCTGAAACCGACCAAGTGAGTGAAGGCATTCGACCGGGACAAGACACCGACAAAGCTCGCACCAGCATGAGTCATGAGCTTGATCAGGTTCTGCCGCTCTGAGCCGCGGTACCCACACACGGTGGCGACCACCAACTCCATGCCTTGAATTGGTTCATACGCCATAGCCTCTGAAGATACAGAAAAAAAAACTTTAGAAATTGGACTCTGTAAACGGCACAGTTTCAAATCGAATGCTACATAAAAATGCAGTAAACCTAATTTCATACCAGAGAGATATCAATCAAAATTTCAAATCTATAAAATTTATCGGAAGTTTCAGAGTAAATCCCTAAAGGCCTAATCGTACCACGGTCAAATATGAAATGGGGCTAATCTTGCAGAATAAGCATCGAATAGAGCTTAATTAGGGTTTTGGAGAGAGAGAGAGAGAGAGAGAGAGAGTGAATGTGGGTGATGCTCAGCCAGGGAAAAGGAAAATAGGAAATGCGCGGGAAATTAAAATATTTTGGAATTTTGGCGAGGCAATTAGGCAAAAGGCGCTTAAAAATTTAAGTGGATCTGCAAAATAAAAGGAGTTTTTCTCTGTGTTCAACCCACCCTGAGAGCCTCTTCTAGCCGGAGGGTTTAGGGCGTGCTTTGCGACTGAACCGCGATGAACAGACTAAAATCACCAAAACCCATCAGATAGGCTAGGCTTTATTCACACAACAAATTACTTTAATGATCTGCTTAGTTACAAGTCGTTACTACAAACCTCGGTGTGGTTTTCTATTTTTCATGCCAAAAATGACGTGTTAAAACAAAACAAGAAGACAAATTACAGTCTCATGTAAACGACCAAATTCTATCAACCGTTCACAAAGTACATACAACTTTTCTTTGTAATGTAATTTCCAAATGAGATGTAGAAAGAAATAAAGGAAAAAATGTCTAATTTTAGGTTCAGTGTGTCCTCTTTACAATCTTATGCCACAATCCTGCTACAACTCTGGGTCCAACTTGAGAGTATTTCCATCATTTGAATTTCTTCTGTTACACACAAGTCGTTTGCCTGACATCACGACTGGTTGCAGAATACCAGTTTATGTTTTTCCCCAACAATATACAAAACCAGAAATTGCCCAATAATGTGTTATTAAGGTAGCGGAAGATTTGAGATTCAGAGGAAATTTGAGAAATTCCGGATATCCTAACAATTACACTATGTCTGAGTGAATTTCACTGTCACTAGGGCAATGCCTCGACTTCATCTACGAACAGGGTTTGTACCTCCTCGAGGTGGTGGTGCCTCATAGCCACTTCCACCTCGAGCAGTAGGTGGTGTGGCTGAACCATAGGGCATATTGCTTGTAGGCAAGTGTCCCTGAGGACCAGAAGCACCCCTAGACTGCGCTTCATAGTTAACAACCCGGGATGGATCATAACCGGATCCTCTTTGCATATCATAACCTGGTCTCTGTACATCATATCCAGGTCTTTGTGCATCATAGAGGGTTCCTCTTTGCGGATCATAACCAGGTCCTCTTTGTGCATCATAAGCAGATCCTCCAGAGGCATCATAAACACCAGGCCCTCTTGCATCATAACCAGTCCTTCCAGGAGGTCCAGATTGAGTTCCAGCAAATGGAGAAGTTCCGGCAGTGGTAGCAGCACCAGCACCAGCACTGCCAGCAGCAGCAGCACTGCCTCCAGGCCCACTGCCACCACCACCACCACCACCAGCAATAGGAGGAAAGGGTACACGTCCCTGCTATACAAAATACAAAGTGACAGTGCATCAGTTTTCAACGCATCTGGGAGCAACCATAAATACAGTGCATCAGTGTATTTATCAGCAGCCATAAATACAAGGTCAGATAGACCAACTTCTTAAACACTTCTAAAAGTCATCTATTCTAGTGCTATTCTTGATGATGTTATTTGCAAACTGAAACTCCCAACCGAAATTAGCAGTTTCCTTTGAGAAAGTGAAGGCGAAGGATATAAATAACAGAAAGTTCATATTTCGTTTCCGTGACTATTTGACGTTGTTTTAGTGTTCCACTAATAAGGTATGGTAAAAGAAAGTTTTTGCCTACACAATCGTTCCCATACATATCGTTTTGAGTCCGATCTTATTGTCTGGCATGGAGCATATTTGGAGAAAAATGCTGCAAACAAACAAAAAAACTGCATTTCTGACAACCTTGATACAATTTCTAGCATCCTAGTTAGGCATGATTCATAAAATGAAACACTGAGCTCAAACTATTTCCAGAAAGGCTTCAATCAGGATGAGCATGGTGGCATTGACACTATAAACAATCTATTTTGATAAGTACTCAAGAGATCGTCTTATGTTTGAGTGTGGATGAATAAACTATCTATTTCATCAAAACACATGCAACATCACCAAGCCAATTTCAGCTCAATATGCTCATAGTTTTACAACATGAAAGAGTAAAAAGGAAAATAATAGGAAGAAAAACTATAAAAAAAATATTAAGATGTGGAAGATGAAATACCTGGGGTACAGCATAGCTATCTTCATAAGCATTTTGTGCTACAGCATGCCCAGAAGCCTCGTTTTCAATATTTCCAGGATTCGCATAAAAAGAGGCACCTGCATTTCATTGCCACGGAGAAGCCATCCACAATGTATTAAAAGATCAGGGTAAACGATAAACTAGGAAATCCAAACCAACCCATCCCGTAAAAAATCAAAAAGCAAGAAGTTTACCGGTTCTTCTATCAGCACCAGGATTATTCAATAACTCTGCTCGGAGCTTTTCTACCTCCCTAGCCATGGTAACATAGTTCTTCTCCATGACCTGAAGTGATTCAAGGTGGTCATTGTACAATTTCTTTTCATAGTCAAAAGTAGCCCTGCATAGTCGACAACAATACAAGATTAAGATGGTTTTACACAAGTAAAAGTTTAAATGAGAGAACTAAATTCATAACCATTGAAGTTTGGATAGTAAACATAAACCTGCAATGCTGATACTCCTGCCTGAGGCCATCGAGTTGCGAAACCAAAACGGGAACCTGCTGCACCTCAGCATGTGCCCTCTGAAGATCCTGACTCAATTGCTGCACTTTGGCAATGGTTTCCTGCCTTGCCACGACCAAGTTCTGAGCTTCGGCACGCGCCTGCTGCAGCTCCCCCTTAACAGGCTCTGCTGATTTCAGCTCAGCCTCCATTTTGGCTATCTTATCCACAAGGCTCCTCATCTGCTGGTCTCTCTCCGACTTCATAGCTCCGGCCTGCGCGTGCAATATCTGCAACTCATGTTGAGCCCCTGCTAGCTCTTGTCTCAGGCTTCCGTGAGTCGAAGCCAGTCTCTGATTCTCCGTCGCAAGCCTCTGCATCTCCACGTGTTGTGCAGCCAGCTTCTGCTCCAAAACTTGTGGAGGAGGCAACATATCAAAAGGTGAATAGCCACCCGGAGGTGGGCGGCTGCCCGGTCCATACGGGTCGGGTCCCGGATGAGGACGCCGGAGATGAGCAGGTGGGATTCGACCTTTGCTTCCCATCTTAACACTCCAATCTCCCTTCTTCCACATGAATCGAAACACATAATGAGAATAACAGTCGCATTGAAAAGACTCTAAATTTGTAAAATTAGGTGGGTTTCTACAATTGGGTTGCTTTTGATTTTCAATTTCAATAGCGAATCAGTTGGATTTTTATGTCAGCCCTAAAACTGTTTGGTCTCTGAGAAATTTTGGGGAAAGAAAAGAATTACCAGTAGAAAGTTAGATACTTACTTTAAGAATTACCTCAGCGGAGAAAATTGAAGCACCTCCGCTCTCTGTGACTCTGTGCTCTGTGGCCTGGTGAAGTGAAAGAGTCGATAGGCGAAGCAATGAGAGCAGGAAGAAGATGAGTTGCTTTGCAGATTCTGAAGTCTGAACCCAAGCCCACCTCACACTTTAGTTGGCGACACTCAAACCAGGCCCGTTTAAGCCTGTTTACAATCATTTTATAGTTAATTATTTGACCTAAAGAGCAAAAACCCCCAAATTTCTTCCAATGATTTTTTTTTTAAATTTCTAACAAAAAGAATGGAGGGTTTTTATCACAAACAATAATCAATGCAACACTTTGGTAGCTGACCCAGACACCCAATGACCCTGACATTTGAAAACTTAAAAAATAATACTCCAATTAGACATTTTGACACCTCGGTTAAATTTACAATTAAAAGCGGTATAAACAATTAAACCGAGAGATCTCCGAGTTCTTAAGCAAAAATGTAACCCTTTATTTCTCAACAGCTATTCATCAACAGTCCTTGAACTGCGTTCAATTGTCACAAGATTTTCTTTCTTGTCTTGGCATCACTAATTATTTGTCATGTTATAATTCTGAATTTCCAACTTATCATTCCATGATCAAGTGAAAAACATTCCATGCATATGCCTAAGTTCATCCAAATCCAATGCCCTCAGCCCCCTACTTGAGGAACACTAGCCAATGCTGCTTGGATCTTCTCATCCTCAAATGTCAGGTCAACCAGATTTCCTTGCAGATAATTGTCATAAGCGGGCAAATCAAAATGACCATGTCCACACATTGCTGTGAGAATAACTTTTGCTTCTCCAGTCTCTTTACACTTAAGAGCCTCCCTAATGGTGGCAGCTATGGCATGGGTTGGCTCTGGCGCCGGTATCAATCCTTCAGACCTAGCAAATTGTATAGCACCTGTAATGCCCGCAAAACACAAGTTAGAATCACAGGTCCACAGTTAGCTCCCTCGCCCAGGAGTACATAAGGTATTTAGAAAACTTGAATTACCTTTAAAGCACTCTGTCTGGGGAATTGAAATTGCTTCCATGAAACCGAGTTCATAGACATGTGAAATCAACGGTGCCATACCATGATAGCGCAATCCTCCTGTCGAACAAACAGTGCAATGTTGAACATGAAGAAGTAAATTTCACAAAGACTAAAGCTCTTAAGCAAGAAACTTTCATTACCGGCATGAATGGGGTCAGGAATGAAGTCGTGCCCAAGTGTATGCATTTTCATTAGTGGAGTCATCCCTGCTGTATCACCATAATCATATCTGTATACACCTTTAGTTAATGAAGGACATGCTGTAGGCTCAATTGCCCTTATCACAGGGCTCATTTTCCCATTGAGCTTTTCTCTAATGAATGGGAAACTGAGCCCTGCAAAATTGGATCCTCCACCAGTACATCCTATGATCAAGTCCGGAGTTTCACCTATCGCCTCCATTTGCTTTAGACACTCCTCACCTATTACAGTCTGGTGGAGCAAAACATGATTGAGAACACTTCCCAGACAGTATTTAGTGTCAGCATTGATAGCTGCAACCTCCACAGCTTCAGAAATAGCTATTCCTAAACTTCCCGGGGTTGATGGATCCATTTGAAGGATTTTTCTACCTGATTCAGTTACGGTCGATGGAGATGGGTGTACTTTTGCTCCCCAAGTTTGCATCATCAATTTGCGATATGGCTTCTGATCATACGAAGCACGCACTTGCCATACCTATAGATTATAAAATAAGTAAAAGATATGCTTTGGAACAAGATATTGTAGACAATTAAATTCATATTTGTGCTTCAGTGTGTAAATGTTTGTAGGAAATTACAAAGTAAAGTTCTTCTCACCTCACAATCAAGACCGAATAAGCTGGACGCAAAAGCCAAAGCACATCCCCATTGACCAGCTCCTGTTTCTGTCACAACCTTCTTGATGCCTTGCTTTGCATTATAATACGCTTGTGGAACTGCAGTGTTGGGTTTGTGTGATCCAGCAGGGCTTACACCTTCATACTTGTAATAAATTCTGGCAGGGGTGTCAAGAAGCTTCTCCAACCTCTTGGCCCTATATTTCAACAAGAGGCTTCTAACAGTTGATCGGAGGAAAAAGTTACAGAAGACACAATGCAATGTGTGTTAGCAGAACAAACCTAATGAGAGGGGTTGGGCGCCAAAGCTTGTATATATCAAGAACTTCTTCCGGGATGTCTATGTATCTGTCACCGCTTGCCTCCTGCTTAATCAACTCATCAGGAAATAGAGGAGACAAATCTTCCGGCTTTACCGGTTCAAAAGTCTTGGGATGCAATGGAGGAGGAGGTTTTATAGGAAGATCTGCAATCAGGTTATACCATTGACGAGGGATTTCGATTGGTATTGAATCAGCATTGAGAGCTGCTCTTGCTCTACAGCCATTTGACAGCTTCAAATTCTTTGGCTTTCTATCAAGTGTAGTAAATCCAAGCCATTTCTTCTCAACTGAAGGCGCATAAGTAGTTAAAGGACATAACAAGAAAGAAATACCAAAACAAAGGCACACACTTTTTATCTCTATTTGGTCTGATTTGATTCTTAGACATTTTACAAGTTAAACTTGAGAGAGTCAATGGTTAGTAGTATGTCAAACTTCAGTTTTACCCTATATAACTTACTAGAACATAAGCTGGATTGGATTCACAGTGAGCTTTAAAAGTTTGATGCAGAACATGGTTCAAAATTGCAAAGCACCCAAAACCCAGAACCAAAAACCTTTCAAAGAACACAAAGGAGAAAGCTTGGTGCAGAAAGAAGTTACCTTTGGAGTGTGAGCCTGGTGAAGGTTGTTTAGTATGAAGTGTATTTGCAGAGAAATTAACACACTGAGTGGCCATTGCTTTGTTGGAACTAAATGAAATGGAGAAGAGAGCTTGGGATTAGGGTTTCGATTGATTCAGAGCTCGGACAACAATAGTGTGATCCCAGCTTTTCCAATTTGGGAGTGTGTACAAAAGAATTTAGTAATGGCCTGCCTTGAAATGGAAGTGGTTAACAGGTTAAGAATTAAATTTGACTACGGCAGAGAACGTAACGAGGATGTGCCAGGTGGGCTAGCATATTCATTGGTCTCGGCCCAGGCCCAATAAATGAGCCCAACTCAAATGGTCCATTACGTGACGATAATAGCCTCCACACGATTCTCTTTTGTTCTGGATGACTCCGACTCACTCGCTTAATCACCGAGAAAGAACTTACGCGCTCTATTGCATCCCTTTTAGACCAGCGCGTTGCCTAACACTGCGCGTGGGGAAATAAACATAGTCTGGGTGAAGCTTTGTGCCACCGACCTAATCCGAAGTCCACCTTTATTTATCAGTAGCTTCTCTAATTTTCTCCGACCAATTTTCCATTCGCTTTTCTCTCGTCCAAAACAGCTTTCTAATAAGGGAGAGAGAGAAGCGGAGGAAGCTCAGCCGTATCTCCGTCGCCGTCCGGCCAATTTCCAAGCCCTAAATCATCTGATCAGGTATTTCGGGCTTTGATTCCGACGATTTCTAGGGATTTGTTTTTCTCTGATTTGGGGATTTGAGGTTCAATCACAACGTTTCTAATTCGTCCCTGTTTCTTGTCCAATTCTAAGGGTTTAGTATCTAAATTGGTGACTGAAATTTTTTTATATGAACTTGGCAGATCTACTTGTGAACTAAGCTGAAGATAGCTTCTTTTCTTTTCTATCAAATAATATAACGAAAAAAAAAATAGTATCTTTATGCGTTGGGATCGTAATTTTGGTTCATGAATATGGAGATAAAATTGACTATTAATTTATGATGTTGATTTTTTGAGTATGATTTAGATTTTCTCATGTGATCCAGGTTTGAGCATTCTGGTTGTCCGGGCCTATTAGTTCAATACCAAGGTTCATGTCTGAGCTCGACGTCCAGATTCCTACCGCCTTTGGTATGCTTTACTTTTCTTCATTCTGAAAGAATGATTTCAAATTTAGGGAATTATTCAATGTTATTGCTCAGTTGGCTACTTATAATACATAACGTTAATCTGTGTTACAGAAAAAAATGAAGCATGCATGAGTTTCAAATGATTTATTGAATGTAGTTGTTTAGATCTTATGATCAAATGCATAATTTGTATTTATATTGTACCTAGTGTTTTAATTGTTTGTACATACAATTCAAGCAACACTTTTGTAGCCTTACTATCGAAATCAAATCCTATTAACAGTTTGCCATGCCAGTTTTGCTGTTTGTGTGGCATGGGTTTTGGTTCATATACACTTTAAGCACACGGCAGAGCAGTTGGTGCTAATTTATTGGACCCTTTGAGTAGCACCATCGAATCTTGTATATAAGACATTAGATTTGTCTTCCTATTGCAATCTTTGACATGTTCTTTACAAATGTTATATCCAATCTAGTAGTATGTAATTTGAAAATTGTAATTCAACTCATTGCCTTTGCCATACTTATTCTGCCTCCCTCTAATGAGACTTCTAATTGAAATATTGGTAACTGGATTCAGATCCGTTTGCCGAGGCAAATGCTGAGGACTCAGGTGCTGGAACAAAAGAGTATGTGCACATTCGTATACAGCAACGAAATGGTAGGAAAAGCCTGACAACAGTGCAGGGACTGAAGAAGGAATTTAGCTACAACAAGATACTCAAAGACCTTAAGAAGGAATTTTGCTGCAATGGTACAGTTGTCCAGGACCCAGAACAAGGGCAGGTACGTGTTGGACTGTTTAGATCTGAATTTCTATTTTTGACACACACACACTAATTGTCTTGTATGGTTGCTCACTGCAGGTCATTCAACTTCAAGGTGATCAGCGAAAGAATGTGTCTACCTTCCTAGTTCAGGTAATTACCCACTGCCTAATGGTTTAGTCAAGTTGGATGTTCTGTTGTTTGGATTGAGAAATTGTGGATGCCGCTTGATTGAATGAAGAATTGAACGTAGAATTATTTATTAGATGGAACATGCAGAAATCTATCTGGACCTGTCGCATAATTTGGTATTGTTTCTTCTGCAGGCTGGCATTGTGAAGAAGGATAACATCAAAATTCACGGTTTCTGAGCTGCAGCAACTCAAGTCTGCACAATCCATCCCCTCGTGAACATGTTATCTGGATTTTATATCGTCCAAGTTTGCTATTCGAATTGTGTTTTCAGTTTGTTCTAATTTTTAAGGCCTGTGTAATGCACCATGAACATGATAATGGAATGTATGACAACTTCTGTCTATCTTAATCATATTATGAGTTTGTCTTCTCTAAATTTTCTAGCCCAGTTTTTTTTTTTTTTTTCTGAAAATTGTCATAACAGAAGTTCAAGGTGAAACTTTGACAAGCTTTGAGCATGATGCCTGTGCTATATGAATAGCAAGGTGTACAAGGAGGATACATGTATAAAACTGAGATATTTTACATAGAATAACAAACTAATTACAATACCTTATTCCCATTTAGATCGAATGTTATTAGTGTGCCTAAAATCACGTCTCAATACCAAGCTTCCATCCATTCGTCTCAAGTAGAAACTCTCCACCAAAACATAACAGCCAAACTTGCTCCACCCGTTCTCGCTTGTGATCTCTTCTACTCTCTCTACCCTCGCGTCCCTCTCGTCCCCAGTAAGCCACCCTCCTGCCTCTAAAACCCATTTCATATTCTGAACAATTGCTGAACTCAAACCTACACTCACCAGTTTTCGGCTATCTGGATTATAAGCCTTGAACCAAGAGAATCCAGTACGGCCATTTCTATCGTCCTTCACAGCTTCCACGGCAGATACTAAAGCCACTTCTCTTTGCACACTCACGTCCACATTCACAACATTTCCTTCATTGCTAGCCTTCCCACAGGAGTAGATCTCTTCCCACCATTGCTCAAGAATTATTCTGTAAAATTTTGACTTCTTCATCTGGTGTCTTATGGTGAATTTGTCTCTCACAAACACAAACGGACAGTACCATTTCCCTACAACATTAGAAGCTGAACGCTTCTTAAAGATGGGAAAGTTGAAGTCAGGGAAACGTGATCGTAGGGAGGCATCGAGGCCTAAGGCATCACACAATTGCCATCGGTACAAACTTGAGCTGCGGATTTCCCATCCTTTTCTTCTTAGAAATTTTGGAGGAACGCCATCAGGAGCTATAGACTCGGCGAAAAAACCACCTCCTTGGTGCCGATGAATCTTAACTTGTTGGTATATGTTTCTGAGATTCAAAACTTTTGGTTTCTTGTCCCTCAAGAAGTCTCTGAAGCAACAATTCATTATGTCCCTCTCTTTAGAACATCTACATGCTTTCCTGCAAGGCCATCACAAACAGACTTGTACAACTTAAAACAGTGCATTGCAAAAAGTTGACGAAATGAAATTTAAGTAAGATAAGAGCGTACCCTTTATGTCTTCCGTTTGCTTTGATAACATAGTAGCAATTAGAAGATAGAGGCTGATCAAGAACCGGGATGAACCAAACTTTGGTGGTGGTTGCTTCTTGGTACTCCGATGTATAAACAACGGTGAGTATCTTGTCCTGTGGAAATGGTAGTTGCTTAATTTGTTCACGGTTGCAGATGCCCCAACAACATGAGTCTTGTGCTTCTGCTTCTTCATCTGTAACTACTAAATGACCTGAATATGGAGCATCTGGTGGATGCAAGGAAAGAGCGTTTGGAGATTTCCTGTACATGGAAAGAGGCCTTGTCACATACATCTTTCTAGTTGTGTGTGCTTTTGGTGCTGATTGTGAGGGAGGAGGGAGGAGGGAGGTGTTTAATCAATGTATTTTTCTTATGAATTAAGAAAAGAAGTGGGTAGTCTGAGATAATTCGATAATGTAAATAAAGAAAAACTAAAGTGAAATAAAGAAGCTTTACGTTCCACTTCCTCGTGTACCATATTTTACATGCAACTCTCCACTTTAAACTATTGTCCTTTATAAAGGGCACACAGAAATTTCTCCACTTCAAATTCTTGTGAAGTTTGTAGGAGTATGCCAATTTCAGATCAGAGATTTCTTAAAATTCAAACATTGCGAAGTTTGACATTTCCCTCAGTATGCTTTATTGAGATCTCTTGCCCAAGTGCTAGGGAAAATGCATGTCATATACCGCTGTGGATTATTTGCCTGTGGATTGTTAGAGGATCAAGCTTAGCCAAGTGGTATATATAATCCAACTTCTGTTAAGTTGTACTACAAATCTTGGCATGCTTATTTTCAATTCTGTTGTTTTCGTAAACGATTTCAAAATTTCACTACATATCATCAAATTGTAGCCATCTTCCCCAGTGGTCGCAGCAACAACAACTCCCAACTTGAGTAGCTCATGCTTCTAGCTCCAGGAAATGCTTTATTACTCCCATCATCTCACCACCAGGAAAACGTCCAAGACATCCCCTTGCTGCGGCTATTTCATTAAACTCACAAACTGAATCGCCATTGAAAGCTCGAGGCTGTTTGGTTCTCTGCTCCTGTTCCATATCCACATGTTCTGTTGGATATTCACCCTCTTTTACAGTTGGAAGAGGAAATGGATCAAGCGAACCACCCAAAATCGTTTCCACTCCTACAACACCCACAAAATCTTTCAACGGACATATTGCAAATGGAACTGGCTCAAAGCTGTGGTCTCCATATTCAACTGGAGTAGAGTGGTCTCCTGTAACACAAAGGAAGTACTGAAATTTTCCAGTTGATTCAGTCTCCCAAAGGAGCCTGGCCAGCTGCCCTATAGCTCGATCTACAGCTTCCAATCCTTTGACTTTGAAAATGGTTGCCTTATCATGACCTGCATCATCTATCGCCTGCAATGCAAACAAACAGAGATTCCTTTACTAATTATGAAATGAACCGTTATTGAAATCTCAAAAAAATCTGCCTCAGTATGAAAACCTATTTGGGACCAACAATTAGCAGAGCATCCTACATTAAAGTTTACCGGCAAGCAATTGCAATGTCACCATCAAGTTACTCCTCTCATTTCAGGAAACTAAATTAATAAAGATGTGTCTGCTTCAGTATGGGAATCTGTGAAAGGTGTTGAAATTGCACGGTGACAAGGCAGAAAAAGTAAAGAGTAGAATCTTAAATATGACCTTTATGTGGAGGAACCCAAAATCATAGCCATCTGATCGGCCTGGTTTGTGCTTATCTTCCCCTGGCACAAACACATTGGGGCAAGACTGCAGAGGAGCTGAGAGTGCCTTGGCTATTGCAGTTGCTTTGGAAGTTAGAAGTGTTCTGTAGTCTCCAGTTGCTCCAGGAGCTTCCAGGATATCAACGCCAAGAGATAAGCCCAATCCAGCAATGATTTTTGTTGGAGCTACCATACAAGGCCATAACCCATGTTTCTTTGCAAATGGAGAAACCTGAAATATGTGAAGTATTTTAAAAAAAAATTATGTAAACATAATGTATATTTTTGTCTTAATATGTAAACTAACACAAGCAAAAGGTTGAGATCTTGTAAGGCCAAAATTGCTCGTAGGCCTAAGGTTATCCTTTGATTGGAGATCTTGTAGGCATTCAATATCCTGTAAAAGTTGATATCCTTATGGTGATATGTCTAGCAACTTTCAGAAGCATTACTGAAAAAACAAGTTGTGGGAATTTTAAGCATTTCCTAGCAGGCTGCCATGAAGGAAAATAATAACCCTGATGTCCACCAGTTGCTGTTCAGCTCAAAAGAATATTTACACAGTATAGGCACAAACTGAAGTATCAGAAGAGCGAAGCTAAACAGCCAAAATCCAGAACTTATAATTCATGAGAATAGACACATTCAGGATTATGAAGTATAAGACTAACAAGATAGAGTAGGTCAAGTATAGAAACATTAGATGTTCCAAAGGAGGAGGACCAATCCTGCACTTGGTGGCTGTCTGACTCACTAAATAACAGCAGAGAAAGCTGTTATATGCAAGAACTTAGATGATTGCGTATGGTTTGCTAAGCAATAAGTTCAACATGATGCAATACCAATATCAAGTAGGTATAAGATAATAGACCTCAATCCGGATACCACAACCTCGTAAGAGGACCACATTAGCTATGTTCTTTCCTTCAGAGGCCCGCTTTGCATTCAGTGGATGAGCAATGAGAATCTTTGATATTTCCTTGGATAACTCATTAACAACTTTAGCTGTGTGCCTTGCCTCATCACTACCATCTAGAGCTTCAGCTTGCAAAAGTAAACGGTTGTCCTTCAATGGGTCTGTTCCTGATATGTTTCCACTTAAATTTGGTCCTTTTACAACCACTCCACATCTATGTTCTGTTGCATACCTGTAGCAAATGAGCCTTTGTTAGTTTTACTCTACTTCATTTTAAAAATTAGATGAGCATTTGACAGAGTTAGGTAATTGATAGTACTTGCAACCAGAGGACAGGCACTGTGCACTTAAGTATTGCAAACAGTCAAAACTTTATAATGCTAGAGGAGCAAAGGCCAGTCACCTTGAAAGCTTATCAATATTTCAAACTTTCTTTCTCAAATAAAAATTAAATATAACAAACTTAAGATAAGTTTTCAGCTTTCTGCATAAAGGAGGTAGGGTTTTGATCAAACACTCAGATAAAAGAGATACATACATGCACATCAAATAAGAAGCCGTGTTACAGCAGTTACAATAAACATTTGCACTTGCACCTGACTCTGACTTCATATTCAGGAAAAGATGGCATCTTCAATCCATCGAGTGCTGCACACAGTATGGGCCCTTCTTCTTCAAAGTGTCTGTCAGCCCTCCTACTGATGACTATTCCAGTTTTTTCATCCAATGTTGCAAAATTAGACTGCAGAACAAACGTTGGCAATTATTATTTTGTGGAACACCCTGGTTTTCTAGAACAAACATAATCTGAAGGATAGCATTAATAGCAAAAAAAAACATTTTTGCTGAACATATTAAGGAGTCGGCAATGCATTTCTTGAGATCACTGTCCTATTTTTATGCTACCATTAGAATTATCAAGTTGATATGGACCAATATCCATTAAACCTCCTCCCCCCACCCCCCAAAGCTTATGTGTCTTATATAAGAATGATATAACTGCATCTTTATGGCAATGCAACATGTTGAAACTGCTCATCCAGGATCATGTTGTGACAATAATTATAACAAGCTACCATTTTATGAAGAAATGAGATAAACCATAAGTACTCACCTTAAATGCAATGTCACCTGGTGACATTGCCAATCCTGCTCCCATAGACTCAAATGCACCTCGTCCCCGGTAATATACCCTAGGGTCGTAACCCAATAGAGAAAGGTGAGCTGTGTCACTTCCACAACCCAAACCAACTTCAACAGGGTCCATTAGACCATTAACTCCAGCAGATGCTATGGCATCCAAATTTGGTACTTTGGCAGCCTGAAGAGGAGTCTTAAATCCAATCCTTGGTATTGACACATCACCCACACCATCAATCAACACAAATGCCACTCTTCTTTTTGGCTGCTGGGGATGATCCATGTATCTGGGTTTTCTAGAAAAAGGAATCCTATGTGTTTTGGGTCTCCTCCTTTCTTTGCAACACAGTTTTGTTTAAAGGTAGAATCACCGGAGCATCTCAAACCTGCATCCAAATAAACCAAGAAGAAGCACTATTACAGAATACCGTTACTATTTCAGCCATCTTAATCAATAGAAATATTGTTAAATTTAAATCAATGATAAAATGAAAAATCTGAACTTAATCAAATGGTCCCTGAACAAAGTGGTTTCTCCGATTAAAACCATTAAAGGAAACAACAAAAGTAGCAGCAACAGAGAGTATAATCAAGCAGCTATGAATAACACCATTTCTAAGCAATTCAAAGCTCCAATCTTGTCAAACATGATCATAAACAATGACCATGATAAAGGAATCTGAAGCACTAAACAATATATATATATGGGCATGCAAATCAATATAACAGTTAGTAAGAACACGACATTCTTGATGCAGAGCATCAGAGAGTATTGAATTGTTTTACCTCTAAAAGGCTTAAATGGCGATTTTGTTTGGACCCAGAAAGAAAGAGAATTGCTTTTCGAACTGTGCTTGTAGATTACAGAGGAATTGGCTATGGCTGAAACTCTATCTCTATATCTGCCACTTCATTTATTCTCCATAAAGGTTCAAGCTTGAAAGCAAGGGATGGAATTGTCAGTGAAGAAAGAAGGTCCCAGGTTGTCTTGTTGGTTTGGGCCTGTTCATTTCTCCTCTGGCTTTTTGGGCTTTTAATTCAGTATTTTATGAAAGAAAAAAATATAGCATTTAATTAAGTATTAATACTCAAATAAAATGTTTGTAGAGGTCTTAAGTTCGATTTTCTTCTTCTCTTTTGATAAAAATAATAATAATAATAATAATTACTATGACCCAAAACAGTGGTGCTTGACTGCTCGAGATGGATATGATTTTTCCTACAAGGTTTGTGTGGAACATCCAACTATCCAAGTGCTTATATGTACTTTTTGGTTGTTTTTATGAGATTAATGGATTAATTAATGGTGTAAACTCAAGCACGTACTCCATGTATATTGTGCTACTCCTTGTCACAGGATCTCAGACCCAAAAAAAAAAGTATGAAACTACTCAAAACTTTTGTAGTAACCCCATAGACTTGATCACTTGAAGCATTACGAGAGTTCAGTTGATTGAAATTGCATGTACAAGATTTCGACGATTTGACTTACAATTGTCTATACGATTTGATTTTTAATATTTTTTGTGTTTCATCACAATTGGATATTGTAGTACTTAAGTAATCAAAATGATTCTTTTGTGCGTGTCATGCATTCTAGATCTAATGATGGTCATAGTGTATAACATTGTTTCAAGTGCATGCATGCAATAAACCATGCACCCCAGAATTAATTATGAACTAATACAATGTGCCTAGCTCCCATAGCTAGAGTAGTGAGATTTATAGGGACGCATGCAGGAGTAGGAATTTGGTATTTATCAGAGTTGTGTTTTTTCTTATTTAGTTAGTTCAGGGAATTCGATCAAACATGGAGTATTTAAAAATCTCGAATAACCGGCCAATAATTAGTTGAATAACCCAATGCCTGTTTTAGGTTGGGTTTTTTATTTGATTTTGGCACAAAGTAATTACCAAACTGACAAACTGTATTAGGTTGATGCTTAAACTAAATATCTAAATTGGAGGCTTGTGCGAAATTACCCAAATCAACTAAGTATGAGCAATTAATACATTCTACCAAAATGACTAGTTTGCATTGTAATGTTGCACTAATATAATCAAGAGAAGCATTATTTGATATTGAAAGCTTAATTTACATGATTGCCAGATTAATTAACAAGCTCTTTATATCTATGTGTGTTTGGCAGAAAGTTTGGCAATGATCTATCCCAATTTGCATGCCATGCAAGACAATCGATCAAAATTCGAAAGTGATATCTTACACCGATCAATTCTGAATTGGTGATAGAGTAGAAAATTAAATCATTTAAATTATTGGCTATTCATGCTCTCTGAATATCAAATCATAGCATGCGGAAACTTTCTTCTTCCAATGGCAGAAGAAAGGTACAGATTCAAAAACAAAAATCAATGCGGAAATTAAAACTGTGGGAAACAAAACAAAAAATGAACTAATGATGATCGAGATTCATCATCGATCAGCTTCATTTGTTGGCTCCAACTGCATTCTTGACTGAATCAGCAGCTCCCTGTGCCTTTTGCTGAAGTTGCTGACCAGCCTGCAACACAATAATCGATAAATATGATTTAATACAAAATAAACAATCTAGGGCAAAAGTTATTTCTACTCGAGTTTGTGATCCTATGTATGTATGTACTCTTTTCTGCAATGCGTTATAAAATAATAAAACGTTGAGTTCGGAGTGTAGAATGACAAATTAAGAGTGAGCATGCAAAATTCGATAACTAAATAAATGAATGAAGAAATGTTTAAAACGCCTTACATTTTGGGCTGATTCCTTGGCAGATTGGGCGGCATTGCCGGCAGAGTCCATTAAGTTGCTGGCCTTTTCCTGCATCAAACAAACATATGGTAAGATTACCATAATTTAGACCACCATTGTAACCATAAAATTAGGTCAAAGATTAGATCCTCGATGGATGACCTGAGCTTGGCCCTTGGCCTGGCCAGCTTGGTGAGCAGCACTTTGGGAGTTGTCCATTTTGATCTGTAGGTCTTTGATGAGAATAATTATATAATGAAGAGGCTGATCGAAAACTCAAATTTGCTTTGATGAAATGTTGATACCAGAGAGGGTATTTATATATAGCTGCTTCTTGAATCCACTTAATCCATTGCTTGACAAGTGTACGTTTATAGCTACGTGTATATATATAACTTTCAGGCTATAGACCAGGACTACCGACTACGTGCTTTTGAATGAGTGTGATTTCCAGTATTCAACTCAACGTACGTGGCCGGAGCTCATTATATACGAGAGCGAGATCGGAGGGTATGGTTTTTCTTTTGGGCTAACGTTCATCAAGAAGTAAAACAAAAAACAAAAAAAATTGACGGTCCAATTCATGATCAAGACACTAATTTACTGTCACATTACTCACATATTAGTTTATAACTGTATATATTTTTCGATAGTAATTTACTGTCAGATATTCAGCTTTTGCAAGCATGTATTTCCTCTTATATGCATTGTCTACATTTATGTACTTGTAATATGAGTCAAAGAATAACAAAATAGCTAAAAACAAGTCGATGTGGTGCTATAAAAAATTAGAATGTTGTCTTGTCCCGGGTGTTCAGAGAGTAATTCAATGTCAAATAGTTAAGTGTACGATGATGAAGTAATTTGAGTGTCACAACTAGAACCAATTGATAATGGTTGAAGAGGTTCAAATTCATATAAAGACATGTGGACAACTTATATTGGGTGATGTGGAGCACGTGTGGCCACTTAGTTTCACACGTGAGCGAACGTGCAGCTCTGATACCATGATGAAGTAATTTAGGCATCACAACCAAAACCAATTAGCAATGGTTGGAGAGGCCTAAATCCTTATAAACACATTTGCAATGTACATTTTCTCCAATGTGGGACAACACTTCACATTCTCACGTACGGATGTGTAAGAATTAAAAAATAGAAAATATAATATTAACTCTACAAGATTTCAATTGACATAAAGTCTTCAAACGTTTGAGTCTAATCTAAGGTTTTAGTAGCAGTGAGTGTAGGTTGGTGCCGAGTTTTGGCTTGGGATCAATTGAAGTCCCAACAATGCAAATGAGCAAGCAAATAAGAGAGAATCCAAACTTATAAGCTCAAACATTGTCATCTGCGCGCTCTTAGCCAACAGTACACCAATCAGATCCTCATTTTTATGTTTTGACTAGTCTAGTTTGAAACAAGAGTACCTAATTAATCCAAAAGCAGGTCGTAGTTGTCTCAGAGAAGAGACATACGTGTACGTTTTTGTTAACCTTTATCTGTACGTGGCTTCAACGTACTTAACCAAACAGCAGCGTTGGAAATCATCAGCTAGCTCACAGCACGTATACTAATTTATTTTACGTTTGCACATGCTTTCTCTAACCTTGCCCTATAGCTTTTACCGCTTTCCTAGCTTTTACTTGCCCACAAATTTGACCCAACAGGTTTTTTCAAAGATCAAGATCGAAGGAGATGCGATAAATGTTCTGCATGCTTGTCGTACTCTGAACTAGATGTGATTGCAGATGGAGTACAGTTCTTAATGATAAATACATGAAACTGTTTTTAATTGCTTACAGGGTGTGTCGTACTTGAAACTGTTTTTAATTGCTTAGTTCAAGATTTTTCATGAGGTTTTATTGTAAGTTATTGATTCTCTATTAATTAAGAAACTTTCCAGATTGATCTGAAGGAAAAAAAAAATAATAACTTTATTAGGTTGATGCTTAAAAAGAATATCTAGCTAGATTGGGGGCTTGTGGGAAATTCCCACTTAAGTTTAAGCAATACATTCTACCAAAATGACAATGAAGTTTGCATTGTAATATTGTTGCAGTTAAGAGAATTGATTTTAAAAGCTTTCCAATATTGCCAAAAAGCTCATGCCGCAACAATCAAAAATCGATTTTAATATCAAACATTCAATCGGAATTGGTGCTCGATCGAGTAGAAAAATCCTTACAATTATTGGCTATTCATGATCTCTGAATAGCAAATGATAAAAATGTAGAAACTTTCTTCTTGCAAGATCAGAAGAAAAGTACAAGTCCAAAAACAAAAAATCAATGCGGTAAAAGATAAATGTGGGAGTGTGGAAGTCTCGGGTGATGAGATTCATCGTCGATCAGCTTCATCGGTTGGCTCCAACTGCGTTCTTGACTGACTCAGCAGCTCCCTGCGCCTTTTCCTGAAGTTGCTGACCAGCCTACAACACAATCAATCCATAAATCAACAGTACTCTATATATTTATTTAATACATTTTAACAAGCTAGGGCAAAAGTTATTTCTACTTCGAGTTTGTGATCCTACCTAAGTACTCTTTCTACAAGCCATGTAAAATGATAAAACATTTAGTTCGGAGTGCAAAACAACAATGTGGAATTCGACAATCGAATAGTGAATGAAGAATGTTTCACAATACATTTTGGGCTGATTCCTTGGCAGATTGGGCAGCATTGCCGGCAGAGTCCATCAAGTTCCTGGCCTTTTCCTGCATCAGATCGACAAACATATGGTAAAATTACCGAAATTTAGCCATCACCACCATTGTGATCGATCGACCATGATCGGAATCAAGCTAATATATAACTAGATGCTCACCTGAGCTTGGCCCTTGGCCTGGCCAGCTTGGTGCGCAGCGCTTTGGGAGTTATCCATTTTGATATCTGTAACTTTTTGTTTTACACAAACACGTACACAAGAATAGAGATGATCACAAACTCAAATTTGCTTGATGAAATGTTGATACTGGTGAGGAGTATATATAGTTTCTTGAATCCCATTCATTGCTTGACAAGTGTACGTCCAGCTACACATATGCACCATGGATAAGTTTCAGGCTAAAGACCAGGGCTGCTTAATTTTGAAGGCAAACTCAAAACTCATCATTCGATCAAAAGCAGCCCTTAACCCTCTGAAAAAATATCAACCTTTTCCTTATAGGGAAATGCGGCAAATCAATAGAAACACAGTCCTTAAACCAAGGAGGACCTAGCTTCATCTAACCATTCAAAAATACCTCCCACGCAACACTAGCAATTTAAACGACCTACTAGTTGGCGATCGAGCCACTGGGGCATTACAAAATCTCGAATCTAGGGCCGGTGGTACGTGTCGAATAACCCCGGAAATGCAGGGTTTCAACACTGATCTTAAAGCCGGCCGGCCAACTTCCACGACCAGCTAGCCCTAGCTTTACTCTAGCTTCACAGTACTATACGTAAGTAATTAGAATTTACTCAAATTAGAACCATATTTTCTTCTGGCAGTAGCAGAAAGCAACGTACACGCTTGATCGTGTTCCATAACTGATACATACGTACTGTATATGACTTTAAGCTTCATCAAACAACAAATTCTTTTGCATTCTTTTTGTTCCTGAACAAATTCTAGCTTCTTGGCAACTTGAAGACAGACTTCACTCCCATTACTTTAATTTGGTGGAAAAGTCGTATGCATTAACTCATTGCAACTATTATCAAGACGTACTGAACTAATTAACAGGTGGAGATCGATCATACTTTGATTAGTCATATTTCAACTCCAATTTTCTAAAACTATAAATTTTTTAAAAGTTTTCAATGTGATCTCTTGGAAATTGCAAAATTTATTAATATTTAACAGGTCATGTCTGTTCTTTTCATAACAATAAATTCAGAAAAAGCAAATTATCAAACGGTTTTAACTTAATAAATCCTAATGAATAGTATTAATTCACCGGATTTTTTGTTTTAATTTTCATATCAAAAATAAATAATTCCCAGTGCAAATTCAGAAAAAAAAATACCAAACAGATTAAACATATTAAAAACCAATAAATAGCTTTAAATTTAGTTTTCGGTTTTTCTGTTTTTTTTTTTATAAATGAAAATATTTCAAAACAGACACTCAGATCAGATATTCAGATTAGATATTTTAGGCTAAACAGAGGTCAGATGTTTGTTTTTGTTATAAGAATGTAGCGCAAATTTTAGGTCTGATTAATTTGACATTCTCCTAAATTAGTTCCCAAATTAAAAAAATTGTTGCTAATTTAATCTCATTAGCGTAATTAGAAACTATAATCCCCTGACGTCGGTAACCTTGAATGTATCGTAAAGATTCGGTGGATCCACGTCAGATCCAATCTGACAGACTAATACCCTGTGACCAACTCCCACCCGCAAAACCCTCACTGCCTAGCCTTCTACGTACCTGTCAAGTCCGTGCCACGCACGCTCCTAGTCAGAGCGTCAACCCGTACGTCTCCCCATTCGGGCATCTACCCAGTAGGTCCAGTACATTCCAGATTACTGTCAGTAAGTAAATTATCAACCAATGCGGATCGTCGAATGTGGTCAAAAGTCAAAATCTGATTAGTTGGCTCCAGCACATTGAAATTTTTTACCGAATTACTGGTTTCTAAAACCGTCTATATTAGAAGGGAAGGGACTCACTACTCCTCCACCATCAGAAAAAACGCAAAATAGCAAAGTTTGTGAAATTCTAGAGAGAGAAACAAACAAACAAACAAACGTAAGCTAGAGAGAGAGAGAGAGAGAGAAAAAGCCGAGCCATCCCAAAAACCACCATTGAATGGCAAACCGTGTAATTCCGGCAGCATCGAAACTCCTCAAGACGCTCCGTCCTCTCAACTCCGCCTCCTCCACCACCATCTCCGGCGTTTCGCCGATTGCGTTCCCCGAAAAAGCCGAAGCCGAAGCCCAGCCCAATCTCGTCAATGATATCATGCCGAAGGATGCTCTCTTCAATCTTGATGACGAGAATAACAGGCTGTTTGCATCGGTTTCTACGGTGAAGCTGCTGCGGGCGGCGGCGAATCTTCACATGGTGGCGATGGAGCCGATGGTGGACGTCGGAATGTGGATGATGAGGTCGAGGCTGATGGCGACGCCCGGGGTCAAAGACGTAATTTTGGGGTTCATAAGGTCCACGTTTTACGAGCACTTTTGCGCGGGAGAGGACAACGAGGCGACGGGTAGGTCGGTGCGAGCGCTCAACGAGGACGGGCTCAGAGGCATGCTCGTCTACGCGTTAGAGTACGCCAGCGACAACGTGTCGTGCGATCGGAACTTGCAGGGCTTCGTGGACACCGTTGAATCCACCAAGTCGCTTCCTCGCTCCTCCGTAAGTAAATCATTTTCTTCAACATTTCGTTCATTATTATTTTTTCTCTGGTTTTGTTTGTTGTTCTAGTTTAACGATGTGTATGGACGTAGCGCCGAGTTGGTTGTGTGGGTCCCACTATCTTTTACTCCTGCCATGTAGATGTGGACCCGTCCACTTAGTTGCATGTCACTCTGACGTGGCGTGTAGGTTACCAAAAAGCTCAGACATGTGTTCTTAATTTCTTCACTAAAAAACAAAAATCAAGTGTCAACCAACTTGGGTCTTAGCTTAGAGGTAAATTTCCGGAAATTTTCTTAACCGTTAAGAGTTAAAGACACTGGATTAAAGTTCGGAGCGTGTTGCTGGTCCAATATTTTATTATTTACCGAAAGAGGTTTTAGGTTAATGGGTTTTAGGTTAGAGGGTAAATTTCCGGTAAAATTGTCTTAACAGAAGTGGTATTGTATTGCAAGTAACCCAAAGCTCTATGTTTTTCTCTTTTATTTTAATATTTGGAGAGAGGTACGTTTAAACTTGAGTTTTAGTGTGTTGGGTTTTCGATAAACTCTCTTAACCACTAAAGCTAAAACTTCACCATAAAGTTCGGATATTATTGATGATGCATTTTTATGCTAATACTATGTTTAAAACTGATTTTTAAAAAACTTCTATTTTTAAACTTGTATTTAATTATTTAGTAAAAGAGGTTTAGCTGGTTAGGTTTAGTATGATGTTGCATGTAGGGCAACTTGTCAGTTGTCTTGGTTAAGATTCTGGATTTTTCACTATCAGACGGCACTACTTTTCAACTTGTTGGAAAAGTACTTGTAGAATTTGCAGGCTTTTATGGAAGGTGTATGTATATACCAGCTGAATCTAATAGAATCAAAGATTCCGTTGTATACATGCCAAAATTGAACGTGATTAGTCATAAAAGCACTGCTGCACTAGGGAAATGCTTGTGAAGTTTGAAAATGATGTTTTTAACTTGTTACAGGTGAGCTTTATTATACTGAAAATCACTGCTATTTGCCCCATGAAGCTTCTTCAGCGGGTTAGTGACTTGCTGAGATGGCAACAGAAAGACCCTTGTTTCAATCTTCCATGGATGCATGAAACTTTACCCATTTTCTCCGAATCCAGCCCTCTCTATCATACCATGGAAAAACCAGAACCTTTAACTCCAGAAGAAGAGCGTGATCTCGAGTTAGTCCACCAGAGACTACAAAGACTATCCGAAAAGTGCCTAGAAGCCAATGTCCCTTTATCAGTGGATGCTGAGTACACATCGATCCAACCTGCCATTGATTACTTGACATACTCTTCTGCAATCGTGCACAACAAAGATGACAAGCCAATTGTTTACGGAACAATCCAAGCTTACTTGAAAGATGCAAAGGAAAGATTGTTGCTAGCATCAAAGGCTGCGGACAAGATGGGTGTTCCGATGGGCTTCAAAGTCGTGAGGGGTGCTTATATGTCGAGTGAAAGTAAAATAGCTTCTTCCTTGGGCTATGCCTCTCCTATCCACAACAGCATTGAGGAGACGCACGCGTGCTACAATGAGTGTGCTTCTTACATGCTTGAGAGAATTGGCAATGGCTCCGGCGCTGTTGTTCTTGCAACCCATAATGTAGAATCAGGTAAAGAAATGAAACACTTTTACAACCTGTAGAAAATCAACTCCATTCTGAAGTTTTGAGCTAATATGCCTGATGGGAAAATTTAATGCATACAGGGAAAATGGCTGTGAAAAAAGCACATGAAATTGGGATCAGCAAGGTGCACCAGAAGCTCGAATTTGCTCAGCTGTATGGAATGGCAGAAGCACTTTCCTTTGGTCTGAAAAATGCAGGGTTTCAAGTCAGCAAGTATATGCCATTTGGACCTATAGAGTTAGTCATGCCTTACCTTTTACGGAGGGCAGAAGAAAATCGAGGTCTTTTATCTGCTTCATCTCTGGACAGACACCTTACAAGGTAATAATTTAAGTTTAAGCAAACAACCTATAAATCCATATCATGAAAACTTGATATGATTTTAATGTAGTGTACTTTGGCATTTCTTTGAATACAGGGAGGAGTTGAAAAGGAGACTCAAAGCAGCAATCTTCTAAGGCAAAAACTAAAGGCTTTTGCACAACACCAAGCTTGGTGCTTCACCGCCAACGTGTAAAAAACCAGTAATTGTGGTGAACTGCACAGTTACTTGATTGAATAATGAAGATGTGTTTGTAGGAAATTTGTGCTCTGTAATTCCCTATTAGATTAGGGCATTAGCTGTAATCCTGGGCTGCAACAGGTCCCTGCTTCCTACTTCCATTGCGAAAAAGAATAAAAATCAAAGTTGATGTTGCTTCCAAATCACATTTACTGGACCAGTACTATAATGTTATACAACAAATGTGATATGGTCTTGTACCCAGATAGACATTGCTGATGTGTGATTGACTAAGAGTCTTATCAGCACTAGAATATTAAAAATTTAAAACACATCCATGATCCATGACAATGGAAGCAAAGACATTTAGGAGTGGCTTACTGGCTTATGCATGTCAACATCATAATATCATGCGCAATGTTGTGGGGGCGGTGGGGTCTCATAATAAGATAACTTAAAGAAATCCCTACACCAATCAATGAAATCAACTCCCCTCATATTGTATAATTATAAATAAATATGATACAATAATCCAGTAGATATTATAGTTTATTCTAGAAAAATAAGAAAATGTACGAACACAGCAATGTGTTTTCAGAAAACCTCAAAACCCTAATGCAGCTAGCCTGGCCAAAAATTAATTTTTATGTTAAAGCATGCTAGTTTCCCATTTAGCCGTCATGTTATATTATATAAACTAGTGGGTGTCAATATCACACCATATTCCAACAAACTAGGAGATTAGCTCCTCTCATAGTAATTATGTATGCCGACAAAAACAGCATTAGCACATCCCACTTGGAAAATGACTTTCAACCAAAGGGAGAATAAAGCATTAGCATTAGTACATCCCACTTGGAAAATGACTTTCAACCAATCAAGCATGCCTAAGCCACTTTTGTAGAACCATATGCAAATCCAGCTAAATGCTAATGCAGCATTCACATGTATATTAAAAGTTTACCATTTTTCAGTCATTTCCCAGATGAAATCTATTCAGCAGGTGATGACAAGTATAAACCAAAATTTCTTTCATCAAAATTGAATACTCTCAATCATAATATAACATGTGTGTAACTATCACTAAAATGTAAGGTACATACTCAGCTCAGAGTTTGGTATCCTAGTGGCCCTTGCTGTCCGTCTTGTCTTGTATTATTCTTTCCCGTTAGAGAAGGCATCCACGGGAAGAGTTTCCCGAGCTCATTGCTTATTGTCGAACGCCTAAATCTCTTATCATTGATTCCAAACTTTGCTCTTTCAATTGCTTCCATTATATCTTCCCTGGTGACGCTTTCACCACCTGCAGAGGCAATAGATTCACATATGATTGTTAAACACTGCAATTCCCTTTCTAAAGGTAGCACTAGCATAAATATTGCATTAACCAGTAAGCCACAAATAAAGCGATAAGGGCATGATGAGGGAAGAGATAAGGGCGTGTTAGGCTCTGGAAGAGCAGGTGTGAATAGCAGATAAATGATTCTCACTGAGAGAGACCAAAACATAAAAAGATGGTCATATTGTTAAAGTGAGAAGCAAGACCATGCAAATTCAGATAGCAAAAACTGACTGATAACTTGAATGTACAATATACTTCAACCTACCCCTACGAGCAGCTAGTAAAGCAGCTTCATTGACAATGTTTGCAAGATCAGCTCCCACAAAACCTGGTGTCAGAGAAGCAATGAGATCACAGATAAGATTAGCATTTTCCTCTAAAGGAACCCCTCTCAAATGTACAGCCAAGATCTTTCTCCTTCCATCTTCGTCTGGTTCTCCTACAACTACTTTTCTTGAGAAGCGGCCTGGCCTACAAAGGGCTGGATCCAATACTTCGGGCCGATTTGTTGCTGCAACAACAACCACTTTCGAACCCGACTCAAATCCATCCATTTCTGTCAGCAACTACAAGGAGACAACAGTTAAGCCAAATTAGAGTGTCAGATTACTATTTTAAAATGTAGACAATACAAAAGTCAACGATATTAAAGGAAATACCGCAATGTTCCAAGATTGAAGGTGAAAGCATATGCTAAAAAAAAAAAAAGCAGGAAAAGTTGGAAACGTTTTTAGTGGAGGTCAATTTGATAAATAAGATAAAATAAAGGGAATTGAACAAAATAAATTTTCTTAAGTACTGCAGTGATTTTGGCAGTAAGTAATATTGATCTGGTAATCTGCAATCAAATTACATTATTAATCAATTCCAGGAGAAATTAGGACTGCAATCACAATATAGAGAATTGGATATTGACGGATGAGAGTGCTGCAGGATAAGATGGCAAAATTGAATATTTTTGTTTTAAGAGAAGAGGAAAGAACTGTATCTTAAATTACCTGATTCAGCGTTTGGTCACGCTCATCATTGAAACTTCTACCACGCTTTGTTCCAACCGCATCAATCTCATCAATGAATATGATTGAGGGTGAATTTTTCCTTGCCACATTAAATAGGTCTCTAATGCGAGCTGCTCCTCTTCCAACAAACATCTCAACAAATTCGCTGGCAGAAACAGTAAAAAATGGTACACCTGCTTCTCCAGCCACTGCACGGGCAAGTAGCGTTTTCCCTGTTCCTGGAGGACCCACCAGCAATACACCTCTAGGTAACTTTGCTCCTAGTTTGTTGTAGTTAATGGCTCCTTGCAAGCATAAAACTATCTACAAACAAGAACTATGTCAACAAGAATAAATGACGAAAATTAAGTAATGTATATATACATATTATATATATATAAATATCTAGAAACAAGAATTGTCTCGCAAGATATATTCAGTGACCTTTATTAGTACATACAACCTAAACAGATCCCGGTATATCGGACAAATGGTATTCACTTGTTTGTCAACCACATTTCATAAAAGTAAGAAACATTCACAAGATTATATCAACAGAAAAAAAATATATGCAAGCTGCAAGACTGAGCACCACGCATACAAAGGGTTGCTGCCTTGAGAAATCTTCCCAGCATCTGATCTAGATATTCAGGATATGCACCAACTTTTTTATTAGAAGAACGCCTATTTTCAATATGGTTATTGCTGGGGAAAGAATAATGTGAAAAAAAGTGTGTAGCATGTGCAAAGGGTACTCCAGGGAGTAAAGAATCCAGTTGTTGGACAGACGTACTGCATGAAAAATTTAACTAGCAACCTTATCTTAGCTCATTCATATCAATAGCAGGCTGAGATATGCAGAAGCAAGAATTTATATGTCTATTCGAAACTCCTGATTGCAGACCTATGATGTCTTTATATATGTAGGGAAGTCATGGTGCATGAACATCAGGAGGGAGGAGTGGGGGTGCAAATGGTAAAATTTCTTCATTGTCTGGCATTCATAAACAAATGAAAAGATATTCTTACTTCTTTTTATGCTACAGTTATAGCATTCAATTTGGAGTTTCGGGTAATCCCATTATGTGTACACTCTTACTTGAAGTAGCACTTACATAGCTCTTTATGTTCATCATTTCCATGAGTTTTTTTTTTTGGCTGTATTATATATTATTCATTCAAGCCAGTGTTTCAAGCTCTCCAAGATCAGAAAACTCCAACAACAAACAAAAGATGCATTCTTTTGGCTTTGAACGAAGTTCTACTTTTTACCTAAGAATGGATGGACTCTGATCGTCGTAGCGTTTCTCAGTTTAATCAAGTGCTGAAGCAAGAGCTTTCTAGATTTTGTGGGGCGTATAATAGCAGCAAATAGAATGAAAAATATATACAGTTTCAAACCAAGAGAAATAACTAATTTGCCCAATTATGAACTATATAAGCAAGCTGGCAATGCTACAAAGTACTAACAAAGATAAATAAAGAATAATTTGTAAAAGATTTGATGTATTCAAGTAAATAGATTATTACCTCCATAAGCTCTAATTTGGCAGCATCAACTCCCTCAACATCATCAAACCCAACCAACTGATTATCAGGTCGCCGCTTTTTTGCTGGGCTATTAGCAGCAGAAAGTTGACGATAAAGAAGCCACATCAACGGCATCAAAGGAATCCACAGAGATATTATAGTTATTAAAGTAGTCCTCATAGACATCAACAGTGATTGAGGAGCTGAGCCATATGTAATCCCTTTTTCTCTCATCAAACTTAGAAGAAATTTCTCATCATGATCTACTTTTCTCGTGGAAAACTGCCATTCGGGGACTGAAGATCGAGTCACTGATAATTTCTTTACTACATTTGCATTCAATGCTTGACCGGATTGTTGACCATCATCACTTGCAACCTCATCAGCCATATTCTCAATCCGATTGCTCGGTAATTCTTCATTAGACAACTGAGTATTCCCAATAGTGGGAGAGTTTGTGTTATAATATATCCTACGAGATCCCTCTTCTAGTAGCACTTTCGTAACAGACTCATTCCGAATGCTTGTTATCAATTCTGAATATGGAACCATTTTTGGAGAGGGCATGGCTGTTAATCTTAGAAACAGATAGCACATTCCCAATGCTACGGAAATTGAAGTAAAAAGAGTCACTCTCCTTGCATTCTTCCGCAAGAAGATCACAACATCAACTAATATTGACCGGATTGAAACTCTTCTCAATCTTATAGCTAATAATCGCAACCTTGGGCGTAATCTTAATGAAAATCTCTTCCTCAACTTACTGCTTCCTTTTTTTCCCAAATTGATCTGCTTATTTGCACTGTTTTCATTTACCAGCGGCTCAATTTTATTGTAACAACGCAACCCCTGTTTAGATTTACAACTATTATTGGATCCCTGTAACCAAACTCCACTTTTTCCATTACTAAGTGACCAAAGCTCACTGTTACAGAACAACCCATGTTCAAAGTTGCAACCTTTATCAAATCCCAGAAAACTTGAAGCAAATGAATTACAACAAAAGTCTCTATATCTCCCTAAAGACTTGGGCTTTCCACCATGAACTCCCAATTTGTTTTGGATAGGAAAAAACCCAGTATTGCAAACAACAGAAAAAGAAGCCATGTTTACCTCTATAACAATACTAATCTATGGAAATATAACATGAATATCCAATAACTGTATGAGCACCATTGCAAAATCACCAACACAGAAACCTCATAAATACGTGGAATTTGACCAGACAAGAAACCAGAATAAGAAAATGAACCTGGAAGCGTCGTTTCACCATTCACAACCATCAAACCTGTAGGAGCTTGAAGAGGAAAGATTAATAGTGTTGGTTGAGTCCATGAATGAGGAATACAAAGAAAGAAAGACAGTTCCAATGAATTGAGAAATTATCTCCAAAGCTTTTTTAGTTTTTTTTTAGTTTTGGGTAAAATAAATTTTTTTTTTAAATTTTTTTTTTGGTCAAGTATCGCCAAGCTTCTCAACCAAAAAATCTCTAAAAGCTTTTAATAAGAGATATCCACATGTTAAGCGGTGGTCCGGTGGATAGGTCGTTCTGATTCTCTGTCATAGTTGTGACCGCAGAAGATTTTTCTCTTAATGCAGAAGAGTGCAACCAGACTAGGTCGTATTTATTTTTTGTTTTTTCGGGACAATGACTAGGTCGCATTTGAAACTTTGGGCCAAGTCCGAACCTAAGTTACCTAACCAGCCTTAACCTCTTTTTTTTTCTTTCCTTTTTTTAATTATTTGGATGAACGGGAGAGTTGAACTTAGAATCTCACTAACCAAACCTATCTAACGTCCTCTCGGAAGCGACTTGGTCTAATCAATTGGTTTCGGACTTTGAGATTTGTTAATTACAATAGGACCGATAAATGTAAGTGTGGTTCAAAATTGTCTTTTTTTCTTCAAACGCGAAAGTTGAATTAGGCAAAAAAAATCGGTAAATAAAGTCACTACATACTATATTTGCGAATCACCGATAGAAACAAGGTTGTAGCTTGCTTAGGAGTTAATGGTGATTTGTTATCATGTGCTTTATCATATTTGCAGTCTCGCGTCATTGAGAGTTTCTTAATTTTGATGTCATGGGAACGACTAAAAAAACTACTAATTGTAAATAACTAGTTGGTGCCTTAAATTATGAAGAGATCAAGAGAATAACCAAGGCTCTGTTAGGGTTTTGTTTATCAAGTGAAAACACTACTAATCACTAATTGTAAAAAATTACTAATTCTTATGCTTACACTAGTACAAAACTTTCTCTAAAAAAAATAAAAAAGTATGAGACTTTGTTTTTCACTCATAATTGTTGACTATAACACATAATTTTTTTTGCCAAAATCACATATTCTTATGTTCTCACCAAAATCTTACCATCCTCACTCAGAACTGACATAATGCAAAAAGCTCGATTCGATTTTTTTTATACGATATTCCAAAGTCGGAATACAAAAAAAATTCATAAAAGAAAAAAAAAAGTCGAAATTATATAGTTTTGTCAATTAGAATTGCTTCTAAAAATTATGTTTTACCAAATGTTAGATTAAAAGAAAGATGACGAAATTTTTCTGATAATGTATTTTTGAAAGTTCAAATATCTTATTGATCATCGTAAAAAAGAACAAAAACAAAAGTAAACCAAGCGGTCCACGCAGCCTGTGGATGAACGACGTAATGATCGATGTCGTCCTTTCACTAACCAAACCACGCGTTCTGTTTTTACTTTTTACCCTCGACAACGGCGCCAACGCCATGTTTTCAGGTGCTGCAGTCTTGAGTACTTTGTCAATTGGTTCCGATATTTCAGCCCAAACGACGCCGTTATCAGTGCTTGACAGTTGGTTCGTTGATTGGCATCGCACTGAGGATGCACTATACCTTACTCTACACGCGTTAAGCTCCGTTTGGTTTGGTGGACGATAGACACTACCATTCTTAGGCCCTCCTCTGTCCCAATCTCATTGAAGATTGAAAATTTCAGAAACAATCAAATCCTACATTATCCAATCGCAGGACGAAAAATCAGAATAAAACCCATCAATCTCCGACTCAAGTTCTACAAAACCCAGGTTGGTTTTCGTTTGCTCGTCTCCCTAGCTATGATCTTCATATGGGTTTTGATTTTCGCCTCAAAAGATTGAGAATTTCAGATTAATTCTCTGCCTTTGTTCCATCTGATTCGCTTTTTCATTGTGAATTTTGGATGTGTGGTATTGTGGAGGGTTGATTTTCTGGTTATTGGGTGAGTGCTTGTTTGTCCAAATGAGAGATTGGTAGTGTTTGGATTGTATGTCACATGGGCTTAGAGCAAAGTTTTGTGTGATTCTTTAATGGGTAATATTCTTTCTGTTTTTGTTGTATTGTGGTATCATGGCTTGAGCAGCTTCTTATGTGTATCTTTTGATAGTTTCTCCTTATTTCCCATTTGATGTCTATATCCATTGTTGGGCTACTAGCTGTATTGCTCCTTTTTAAAAAAGCTATGACCTTGTCTGCCATTGACTTATAGAAGTTGTCCAGTATATGCCTCGAAAGATTGTTTGAATTCGATACTTTCATAATATTTGTAATGCCATTATGACAGCAATTAGATTGTTTGAATTCGATACTTTCATAATCTTTGTAATGCCATTTTGACAGCAATTGATTGCTGTCATGTTGAATGGCTACCACAAATTGTCATTGATCTGCTTGGATTTTGCAAATTGTGTGTTTCTGGAAGTGGGTTTGTTTGCTTCCTTGTAGTTGTGGTTAAATTGTGACCGGAAACAGTATCATCTTTCTTTCCTTTACCTCTTTCAGAGTTTGCCGTCCTAAGTGATCAACGGAATTTTTGGTGAAGGCAGAAAAAGTAGTCTCATTTAACAATGTCGCCTGTAAGAGTTTCTATGTAATCGTGGAATGGAAAAGAAACGGACAGATGACAGTGAGCCAGGTCCAGTTCCTCCACTGAGATTGGACAGATTTGGGTTTCTAAAGCAGGAACCATCTCCTGATGGCTTAACCAAGGGCAGGTCAGCCTTTGAATATGAGAGGTAAGCCTGTCCTTTCCCTTTATCATTTTAGCGTGTCAAGCTTTAATGCTTGGCCAAAATAACAAACCACTTTGATGGATTTGGGACATGACCAAATTAATATTTCATCAATGCTAATTAAAATATTGCTATGATTATTTACTGCAACTATTTACCTTTTTCAGGGAGGAAAGGAGGGTCAGAAAATGGAGGAAGATGATTGGAGTTGGAGGCAGTGATTGGAAATATTATCTTAGGAGAAAACCTCATGTTGTTAAAAGGAGAATAAGAAAAGGAATTCCTGATTGTTTAAGAGGTCTGGTATGGCAGTTGATCTCTGGAAGTCGGGATCTTTTGTTGATGAACCCTGGAGTTTATGAGGTACACATTATCTTGGTTTCTTATAATCAACAAAAATGTCACGTTATCCTGTGCTTCTTTGATTAGCCATTTTGGAGAAGAAACATATCTTATGTATTTTTCGTTTTAAATGAGTATTGAACCCAACCTTATGTTAAAGCTTTTTCCTAAGTGGACACCAGTTGGATAGTCACATTTATTTTCGGAACTGAAGTTGTTTGTTTAAATTATTAAACTGCTGTTACCTAGGTGCATGCCTGATGCTGGTACTTGAAATGCACGGATATCTAATCTAGTTAAACTGGTGTTGTAGAAAATTCAATCAAGTTACCCTGCTTAGTAGCCCGTATTTTTTATTTTTTGAGTTCCAATGTGCCAGTCATTGACATGTTTTATGTCGACCAGGGCTAAAAAGTAATCCAAAGTCAGTGTTCAAGCATTAGGCTTTTGTCAAAGACTCACAGGATCATATATAAACATTAGGCTTATTACAACAAAGCGTACCCTTTGTCACTAACTAGCCAAACCTCCATTTTCAAAAGAAAAGAAAAAGGAAGGCCAAAACCCTAACTTCCAACGAAAGAAAAATGATGACTGGAGTTGAATCAAGTTGAGTGCTATATACCTGAGCTAGGTTCTTGTTGGCTGAATTTGAAGGTGTCACTTTTGAGTCTTTAGTTGATAAAGTGGATAATTAGATCTTACGTTGGTCAGGAACTCAGGATGGTGGCTGGACCCTTAAAGTTCTGTTCCTTATTTGTGATTATTCTTTTCACATCCTGAGTTGATATTTCATCTGATACTCTTCTTTCTTTGTGCATCCACCCCCTAGTATTAAACTAAAAACCTGTATGGTTGTTGCAGCAATTAGTAATTTATGAGACGTCAGCTTCAGAGCTGGATATAATTCGAGATATATCCCGTACCTTCCCTTCACATGTTTTCTTCCAGCAGAGACATGGTCCGGGTCAAAGGTCTCTTTACAATGTTTTGAAGGCATACTCAGTCTTTGACAGAGATGTTGGATATGTTCAGGTTTGACACTTTCTGTTTGTTCACTCTTGTACATAGTTTATGTCACACTCTGGATAATTTTAAATGGTTAAAAGAATGCAGGGAATGGGGTTTCTGGCTGGTCTATTGCTTCTTTATATGAGCGAGGAGGATGCGTTTTGGTTATTAGTAGCATTACTCAAAGGAGCGGTCCATGCACCAATGGAAGGATTATATCAGGTAGCCCTCTTCGTCTATGCAAATATCTTCATCTTATCTTTTGGTTTGTTGAACTTGTTAAATGCAATCACTTGAGACTACCTTTATTAACAAAAAGAAGAATGTTTTCCACCACTTTTGTCAGTCCATCCTAAGTGGGAGGAAAAATAATAATAATAATAATAATACATCATATCAATTAACCTTATCTAGTTATCTCACTGTGTGTATTTCCGTGATCTCATTGTGTTATGATGTTTTTGTTTTTGTGTTTTGCATGCCCTACATCTATTTGGGTTTGAGTAGTTGTTCAAATTGATTTTTATCCAAGTTTGTTTAGTTATAAAGTGAAAGCCTGATTTATTTTTCTTGGCTGGAAAAGTGCACTGAAAATTGTTAGTTTATGCTTGTCACGTAGGTAGGTCTACCGCTAGTACAACAATACCTTTTTCAGTTTGACCAGTTGGTAAGGGAGCAGTTGCCAAAGCTGGGAGAGCATTTTACCCAAGAAATGATAAATCCTAGCATGTATGCAAGCCAGTGGTTCATAACAGTTTTTTCATATTCTTTTCCTTTCCATTTGGCTCTTCGAATCTGGGATGTCTTTCTCTATGAGGTTAGTGACTTGTGTTATATCTCTGTTTGGAAGTATTATTTTTGATTGAGTCTGATATGAATCTATTTGTATTCTTTTCTTTTTCCAGGGTGTTAAAATCGTTTTTAAAGTTGGTTTGGCCCTATTAAAATATTGCCATGACGACTTGGTAAGTATATGAGGATTCCTTCTGCACCATATTGTGATAACTAGAATAATGTCACCTCATAGATGTTTTATTTTTTGTTTTCTTTTGGACAGGTAAAATTACCCTTCGAGAAACTTATTCATGCTTTGCGCAACTTCCCCGAGGATGCAATGGACCCCGATACATTACTTCCAATGGCTTACTCTATCAAGGTTTTTCTCTCCTGCACTGTTTTATTTGCAATTTGTATAGTGTAGTTTGTTATTTTTATTTGTTTTTGCTAAAGCATGGTTCCCTTGTATCGATTTATTGTTTCTGACTTTGTTTTATACCGTCGTAAGTTGTTTAATCATCGTATGTATGTGTTTTGATGATCATTAGGTATCCAGGTGCTTGGAGGAATTGAAACAGGAGTATGATAAGAAGAATGGGAAGAACATTCAGCCTACAGAGGACGAGAAACCGGCTGGATGATGGTTGTTCTCGTCCCGGGGAGCTAGGGCAACTCATCATTCTTCATTCTTCTGTAGAAACTATAGAGTCCTATTTATGTAGGGCAGATATATTGTATAAAGAATGTATTGACAATGTTGTCGTCGTCATTCTTAAGGTTATGAACTGCCCTACATCTTAGATTCGAAATATAGTTTGTAAAGTGCTATAGTTTTGCAGACTGTGTTGCCAAAGTTCACATTGTGGAGTTGGGGATTTCATGTTTGACGGTCCTCCTATTGTCGGAGCTAGGTCCGTTTAGGTGCTCGGTCCGTTTAGTTGTAGTGTGAAGAAGAAAGAAGTTGCCATAGTTCTGAAATATATGATGCCTCAAGTCCTACTCACAGCTTAACCTGTGATGGGATTATGTTTTGAATTTCTTTTTCTTTCTTTTGGCCAATGTTTTGAATTTCTGGCTGCTGTCCTTCGAATATAGTTTATGGGGCACAAAGAAAAGTGTTACGAATCCATCACTCTTGTGTTTAATGCATCTTCATGTCTTATATACAGTACGCTGAAAGGACTGAAAGTCGATTCTCAAATGGGGCTTCATGATAAGATGAAATCTCTTATGAATTCGAAGTAGGCATCTTGATATGTTTTCTGGTCCCCCAATAAACACAAGTGGATCCGTGGATGCACCAGTCTCCACCCAAGTCCAAAATGCTAAAACCATAAAAGATTTTCAAACCAAAATAATAATAAAAATTTCTCGCATAATATACATACTGAACAAAGCATGATTATTTAGGACCGGTTATATTCAATAATATCTCTTGAATTGGACTAATAAGTAGTCATGAGTAATACACAACGGAGCGTTACTTGACCCAGGAGATCACGCAAATTGACATGCATTTTGTGCTTATGCCCTGAAGAGTTGGGTAAATTAATTAATGGCCGTTTTTTTGAAACGACACATAATTATATACAACCAGTTATATTTGATCATATTTATTTTTTATATAGACCCAAATAGTCGAGAGCACAAAATACATTTTATGTCGGTCGGTTATCTTATGGGTCAGTTTGCGTGTTACTTGACCCATAAGATCACACAAACCGACATGCATTTTGTGCTTATTCCATGAAGAGATGAGTTAGTTAGAGGTCTCTTTTGCGTTGTAAATGGCTTTAGTTATGTGTCCAAACGTTTCATGTCTTCAAGCCCGAAACGGCCCTTTACTAGCTAATTCTGGCTCTTCCAAGAACCACACAAATGTCTCACATGCAATGCAGGGCCTTTAAACCTGCTCATACGTTTCTTTGTTGGTATTTTAGGCTTCAAACTAATTCTTAATCAGACAATGGCTAAACTCCAACTCCTTATGCCTAACCACTATTTCCTATTTGTTTTATTACTAAAATAAATATTCCAATATTTGATTAGGCAAACCAAAGGGCCAATAGTGGGAGGATAGATAGTACTAATTCTATAAGGGAAACCTAACTAGGTATTAAGATTCCTTAATAAGCATTAGATATTGGTATAGATGGTCCTTCCTTCATTGAAAGATTTAAGTTTTGAAAAATCTGAATCATAACAGAAGTTTTTTTCCTAAAGTTATATTCACTTACATGTAAAACGAATTTATACATAATAACTCACTCCTTATGATAACGGATCTCCAAACGTATACACCAAGCAAAGTATTCTCCCGATACGTATTCTGTATTCAGTATAATACGTGTATTGTAATCTGTTGCATGGAGGACATAAACGAATATTGGGATGTGGGGCCATGCCCATGCAAGACAAACGTGGAATGGATCGAGAAGAAGGAAAATGACAAAAAAGGCCAGCTCAGAGGCTCAGAGCATCACACTGGTCCCTCTATCTCATTGACTCATCACAACCACATCTTCTTATCGTACCGCCACGTACATCACCGCACCGGATTCTGCCCCTCCAGAACCCTACGACGCCGTTTCGTAGCTGACCAAATTTGATTCCGTGGGAGTGTCCATGTAAACACCCCTCTATTCCGTGTAGCACTCTGCTTCCGGAGAAAAAGCGGAGGGGTAGAATCGTCAAGTATTAAATTACAGGACGTTCTGAGTTGTTGAGCAAATCCAGATGAACGAGCCAAGGGCCTGACCGTAAATAAATGAAACTCCCGTGGCAAACACGGCTCTCTTTTCCTATATAAACCTGGCTCACAATTGTATACAAGCTTCACGAAAACAAAGAAACATATATTTTTGTCTCTCTCAATTATAATTTTCGTGAGCCTCAGGAATTAGGTTTTTGAAACGAACGCCGGCTTTGTTAGGGTTTCATTATCTTCGTTGCAGCCCCAAATTTCGAATCTTTAGGTTTGTTTTTGCACCTTGATTCTCAGCCCGGTGGATTTTGTTGTTTCAATTTTGTATTGTTCTCTCATTCTAATCTCTGATTTCTATTACGTGCAGGTTCTGATTCAAAGGTTTAGCAAGAGAATCTTCGAAGGAGATTGTAGATTTGGTTAAAACTTAATCTAATATTTGTAAGTTCGTTTTCTTTGAACTTTTTTTAATATTTGTAATTCTCTGTTTGATATTGTCATAAGAAAAAAGAAAAAGAAAAGATACCACCTATTTGTTTTTGGTTTTGAAATATATAGTGGTTTCATCATGTGATTGAATTTGTTCAATTCAGGATTTCTATTTTATTTCATAATGTACGGCAAACCCTAATGATTTGGTGATTTGAGCTCTTGGTATGGTTATAATTTGTGGGTTTCAATCATTATTCTATCTCATTATACAAACTCTGGTCCATATATGATGGTATTTCCTATGTTCAACATCATGGTTTTTTTCTATTGAAAAAGATTATCTTTTTCCCGTGATATGTTAGGGGTGTTGTTACTTATGAAAACTTTCTATGGATATTGTTTTTCTGGTTATGATCATTCAATCTCTTAGGCTTCTGGTTATGTGAAGTTGCTGTTACTGCGTATTTTATGTGGTTTTCCTTTTATAGATGTCCCTTTAGCCGTTAGTTAGTTGTTTAGTTTATTAGCTGGTTCTAATACTTTGGTTGGTTCTTTCTGCAGGCCAATCTGAATGAGCTAATGGAGTCGAAAGGTGGGAAAAAGAAGTCTAGCAGTAGTAAATCCCCATTATTCTACGAAGCTCCTCTAGGATACAGCATTGAAGACGTCAGGCCTCACGGTGGAATCAAGAAATTCAGATCAGCTGCATACTCTAACGTAAGTTTGGATTTCCTGTGTTTATGGATACATGCATTTATTGGTTTGTATTGTATATATGGAGTTCTAATTTCATTTTATTTTCTGTTCTGTGCAGTGCGTGCGAAAGCCATCCTGAGTAGTGTTAAGAATCGACATAACCCCTTGAGATCGTTAATACTGCATTCTTACTTTAGTCTAGTTCTCTGTCTTATTTCTCTCAATCTCGTTCTCCTCTCGTTCTCCTTTCATCTGCTGTTGCGACGTCATTCACTTCATTAATTCGAGATGGCTGTACCGGTCTCTGCAATTGGATTCGAAGGCTATGAAAAGAGGCTCGAGGTCTCTTTTTTCGAGCCAGGACTGTTTGCTGACCCTAGAGGCATGGGTCTCCGCTCTTTGTCAAAAGCTCAAATTGATGAGATCCTGAAGCCAGCTGAGTGCACCATTGTTTCTTCACTGTCGAATGATGATCTGGACTCGTATGTCCTTTCAGAATCTAGCCTCTTTGTGTACCCATACAAAGTCATCATCAAAACTTGTGGGACAACGAAATTGCTTCGCTCAATTCCTGCCATTCTTAAGTTGGCAGAGACTCTCTCACTCGCCGTGAGATCTGTGAGGTACTCTCGTGGGAGCTTCATCTTTCCTGGTGCTCAGCCTTCCCCACATCGTAGCTTCTCGGAGGAAGTAGCTGTCCTTGATGGCCATTTTGGCAAGCTTGGTTTGGCAAGCAGAGCGTATATTATGGGTAGCCCGGACAAATCTCAGAAATGGCATGTTTACTCTGCCTCAGCTGAATTGGCTAGTTTATTCTGGGGAGCACGCCCCTCAGGCCCCATTTACACTCTTGAGATGTGCATGACTGGCTTGGACAGGAAGAAGGCATCTGTGTTTTACAAGACAAATGCAAGTTCAGCTGCTATTATGACCACAGAATCTGGCATCAGGAAGATTCTCCCCCAGTCTGACATCTGTGATTTTGAGTTTGATCCTTGCGGCTACTCCATGAACTCAATTGAAGGGGATGCAATCTCTACCATTCATGTGACACCTGAAGACGGTTTCAGCTACGCCAGCTTTGAAACAGTGGGCTATAACTTTAAGGATGTGAACTTGACCCATCTGCTCGAGAGGGTTCTGGATTGTTTCAAGCCAGCTGAGTTCTCTGTGTCTCTGCATTCCACCACTGCTGCAAGTGATGAACTTGAGTTCCCTCTGGAATTGAGCGGATACTGTTGTGGGTCAACAAACTATGAAGAACTGGGTATGGGTGGTGCTGTCATCTACCACAGCTTTGTCAAGGATGGAGGCTGTCAGTCTCCAAGGTCAATTCTGAAATGCAGCTGGAGCGAGGACGAGAAGGACGAGGAGGAAGTCGAAGAGATAGTTCTGGACAAGAACTAGTGTCTTTCCCTTTTATTTTAGTAAAGAATAAAAACAAATTGTCGTGGGGGTTATGATGATGTAGTAGGGTATTAGTATTTTATGCTCTGTTTTAGTCTCTTATTGTGAATAAATTGGAACTTGCTTAATGAGTAAGGTCCATTGTCATTGACTCCTAGATGCAGGAGTCAGTTTTAAGATGAAGTTTTTATATGATACAGTTTCTTGTGTTAATGACTGTGATCAATGATATATGCAATTTAGCCAGTTTTTATTTGTTGATTAAAGCCTCTTCATATTTTCTCCAAAAAAATAAGTCTCTTTCATATACCGAGGAATTGGCCACTCTTCTCTTATACATTTCCACTGCGGAAGTCTAATACTCAATTTATTCTTCGTTGATTTAGATGGGGACCTTATTCTATTTTTCCTGTGCTAATTGTTGCTTTACAGTTATGGGGAACCAACTCTCTTCTTTCGTAAAGGAAGCATCATCGCATTTATGCTTTTTTCTTTGTTTTAGACATTGTTGGGCTTTTTGCGAGGAATACAGAAATTTCAAATGAACAAGAAAAATCAACCACCAAATTTGACTATAATGTGGAAAAAACCAAAGAACATTAACATATGACTTGGAAGAAATCAATCAACTGGCACCATACATTGCATATGCGTATTTGAATTTGCGTTGTTGGCCCATATTCTATTTTCTTCGAAAGCTAAACATGCCATCCACGCTTGACTAATTGTGACAATAAAGTTTTGATATCAAGCATAAGAAAGATGCTTGACAAAATATAAATTATATTGATCGATGCAACGGATGTTGTGCGTATGTTCTCGCAAAAATTGTCATGGAATCAATTACACTGCTGAAAACAAGTTAAGAAAACAATATCAGGGGCCAAAATTATCGTTAAATATGCCTCTATAACTAATGGCTTAACATTCAGGATAAAAACAATTTGATTCCAGGCTCGTGTTCATACAATGAACGGGGCACTCAGTATGGTTTGAATTTCCTAGCTGCTCTAATCTGCTGTATCCGCTTTTTATCCTGCTCAAATTTACTCTGAAGCATCATGATTTCTGCAAGGACAGACAGACAGATTATTAGTGCTTTCTTTCAGAATTTGCACCATTTTAACCCAACAAGAAAAGATATATTCCCTTCCCATCATGAAAATCTTTTGTTAAAAGAAGCGTGCTGAGAAAGTTAAATGGAAATTGCAGCCAGAAGCACATGGAATATGCCACTGCATACTCATAATGGGAGTGTTTTTCTTTTTCTTCTTTTATTTATGGATTTATTCTTAATAAAACCTATAAAAAAAAATTTGTAGTCTCGGCCAGCTTTCTATTTAAATAAGTAGGTGGTTTTCAGGTGAACATAATACAAACTTCTAGATATAAGATTAACATACCATTCCTCTGAGCTTCTTTCCTCTGGAACCGGTAAAAATCTAGCCCAACATCTGTATTCTTCTTCTTGGCCCTCTTGCTCTCCACAACAGCCTGGGCAACAGAGCCTACTGTAATTCCACTCTCAGCATCCTTGGACTTCTTCCTTCCTTTATGATGCTGTACAAGTTGCCATCCCTCTTCTGCAGAACGTTCTTCCCTTTCTTTTCTTTCCTGTACATTCGACAACAAAGAGAATGAGAACTAAATGAGTCACTACAAGATACTGGAACAGAAAACGAACGGCTTAATTTAAGAATATGTAAAGATAGACTTTACTAGAGATGTAGGTGAATTTATACACATTGGATCAGACAAATAGTTCATATATGGACTGAATTTGAACAGATGGGTACATACTAACGCACCATAGACCACCTAATGCACTATAATATATATTATATATATAATATTTCTACAGTACATGGACAAGTAAATGAGACATAATTCTTCTTTTTTTTTGGTCAAGAAATGAGACATACTTCTTGAGGAAGATTAAGTATTACGTGGACCAACATTCAAGAGAAGTACAAACAGCAGCAAACCTAATCCATTGAATGTTTAGATGAAACAATATACCTAAGCCGGTGCATTTTACATGCATAAATCTTCTAGTATGTGCACAATGTTGCCAGCATACAACATTGTAACATGGAAGAGGAAATTACCTGTTCCAATTTTGCCTCATGTGCAATAATAAACTCATCAATTCTTTGCTGCAGTACCTTCAATCCAGGTCTATTTTGCTGGTATTCCATAATCCATTCTGTGGATTAAAAATTCTCAGTAAATAACTAAGAAATAAAACATTCTTGTTGCTTAAACTTAAAGAAACAATACCTGGATGGAAAATTAATATCATACATGTTGACATCAGTAAAGAAAATAACTTTTGTTGATTTTAAAATAAGCACAGACCAACAAGTATTTTGGAATCAGTATTTCATACTTTTCATTCCTTTCGGGCTGCCCTCATCCTCAGAGGAGATAAGGTAAACATCATCCTGATTAGATTCTTCTTTCTTTTCCAATGACTTCTTCAATTTTGATGAATCCATATCCCTCCGTTTCTTTTTCTGAGATTTCTTGGATATGCCTACATCAACAACTTTTATTATAGCGAAAATAAAAAGGACTGGTTGCCACCAAATTGTGAAAACTCAGTGACAGAATGTTTCTATTCAAGAATCATACTTGTTATTTCTTTTGAGCAGTCCTCAACCACTGAAGAGAGATGACAGGGTTCACCTTGAACAGCTTCTACTCCCTTTTCCAGTGACTTCCCACCCTCCAAGGAATCACAATCCTTCTTTTTCTTTTTCCTAGCTTTCTTTGACTTACCTATACAATAAAGGGAAAAAAAAATGAACACTCGACCTTTTAAGTACGACTGCTATATAATTTCCATTAGTGACAACTTGCTGACTTGCAGGAATAATAAAACAAAGCAACATTCTTTTAGAATTTCTGGGTTCAGTACCCTTACGATCATCATCATTTAGCACCATTTCAGCATTTCCAGTGTCACCCTGAATTTCGAATTGGCTCTGGTCTTCCACTTCATCATCTAATAAGAAGAAATTGTCTTAATCAAGTTGGAAGCAGAAAAGGATTAAATTGTTGACACCTCAATGGCATTAATGCGTTTTTTTTACAACTTGAGAATAGAAAGAGTAACCTAAGGCTTGAGAAAAAGAAGATGGTAAAATATCTCAAATTGCACATAAAAATATAGCACAGACTGGCAATGACATTGGCAATTTGAAAATGTTCAATATTCACTCCCAATTTTTATTCACCAGGACACCATGAACAGATTACACAAAAACTGAGGTTCATCTGCAAGCATACCTAGTATAATGCTACAACTAAAGCAGCTTACCGTTTAATTCATCAAAACCATTGGTATTAGGGGGATCATCCAAAGCATGATGGTTCTTCACCTTCTTTACTTTTCCTTTCCTCAGTTTCTTTGTCTTTTTCTTGTCACTGGCCGTTTTGGCCGAGTTGTCTAAGTGAAACAAACAAAGCAAACCACGGGTTTCATTGCAAATGCTAAATTGTGACGTAAGTATTTAATATGTAACAAAACAAGAAGTCCAATTTACCTTCATTAGAGATCTGAGCAATTTTTCCGAACTCACCATTGTTTTCCTTCTCTCTTTTTCTCTTTCTCATCTCTGAAGGTCCCAACTTTTTATCTGGAAACAATTAAACAGAATAACAACTTGTTTTTACTCTTCTCACGATAAAACCATAGAGCAACAATTCATTTTTCCGGCCAAATTTTTAAGTGTTTTTGTCAACATAATGAACACCAATTACCCACATCATATTTTGAGCAATGCACAATCATGCACAGATAGAAAAACTCAATAATTTCGTCATCACTTATCATCAAGATTGTTACTGAAGCAAGCATTTTCCCACACACATAGCGTGCATATAGAAATCTAATACCTCCGGCAATTCCCTTAGGAATGTCGATTACACACATTCATTGATTGGTTTTTGTTCAAAAATTCAAATCCTTTCCCTACTATCTTCAAAGAACATAATCAGAAGCATTAAAGTCAATTCAAACAGCAAAAGGAATCGAAAACGAAACTAGAATCGAAGTGCAAAAGATTAAAGCTACGAACCCTTCTCAACAGGCTCCAAATTTATCTGGGAAAGCTCCTTGTTCTTCTTGGTCTTCTTTTTGTCCTTCAGTCCCATCTTCTCTCTAAGTAAATAGCTCAAGTACAGCACTGAGATTACCTTATCTTTCTATCCCAAACTTTACTTGAAACCAATGCAGAACAAGAAGAACAATTGGGTTTCTCAAGCAGAGCGAAACGACCAAAAGGGTGATAGCAAGTTCGGAACTTGATGCTTCAATCGGAGCGACTAAACCCAAAAAGAAAAATCGAGAGGCTGCTATGGAGGAAGAGGGGTTTTGAGTCTGTCTTCAAGGCTTAGGGTGAAATTCATTTTTTTCCCGGGGGTTAAGTGTGTAATTTTATGTTCGTATTTTATATTTTGAAAATTTAAGGGGGTACCCAGATCTCTTTAATATTCACATTCTTGTCCCGATATTTTTCTATTCTCACTTAAGTACCAAAGTAAACCGATATCTAGGCAGTGGCACATGTTGCGGCGGTCATCGTTTATTGGATGGATTCGAAGGTTATGGACACGGTTAGAAGCTTGGGGACGAAGAAAACAATACTGGTCCACCAAATTTTGATCGGATGAATTGCGTTCTGACTTGTCGGGTGGCAAGAAACTACAAACTTTTTACAATCTATTAATGCTAGCTCAACGTTGTCATTGTTGATTGCATAAACAGTTTATGGGCACATGTAATTGTACGTGTGTTGTTGAGATAAACAAAATGACTATAATCTATCGTTGAACGATGATTAGACAATAAAGTTCTGATCTAATTTGGTTTGAGTTAGTAAATTTTGAGTTGAGAACGTACAAATAACGTTTTAATTAGTTAGCCTTGTATGTAATGAACTCAATTATTTATTGATTTGGCTTCAAAACGTAAGTTGAAAAATTATCAACTAAAGAAGATGTCACTAAAGATTAGAGTGCAAGTTATAACATAGACACCTTTTATTACATGTTTTGATCACTCATTCGGATTAGCTTGATCGAAAAATGGTGTTTGTCAATCAATGAATCATAAAGAGAGAACAATGTCTTTGGAGATCTTGTATAGTTCTCCACAGTAAAACTATATATTATCAATTTACCATAAGATATTCTGCTCAAAATGCATGTGGTACCTTAGATATTTTCTGGAAAGGTAATTTCCTTTTTACCATAATGCGTCAAAATACGAAGATAATTTACTTTAAGATGCAATTCTGGCCGGTCAAATTGTCCCACATGAGATACGTGTTGGGTCAAAACGAAGGGGAAGACGAAACACCTGCCACTCACCGCCGCGTAGCACAACTCGTGTCGAGCATTCAGCTGGTTCCCACTGCTATATAAACCCTAACCCAGTTGAGAGGTATACATCAGAAGCAAGTTGAATTCCAAATCGATCCAAGCAAACACAGTTAAATATCTCTCAAGTGTTGTAGATTTTCCAAGAAGAAAATGGATAACTCACAGAAGGCGAGCTACAAGGCTGGTGAGGCCAAGGGCCAAACTCAGGTATATATATACTCGATATCTCAGATAGCTAGCTGGTTTTTGTTTTCTGTTTCTTATTTTCATTGTGTTTGAATTTTGATTGTTAACAGGAGAAGGCCAGCACCATGACGGACAAAGCCGGAAATGTGGCCCAGTCCGCCAAGGAAACGACGCAGAATGCCGGCCAACAGGTGCAGGGAAAGGCTCAGGGAGCAGCTGAGGCCGTCAAGAACACTACTGGCATGAACAAATGATTAATTGAAGTTAGCTATGCCTCTTTGAATATTGCATGTTTAAGCTTTTGTTTTTTGTTAGTTTTTGTTTATAAAGAAGATCGAAGTTGTAGTCCTCTTGGATCGAGCTCTAGAGTTCTTTTCATTTGGTGTGTGTTATTAGTTCACACTCCCACTTTGATTTGGTTCTTGTTCAGTAATTTGCTTTGTTCACTTCTTAATTTCCCCCTTTGGATAAGGACGAGAGCTTTCTGTCAGTTGTAGTTCTCATCTTATTTGATGATAAAGTAATGAACAAATATTGTTGCTGAATATCTGACCATTCCCAAGAGTTACTTGCATAGATTTGATAGCAAATTAATCACTGAAAAAGCAAGATATATACAAATTAATTTGTTATATAATTAAGAGAATTTCATAACTGAAAGAAAATATGTACAAAGTAATTAATAAGAAAATTAATTGCAAGTATGAAGATTGTATGAACTGGAACCAAAAATCTACGTACCCATAAAAAAGAAGATAAAAACCAACGGTGTTTGTTTGAAATATTTTTTTGGATGAAATATTTTTAATTTTCATAGATTGTTTGGATGAAATATTTTTAATTTTTATAGATTGATTGGATAAGAAAGTCAAACGCTGAAATTCAACAAGAAATATAATCTTGCCCCGATATTTTTCTATTCTCACTTGGAGTACCAAAGAAAAACCGATATCTAGGCAACGGTACATGTATGCGGCGGTCATCGTTTATTGGCTGGACTGGAGGGTTATGGATACAGTACTTAAAACCTTAGGGATGAAGAAAACATTACTAATTTACTAGTTCACCAAATGAGTTCCGCGCCGACTTGTCGAGTCGCAACTCGCAAGAAACTACGAGCTTTTCTACCGTTCTACCGACTATTCGTGCTTAATGTATGTTGTTATTGTTGATTGCATAAACAGTTTATAGGCACATGCATGCAATTGTACGTGTGTCGTTGAGACAAATAAAACGACTCTAATCTATTATTGAATGATGATTAAACAACGAAGGTTTGATTTAGTCTTGCTTGACCGCTTGAATTAATAAGTTTTGTGTTGGGACGAACAATAGCGTTTTAGTTAGCCTTGTATGTAATTAATATCATCATTAATTGTGTTTTAGTTAGCCTTGTATGTAATTAATTTCATCATTAATTGATTTGGCTTCAAAACGTACGTTGAAATGAGATGTCACTAAAGGTTAGAGTGCTAGTTATAACATAAACACCTTTTATTACATGTTTTGATCACTCATTTGGATTGCTTGATCGAAAAATGGTGTTTGTCAATCAAAACATGTACGTAGAGAATAGGAAGAATGATCACTTTAGTCACTGAACTTTGCCAGATTTGGCACTTTGGTCACTTGATTTTCGAAAATATCACTTTAGTCACTGAACTACTACACCTTCTATCACTTTAGTACTTCCGTTAGTTTTTTCCGTTAAAACAACATCTCTCCGTTAAATTCAAAGGTATTTTAGGGATGTAAGACCAAAAAATCATTTATCTGACTCACCTTCCATCAACCCAAATTTTCCTCAATTTTTGACTAAATTTCCCTCGGATTTCACCCATTTTTGTCTACCCACCCGTTTAGGGCATTTTGAGATCAACATTCACTATCTTGAATGCAAATAATTCTTAACAAGATGTTTGCAATAACTGCAAGTTCAAAAATGATTTTTTGGTCTTACATTCCTAAAATACCCCTGAATTTAACGGAGAGATATCGTTTTAACGGAAAAAACTAACGAAAGTACTAAAGTGATAGACGGTGTAATAGTTCAGTGATTAAAGTGATATTTTTGAAAGTTCAGTAATCAAAGTGTCAAATCTGGCAAAGTACAGTGACCAATTCTCCCTATAAAATATCTGCATGTGGCACCTTTGTTGTTTAATCATGGTTCAATGTCTTTATTACATGTGTTTGCTTAGATCGATCTGGAATCATAAAGAGAGAACCATTTTTTTACAGATCTTGTATAGTTCTCCACAATAAAACTATAAATTACCATAAGATATTTTGCTCAAAATGCATGCGGTACTTTAGATATTTGCTGGAAAGGTAATTTCCTTTTTACCAGAATGCGTCAAAACGCTCAAAATACGAAGATAATTAACTTTAAGATGCTTAATTCTGGCCGGTCAAATGGTCCCACATGAAACACGTGTTGGCTCAAAACGAAGGGGAGACAAAACACCAGCCATTCACCGCCACGTAGCACAACACGTGTCGAGCATTCAGCTGGTTCCCAGTGCTATATAAACCCTAACCCAGTTGAGAGATATTCATCAAAAGCAAGTTGAATTCCAGATCGATCTAAGCAAACACAGTTAAATATCTCTCAAGTGTCGTAGATTTTCCAAGAAGAAAATGGATAACTCACAGAAGGCGAGCTACAACGCTGGTGTGGCCAAGGGCCAAACTCAGGTATATACACTCGACCTCAGCCTATAATATCAGCTAGCTGGTTTTTGTTTTCTGTTTCTTATTTTCATTGTGTTTGAATTTTGATTGTTAACAGGAGAAGGCCAGCACCGTGATGGACAAGGCAGGAAATGCGGCCAACTCCGCCAAGGAATCGATACTGTATGCCGGCCAACAGGTGCAGGCAACGGCTGTGGGAGCAGCTGAGGCCGTCAAGAACGCTACTGGCATGAACAAGTGATTGAAGTTGGCTATGCCTCTTGATATGCATGTTTAAGCTTTTTTAGTTTTTGTTTATTAAGAAGAGAAGTTTTAGTCCTCTCAGATCGAGCTCTAGAGTTCTTCTCATTAATTTGGTGTGTGTAATTAGTTCACACTCCCACTTTGATTTGGTTCTTGCTCAGTTCCTTTGTTTTGTTCTCTTCTTTCCCCCTTAGGATAAGGAAGAGGTCGGAGCTTGAGATCGGAGCTTTCTGTCGGTTATAGTTATCTTATTTGATGATTAAGTAATGAACAAAAATTGTTGCTGAATATATGTATGACCATTACCAACAGTTACTTGCATAGATTTGATAGCAATTAATCACTAAAAATACAAGATATATACAAATTTGTTAAGAAAATTTCATAACGTACTGAAAGAAAATATGTACAAAGTAGGAAAATTAATTGCAAGTATGAAGATTGTATGACCTGGAACCAAAAATCTACCCAAAAAAATAAGATAAAAATACAAGTTAGTCTCGTAAAACCAAAATAATTATTCAAATAACGCATATTTCATGAATTCATAACCGAAGCCAATACAGATTAACTAATTAAGTGGCTTTCCCAGATTAAAAAGTTTCCCCTGATCTGCTTCTGCTCCTTCTATCAAATTACCATATTTTTTTCAGAGAAATCAGGCTTCCGGTATAACTAAAGATCTTGGAAACAAAATTCACTTCAACTCTTCCAGTTCCACAGTACCCCAAGCAAGATTGTAATAGAGCACACCCACAATACCTAGCTCTTCTGCTACTAGAGTCGTCAACAAGAATAAAACAATTGAGAGGCCACCATTTATAACAAGGATTAATTACAATTTACCTTTCGAATTATAGGGGCGTTTTCAATTTCATACCCAAGTTTTAAATTTTGTCGTTAACATACCTTAATTTAACTCCATTAGACGATTTCATACCCTCGTTACAAATTCTGTTAAAAAAAACTGTTAACTGATGTCGTGGTTAGTTAACCGCTGATGTGTCCGTTATTTGCATATGTGGCACCACTTGGTCCCACTAAATAAAAATGCCACATGGATAAACAATTAAAAAAGATTTCATATACCCTTTATGAAAATCTACAAACCCAAATCTCCCAGACTCCCACACTGATAGCCCATCTCGTCGCCCTCACACCCTTTCCCCAAATATTCAACCAGATTATACACATATCAATATATCTGATTAGTGAGTTCCTAATGCAATATCACCAATTTCAAAAGACTGATACATCTACAAGTCACCAGAGAGTGAGTACAAAACCCAGATTTCAGCTTTGGAACCCAGATTCTTTTTTGTTTTTTTTTGGTCTGGGGAAAACCCAGATCCAAAACACACAAAAATCACAAACTATACTACCAAAACCAATATATCTCAAACTGCTCTCCAACTGAGGAAATTATGTACCGTAAGAAAAATCTCGGAGGAGGTCATGATATCAAAAGAGTCCGAATTAAAATCTCTCACCCTCTTCTCCTTCATCGTCAGCTTCTGAGTACTCTTGTGACTCGTCTACAAGGTCTAGCTCTGTCACCGATGACGAAGAGATCAAACTCCTCCAACAAGAAGTACCCATCACCGACGTGGTTACGGACAGTCGGATCGTAGAACCGCCATGGGTATCTGATTCGGAGTCGCCATCGTCGTTATGTAAGCTTTCTCCATCGATGCCGATCTAACAGTACAGATCGGTGTGTATGAGAACGCGCTAGACATCTGAGAATTTAAATTGTTTTTAGAGGGTGATTGAAGGAGAGGGAAACTGAGCAGAGTGATGGACATGATTGTAGAGATTAGAGAAACACGAAAGGCTCTCGATTTTGGGATGATAAGTTTTGTTTCAATTTCTTAAATTTTAATTATATTTTCCTGTTGTTTGGGTTTAACGATTTTCTCTGTTTTTAAAATAGGTAACAGTTTTTTAATTGTTTATCCACGTATGCATATAACGGACACATCAGCGGTTACCTGTCCACATCATGAGTCAACAGATTTTTTTAATGAAATTTTTAACGAGGGTATGAAATTGTCTAACGGAGCTAAGTTAAGATATGTTAACGACAAAATTTAAAACTTGGGTATGAAATTGAAACGCTCCTATAGTTCAGAGGGTAAATTATAATTAATCCTTAGAACAAGTTCAGCAGTGGCTTTTGGACCGGTTGCCATGTCAATCTAGCCCCAAAAATGCAAAAAACTACTTCCAGCGATTGACAGAAGACCAGGCAACAAGTCACTTGGGGCAATCGATTGGTCTCTTTGTTCCCAAGCTTGAGACTGGTTGCCAGCATGGCAAGCTGCTGCACATGGTTGACATTAATTGCCAAGCTCCAATGGTAGGTTGCACATGGCCAGCTGGCAAGGAGCCCTTGGCCCTCATGATGTAAGGCAAATGAAATGGTTAATTATAGCCATTAGATTTGCATATAATTAGAATGGACGGTTCCCATTAGTTGCAAATGTGCAAGAGGTGAAAAAAATCCCAAAAAATATAAACAATTTCTAAAAATACCTACAATTATTTTTTTACTTCCCACACCCAAAATTTTCATTTCATTGCAAAATCACTCCCTCTCTAACAAAATCTATCTTTCATTGATGTTTATTTATATTATATCTTTAATATTTGCAATAAAATAAATGCTTAGAAATTAGAATAATACAAAAAAAAAATTGTGATTCTGACCCTGACCCAACGGGTGGAAGCAACCATCAAAAAGTCAGTGAACAGTGCCTGACCCAGTGCTCCAGCGACCTTGACCCTGACCCAGGGTGAACTTGCTCTTATAACAATGAGATGGACCGAGATCGAGTTTTATGTTGTAATCCTTCGCCCATTCTTTATGATCATAACTTTTCAACACCCACACCTCAACTTCGGCAACTGATCAATACCGAAGTAGCATCAACAATGGCGATAGATCCTCTCAAATTAAGCAAGTGAAGAACCCTATTTTTGGAGGGTAAGTCGGGAGGAGGAGTCCATATGAACTTCTCCTCATTGAAGTCGAAATATAGTATTCGTTGTCCAATCAACCAATGTGTGTTTCCATATATATGCAAATGCATTCTGCTTACTTAAACCACAAGGAGGAACTGCGGGTATTCATCGCCACGAGCTTGTCCCCAATACAAGAACTTGGGTCAATTATGAATGGGAATGGCTAGAATCAATCCCGAAAATGATGTTACAAATCTTGTAGATGCTGGTAGTGGCAGGACAGTGCATTAACATTAGATGGTGGGAGCTCTAGAGCTTCTCCCCTAAGAGGATTGCATAATAGGGCTGGACATTCGAATGAACTACGAGTCCTTAAAGCAAAGCAAGCCGCAAGAAACAAACTCTAGCTCATATTTAGTTTCAATGGACAAAATGTCTGAAAAGAAACTGTCATCTTCGCTTGTTGCCATTGTATTTCGAGCCTCGCAAGTCGCAACATCCCTAATCTGGAATATTTGGATGGAGACCTAGAAAAAACCATAGCTTGAGGCGGCTCCTCAATCATATTGGTGTGGTGAAGATGCATTGCAGCAAGAGCTAGAGGGGTTGTTGACTAGCTTATAGAAAATCTTAGAGACTCACTGGAAACGAAAAAGAGATTTTGCTGGCAGTCGAGAAAGGATGTTGAGGAGGGTTTCAGACTTTCAGTAGGGAGGTCCTCGGAGCCGTAGCTGCCGCTGGACATTCCCTTGGTCCTTGCAATCTCCATAGTTCTACTTAATCAAACATGTTAAAGATTCAATAATTAACTACGTGCTTTGAATGGTTTTTATTCATCAAAGTATAAACAATTATTTAAAAATTTCTATGGCTTCAATACAAATTAAAGATTCATGTTTGACAAAGGATAACTTTCTTAAAATACAAAAAGAAAAGAAAAGAAGACGCAAAACATTAGATATACGTACATTAACTATTTGAAATATATTACTGCTATACCTAAACCCTAAACCTTAGATTCAAATTACTTGAGAGGAGATCATTGAAATTAAGGTTTGAACTTTAAATCCAGGAAGTACGACGAAGATCAGAAGTACTTCTTAATACATGCAACAAAACCTAGCTTTTTGTTTTGCATACATAGTTACCAACACTCACATCTGGTAATTAAAGCCCCGGCCAATTTTACTTCTATAAATTAAGTACTTGTAATTAATTCTCTTAATTGTAACCGTCAGAGGTTGCGTACCTTTTTTTAGGTTGCCTACCACAGTTTCCCAGCAACTGCCGGACTAATCTGTTGGTCGACCCGGGTCGCACACCTGGCCTGGTGGGTGAGTCTCCCAGCAGGGGTAACTGCATACACAAGGAATCAAACCCGAGACCTTGTTTAAGCGGAACCGAGCTGCTTACCACTCGGACCAACCCCCATTGGTAGAGGTTGCGTACCTTGAATCAGCATGTAAAGGAACTTAGGGTTGGAAGAGACACGTCTGATGGTTCTGTCTCTAGGGTTGGAGAGTCGATCGGCTTTATACAAAGATGTTGATGATCCTTTCCTTGATCGATCCTGATGAAAACAATATTATCCGTAATTAAGGAGATCAGGAAATATCATCTCTAATATGTTCTGCACGGCCCAATAAACTTGAATTGGGTTTTCACATATGGGCATCTCCTTATCTCAGAAACTGAAAACTATGTTATTAATCTATATTATTATTCAAGAAAACACTCAATAAAAAAATTATATAAGAGAAGAGAAGTTGATCATAACCGAATTTTTTTAATGTAAATGTCCTTTATAAATTAAAATACTTTGGAAACCAAATTAGTCAAATCATAAATAACAGAAAAATAAAAAATAAAAGAAAAACACCATAACTATTCGATGAGGAATAAATTTTTCAATGTGACCGTTATTTCATGTGATCGACATTGTGACATGTTACTGTGATTGGATCACATCTCTGTTAAGATAACAAAAGGTCAATGGTATGCTCTGCTTGAGCTAACCACCTCTATTATATTCCAGCCCACATCACCCACCTTCTTTGAGGGAGAAATTATTGGGTGGTCCGGGACTACCACGTGTCCATGGTTCCTGGCCACCTGATTGGTCCATTCGAATAAAATAAAATAAAATATTATATAAAAGATTAATTTATATATATAATATTAATTAATGGACCATTAGAATTCATCCGGACCACCATAAAGGTATGGTCGGGTACACCCAATAATTTCTCTCTTTGAGGTAACCACATTTATCCCACACGCATAGGGTGTGTAATATTTATAGTTAAATATTAATTGTAACTTGCAACAATAAATATATGAGTTCCAATTTGGAAACAGTAAAATAGTCAAATCATAAATAATATATAAATAAAAATAAAAGAAAAACACAATAACTGTTCGATGAGGAATAAATTTTTCAGTGTGACCGTTATTCCATGTGACATTGTGATGGGTTACTGTGATTGGATCACGATAACAAATGGTCAATGGTTTGCTCTGCTTGAGCTAACCACCTCTATTATATTCCAGCCCACATCACCCACATTTTTTGAGACACGCATAGGGTGTGTAATATTTCTAGTTAAATATTAATCGTAACTTGCAACAATAAATATATGAGTCCCAATTTGGCGCCCAATCCAACACATGTACGTACTAAGGTACAGTATTTCAAATTTTAGTTTTTTCATGATTTTCAAAACTTAGATCATCTCTAACAACTTTTCTGAAATATCTTAATTAATTAAGTTGCCAGAATGTGTTCTATTCATAGGATAACGAACTCTTCCTTCTTGAATGCGAAAGAAAGTATCCGCCACCGATCAATCAACCAGAGAATGCATTTTTCCATACGAGGTAGTCAACAGAAGAGAATAATTAGGCTATATTGTTGTAGATTGACTTCCACGTGTCGAGCACAGCAATTACAGCAACTGCAATTACTTTGAATGAGAAACAGGCTTGGCCAAAGGAATAGCCTGAAGTACCTGAAAGTGACTTCCACATGACAGTACGTACACGTGTCGAGCACCCGTTTGACTGTGAATGCTATATAAAGCAGTCTCATATGGTGAGATATCCATCATCAGGGAATTGAATTGGACATTGAGCAATACAGTTGATCGATTATCTCTCAGTACGTACGTGTTCTAAATTTTCAAGAAACGCAAGAAGATATGGCTGACAACTCACAGAAGATGAGCTACCACGCTGGTGAGGCCAAGGGCCAAGCTCAGGTACTCTACTCGATCAGTCAACCTAAGAGAATGATTAATTAGGGTTTTGTTTTTGTGTCTGTGTATCTGTTTATGGTTTTGATTGCGTTGAATATTGATGATGAATAGGAGAAGGCCAACACAATGATGGACAAGGCCGGGAATGCGGCGCAATCCGCTAAGGAATCGATGCAGAATGCTGGTCAACAGGTGCAGGCGAAGGCACAGGGAGCTGCTGAGGCTGTCAAGAATGCAACTGGCATGAACAATTGATCAAAGCTGAAAATAATATGCCTGGCTAGCTAGCTAGCTGTTTTCAGGCAACTTCTTTTTTTTATTTGTTCTCGTTTATAAAGAAGAGAGCTCTAGTCCTCTAGAGTACTTTATAAAAGCCTTCTTCTTTCTTTCATGTTATGTGTTGAATTTAGAATTCTCTCATCTTTTACGTACATCGATCGTTTTAAGCCCATTACATGCAGTTCATAATTATATGAGGAAAATTTGTGGCTAAAGCCGGCGCGGTGATCTTCCTCAACAAGTACAATACAAACTAAACCATATATATATAACTAACAAATGATATATAGATTAATGGTGGCAATATATGTTCTAACCATTCCAAGACAAGCAAATTTGCTTGGCGCCCCCCGAAGAAATAAGTGGGCAATATATGTTCTAACCATTCCACAACAATTATCAAATATTTTTTTTATCTTTTAAGTTCCGAACATGACTTCTTTTATATAAAAGTGAAGAAATAAAAAATAAAAAAAGTACTTCGGAAGAACCTTCCCGACAACCAATTTGTCGGGAAAGTTATTCACCTCCCTTTAAAAAAAAATATTAGATTTTCTTAAAATGTGACGCACTCAAAGAAAGTGGGCATGTTTAATTTAACTATTCAAAAACCCAAAACAATTATCAAAACCTTCAATTATCTCTTAAGTTCCGGAAATGACTTCCTTTAATTAAAAGTAAAGAAATAAAAATAAAATTATTTGAGAAGGACTTGTCCCAACGAATAATTCGTCGCTAAAGGTATTCACCCTTTTTTTTTTCTTCTTAAAATATGAAGCTCACCAACAAATTGGGCAATATTCTAATCATTTCAAAGCAATTTTCCAAACCTCCCTTATATCTTAACCCTCGGAAATGATCGACTTTCTTGATTTCAAAGTAAAAAAATAAACAAAAATAAATAAAAGTACTTGGGAGTTGGGAAGGTCTTTGCCCAACAACTAATTCGTTGGCAAAAGGTTGAAGATCCCCTATTTTTTATTTGATTTTCTTAAAATGTGACGCACCCGAAGAAAGTGTGCAATGTTCTAACCATTCCAAAACAATTATCAAAACATCCCTTCATCTCTTAAGTTCCATAAATGACTTCCTTTATTTTAAATTAAAGAAATAAAAATAAAACTACTTTGCAAGGACTTCTCTCGGCAAATGATTCGTCGCTAACGGTGTCCCCCCGTATTATATATAAATTTTCTTAAAATGTGACGCCCACAGAGAAATTGGCAATGTACTAATCATTCCAAAATAATTTTTCAAACCCCTCTTTATCTCTTAAGTCCCATAAATGACTTCCTTATTTTAAAAGTAAAAAAAATAAACAAAAATAAATGAAAGTACTTGTGAAGGATTTGTCCCGACGAATAATTCGTTGGGAAAAGTGTTCACCCCTATTTTTTATTTTAATTTAATTTTCATAAAATGTCACGCCATCAAAGAAAGTGGACGAGGTTTTAACCATTCCAAAACAATTATGAAAACCTCCCCTTATACCTTAAGTTCCAAAAATGACATTCTTTATTTAAAAGTAAATAAATAAAAATAAAAAATAATAATATTTGAGAAAGACTTGTGCCGACGAATAAGCCGTCGCTAAATGTGTTCATCTCTATTTTATATATGATTAAATTTAGTTTACCCCCTGAACTTTACACCAAACATCATGTTAGTTCTTGAATTTATAAATTAATCATAAACACCCCTATATTCTTCAATTTAATCAGTTTAATCTCTCTGTCAGTGACGTGACATGCCCAATCATCAAAGTCAGGGCTAAATTTTAGGACCGTATGCAATAAGGCAGGGCTAAAATTTAACCCTTTGAATATTTTATCATTTGACATTATCTTTTCCAAATTTATGAAAAAATTCTAGTATATGTTGACGTATCTCATACGTACAATTACCACATTTAGGACTTAATTACTCAAACGATAACCTATTTACTATAATAATGAATTTATTTACCTTAACGAGAGATTTTTTCTTAGTCATGAGTTGTCGAAGTGATAGTATGAGGTTTTTATCACTAGCAAAGTTTAAACTTTGGTGTACATGCACATAAAAGTACATGGCAAACTTTCAAAAGTGATTAATAAGATACATGAACTTCCAAAAATGATAAATTGGGGTTCAATGTAAAAGGTCATGTTTCTTTTATGGGGCATAATCGAAGACTTGGAGAGTTGGAGTTTAGTTTCTACAAAAAGAAATTTACTTTTTGGGGTTAAAAAAACTTTACCATTTCGTTTTTACTAAACCCGTTGCTAGCTAAAATACCCTGATCTATCTCAGACGCAGTCTCACAGAAAACCCTAATCAGCTATGAGACACCCATGGCAGCGTATGCTTCTTCTCCGAGCTCACCTCCGTTCTTCGCCTCATGTGTTAGCACAGTCTTCTTACTCTCAGGTACACTCCCAATCGAATCTCACTTCACTCTTCCACACTGACACTCTCCGCCCAAAGTTTCTAAATTCACATCTCATAAACCCTAGAAATCCCATTTCACGCAACCTCTCATCTGAACCAGCACTTGAGGTTAAAGACTCTGATCACGGAGTTATAGCTGATATTTTCTCTAGACCTAGGGATGTGGATGATATTAGGAAAGACTTGGAATTGAACAATGTAGTGATTAGCCATGAGTTTGTTTTGAGTGTTTTAAGGAGCCTAGAATCGAGCCCTGATGTTGCGAGGAGGTTTTTCGATTGGGTTTTGTCATGTGAAGGTGAGAGATTGAGCTCCAAGTCTTATAATTCGATGCTGAGTAATTTGGGTGTTAATGGGTCTGTGAAGGAATTTTGGGATTTGGTTGATGTTATGAAGAAAAAAGGGTATGGTGTAAGGAATTGGGTTCATGATAGAGTTTTAGAAAAATTTGACAAGGATGGGTTGAAGGGTGATGCTGAGAAATTGAGAGTGGTGTTTGCATCAGGGTCTACTGACAATTCCATAGAGAAGGTTTGTTCAAGGGTGTGTAAGATTGTTAGAAATGAGGTGTGGAGTGATGATGTTGAGAGGCAAATAAGGGATTTGAATGTGGTATTTTCTAGCGATTTGGTTAAAATGGTGTTGGAAAATCTTGGTACAGAGCCAACAAAAGCACTGATATTTTTTCGGTGGATGGAGGAGGCTGAGTTGTTGAAGCATGATCAACAGACTTATAATGCTGTTGCAAGGGTATTGGGAAGGGAAGACTGCATGGATAGGTTTTGGAAAGTAGTTGATGACATGAGGAGCAATGTGTATGAATTGGAGTTGGAGACATATGTTAAGGTTTTAGGGAGGTTTTGCAAGAGAAAATTGATCAAGGATGCTGTGGACTTGTATGAGTTTGCAATGGCCGGTACAAATAAGCCTTCGGCGGATTGTTGTACCTTTCTGTTGAAGAAAATAGTGGTGGGTAAGGAGCTGGACATGGGTCTATTTTCTAGGGTTGTGAGTATTTATACAGAGAGTGGGAATGTGTTGACAAATTCAATGCTCAATGCAGTCCTCAAGTCTCTGACCAGTGTTGGTAGACATGGAGAGTGCGATAAGGTTTTCAAAGCAATGGAGGGAGGTGGGCTTGTATCTAGTGGTAGTTTACAGAGGAAAGTTGCATTCCGGCTTGGTAGTGCTGGTAAAGAGGATGAGGCAAGTGAATTTATTAATATTATGGAAGTGTTTGGCACCGATCCAGGCTACAAGGCATGGTCATCCTTAATTGAGGGATATTGTGTTGCTGGTGATCTTGACAAGGCCTCTGATTGTTTCCAAAAGATGATTGAAAGAGAGGGGCTTGCCTCTGCGGGTTATGCTTTTGAATTGATAGTAAATGCATATTGCAGAAAGAACAGGGTATCTGATGCATACAAGTTTGTCTCTGATTTGGTCAGCAAAAGGCAGCTCAAGCCATGGCAGACTACATACAAACTGTTGATTAGCAAGTTATTAGTTCAGGGTGAATTTAGAGATGCTCTGCATGTTCTGGGTCTGATGAAAAATGATGGATTTCCTCCTTTTATTGATCCATTCATCAAGCATGTATCAAAGTCCGGAACTGGTGATGACGCTATAGCTTTTCTCAAGGTGATGGCTTCAAAAGAATTTCCATCCACCATTGTGTTTCTCCGAGTATTTGAAGCTTATTTCAAAGCTGGACGACATAGCGAAGCACAAAATTTCCTTTCCTTATGCCCGGGCTTCATCCGTAATCATCCTGATGTTTTGAATTTATTCTGTCGTGTTAAATCTGGAGAAGCTGCTGTAACCACTGTGGTTGCTGCTTAGGCTTTATTAGAATGTATTTTGTATTGTATTTCACAGTTCAATGCACTAGAGCAGCATTTGTTCTAAGAATTTTGATTGAATATCTTCTTTGCTCCTCTATTGATATTAATGATTATTGGAGTACAATCAGCTTTGGTTTGGATAGTATAGTCCTTGCCACTGTTGGTAATAATTACCATTGTAGTTTTATCAACACTTTTACTGATGGAAATAAACACTCGAGGTATTCAAGTTTTCAGAGGCTCTCTCTTGTTTTGGTTCTTCCTTTTTCTTGTTGAATGGCATTTCAAGTGTTTGTTGAATGAACAGATTGCTGATGGGATGATATATCTAATGTGCCGCAGTGGTCTACTGTAAGATCCTCTTTGGGTCTATTTATGTTGAATGTTTACCTCTTATGATAGCTCTTTAGTGAGTAGCCCCTATAGTTTCCAGAAGTACTTTCTAGAAAAGATAGAAGCACATTAGGAAGCTTTTAGTCCTCTCTAAGTGGTTGCTGGAGAAGGATTGATTTACTGTGGCAAATTTTATATAGGTTCAGGAAATCAGGAGCAAAGATGCCAGACTCATAAACTTCTTCTCTAGAGTTATCTAGTAACATATTTCCTTGAAACATGGTGTAAGATAACTAGAATTGAATCAGTTCTGGTTTCAAGTTTTACCAAATATATGGTGTGTGTGTGTGTGTAATGGCACTTGCCCACAGTTTCAACTGAGTTGATCTCAACTAATCTTCCTTCCAAATTTCTTGGTATGTACTTTTTTTCGAACATTGAGCTGCTGTTTGCTACCATGATGTCAATTTCTTAGGATATTATCTGGAAACGGATACCATGCTATGCAATTTGAATGACTAGTTGTTTATATCACGTTCTGGATTAGCCTTTCCCTTACAGTATTGTTCGACTCCAATAAATATAAGTTTTGGTACCAAGTTGAGAGGTCAAGGACAGAATTTCTCACTTCTTTCCTCGTCGTTTTTCTTTTGTTATAAGCACTTATTACATTATCAACTGTTTGTACTGGAATATCCTGCAATTCGAACAGAGTTTGCTCAGTGCTTGTTACGAATTTTGATTGTGTTGCAGTCTCATAAGATGAGTAGACTACTATTATATATGACACCGAGTCCTGGGTAATACTTATCTACATTCTTCACACCAATGTTAACATTGCCTCTGTCATGCATGCAAACATAACAGGCGTTCGGTAATACTTATGACAGTGAAAAAAAAAAACCTGGCGATCAATATTGGTCTGAAAAATTCATTAGTTACTCTGCCTAGTTTGTCCTCTGTTCTTAACCTTCTTGTTAAGCTCTATACCATGTTAAAATTCCATTTTCCCCTTCTTTGGTTTTCGATTTTGTTATGTGATATCATACATTTGGTGCTTCTTTTGTTTCCTTTCGCCTTCAGATTCATTTGCAGAATTCTCTGCTGTGTCATTTTTCGTTGTTCTTATTGCTGAGTTGGGTAAATGGAGCAAAAAAGATTTCTCAGTTGAGGACAGGCATGCCATTCTGGTGGCCAAAATGATAGAATAAGACTTTTCAATGAGCAAAACGTGATGAGAGTGACAGAACATTTGTGTGAGTTAGCACCATTCATATGTGTAATTACTAATTAGTACATTTTGAGTTTATCTTCAGGAAAATATGAGAAATTTTTTGTTGGAGTTTTCTGTTTGAAATCTCCAACCTCTGGTTTGGTCTGGAATGCAGGAAAGAACCAAGACAAGTGATATTCCTACAGACAGTGAGACAAAATGCCATCATGTTGCGATGATTAGTAGCTATTGCTTCCCCACATTCTCGTCTGTGTTTTATATCAAGTTGTATGCAGTAGGGGACCAGAATGATAAACATTTCTTTCTTCGATCTGCAGAAGACTCCAGTAATACAGGCGATGAGGTGGAAGAAATGGCTCGATTCTCTTATTTTTAACTAGTTCATATACAAAGAACAAGTACTTGTTCGCCAACCTAATTTTCCAAGGCATTACCCTGAATGCATCAACGTTTCTTTAGAATAACTAGGAATGTGAATGAACACGCAAGAAAAATATTGTAAAGTGGTATCCCTTGTATGAAAAAATTTATCATCGATCAATTTCCGAACTTTAGAGTTAGAGTGCTTCAGAATCTGATCTCCTAACAGTCCAAAGTTTAAACCTTCCCTCGTTACAAAATTCGAATTTAGCAGACTATCAAAGTGCAATACCAAGCAACTTCAAACAAAGTGACTTGGTAACTTTTTGGGGGGGCAAATTTTCCCACCCAAGAAGAGAAAGAAAGCCAAGGTGGGGTTAAAGTGTTTAACCATGATTGTTTAACAGCTTACACGGTTCTAAAGTGTAAAAAAGGAAGGCATGGGCTAATAGACAGTATAATTTTGGTGAAAAAGGAAAAAAGAGATGGGTGATCACTGATGAATCTGTAAAAGTGTAAAAGATGTTAAAACATCATTTATCACAAACACAAAGTAGAAAAGTTGGGACATGGTGTTCCCTGAACCACCTTTCTCTAATCTATTTGCTCTATTTGGTACCATAATTGTCTTTCATCCTGTGAACATGTTAATCACTTTGGATTTCTTGTGGATGACTGTCCCCACTTCACATTTTCTCGAGGAAATGACCTTCTAGAGCCTAGAGTTAGAGAGGCAACCCAGTTCAGTCCAAAAAGGAACAGTGAGGTACCAGATGAAGATAATTATATCGTCAGAATTGAGAGGGTGACATAGGAAATCTAGCTAGACTACAGTGCAAACATTGTCGTCCGGTAGTCACAACGCCATCGTTTACAGCTTGGATAACTAGGGTATCAAATATGCTCCCATAACTTTCGCCTCTCAGTGTCGGTGTTAGCACAATAGAGTGTTTTCGCTGTAGGTGTTTTTTTTTTATCTCTACGCATTTCACAATTTTTAAAAAATACGATGATAGACAAAAATACACACTAATTGAAAAGGATAGTTTTTGTAGAAGAATGACCGCGAAAATGAAATGTTACACGAGTGAAATTATAATAGGGGTGCAAAGGAGAAAAAAGCTAACTAAAACGAGACAGATTGTTAGTATTCTGCATACGTTCAATCAAGAATTCACGTAATAGACGAATTCTAATTTTATAAAAAACTCCAACAACTTACTTTTTCAAATGAATAAAGGCCCGGGTTAATAAAAACTTATTACAAAGGTTGAAAAATTGTGTAGTAGCAATTCTAAAGTTGAAAATGAGAGGAAAAAAAGAAAAAGAAGATGAGCTTATCACAGGTCGAAACATTTGATGGTCTTTTTTAATGGGAATCATTATTGTAAAAAGAGGCATAAGCTCCCTACTTAAGGCCACACAAAAGATGCCCATTGTCCCTTAAAAGAACTTATTTTGATACCTTAACAGCATTATTACCAGTATTCTCCAGAATATACAACCTTACTAATTAAGATGTTTGTAACACTTAATTATGATATGATCACCATTAATTAGACATTTAGGGCTCATTAATACAAGTGTGAAAGAACATTGTCATCATTTAGTTTACCATTGGATTCTATGACGTTATGAATCTAAAATGTGAAGGGGGAGAACAATGATACCAAGCCAAGGCCAAGGGTAGTGGGTATAAATTTATAAATTTTACTTTCAAAAGTACAAGGTTTTGTGATTGATAGATATAATGGAGACAAGATGGGGTCTAAAACCTGTGAACTAGGCTTGTTTGCTCTGTAATATTGTCATGTACTCAATGGCATAGACTATAGCCAAAGCTCGACAGCATGTGTATCTGTACTTGGTATGTTCAACAAAAGGGTAGAAGAAGAGGGGGATTGGATCGTTTAAAACCTCATTTGCCAAAAAAAAACCTCCATCACCAACTAGTGGAAGAGCAATTATTTCCTCCTTCCATTTATTTTCAAAAATTAAGATCACATTTTTTTTCTTTCTGAAAAACACTTCATTAAACAAAAATCAAGAGATTGCACGTATTTCTTACTGCTTGGCTAACATCTAAATTAAGTGTTTCAAGTGTTATTTTGATACGATTTAAAAAAACTCTACTTGTTGGGATTTGAAGTATGCGTAGTTTGACTTTGTCACCAAGTAATGGCGAAAAGACTATGATTGCCTCATTCGTCCAGCTTGAATCTAATCGTTCAAGTAGGCTGCAAGACTCAACCCAATTAACTAGACAAATTTTAGACACGAATGTAAAACGATTTGATGTTAAATACAAAATACAAAATGTAATTTGATTGAGACCCTTAATCGAATCACAAACATAAAAATCTAGGGCTGATTTTCTTTATCATGCAAATTAATGGTACAAATCTTCTTCAATCAGCATCACAGACCTAAATGTCCATTGCATGCCCAAAGTTATTCAAGTATGTCCTATGATCTTCCATCGAATCCTTTACTCTCCTTTTTTTTTTTGGTGCAAGAATCCTTTTCTCTCTTGATAATGCAATTAGGTGGCCCTTGCTAGCTAGGGTCATCAGGGGGTGATGTTACACACTTACACTACATGCACGAAACTATGAAAGTTTCATGCACTCCACTAAGACAATGCGAAAGCGTGAAGAGCAACAGCCAAATCACATTTTCTGTGCACTTGTCTTTTTTCCTTAGGCTGTTTCTTGCATCAGTATGATACTCCATAGGCCTTGTATCACACTATATCATTGTCAATTTTCTTAAAGAAAAAGGAGATGGAGACAATGGATGGGTTAAAGTTTAATCTTTGGTTTATTATTGGATTCAAAATCTAAGGTTTTATGGTCCTGAGTAAGTGAGAATCTACTTGGTGGGTATACCGTATACCCTTTTTGGGGGTTTGAGGTTGATATGAAGAAAGGGACAATAATGCTTAGCTGCCCTTGATATTACCTACTATGTTCTTTTCTTCTGTTTGGTCAATTACTCAATTTCCATTTGCTTGTTGCTTAGAGCATGTTTGGCTATTTGGTCTCATGGTGATGGACTCCTTAACATCTCTGTCCCACTGTTTCCTCCTCACTTACCTGTGAGGAATTTTGATACATCACATTTTTCTCATAACATGCTTGAATACTTGTAAATCTCTAGATTTGTATAGTCTAGTTTTAAATATTGTAAAAAACTTGGATTATGAAATGCACACAGCAAACATGTGATTGCTAATAACATGTTGTTCTTTCATGTTATCAAAAGTGAAAGATTTTCAATTAATTAGAATAATTACTGGCCATCAAATCTCTAAAATCATTTATAAACCCAGTTTAGGAAATTTGCACGATGAACTTTTAAATGCTAAAAATTTGTGAGTTCAGCCATTTGATTAGAACAATCTCCAATCACATTGCATAAAATCAGGTCTGAATATCACAAGGAAGATACCACATAACATGGAATTAACTCTTTTTTTTTTTGCTTGTTTTAATCATAGAGTGCAATGAAGTCTTGGGTTGCAAGATTAGTGGGATTTGGAGTATTTCTAAAATTTCTCAAAATCTTGGAGACACTACCGTATCACATAATAACTTTCCTAATCAAAATGTTGAGCAACTTGATGGTTTAAGCTGTCCTCATTAGAAGGGTGATTGATTTTTCTTTAAAATTTTTTTTTTTGCTTGTAGCTTGAAATAAAAATGGTATTATTTGTGCTCATCGTTTAGAGGGAGGAGAAGTGTCCTGGAGAAAAGCATTGGGATGTCAGCTTTTGCTTTCCAAAGCTCTCTCTTTTTGAACAAGTTTTGGAGGATGACTGTCTGCTGAAGCTAAAGAATGAGCAAAGCATGTGTGTGATTGTTAGCTGATAGTGGGTTGTGGAATCTATAAAGCATACCCAACATTTCCAGCACAAAAGAGACCAATTTAATATGCACATCTAATTATACAAGTGTCTTTGTGTATAAAAAACCCAAAACAGAACAAAAATACCAACAGAGATCCTCATAGTGTCATAGGTCATTGTGGTGGGTGACCAAATCCACCATCAGTCTCATTGTCTCAAGCCCCAAGTCCTCCTCGAGATTATCACATTCTCATTTTCCTTGAAAATAGAAGAACATGTTTTTGTAACTTTACTGAGTGGCCAAGCTCAGGGAATGTTGGATTCCTCATTAGTCTCTCAAGCAAGGCATGTATTCCCCCAGTTCCACACAAAACACTGACTATCTTGTGCCAAAGATTTGAGAAAAATCCAATAAAGTAACACACATCTCTATGTAAATGACTCATGACCATTACCCAGAAAGAAATTTGGTTCCATTGTAAATTTTGTTGCTTTGATGGAAATTCATTCGTTGTTCAAAAGACCTCAATTTTATCTTTGAAGCTATAAAGTAATGTTTTATCCTAATAATAATGGGGGTCTCACTATTAAATGCGCTCTTCGTATCAGTAAAATCCGGTCTCAAATCATATCCTAAACTCTGAAATTTATGTAAAAGATTTGCAATGTAAATGATAACTAGACCATTTTTGGTGTTTGAGTGTTGTAGCAGCAATGGAATTTTTGAGAGTGACCTTTCTATGCAAATGCATGACTAACAGACTCTCGTGAATTTCCTATTCTCTCCTCGAGTCCTTGCCTTACTTTTGAATTAGAGGCTATTATATAATTGTATATTTTTCTTCAGGGCCTCATGACTCAATGACAGGCATGCTCAGCTCTTTTTATACCACCAAAAGAACTGGCTTTTTCTTGGGTCTGACACAAAGATTTCGGTGAATGGGATTCACGCATGGAAAGCAAAAGGGTTTGGAATTTTGAACATCAACTTAAACAAAATAAACCCAACTGAGTTTTGTGGGTTTTAGTAGCACTGCACTGTCAATCACAGCAAGCAAAGCTTCAGCATCTGGGTTTATCTTGTGGTGTTTGAGAATATGGGAATGAGAGGAACAAAAGCTGCTCTCTGTTTTGTGGCATTTCTATGGTTGTGGACATATGGGAATGGATTGCTCTCACCTAAAGGTGTAAACTTTGAAGGTAAAGTTTGAAATTTTCTTCATGTATTGCAAGAAAGGTGCATTCTTTTTAGCTCTAATTGTAGGAATGTGCAAAATCCTCATCTGGGTATTTTTATCTCAGTGCAAGCTTTAATGGGCATAAAGGAAACTCTGGAGGATCCTCATGGTGTTCTAGGTAATTGGGATTATGATGCTGTTGATCCATGTAGCTGGACTATGGTCACTTGCTCTTCTGACAGTCTGGTTATTGGCCTGTAAGTCTTACTTCAATTTCTTTTGGAAAATTTAAATTCATAGTACACAATCAGAAATATATGAACTCATTTTGCAGTTAAAATTGGTCTTTTTACAGAGGGATTCCTAGCCAAAATTTATCAGGCACTCTTTCTCCAAGCATAGGCAACTTAACAAATCTTCAGATTGTGTAAGTACCTTTTCACAACCGGAAAATTTTAGTCTTTTTAATATTGCAATGCTTCTGGTTTCATGGAATTTAATAAGGTGATGACTGGTGGTCTGTACAGTCTATTACAGAACAACAACATAACAGGACCAATCCCTCAGGAGATCGGGAGGCTCTCAAAGCTTAAGACCCTTGATATTTCCAGTAACTTCTTGACTGGGGGAATTCCCTCCTCTCTGGGTCACCTGAAAAGCCTCCAATACTTGTAAGCATTTGAGGTCATTCAACTTGAACTAAAGTATTGTCTCTATTTGTTTCTGAAGCTAATGTAAATTGTTTCAACTGAGTTTAGGAGGCTTAACAATAACAGTATCACCGGAGCATTTCCGATGTCGTTGGCTAACATGACCAACCTTGCCTTTCTGTAAATCTCTTAACCATTCCTATGTGTTGTATGTGTATGTATGTCATTGAACTGCGAGTCTGAAGTATCTTTTTGTCATTCTGTGATCTTGTGCAATAGAGACCTGTCCTACAATAATCTGAGTGGCCCTGTACCTAGATTTGCTGCTAAAACATTCAAGTAATCTCTCCCACCTCTCTCTCTCTCTAATATAGCAGATTATTGTTATTGATTACTAAAATCTTTCCATGCCTCTTGTTACTACTGTTTCAGCATAGTTGGAAACCCGCTGATCTGTGCAACCGCGTCTGAAGCAGACTGCAATGGGATGGAACTGATGCCAATGTCCATGAACTTGAATAATACACAAAGTATGGAATTTGAATTATTTTATTGTACCGAGAGTTCTTGCATAGCAACTTCCTTTCCACAGTTCACTAATTTCAGTTCCGGATGATAGTATTTTGATTCTGACTTCAGTTTTGATCTTTTCTTGTCAAGCTGCTCTTCCTCAAAAACCTAAAAGTCGCAAAATGGCCCTTGCTTTTGGTTTGAGCCTTGGATGCCTTTGCCTGATTGTTCTCGGATTTGGATTAGTTATATGGTGGAGGCAAAGGCACAATAAACAGGCATTCTTTGATGTTAAAGGTATTTGCTTGCTAGATGGCAGCACATCATTAACAAAAGCAATTAAACAACATTTGTTATTGTACTGGGAAACTAATTGGATAACTAATCTCTCTGCTTATTGTGGTAATATCTCAGACAAGCATCATGAAGAAATTTCGCTTGGGAACTTGAAGAGATTTCATTTCAGAGAACTTCAGATTGCAACGAACAACTTCAGCAGCAAGTACCTACTAGGAAAGGGAGGCTTTGGACATGTTTACAAAGGAACTCTCTGCGATGGCACAGTCGTAGCAGTCAAGAGACTTAAAGATGGCAGTGCTCGTGGTGGAGAGATTCAATTCCAGACTGAAGTTGAAATGATCAGCCTAGCAGTTCATCGCAACCTTCTCAGGCTTTATGGGTTTTGCATCACACCAACAGAAAGACTTCTAGTTTACCCATACATGTCCAATGGCAGCGTGGCTTCTCGTCTCAAAGGTACTAAATTAAAGGAGAGAATCTATTGCAATTGGTCATTCTGAATGTCTGTTATGTGTAGCTAACTTTGAATCTTCTCAATGCTTTCGACAGGGAAACCGGTGTTGGATTGGGGCACTAGGAAACGGATTGCCTTAGGAGCTGCAAGAGGATTGTTATACCTTCATGAGCAGTGTGACCCAAAAATTATCCACAGGGATGTGAAGGCAGCAAATGTACTTCTTGATGACTACTGTGAAGCTGTGGTCGGAGATTTTGATTTGGCAAAGCTTTTGGATCACCAAGATTCTCATGTCACCACCGCCGTGAGGGGCACCATAGGGCACATTGCCCCAGAATATCTTTCCACAGGCCAATCCTCTGATAAAACAGATGTCTTTGGTTTCGGTATCCTTCTTCTTGAACTAATCACAGGCCAGACAGCTCTAGAATTTGCCAAGTCAACTAACCAAAAAGGAGCCATACTTGATTGGGTGAGCAAACAACACAAATCCTCTTTAGTTATTACGAAAATAGTACTGACTAGTAACTGATTAGTCCAATCTTATGTGATTCATATCCGAGATTTATTTGATCACAGGTTAAGAAGCTTCATCAGGAAAAGAAGCTTGAAATGCTAGTGGACAAGGATCTTAAAACTGACTACGATCGGATTGAGCTTGAAGAAATGATTCAAGTTGCACTCTTATGCACTCAGTACCTTCCTGGTCATAGACCCAGAATGTCTGAAGTGGTGAGAATGCTTGAAGGTGATGGACTTGTAGAAAGATGGGAAGCCTCTCAAAGAGCTGAACCAACGAAGTCCAAAGCTTACTTTTCGTCATCTGATCGATACTCCGATCTTACTGATGACTCTTCATTATTAGTACAAGCAATGGAACTCTCCGGTCCGAGGTGAAAATTTATACGCTTTGAAAGAAAGCATGTCTTAGCAACAAATTATAGTTGAAGCTATTAGGTTACCTCACATGAATATTAAGAGTTTATGTTGTATATTCGTAGTGCCGTCGGAGGTCTGAAATTTTTGATATTCTCTTCCAATTGTATAGATTCTTCAATAAAATCACATCTTAGATTCAGAATATTAGTTATTAGTATTTTTTTTAGCAAAGAAAAAGTTATTATTATTAGTTTTTTCAACTGAGGAAGAATGTTCAGGGTTTAAAGGAATCTCTAGTTCTTAATTTGTGTTGCTTTCAACCTTCGTTTTGTTCAAGACACATCCTCATTTTCTTCTTCTAAGTGCTCTTTTACTCCACCAAAGAAAAATCTCCAAACATCTTCAATCCAATTGTAATACCAATAAAAAGACACGACAGAAACAACATTGTACTAAACCTCAACATACATACCTGAGGCACTAAAACCAACTTTATTTAATTAGACCCCAATACAACCAGATGAGCTATATCTAAGTTTTATGAACCCATGCCAATATGAGGCCTAATTATATGAGCCATCAATAATGTAGAACAGTCATTTGTTCCAGATTCCGGGATCGGTCCTTTATTAGCTTGGTAAGGACAGATTCAGTTTCAAATCCATCAATAGCTGTTATATTCACTGTTTTGAGTCTGTTAAGGTTCAAATTAGACGACACAGATTGTGTTTCCAGAAATTCCTCAACAGGTTTGGAGTACGTATGAGCAATCTATGTAAAGAAAAGAAAAGAAAACCAAAATTATTTTGTAAATTAATCGAAGTCCTATAACATCATATGCAAAAAATTATGTATTGAATAAGTAGCTAAGGAACTCACCCAAAGGAATAGTTTCTCCAAGTTTGGAGCACTTCTAAGAATGCAGAGGCAAACCATCACTTGTGGAATGCAGTCTAACCTTACATCCTTGATTTCAAGAACTGTCAGATGATGAAGACGACTAGGAAGTCTGCCTGGTACACTTTCATTAGCCAGAAACTAGCAACCAACAAATGCAAGAAGTTATAATCATATAACATTATATGGCAGAGATGATCTAGAGTGGACGTCCACAAAAGAGAGACCACCATGCAATAGAATTCAATGATAAAAACGGTTCATTTAATTCTTTAGTTTTATATATTTATAAGGTTCGTCCGGCCAAATAGGAAATTGTTTGGTCATCATAAATACGGCATATCATTTAAGACTCAAACGATATTGATAGTAATATTAAATGCCTAATCAATTTCTGATTTGGCCTATTCTTTTCACGGACAACTCTTGTTGTTGAACTAAAAAAATGAACGGTCATAATCATTGTGTTATATAAGTTAAACGGAGACGAAAAATTGGCATGCATGTACCTCTAGGAAGCTACTGTGTAGGGTCAGTCTCTCAATAGCATGTAGGTGACCAACAACCCTAGATAAATTGGATTCTCCATAGTATTGGTCATTGTCCCACTCCCACCCCCTCCAGCAAATATCAACACCAAGTAGAGATGGACTATTTGCAAGACATACATCTTCAAAGTTGGAGTATATCTCCAGATACTTGAGCTTCGGGTTTCGGATTTTTAGAAATACAGGATGAACAAGATGCAATAATGTCAGTTTTTCAAGAAGAGGGCAGTTGACAATTAACCGTTCTAGCACGCATCCGGTTATACAGACTTTATTGAGCTGGAGACTTGTGAGAGACTTGAATCCAATGTGTGTTTCCAGAGGTGGATCGATCACACAACAGGAGAGCTCCAAACGGTTCAGTTGTGGACAAGAGAATAGAGAACAAGGCAGCTTAAAGTTACTACGGTTGAAAAAAGCAGACTCTTTCAAGATCAACTCCTTGAGACCTTTATTAGCTAAGAAATGAATACACTGATATAAATCAGACCTGTCTGGGCAGCAATAAGCAGAGAGCTTAAACTTCTCTATCGCGCAAACACAGTCATGTGATTGAACTTGATGAAGAATTGTCATGATAAACCCCCATCTTGCCACTATGTCTCTTATGGAATTGGGGATGATTTTGTCATCAATAACAAACTGTGAAATGCAGGTCCATTTTCTTCTCCAAGTTTTCGATAAGATGCTAGTCTGCACAACTTGTTTTAGAGGCAACTGAACTAGGATACTGTCTAATACTTCCCAAGGAAGATTGCTAATTTTATCTCGCTGCTTCATGATCATATCCCTATCGAAATAGGGGTTCGAGAAATTTCTCGATGATTTTTTCTGATTCTTCTAGGAGATATTTATAGTGATGGATGATTTACAACAGGAAAGGCGCGCAACTAAACATACTAGGAAAGAAATCCTACTCCTAGATTACATTCCGAATCTGGCCTACTCATGCCAACAACCCCATTCTTCCAATTCAATTGTAGAAGATTTACCAACCTTTTCATCTTCTTGTTCACTGATTCTTGAGAGTTGAGAAGATCTGACTCAAACATTGGAGGAAGATTTGCACTTCAATACTTTGTGGAAATTTAAGTAAAAAAGGTTACTGCACAAGGGAACTTCTCTATAATCATAAAAATGTTGTAATAAAATGCTTAAAGTGTGTAATTAATGTTGAGAAATAATGATTAGGGAAAAGAAATCTCAAGGAGGAATAAATTTTCCTATTTTACACTTATGTGCCAAACATAAACAAGGTAATTTTCATTGCGAAGTCTCAAATTCGTAAAACAAACTAGACATATGAGTTAAATAATTACTAAATAATACATAACTTTCAACGATTACAAAACCGACAGTACTACTACGTACACACAGAAAATTATTAATTCAATCACAGACCCGAGACACTAAAACCAATTAACTTAATTCTTCTAAGTACTAATTTGATTAAAGTAGCAAAGCCTTTAGAGGGGTCTGAAACGTTCATGCATGCAAAGGTTGGGGATTGAGGAAGTTGGAGCCTTCTGTTTCAAGGTTATGTAGTGCCTTTAGAGGGGTCTGAGACGTTCATGAATGCAAAGGTTGGGGATTGAGGAGGTTGGAACGTTCTCTTTCAAGGTTCTATAGTAACTTTAGAGGCTTTGGTACTAAGTTGATTAAAGTACCAAAGCCTTTAGAGGGGTCTGAGACGTTCATGCATGCAAAGTTTAGGGATTGGGGAGGTTGGAGCCTTCTTCTCTTTCAAGGTTCTGTAGTGACCTAAATTGGTTCCAAATTGTTTTAGCAAGGAAGTACAAGCATTGCGGGCCGCTGGCCCAACGGTATATACAATAAAAGAGATAAAAGGCCCAACAAAATTTGTAATTTTTTTCTCTGGTCAAGCAAAATATTACTGAGAAATTTTAATTGAATTCCAATTTATTAAATAAAAAGCTGATGCAGTTATTTTTAGATTATGAGAGCATTGCATTTATTTACTCTACTGTTTGAAATTACAATTTACGTCTCTTATTACATGCAACTTTATTTTGACACCTAATTGTTCAAAACTTCTACCTTTTAAAGTTAGGTAAATAACCAATAAGTCATCATTTACACTATATATTTCCCTTCAAGTTTGATTTTAATATATATATATATTTTCGGATATACATGGGTTAAGAGATAATATGAATTTCCAAGATTAAATATGGGTTATTGAGCACACAATATATGTCTTAATTTGATGAGAAATAAGAGGAGTAAATTAATTCACAATTAAAGGATTCAGTAAGCATGCATGCAGTTAAAACTTGATTTATCAACAGTATTTTTACTCTATATATATATAGAGTAAATATGTCAAGCTGCAAGTGACTGATACATATATGCATGCACATTCTTGCTAATTTGGTCCCAGAAGCTAGCTACACGTAAACAACAACTTGTGGTGGAGGTGTTTCCTAATCCAGACTCTGCTAAGTGTCAGTGTCTTATTGGCTGCAGAAATTCTCTCATATAGCTAAGGCTTCTAAATCGATATATATATATATATATTAATATATATATATATATATATATATATACATGTAACTTGTAAAACCATCTTAGAGTTTTTAAAACAATTAAATCCATATACTTGTGGTAGGCAAATTACAATGAAAAAAATTTAGTTGATAAATGACAATTGTTTTGCTAGGGTAGCTTTCATGCATGGCATGGGGATTCATCTCTACCCTGTCATTGATGATAGCTAGCTAGGTAATATTTGTATATGATAGCAACAGTTACTTATACTGCAAGCAAATTATTGGCATTGTAGCAGATACATGTCTATATCTATGATTTATGACCAACGTACGTACTAGATAATACATATTTAGCTTATTAATTAAATTGTTAACTTAATTTATTAATTAGATATTAATTCCACATGTTTTTTTTTTGTTTAATGCATACATGTGTACTCTTTAATTTTGACATGCAAGCACTAGATTTTGTGATCCACAGATAAAAGCTAGCTGTAAAGAATTTAACAACAAATGTGCTAATGATCGATCTCTTGCACTTTCAAGTTCGAAACTTAAATTTGCAGTGCGTACTTAAAATCTTATGGTGCAAAAAGTGAGATTGAATTTATATATGATTGAATACTTAGAAAAACTTTATGCATGTTCGTAACCCTAGCTACGTGATGAGTGACGGATCCGGCCAAGAGCTAGCGTTAGTACGTCAAGACAATGCAGTGGAGCCGATCACTGACCGGCCGACCTCTAGACAAGATCAAGGTGCTAAAAGAGTAAGGAACACATACACAAAAATGTACGTTAATATATATATACAAGGTAGGTAGGTATTGTACGAATGGATGAGTTTGCCTTTGTTAGGTCAATGGAACTCGTCCTACAACTATATGTGATCTGTCTCCCTATTTTTCACCAAGCAGCCAAAAAAACCCTCCAAGTTGGACGTCGTTACCATCCATTCTCATCCATATTGATCGAACTGTAAAAAATCCATCTCCACCACGTACGTCTTCTGAATTGACACGTGTAGTGCCGAATCTTAGCAGCTCAGACTTTGGACCCCGTTTCGGTCCAAAAGGCCAAAGCCCAAGCAGCGCATCCGGGCCCCCACAGAAACCTCTGACTCGACCCGGGCCCCACACCCCACTCCGCAAAGCATAGCCAACCACAAGATAACGCAACAACTATTCCCACCCACTAAATCTCTTCCACGTGTCGCCCTCTGGATTCGCTGCTCACTTTGCCGCTCTGCCTACAGGTATACCCCCCCAACCCCTCTTCCCTCCACACTCCATAACTCAATTATTACTCAAAAAAACCAAACAAACTCTCTACACTCTACTGAGCCGAAAAACATGTTGAAGGAAGAGAGCAATGACGCCGCAGCCGGAAACAGCTGGCCACGTATCTGCGACACTTGCCGGGCTGCAGCCTGCACGGTCTATTGCCGTGCAGACTCGGCATATCTTTGTTCCGGTTGCGACGCCACTATTCATGCGGCCAATCGCGTGGCTTCCCGCCATGAGCGCGTGTGGGTCTGCGAGGCGTGCGAGCGCGCGCCCGCCGCTTTCCTTTGTAAGGCTGACGCTGCCTCCCTATGCACCGCCTGCGACGCCGACATCCACTCCGCCAACCCCCTTGCCCGGCGCCACCAGCGCGTCCCCATCCTCCCCATATCCGGCTTCCACCACGGCCCTCCGGCCACCGTTCCCGGCGGTCAAATTATTGTCGAGTCCACTATGGCGGACACCACCGAGGACGGTTTAGACGAGGCCATGGATGAGGAAGACGAGGATGAGGCGGCGTCCTGGCTGCTGCTGAATCCCGTGAAGAACAGCAACGCCAACAACACTAATACTAACAATAATCCGAGTAATAACAACAACGGGTTCTTCTTCGGAGTGGAGGTGGATGATTATTTGGATCTTGTGGAGTACAATTCATCATCATGTGCTGATCAGAACCAGTTCAGTACTTCTAGTGCTACTAATGATCAGCATAACCAGTATGCCGTGACGCACAAGATTAGTTATGGAGGTGATAGTGTTGTGCCGGTTCAGTATGGAGATGGAAAAGTAACCCAGATGCAGATGCAGCAGCAGCACAAGCACAATTTTCATCAATTGGGGATGGAGTATGAGTCCTCAAAAGCTGCCTACAGTTATGATGGTTCAATCACTCACACTGTAAGCTTCTTGATTTTACTCCTATAATCAATGCTTCTATTACTTGTTTTATAATGGTTCTTTTCTATATAATCGTTCTTTGATTTAGCTATTATAGTTCCTAGTAATTGAAGTTTTTCTCAAGATTGATTTGGGATACTAATAAGGTCAATCTAGTTCTGATGATCATGTCTTAATAGGTTAAAGACAGGCAAGCTTCCTTTTTAGTGCTAGAGTTAGATAGATGGATATGAAGTACGTAATACTATGTACATACCCTTTCTACAAGTTAAAACATTATTGGGGTATCTTCTTTTATCTGCGCTTTCAAAGCTTTTTTGTCCCCATATCTTCGCTTTTTCTTTTCTATTTTGCCTCTCTCTTTTTGCTCCAAGTCCGAAAATGGAATCAACCCAGGTGTGTAGTACTGCTTTTTCTATGTCATATTTTTGAGAAATTTGCCCTTTTCAAGTGTTACTTTTCTTATGTACAGAATAATTCAACAAGTCAGAGCATGTTTTGGGAACATTTCAAATGTGAAATGAGTCTTGAGTCTTCATTTCCATGTTAATGGGACTTCTATACTTAAACCTAAAGGGGACTCGAACAGAGGATTTACCCTCGAACGTTTAGGGTTCAGGCTACTCAATCAGATTATTGTATATGATGTAAGAATGCATGGAGATCGAGATTATAAAGTCCCCAAACAGAATGAACAATTCCCAAAGCATTTGTGAAGTTCATGTATCATTCTAAAATGACTAGTTCATGAAATAAATTTATTGTCCACGTACATCTCTTCATCCTGACAGCTGCTTTGATCAGCTAGCAATATTTCCTAATGGTGCATTTCTTCGATCATTTCATAGGTTTCTGTTTCATCCATGGATGTTGGTGTTGTCCCGGACTCGACAATGAACGATATGTCAGTCTCTCACCCGAGAACTCCGAAAGGAACAATAGACCTTTTCAATGGACCTACAATTCAGATGCCAACCCAACTCAGTCCAATGGACAGGGAGGCCAGGGTCCTCAGATACAGAGAGAAAAAGAAGACAAGAAAGTTTGAGAAAACAATCAGGTATGCCTCGAGGAAGGCCTATGCAGAGACCAGGCCACGGATCAAGGGCCGGTTTGCAAAGAGAACCGACATAGAAGTTGAAGTGGATCAGATGTTCTCCACATCACTAATGGGAGAAACTGGATATGGCATTGTCCCTTCATTCTAAAACGCGTGACCAGCAGAAGAAGGAGACCTCCTTCAGATAACAAATTGCACTGGTTTTTAGATATTATTGAAGACCTGCTACGTACTGATACTTAGTGGTATCTTTTCCAATTCAAATGAGATGTATGTATGGTAATTAATTTTGTATATGGTGGCATCTTCATGCCATTGCTATGTTGTAAATGTAACTTTCTATTAGTTTAAAGTTCAACCTTTTGCAGCAATCACAACTTTGCTTGTTAGATCTGTCTGTGTTTTAAGCAAAGACTATGCAATGAGGAATATAGTATGTCTAAATAGTGAATATTTTTCGCTCAGAAGTCTCGAGTAACCTTTAAGAATGAAGGATTCAGTACTATATTATGTACCTTTCAGGAGAGCGATTTGGAACAAGAATCTAGCATATTGTGGGGATAATACAGAATATGCAACAGCAACAATTAATAGTCTTAAAGATTCTGAAAACAAGAGCTTCGATCGATCATGTTTTGTTAAAGGCAGAGAACTTTTCTGCTTTTGTTTGGCCCCTGATACTCTTTGCTCAATGGGACATTTCAGTAGTTACTAGTCCTCTTCTCTATCCATCACTGCACATATACCTAAATGATGGTATAATTAATCTCTTAATTGAAACTTTGTCATAAAACGAAAAACATGGTATCCAAAAAGTACATGAGTTTTCCAACTAGCTATACACAATTCGCAGATAACCTAAACTACTTAACTGCTGGAACGATTGATTGCAAAAGAAGAGTACAGATGGAGGGAACAAATGTCATTGCACGAACTTTACTTGCAGATTGAACTACCCTTATAGCAGGGAACTTCAATTTATTGTTATTGTATCGATCGATAGCATATATATATTCCAAGTATATCCATCGATGGAAATATGATGATTCAGCAGTACATCTACATTGTTTGCCAGTTGCATAGGAAATAATCCATGCACATATGATACTGCTGCTTTTACATTGTTTGTCACATGACATTCTGCACTTTCTATCGTCTTTGTCACAAGTTGAGCCAATAGTGTAGAGTCATTACATTCTCAAGTAGGCCATTTCTTGAGGCATCTAATGCTGTAAGATGCTCATGATATGATGATGATCGAGCTTTTGGTCAATTCCTTGGCATAATGATAACACACTTCAAAAATTAGGTCTCATATTTGATAATGTTTTCGAGATTGTGGAAAATGGTTCTAGAGTTCTTCTACTAGATCAGTATAGCATAACAGAAAATAGAGAACTCGTCAATCCAAAGGTTAATCCGGTCAGTATTCCACCTGATCGGTACATTAGAATTAATTTCGAAGGAGCTAAGGCGCATTACATTTGTTCTTCTCCTCAAGATCTTACACTGAAATTGCTAATATATATCTGATATGAATTCAATGTATTAAATCTCAAATTTTAAGTTTGGCATTTCAGATTTTGAGGTGAATACTTGAAAGGGAAGGGAAGGTCCCAGAAGTTGGAAAGAGGAAGAAAAAGTGTAAGTTGAGTGAGAAAAAGTTACTGCACTTTTCCACTTTGCAGTACAAAAAGATGTGCATAAAGGAAAAGGGGAAGAACGGATATGCATATGCATGCCAAGTTGCCAACCCTTTTTCCAAAAGCTATTGTTGGATTTAGATAGCCCAGAAGTTCATACCTCATTAATATATAGCAGTCATGAGTCATGAACATTTAGAACAGTCAACAGTTGAAGCATAGCCATATATATATGTGCTTTTTTCTCTTTTTTTTTTCTTCTTTTTGTTGATAAGGAAAACCACAACTACTTGGTATCAATCTCTGAGTGCTCATTGGGCAAAATGCTTGGCCTTGTTTCTGCAGCTGAGTAAGCATTGGAATTCAAGATTTTTCTACATTAATCAGCATGCATTTTGAACCACATAATATCCTAGTAAGAGGCTTGGATATAATTTTAGTAAAGAATCCCAATTACATGAAAATCATGTGACCCAAAAGTTCATTATCCATCTCAAGGTGGGCTGGGCTCTCTTGGGCTATGAGGGTATAGAATTTGTTGCCCCAATTAACTTTTCTTTCCACAACCACCTCAAAAGTTCATTCCCCCCCCCTCCCCTTGTGATAGCCCAAGCAATTCCTTAATCCCAAATTTGACCAAGATCAAAACGAACATGATTCTCAAATTTTGAGCGAAATCGAAAACATGGGACCAAAATTTTAAACTCTGTAAAGAATAAAAAGTGGTAAAACAAGAACATGTCAAACAACAATTCATAAACATGTCAAACAAAAAAAAATAAAAACATGACAATCGTTTTTTCAACAAATACACCATTAAATATTGTCACATGGAGTATGCGATGAATAAAGCAGTTACTCCGTAAGAATGTAAGATATATGTTAAACTGTAGTTGAATGATGTTTTAATATCTTAAAATTTGACCACTCTTTTAAATGAAATAATACATAAGAATGCACACAATAATGGAAAAAAGGGAAAAGAAAAGAAAACGTATGCATGATGTAGAGTTTTAATTAAAGGGTTAGTTGAGTGGTCAAAGTAATTTGAAATATGGAGAAATACATGCACAATTGGCAACCCCATGAATACCAAGAAACTTCCATAACAATCGATAGTTCGATACCCACATGAACAAGTAAAGTAGAAGAAAATAGCAAATTAATTAGCACTGACAATCATCACTTAAGGCCATAATTGTAACTTCATCACAATGCACAACTTTCTTTGTTCTGATCCCCAATATCACTGTGGAACTATAAAGCTAAGCTTATAAATACAAAGAAAGTAGAAAGCATTTGGCAACATGAGCTAGCTAGCTAAGCAAGTACGACAGTGATTTTAGCAATGAGGTCTTTATTAATTTCAAACTCCACAAGCCCGGCTGCTTCTGCCGGTGACGCTGTTTTCAGCAACTGGAAATCTCCGATGCCCTACCTCTTCGGCGGCTTAGCCCTCATGTTGGGACTCGTCGCAGTTGCATTACTCATTCTAGCTTGCTCCTTTCGCAAAACCTCGTCGTCCAACTCAACAAGCTCGAGTGCTGAAGATGATGGAAAACCAACGTCAAGGGAAGTGGATGACATAGAGGCAGCAGAGTCGGAGCCCAAGATTCTCGTCATAATGGCGGGAGAGAAAACGCCGTCATACTTGGCAAACCCCATTTGTTCCTCCACTCGATCTCAAAACTGATCAAAAAAATCTCTGAAATCATCATATTTTGGCTTCATTTCTGGTCCTATATAGCTAGGTTATGTTTCTGCCTTTTCTTTTTGGGTACTTATAATTCTTTTTGATAATCGAGAATATGTAATTAGATTGAAGAGAGCGTTAAAGTCTTCGAAATTCATTGTTCTACAATCCATTGTGATGTGTTATATATGGATCTTAATTTATGACCATTTCTTTACTTTTAGATAGCCAGTCTTTGGATCTAGCAAGCAAGCATCTAAAATTTGAACCCTACAAGCTTCAATGCGATCGCATTATTGGGGTTACTTGTCTAGATCTCTTGGGTTTGCTTTTTTTCTTTCTCTGGTTTTTGGTTGGATATTATGATGATGATGATGTGTTGTAATCTTAAAGCCAAGCAAACTCTTACGGGCAGTCTTAATTGAGAAGCAACTTGAAACAGGTTCACCGTCATCATTAAATCTGAAAGCTCTGAAACAATTCTATCGATCATACATATATCAGTGTACGTACAATAATTATTTTGTACTTTTGTTGATATCAATTTAAAAAAAAAAATTGTGTCATTTGCTGCTATCAAAATCAGAAGAATTAATTAATATTGCTTCTACATCATGACAAGCTTGTTGAATTGAGCTCGAATCATTCAGTTTAATATTGCAAGCTTTTCCCCAAAACAGCCATTAATTTGCGCCACTGACTCTAACTACCACCACTTAAGGGATAAATAGGAAGACTAATTAGGGAATAAGTTAATTAAGTTCAAGGTGGCTTTGATTAATTAATATAAATTGAAAAGAAGCTGACTTATTTAGAAGTTAGATAGACGCTGCATAGTCATAGTCTGCAAGAGTCTTCTACCAGTCCTAGTAATAGTTAATTACCAACTGCAGTCTTTTAATACGTTACTTTATCACCTCAATAACTAATAAGCCAACTAAGTTTGACATTAATACTAATGCAAAATTGATTAACAGAGACGTGGCTACTCGGAAATGTATTCTAGACGATCCAGTAGGAGGGTGACATATATACTGAAACACACACACACACTGAAATGAAATGATGATTTCCAATTTTCTACTGTGTTTCATATATATTCACATTTTCGTGAAGTTTCGTGTGGAAGTTTGTAGACATAGTTGTTTTCATGGTCGATGAATATGTTTCCTCTTGATATATAATGCTATATAGAGCCACAATATGTTTCATAGTTGACTACTAAGTTTTGATTTACTCTATTTTGGTAGCAACATAGTTAAATTACCACCGTACGGGAGGAGCACAAATAGTTGGAGTGAATGCCAATTAAACCAGTACGTGTCATGTACATTGAATGACGATCGGATCGGACATTCAAGAGATAGATCAATAATAACAGTTAGGACCTTGAAGGAATACAAAAACGAACAGAAAATACTTAATTAGTTAATTAAAAATAAATAATTATGTATTGCAACTTAATTAGTGAATATTCATTGAAATTATGTAGCTAGCTAGTTCAATCCCTTGGGCGGGGTTCATCCACCACCCATTGAAATAATATAGTTGTTTGTTGTTTTTGCCTTTTGGCTTATATATATATATATATAGTCATCTTCACATGCGGACGTACGCACGTAAAGTAAAATACGAACATATGCATCTCGACCGATTGACAACATAACTTAATTATCGGAACTGTTCATCGTTTAGATTTATTTTCAAGAATGATCCTTGCAAAAAATCAGCCGAATTGGAGATTGTTTGGCCATCTGTTCGTTGTATAGTTTACAGACAAATACAGTCTATCAGATAAGGTTGAAACGATGAATGTGATAATCAAATGGCTAAATAATTTCCAATTTGACTTTTTTTTTTATCAAAATGATATTTGAAGGATGACCTAAAATATAGACGGGTTTGATTATTAGTTTGCACTCTCAATGAAAATGTTCACATTTTACTTTACGTGCGGACGTGCGCATGTGAAGGGGACTATATATATATATATATTCTGTACCAAAAGGAAATTACTAGATCGAAGCACTTTCCGATCGAATATGATTATAGCTTAATTTACTTAACTTCTCAAAGAAGCAGATAATTAAAACAGCAGCATTAGCCAACTAATGATGAAAGTTTGGCAGAATATATGCATGGCGCTAAATTGGGATTAGGTAAAGAAGAGAGAATTAAGTGGCGTCTCGGAGATGTATTTCATTTTGGTGGCTACTGTTGCTAGTGGAGGACCAAGAAATTCAGATACATGCCGCATAGAACAGTAGAACTAGTAGTCGCTACTAATAAATTCAAGGTACTTTAGGTTTGGTACGTTTCATAATTAGATATGGCAAATTAGTCTAAAGGGAAGTGCCATTCCACATCATCGATCTTCTTTAGTGGGAAACATCGGACATATATAAGAAGTGTGAAATGCCAACTTCCACTAGGCTTTGCTACTATTTAATTAATTTTCACATTTTTGTTTTGTTTCTCATGGCCATGGAGACGCCACTTCCTTTGGTTACAACTTAATAATAGCTTTAACCTAGCAAGAAACTTGACCACATGCATTCAGGTGCTGTTATATTCCATAACTTTTTCAAGATAATTAAGTATTGCGTTGGAAATTCCATGAACCCTAATATCGAAGCCATTTCGATCGTGTGCATGAATCATCGATTCCACGAAAATATATATTGTTGACTTATACGCATAAGCGAACTTCAATTTTGCCTTGTTAGAAACTAATTACGTAACTTTCGTATGCATCGATTATCTTTTGTTTGCAAATAGTGTTCGAACGATATCGATATTCATAGATAGTTACGGTTAACTATAGCAGATAATGACTCTATGCATGCACATATATGCAGCGGCTTGAAGACCCATGACAAAGGTTGAAACAAATCAGGTTGAGAGGGTGAAAAGTTGTTTGACGGTGGAAATTAAGAAGGATGATCGAGGATCAATCTAAATTAATAGAAAAAATTTCCTAGCCTCTTTATTTTTGTTGGAGATCAAGGAACGTCTCCACTTCAACTTCTATAATTTGTGGGACGTACATAATGTAATGCTGTACATGAATATATATTTTGCACACAGAAGTTATTTATTAGGGAAGGTGTAAAGTGTAAACATATATAGAAGCATGCAAATTAATTAACTAGCTGTTTATAGTTGTATTGCATGTTCAAGGTCTACTATAATTTGATATGTTAATCGATTGGTGGTTTTTGAGAGGATGAGAATACCATTACGGCATTTACATTAATTCCTAAAAGGGATTCCCAATTATTTTTCTTAGACAATTTTGACAACGTACAATATTGGGTTGTAAATTAATGATTGGACAGAATACTAGCACCACCGATATTATATATAGTATATAGATGGATGATATATGCGACGGCTTGAAGTTGAAGACGCTTTGCAATATTATACATGTGAATCATACGACTCAAATCAGAATGCAGATCTTGAAAAAGTTGAAAGAAAAACACAGATTGGATTTTGTCGTCACCGGCAAGCCAGCCAGCTTTCTCAAGTTAAGAGAATATCGACGGCGATTCGACAGTTCTCAGTGGTGGAAACAAAATTTGTTGGGAGGGTGAAAAGTTTTCAAAACAGTTGGTACTAATTCGACGACGGAAATTAAAATCGACCAATTAAGATGAGCTAGGATCGTTTCCACTTCAACTTATTTAATTTGTGGGACACAAAACGTTATCCTGTAATGAATATTCGATCACACTCAGAAATTAAGGGAAAGATCGATGTGAGCATATATCTTGCTAACTAGCTAGCTGTATTGTTTGGCCTACATCTACGTACTAGATAAGGATGCCTTGGCTAGCTGGAAACGAAGACAAATATATATGTGCATGCATTTCAAATCCATCCAAACTTGTGCATATATAGCTGTTTCTCATATATTGTATTCATATTAAGAACGTTTCACTTATATGAAGGTTGGTTTTTTGATATCAAAGCTTGCAACAATTATTCAGATTGAAGCTGTTAACCACTTGTAGTAAAGCTAAACCACACAATTTTTGCACTGATATCCATAATGATTGAGAAGCTTCCCAGTAAATTCTGACATTAATTAGTTTAACCTCAAGCAAGGGGTTAGTGGATTGGTAACTCCATCGGTTTGGCTATAATTATGATTTGTAGCTACCTAAGTTCGATTCCCACAACTCAAGGGCAAGCCCTCATGACGCTATGAGAATTTGGTTGGTAGGATGATTATAGAATGAGCTGTAAACTCGGATATTAGCTAGCCTACTTTTCATCGGCTTTGCGAGTCTTGATTTCACTGTTACACGAGTTATATATGGAGTCAATTTGTGTGACCGATGTTTGCCTTGTTTCTTTTCTGATGTACGTACACCAATATCAAGATTATTTGAAGATGTAGAGTAGGCGGAGAAATTAATTTATCCTCATATTAAAAAATTTAAGAAATAAAATCTGATACTAGATAAGAATGAGTTTGATTTGGAGTTCACATGCATATGATGAGTAAGCAGCATCACCTATATGCTAGACTTTGGGCTGGAATAGTAAGTACCTCCACTACTCAAACAGGAAAAGTTATCAGAACATATAAAGTATAAACTCATGCTAATGGGCATGAGTGACATGGTGAAGACATAATCTAACATAATCTTGCCCTACATAATTTGCAAACCCCTTGAAAAAGAATGAATGACCAAATTGCGTACGTAGTGTGGGCATGTAATATTGGAGGTAGACCCAACGATTGGAAACCCTGAAAGTCAATTTTCATAAGGTTAATTATGCAGGTACTAGAATATTAGTGTCCAAGTTGAGGGTCCAATTTTTTATTTTACTTTCTTTAATTCTCCACTAGCTATAGCTAGCTTTGAGTGTTGACCGTTGGGTGGGTGCAATATTGCTTTTGGTGGACTGCTGAAGGATCACTAAAATTCTTTTACTTCAATTATAGTTTATATAATAATAACAATGGGTACGTACGGATTTGGATCGTGGATTTTGATGCGAAATATAATGTGTGAAGGATTATGAAGTGTCACGTAACAGTAACATGACCGTCCTATTTAGAGGATCTAGCATTCAGTTAGAACTTTCTCATCTACAAGATAAGGAATAGGGCATGCATGCCTTGTCATGACTCATGATCCAAAAGTTTCAACTTAATTTAAGGAAAACATGGGAAATTAACACATTTTTTTCTCTGTTTGTTGACATATTTCCCAAGTATTGCAGCAGTATTCTGATAATTGCCCAGGCCTCTAACTCAATGTGCGGTGATGAAATGGAGAGATTTTCATCTTTCAAATGATTGAAGAGGCAGAAAGAAAGAAAAAGGAGGAACTTAAAGCAAGAACATATATTCTTCCCGCATATGCTTTGGATCAGGAAACTATTTAGCATAGTCAATAGCCTATAGTATTGTAATTAATCCAGTACCCCTGAAACTAAAAGTCATTAATTAGGAAAGCTTTGCACTTAAGCTCTTACGTACACTTTTTCTTCTTACTTTAAAATGTCCACTATATCTTCTTAATATATAGGCAGAAAAAATTGCACTTTTCAAAACCCAAATCACCACATCCACTTTCTTCATCATGAACTAAGAATTAGCACTAGTAGTAGTTGGGCATCTAGAGAAAGCTGAAGGAAGAATCTTCCTCCGAAACCCAAAGGGGCATTACAGTCATTCGGGAACAAACCCTACCAAAGGCCAAGGCCACTATAAATTGCTGAACCACCAACCTCATTTCTTTGCATTAATCTCCCATAAACAACCCATCACCAACGTACGTACAGAACAGAGAAGATGAGGCCTACAACTACAAGTTCAACCACCAGATCAGTAGTGCGCCATCCATGGAAGTCTCCGACTCCTTACCTCTTCGGTGGCATAGCCTTGATGTTACTGCTCATTTTTGTTGCATTGATCATCCTTGTGTGGTCACACCGCAAGCGCTCATCATCCGGCGAAGAGGATCTTGAAGAGAAGCCAACAAAACCCATGAACAATACAGTTTTTGATGCCGATCAACCAAAGATTGTTTTCATAATAAATGCCGGAGAAGACAAGCCCACACACTTGGCTACACCGGTCGCTTCAACTCGCTTTTGCTCTTGTTCTTGCTCTTCTGATCAAGTCTAGCTAAGGATATGATATTGCTTAATTATCCCAGAAGTTTCTAAAGTTTTGTTTGTAATCTTTTATTATTCTTGTAATTCTGCATTAGTATACTACTGGCGGGAACAATATATATTATGTATGTAAGTTGAGTACGAAGTAGTACTAAAAGTTGAATTGTGTCAATGAGATGAATGGCTTTGGCAAAAGGGAGGGTACATTAATTATTGAGGCTTAATGTATACATTCTGAAGCATATTCATATTTCAGGTCAACATATATATATATATATATATATATATATATATATATATTCATGCATTTCCTTGATTTAATATAAGTCTAGCGACAAGTGACGCCAAACGAAAATTATATTGCTTTTTTTTTTTTGCATGAAAATTCCATGAAATCTAATCTTTTATGCCATTTTATATTTGTATTTATGTCTAAGGATGTATTGAGATCATTGAAATACAATTGAGATGTGAAATACATTAATTGAGATGATATTGGTTATCACCGATTTATATGTGATATATATGTCTAAATTGTTGTATTTATCAGATCCTATATGTGACGATATTTTCCAAAACTGTGAGTCTTGAACATGTGAGACATTGAAAGCAATTAAACAAACATGAAAAAGACTTGTAGGGAAATTTTTTGGTTTAGAGTTCATATTGAATTATCATTACTCCCAACAAAATATTGGTAGAGGTTTCAAGTTCGAATTCTTAACATTTTGTTGAACGAAAAAGTTTGGGCCAAAGGGAGACAGTCCCTCCGACTTGGGTCCAGTTGAAACTACCTAAACAACCCCGATAAGTAACCCAACTTCCAATATAGAGACTGATCAATCGGTGGTTAATTAGTGGGAGTTTGATCGATACTAATTGAAAGGTTTTGCTAGGAGGGTATGCGAATATCAATCTATGATCTTCTCTTCTGCAGTCACTGTAGACATTCCATCCATTTATACACCTCTCTCTCTATATATATATGTATGTGCTGTGTGTTGAAATAAAGGGGAAACCGATCATTACCACTGGAATCATACAGATAAAAAAAAATTACTTTCAAATTATTGATGATCGAGGCAAAAAGAAAGGGAAGGCAACATAAAATAGTACTTGCAGCATAATAGCATATGCTTTGGTCTCAAGGAATCAAACTAGCTAGCTAATAGGAGGCATCATAAAACAATAGCCTCTATTACAGTAATTAATGAATTCATGAGTATATCAACAAGCTAGACACAAAAGTTCATGACCATTTCCATCAATAGCTAGCTAGCAACCCAAATCACCTATTCACTTTTGGCATCATGAATTAGTACCTACAGATAGTCTAGGACTACTTTGGCATCTAAGAAAGAAGAAGCAAGAATCTTCCCCTTGAACCCAATCTCTACTATACATGGCATTTGACATATATAGTAAATTAGTAAAGGTCATCGATCAATCTCTATAAACTATCTGTACTCTAAACCCTACCATCTTACCAAAGGTCATCAATCAATCTTTAAACCCTAAACTCTAAACTCTATCATCTTATCAAAGGTCATCGATCAATCTCTATAAACTACTGAATTAGTAAATTATTACTAATAGTGTAAAGACGCGGCAACTTAGAAATGCAAATAGCCTAATAGGTCATATCGCCTCCATTGATATGCTTTACTTTGTTCACTAGGCACAAAAAGGCTTGATATAAATCTCAAATAAATTAAGCATGTCCAACTGTCCAAGTGCATGAAATCCTTTATAATTATCACTCATAATGCATGATTGATCATCTGCTAGCTAGGATCATTGAATTTTTTTTTGGCAAAACAAAAAAGCTAGGATCATTGAAATAAAACTATTATGACATTAGTTAGTTGCCCGAGCTAGATTTACCTGTGATTCTAATCCACATATATGCTTAATCTCTTCATACATTTCGTTTTTTTTTTATGATGCATATATATCTCTTGAGATATTGGAAGCAATTAAATCTTTAGGTTGTACCAACATGAAAATGAACTGTCTACCATTTGAGTGAAAAAAAGTAATATATGTATGTAAGGATTCTTTCCCAACTATCAAGATTTTTTTCTTAAGCTTCTCTTGATCATCAAACCCGGTCCTCAACCTTCACGTTAAAAAATGATGATGAGATTCGCCTCCGTCAACCATTGTGATAATGATTAATTCTAATATATGATTTAAATTTTAAGAATTACTTCTATAAGATATTTCTCTCTATTTCGCTTTTTATTTGTTTCAAGAAAATAACTACATTAATTTAAGAAGATATATAATATATAACTAAGTAGTATATGATTGGACACAATACTATCACTAAAATTATCATGTATTGGCACCGTACGAAGAAGAAGGTTTACAGTATGATACATGTGAATGAGATGAATCGAATCAATTAATTGGATCGATCTTCATAAAAAAAAAATCAATACAAAACATAGCAAAGTTAGAGGATCATCAGCAGTCGGAAGGAAACAAAAATTGTTGGGAGGTTGAAAAAATTTCAAACAGTACGTTGACCCAAGTATTTGAAGAATATATTATTGCATTTGATCTTTATTTTTTGTTGGAAACTATGGAGCTCTCTCAGACTCTCAGTTCAACATCTTTATTAATTTGTGGGACATGATATATATAATGTTGGTTGAATGTTTCGCACTCAGAAATTAAGGGATCGAAGATGTAAGATCGCTCTTGCTATCTAGCTGTAAGGGGATAAGGATGAATTTAATCTGGAAAACTAATTGGATTTCCAATTCCATTCTCTTGTACATTCTTTGAAGCAACTGCAAATTGTATTCATATATTGTGGCTTTAAACAAAGAGGGCTTCATATATTCATATCTACCAAGTTCAAGAACAACCTGAATACTTGATTCAAGCTGCTAACTACTTGATTAAATCCAAACCACACATTGTCTTCACACGCTTGCACATACATGACTACATGTTGTTGAATATAATTTTACATGGAAAAATTCAAGCCTCGTAGAATAGAATTCTAGAACATGAAGATTGAAGACATTTTCCCATTTTTTATACGTTCTCTCAGTGTTGTGGTAGACAAGTTAACTACTTCAATAGGGGAATTCAGTTTCTTCCTTATCCAAAATTACGTACTACTTTCAATTTCTTATATGGCATAGGAATTAATTAGCACATACATAACCCATATCCAAAATTAAATAATGATTCATTTACTTCTGTTAATTGTTACTTTGTTGACATCTTTTCTAATACTCCACGAGTTTTCTGATAATTACTCGGGATTAAAGGTTAGAAGTGACCCAAAAGTTATATTTTCAGAGACCTCTATTAATTTCTATGTGCTGTGGGTTGAAAATCAGGCAGAAATTAACCATCCCTAATGAACAAGTGCCAAGTGTACATACATAGATGAAATAGAGAAATTACGTACTACTTTCAATTTCTTATATGGCATAGGAATTAATTAGCACATACATAACCCATATCCAAAATTAAATAATGATTCATTTACTTCTGTTAATTGTTACTTTGTTGACATCTTTTCTAATACTCCACGAGTTTTCTGATAATTACTCGGGATTAAAGGTTAGAAGTGACCCAAAAGTTATATTTTCAGAGACCTCTATTAATTTCTATGTGCTGTGGGTTGAAAATCAGGCAGAAATTAACCATCCCTAATGAACAAGTGCCAAGTGTACATACATAGATGAAATAGAGAAATTTTCTTCTATGAAATGATTGATCGATTGATGAGGCAGAAAGAAATAAATAGGAAAATTAAAGCAGAAAAATACAATATATATTCTTCCAGCATAAGCTTTGCTTTGCTCTATAGGAACTGTTGGCCATAATCCATTAGCACCCCTGGTGCTGTAATTAATTAAGTACGTACCCCAATAACTACTAAGACCATAGCTAAAAGCTTGCACTTTATCTAGTGCCTTTTTCTAATAATAGAGATTTTCTTGTTTCAAATTTCCATCAATAGGTCTGAGAAAGCAGAAGTAGGGCAATATAGTCATTAATTTGAGAAAAACAACAATCCCACTATAAATTGCTGAATCACCAACCTCATTTCTTTGCATTACCCTGAACCCATTACAACAGGTAGCACACAGAGAAAATGAGGCCTACAACTACAAGCACCAGCACCAGCACCAGAGTTGTCCACCCATGGAAGTCTCCATTACCTTACCTCTTTGGCAGCTTAGCCCTAATACTTCTACTCATTTCTGTTGCATTGATCATCCTCATATGCTCATACCGAAAGCGCTCTTCTGGATCATCAAGTGATCGAGATGAGGAGAAGCCACCGAAGCCCAATACGAACAGTACAGTGTTCGATGATGAGCCTAAGATCGTTGTCATAATGGCCGGAGAAGACAAGCCTACTCACTTGGCTACGCCGGTCACCTCCGTTTGCTCTTGCTCTTGTGAGAAAGTTTGAGTTTTTGTTCTTAATTGTTAGATAGAAATTAGTAGTGCCCAATTAAAAGGGTACTTATGCCTCCTTAATTGGTCTTCCTTTCCATCTTTTTTTTTAAATTGTTTTTGTAATTTTGCATTTGTATTGGCGGGAATCTGTAAATTTGAGCTAGCTAGTATAGTACGTGCAAGCTGAATTCTTATGAGAGCAATCATAATTTGGCCTAAATTTAACCTCTTTTTCTTCATCAAGGAGAATACTCTCATCCAATTTTTGCTCATTACATATTATATTTTTATAATCCAACCATTCATTTCGTAAATCATCCTTTAAAAATCATTTATGCAAAAATTTAATCAAATTGGAGATCATTTGATCATCAAACTATATCAAACAAATGAATAGTTGTAACGAGAATGTTAACTTTCACTAAAACCGTCCATGTGTTTGATATAATTGAATCATCAAGCGACCTCCAATTTGATTAAATTTTTGCATAGATGATCTTTAGTTGGTGATTTAAAAGATGAATGATGGATGCCTCATCCAAACTCATTTGAATGAGAGTAGTTTCCCTTCATCCAACATAAACCAATTAAAGGAAAAGACTCAAAAAATTGAGAGCCATTTAGATATGCTGGTTAATGATCCTCACCTGGCTTCTATAGGCGCACAATTGCCAGTTAAAGTCACTTCTGCTTTAGTTTCTTCAAAAGTGATTTGTAGGTGTTGTTTTTACTGTGTTTTTTAATCTTAATCCTAATAGTGGACAGACGCGACGGCTTGGAAATGCAAATAGCCTAATTCCTAATATTAATAGTCGAAGGCTTTGCAAAAAGGTTGTCTTTGCATGCACTGTGTGCAATGGGGGACATTTGTGCGGCTTATTTTCAAACATCAATACTTTAGTGCAACATTCTCCATCATCATAGCAAGGATATATTATGGTGATATTCATAATTTCACACTCAAAAGTATCAAGTAGAAGACTCTGCAAATAAAGTATATCAATCTGTCAATTGAAACACCTTTAAAAAATATATTTTTTTAGTATTGATGTACCGATGAATTGTTCGTCGGCAAAAGTGTTCCATTAAAATATTTTCAGTATTATTTTGAAAAACCATTAAAATATTAAGGAATGACTTGTGCCGACGAATTGTTCGTCTGCAAAAGTGTTCCATTCAATGTTTATTTATTTATTTATTTTTCCATGTTTTGTGGTAATTACTAAAAAGTGGCACCTTAGGGAGTTTTTTGAGGTGCATATATGGCTAATTTTTTTTAAGTAAAAATAAAAACTAATTGAAAAACCATTAAAATATTAACGAATGACTTATGCCGACGAATTGTTCAAACTTAATTTAGCCTCCCGGCCAGTTTAGTGATTTGCACACTATTCCAACTTTCCAAGGCTTTTTCTTTCAAAAAAAAAAAGTTGGGTTTTTATATATTTCATAGTGGAGAGAAGCGGCTGCTTGAAAACGCAAACCGACTTAAATAAGATAATGATGGCAGAGTTGAATGGCTTTGCCAAAAGGGATACTGTTTGTAATGGGGGACATTTGTGAGGCTTATTTTCAACCTTGTATATGCAAAGCTCTCCATTATCATATGGTTATATTCTATAGGATATTCCAGGTGATCAAAAGACTGGATCACAAACCATATTGCAAAACACTGTGGCAAACGCAACCCTTGAGTCATATCCATCACTTTATACGCACAGAAATTAATTAAGTTCGATCAAGTCATGAAAGAACTTTTCTTTGCAGCTAGGAATGTATACCGATCATCTTTGCGTCTTCTTTTAATCATATCAACTGTTCTGCACACACAAAAGAGAGATAAAGATAATTACTGGTCCGATCAGATCACTCAATCACATCCTACATAATCATATGAAGTGAATAAAATTTCATTTTTTTTATTTTATCGGTTGAGAAGTGAGAACCCTTTTATGAATAATTGTGTAACAACAAATATATATTTCTTGTAATTTTGTTTATATGTTGGTATGTCTAATGACGTGTGTGATAGAATTAGAATTAGAATAAGAAGCTTGGTCACAATTATAAAAGAATCGGGTCAGTGTTGAGTACTTGAGTCTTTCAACAATCATAGACTAATTAAACGAGTCAAGAGACCTTTTCTTTAAGTTTTATATATTATTTTATTGGACAACTGCACAACAGTGGCCTATTAGCTCAGCTGGTTAGAGCGTCGTGCTAATAACGCGAAGGTCGCAGGTTCGAGACCTGCATGGGCCATTTTTTTTTGTTTTTTTGTGTTGTTTATTTTCCTCTACATATATAAAAAGACTAGACCTAAACTTCCTACAAGAAATCGCAGTAAGTTTGCAGTCAATTGAATTACCAAGAAGTTGCAAATCCATGTTTGTGAACCAAGAGCAGATGACCAGTTCGATTTTCACCTTAAAATATGCAATAAGCCTGTCAACGCCCTCAAACATTTTTCCTCTTAACTTGAATCCTTTTGGTGTGGATTTGTACTCCTTAAATAGGTGAGTATGAAAAGGCCTGGATGTTCATGCGTGTGTGTTGCACAAGAAGAAGCGTGTGTGTGTGTGTTGCACAAGAAGAAGCGTGTGTGTGTGTGCTGCACCAGAAGAAGAACTTGTGTGTAATGCATGTGGTAAGTTGCTAGGTCTTTGTGGTGGTAGACTTTGAAGACAAAAGCTAGTCTTGCATGTGGAAATATATATACATTATATATGTGTGTGCATGTTGCAAAAGGGTGCAGCTATATATATATGTGGCATGCAAGGACGAAGGGAACACACAAGAGAGGCATGCAGAGAGGGTAAAAGACACAAGGGAAAAGAGAGAGGAAGAAATTTTCTCCAAGGTTTTCTCGCTCTTTGAGTGTGTTACGTACTCAAGTTATGCATGTGTATAAGAGTGCATAACTCTTGGGATAGAGTAATATTCTAGGTTGAGAGAGGGTATGTGTATAAGGGGTATTCTTTCGGATACAAGGGTTCGGATTGGATATAAACTTGAGCGGTGTATTATTGTATTTGTTATTCTCTCATAAGTGAATGTAAAACTCTCCGAGGACTTAGGCAACGATTTTGGCCGAACCTCGTTAAATATTGTTGTCTTTTTTTTTTTTGCCTTGTTTATTTTTCTTTCCATCTATTACTATTACTTGCGTGGCGAGAGGTTTCATTCCCTAACATTTGAATCCTTCAGTTTCTCAACCTTCAAATGTAAAATGTTCATCAACCTCTGCTTTTGTGGCGCCCCTCATGATCGAACGTACTTGCGATAGTTTAGCACGTACTGCCTTCAAGTGAGACAACATGGGATACATTACCTGCAACACAAACACATCACTAGCTGACATCAGTACGTACTCTGTTCAGTTGTAAGCCGTGACCTTTTAACATCGATCCATGTTCAACAAGCATGCATTATGATCTTAACAGACATTATGCATTTTCAGGACTACAAAGACAAATTTTTAATTCTGACTTCTAGGTGCAAACTCATGATTATATTACAAAAACCCATGGTGCAAACTCATGATCGAGCTCGTTTGAACCCTAAATGTTACTAAAACCCTCAACTTGCTCAAGCCGCTCAAGATCCCCAGAATTGGGAGCATGAGGAGGAAGTGCTTGCTCTAGTCCTACATCATGGTGCACAGAATCTGTCTGCGCTGCTTGCTAGCGCGCTGATCCGATCAAGATGACCGGCAAGTGGGCTAGCTACATTGTTGTGAAGAATGTAGTAGATTACTAGTCTACGTACATTTGTGAAGCTTGATTACTAGTCTCTGTGATTCCTTTGTTTTGGTTAAGCTAGAGTTCTTGGTAGGTACGTACACTATGTTCCTCGCTGAGTGAACATGCATGGTGGGATATGATTTGGAGATTTAAGTACAGATTGGTGCCAATATATTGAAGATGTAAAGGGCATCTCCAACAAGGCTTTCCAAAACTCATACTCGTACCAAAAACTTAAAAATCTCATCTCCAACAAACAAAACCCAAAATGAGTTCCTACTAGCAACTTGACCCAAAATGGAAGGAAATTTGGAGAGGAAACTCATTACTGTTCGGGTGGGATCCATGCGGACCATAGCTGCTTTTTGACTAAAATGGGTATATAAAATGGATATGAGTTTTGACTCATTCTTGTTGGAGATGAAAAACCTTAGTGAATAGTAATGAGTTTGGGTGAGTTAAAATTTGGATTTGAGTATGGGTTTTAAAGAGGGTTGTTGGAGATGCCCTAAGTACAACATATACTAGATTGGTGCCAAACATCTTATTCGATCTTCTCTGTAAATCTGGATGGATTCCTTTGTTTTTGTTGAAATGAGGATTGTTTTTGCTACTTAATAATTTAATCGTACACATATATTCTTATCTTGCATAGAATCGTATTTTTTTGGTTTTTAACTCGATCTATCATAACATATATGGTATCTCATTTTATTACTAATCATCTAAGATCGTTACGAATATTAATATTGATGATCACCGGCCCCTAACGCTGTGTTGGTTGAAATCTTTTTTCGACTTCCTTGCTATAAACTTGTTTTTCCATTCAAGTGTGTGTCCCAAAATTGGTGCACTCGTGTATAATGTATTCGATCTATAGACAAGATGGAATTTATGTAGATACGATCAAAAGCCTCTGCAAGCTATTTCATATTTAAAAGTTATCAAAGTTTGTATTCAGGAATTCTAAGATAATTTTATTCTTCTCCAATTGGAAGTATATAAAGTGTTACAAACCGTATTAGATAAGGAAACAGATTCCTCCCATAAATACAATTAATTACAAATAAGGAAACTAACTAAATACAGATCGCTGACACTCCCCCTCAAGTTGGAGCATAGATGTCAATCATGCCCAACTTGTCAATCGAGCTGTTGAATACTCGTCCTGAAACAGCTTTAGTAAGAACATCTGCAAGTTGGTCTTCAGATGGGACAAAAGGAAACTTAATAATCTTTCGATCCAAGTTCTCCTTAATGAAATGCCGATCAACTTCCACGTGTTTAGTTCGGTCATGTTGCACCGGATTATGGGCAATCTCAATAGCAGCGGTGTTATCACAATGCAAGTCCATAGGCTTTTGAAACTTGAAACCTAGATCCTTCATAACATTTTTAATCCACAAAAGTTCACACACACCATGAGCCATTCCTCGGAACTCCGCTTCTGCACTTGATCTAGCTACAACTTTCTGTTTCTTGCTTCGCCATGTAACTAAGTTACCACCCACAAATGTGAAGTATCCAGAAGTGGACCTTCGATCAGTCTGATCTCCTGCCCAGTCAGCATCAGTGTAGCCTATGGCTACCAATTCACTTCCCTTGGCAAACAACAATCCTTTACCTGGAGTGGTCTTTAAATACCTCAGGATACGGTACACAGCCTCCATATGCTCTTTACTTGGAGAATGCATGAATTGACTAACAACACTAACAGCATATGCTATATCCGGCCGAGTATGAGAGAGATAAATTAATCTACCAACTAAACGTTGATACCTGCCTTTATCCGTTGGAACTTGATCTAGAAAAATCCCAAGCTTGTGATTCATCTCTATGGGTGTTTCAATAGGCTTGCAATCAAGCATTCCAGTTTCTGCTAGTAGGTCCAAGACATACTTTCTTTGTGATAAGGAAATACCTTTCTTTGACCTTGCAACTTCAATACCTAAAAAATACTTCAATTGGCCTAAGTCCTTCATCTCAAATTCACTAGACAAATGTCTTTGTAGTGCCTCCTTCTCTTCAGGATCATCTCCAGTAACAACCATATCATCAACATATACAATAAGTGCTGTAATCTTTCCGGCCTTACGTTTAATGAATAACGTATGATCGGAATTACTTTGCCTGTATCCAAATGCCTTCATTGACTTGGTGAATCTTCCAAACCATGCCCGAGGTGATTGCTTTAGACCATACAATGATTTCTTCAACCTGCACACTTTTCCAACATCAGAGGGTTTACATTTTGTTCCTGGTGGTACATCCATATATACCTCTTCTTCCAAGTCTCCATTGAGAAAAGCATTCTTCACGTCAAATTGATATAAGGGCCAATCTCTGTTAGCTGCTAATGAGATAAGGATCCGGATTGTATTGATCTTCGCCACAGGAGCAAAAGTCTCCTGATAATCTACTCCATACCGCTGTGTATATCCCTTTGCAACCAACCGAGCTTTGTACCTATCAATACTTCCATCCGCATTTAGCTTCACTGTAAACACCCATCGACACCCCACAGTTTTCTTTCCCGATGGCATAGGAACAAGCTCCCAAGTGGAGTTCTTCGTAAGGCTTCCATCTCTTCGTTCATTGCCTTTTTCCATTTTGGATCCGTCAAAGCATCTTGTACATTACTTGGAATAGATGCAGAAGACAATTGTTCAACAATGAATGCATATGGCTTAGACAACCTGTGGGTCGATATAAAGTCAGCAATAGGATATCTCGCCTTCGCCTTGATTTCTGGTTCATACTGTTTCTTAGGGATACCTTTAGTTGCTCTTTGTGACCTCCTTAGTTCCTCATCTCCTATTCCAGAAGATTCATTGAGTGTAGGGTTCAAGCTTTCCTGAGGTAAAACATTCTGAGTAGACTCTTCAGTTGGCATTGGTGATGTAGAAAAAGAATTCTTAACAAAATCACTGTTCACCGGTTCACTGTTCATTGGGTTACTGTTCATCGGTCCACTATTTACCGGTTCACTGTTCACTTCGACCCGTCGATCACTGTTCATTGGGTTACTGTTCACTTCGACCCGTCGATCACTGTTCATCGACCGGTCGAACATGCTACTGGATTCGTCTTCTTTTCCGTCGACCGGTCGATCACTGTTCATCGACCGGTCGAACCGGCTGCTGGATCCGTCTTCATTGTTGTCGACCGGTTGATTATTGACTTCCGACCTGTTCCTTCTGGATTCAGTGTCTCCTTCTTCGATTGGTCGATCTCCATTAGTCGACGGATTGATAACCGTTGAACTAAGTCTTTCTTCTAATTCTTCAATTTCTTCAAACTCGATGATAGGAGGAGGAAGAGGATTCCCTTCACACATTCTCTCCCCCTGAAGGGAAGACTCTGAAACTCCCCCTGAGTAGTATGGTTCAGATTCGCGGAATGATACATCAAGGGAGACATAAACTTTGTCAGTAAGAGGATCATAACATCGGTAACCCTTCTGGAACTCGGCATAGCCAACAAAGACACACTTTCGAGCACACGGGTCAAGCTTGCTACGCTGATGTTTATAAATGTGAACATAAACTGTGCATCCGAATACTCTTGGTTCCAGATTAGGTAAGGAAGGAACAGACAAAAGTGTCTGAAGTTTCTGTTGTGGAGTCTGAAATTCAAGAACACTAGATGGAGTACGGTTAATCAAATATGCAGCAGACTTCACTGCTTCTCCCCAATAGGCACGAGGCATGTTCATGCCAAAGAGAGAGGCACGAACAACTTCCATTATCTGTCTATTCTTACGCTCAGCTAACCCATTCTGCTGAGGTGTATAAGAGCATGAAGTTTGATGGCGGATCCCATGAGTGGTGAGGAATTCATTCATAGGACCATTCACATATTCTCCACCATTATCAGATTGAAGAACGCGAATGACCTGTTGATACTGAGTGGCCACCATACTATGAAATTCTTTGAAAACAGAGAATACATCACTCTTATTCTTGAGAAGGGATACCCAAGTCATCCGAGTGCATTCATCAATGAAAGTAATATAATACCGAGCTCCAGCAAAAGTAGGAATCTTCGCAGGGCCCCAAACATCAGAATGAACTTTCATGAATGGAACTGAACTTTTATGCATGCTAGGAGAATAAGGAACACGATGACTCTTGGCCAATTCGCAGACATCACAATGAAGTTCAGAGTTATCGATATTTGAAAAAAGATGAGGTCGTAACTTCTTAAGATAACCAAAAGATAGATGACCAAGACGACGATGCCATAACCATAGAGTAGCCTTTGCACTGTCGACACTACTGGTCTGATTGGCATGTCCCAATTTCTGTGTCCCACTATCTGTTAGATCCAAGTAGTAGAGTTTCCCTCTTCGAACACCATAACCAAGAATCTGTCGAGTTAGAATGTCTTGAAACACACAGAAAGATGGCCAAAATGTCACAATACAGGCAAGAATCATGGTAATTTGACTCACAGATAAGAGATTATGGGATAAAGAAGGAACTACAAGAACAGAGTCAAGGGTGAGTGAGTCAGACAGAACTACAGAACCTTCCCCAATAACCGGGGTGAGACTACCATCAGCTGTGGTGATAACCGTCTGCAACGAAGGTTGAAGAGTTTCCACAATTTTTGGGTTATTAGTCATATGATCAGACGCACCTGTATCAATTATCCAAGTATCCTTCGTAGATAAAGCAGAGAAAATAGATGCCTTATCAACCATTCGTGAATGTGCTACATTGGCGGAGGCAAGTAAGAATAAGATTAATTCAAGACACAAGGACAAGGTAAAAGGAAGAATATTTTTCCTCACGACCATTTTTCCTCCTTAAATGGAAGCTTCATGCCCTTTTGCACGAGATTTTGAGTCCTCAAAATCTACTATTCTATCAATAATACAATTTAAAATAATAGACAATTGTCTTGTACTAGTTTAATCATAGTATTAATAGTCATAGCAGTTTCATAGGGGCATACATGTTCATTATAGCATTCATAGGCAGGTCTTTATTCTCTCTCTCTCTCTCTCTCTCTCTCTCTCTCTCTCTCTCTCTCTCTCTCTCTCTCTTCAGAAATGGAGTCGTATAAACACTTGTTAAGCACAGAAGGATGTAGCAGCAGTGAATCAGGGTGGACAACATATATTGCCTCTCCTATGGAAGAAGATGAAGCTCAATGCAGTTATGACGATTTCGAATACAACTATAATAGCATTACAAGTCACACTAGCATTCAAGAGATTGACAAAGATGACAATGGCAGTGATGATTCAATGGCTTCGGATGCTTCTTCTGGCCCAAGTCATCATCAACACCACCTTGTCATGCCTTCTCGCAGTAAAGAAAGTACAGGCACTGTTCGTTTCAAGCGCGATATGAAGCAATCCAAGAACAAGAGCACAAACAAACAAGAGAAGAAAAGGGGCGAAAAGGGTACCAAACGGAAGTGAGAACTCGGGGCAGACTCATGACAATTGAAGAAGGCACTGCTACTAGTCCTCCTCACAGAAAAGATTATAGTTGTTTATTAAAACTATAAGCTTGTAAATGAGAAGATCGATGTATATTCTTTCCTTTGTATTCAGAAACAGAAGCATATATACTCTAATTTCTTTCCGAAATTTCTTGATGTTTCATGTTCTTTAGCTCCCATTGTTAGTAGTAATTATTTTTCATATCTTATGCCACACAGTTTACTGTTCTACAAGGAAACCAAGTGAATGACAAGTTTCTCATTTTTCCAGCACAATTAGCTAGAATTTCTTTTGTGTTTTCTCAACAATAATTCATGATGTACCCAAGTGTTTGTGTCCCTTGGTTTCTTGTGTCTATGAATGAAGTCAATGAAGCAAGTGTATGTCTGCTGGAAAGAAGATTCATAGAAAGGCACACATGCGGATCTGCATAAAAAAAAATTAAAAAAAAAACCTAATAATTCACCAGAAAAAACTTCCCCATTATGATGCAGTATGTTTATTTCACAAGGTATGAACCAACAGGGTGTACATTGTGCTGGAAAGAAGAAATATCAACCCAGATGTGCAAGCGCAACAGCAAAGCAAATACCAAGTATGGGCTGTACTTCAACTTCATAGAATATTTTAGCTTCATATAAAACAGAATCTGTCTATATTTAACAAAATCTGTCTGCAGTTAGAATCAATGAGAAGAATGTTGGCTGTACTTTGCAAAATAAAATGACCAAATTCTCAGTCTCTTTAGTTTGGTCAATGACCAAATGATAGGTAACCAACTCCAGAAGTATGGTGAAATCCCAATCTGCTTGTCATGACTTTGCATAAGTATGTCTAATCAGCAGTAGTTAGGGCACAAACAAATTACTTCATTCACCAACAAAGTATTTAATTAGGTTATTTGGCATATATGGTGTGCTACAAGTTTTGACACGTAGAATATACAGTTTTTTAGGTCAGAGTTCTGAACCCTATTAGGCACAGCTGTCAGCTGTGGTGCACTGGTGCCTCACTTGATTTTGGTTCATTTAAAGAGAATCTGCACATGGCAGTCACATTCTGAGACATCTTTGACACTCTAAAAGCCATATCTGAGGAATATTTAGCAATAACGAGGAAGCTGCAAGATAAAGACATGTAATAATGGGAAGAAAAGTTTACAAAAGCAAAAGGAACAGCAGAAAATGAGAAATATATGAAACTTTCTCTATTGATTTTCATGTTCAAACATTGCATTTTACAGTACTACCACATCGAATAGAATACATTTTCCAGCTGCCCTGCCAAAGCACAAGCATAACATGACAAATCTAATGCACACCACTAACTTTTAAAGCAAATTGAAAAAACTTATTTGAGATTAATTTTCACCAAAAAGAGTTCGGAAGCTCCGCCCAGCATAAAATTCTCAGCAGAAATTATTATGGATAAAGGAGAGTTCTGCTCAAGTTGAATGCGACGGGAAATGGGGACTTAGATCTTTGACTGCTTAGCAATCTTGAACCATTCAGTGTGGAAAGCACCTTCAACATCAGTTCTTTCATATGTATGAGCACCAAAGTAGTCTCGTTGAGCTTGGACCAAGTTAGCTGGCAGTCTCGACCTTCTGTAGGTGTCAAAATAAGCAAGACTAGCCGACATACCTGGGGTGCTGATACCTGAGTTGATAGCAAGGCATACCACCCTTCGCCAGGCAGACTGTCGCTCAATAATCTCCTTGGAAAACTCTGGGTCCACAAGAAGGTTTGCAAGATCAGAATTCCTGTCATAAGCCTGCTTAATCCTATCCAAGAACACAGCTCGAATGATGCAACCTCCCTTCCAAATCCTAGCCAATTCGCCCAACTTCAAGTCCCATCCCTTCTCAATGCTCTTTGCACGAATCAGATTCATTCCCTGAGCATAACTGCATATCTTTGATGCATAGAGAGCTTGTCTCACATCATCGACCAACTTTGCCTTATCCACCTCTTGGTCAGTCAAGATATCACCAAAGCCACCTGCTTTGAACACTTTAGATGCTTCAACCCTCTCATCCTTTAACCCACTGAGGAACCTTGCATCCAAAGAAGATTCAATTGTGGGAGCGGCAATAGATAGTTCAGCAGCTTGCTGTACAGTCCATTTACCAGTACCCTTCATGCCGGTTTTGTCCAAAACCTTGTCAACCAAATATCCATCTCCCTTGTCATCCTTGATTCCAAAAATATCTGCAGTGATTTCAATCAGAAAGCTCAGCAGCTCTCCCTTGTTCCATTCTGAGAAAACTTTTTGTAGTTCCTCATTTGACAACTTCCCAACTGATTTGAGGACATCGTAAGCCTCTGCTATCAGCTGCATGTCACCGTATTCAATTCCATTATGAATCATCTTAACAAAGTTACCAGACCCACCTTTGCCAATGTAAGTCACACAGGGGCCACTGTCTGGAACTTGAGCTGACACCTTAAGAAGGATATCTTCAATGTACTTATAGGCCTCAAAGGATCCTCCAGGCATCATAGAGGGTCCATATCGAGCCCCCTCTTCGCCACCTGAAACTCCCATTCCAAGGTAAAGAAGACCTAATTCAGCCATGGCTTTCTCCCTCCTCTCAGTGTTCTCGTACCACTCATTACCACCATCAATAATGCAGTCACCCTTTTCCAGGTAGACGGAGAGGGTCTTTATGGTCTGGTCAACAGGGGATCCAGCCTTGACAAGCATGATTACGACCCGAGGTTTTTGGATTGACTTAACAAAAGATTCAGGATCATGGAAGCCATAAAGAGGAAGGTTTCCTTCCTTCTTAGCCCGCTCAACAGTCTCATCAACTTTGGAAGTAGTTCTATTGTACACGGAAATAGGGAACCCTTTCTCTGCAATGTTGAGGGCCAAATTTTGGCCCATGACAGCCAAACCAGCAAGGCCTATTCTTGTAGGGTTCGGTGGTGCAGCCATCTTTTTCACTGTTTAACATTTGGAATTGTTAGCGAGAGTGTGAGATCATGTTAATGACAAAATATGTATACAGATCTGAGAATCCTTAGTTCAAAAAAAAAAAGACGGCTGCATCATAATTTACCGACTTCAATATACAGGAGAATCGATCACTAACAGGATTACACAGGAAACTAATACAAATATGTAAATCTCATTCTATGAATGAAGTTCGATGCTAGAGAGTCTCTCATACCTAGATACTAGTTTTTAGCATTGTATTGAAAACCACAAACATTAAACGCATGATCCTTAGATGGATTTATACTAAAAAAAACCCGAAAACAGTGATACTTCTCCAGTTTTAGATTTATACTCCTTAAAGCATTCACTTTACAAACCAATTGCTACCATCAACTCAACAGACGCGAAAATCCCAGACACTAATTCCCTGTAAAAGTAACCAGTAAAAGCTAACGAGATCAAACGAGACCCACTTATTCTCTAATCATTTAGGACAAGATTCAATCATTTAAAGTTATTAAGAGAACAAGCAACTGACATAGAAGGATAACATATCAAAATTCTCAAACCCATCAACTAAAATGAGTGGAGGAACTGAAAAGCATGATCTAACCAATCTGAAAAATCCCTAAAGGCCCAGATCAATGCAAAACCAGATTCAGAGATGAAAAACTAGAGTTGAGTAATTCATATAGGCCAGCAATACACAATGGAGCAAGCATAGATCAGCAATTCCAAACCATAAAAACCAATAAACAGCAACACTATGCTTCATTTCCCACATAATTATAGAAATCCAATTGAAAAGTTGAAAAAGCTAGAATCTTTAACCGCAGTCAACAACCAAGTAAAGTATAGCAGCAACAAAAGACAATTTTGATCTAAACCCAGAAAGTGAAAATGTACAAACCTTGATAATCGGAGGAATTGAGCAACACCCAGAAAATTAAAGATCTGGGTTTGGCGGACAAACAATGAGAGAGTTATAAGAAGCAACGAAATTGTTCACGTTTTAACGAAAGGTTTATGTCGCCATTGGTTTGCTTAAAAAAAGTGGGTCAAATTTGGCCACTGCTTTGGTAGGTGAGGTGGACAAGCCGTCGTTGAAGATGGGTTAGGTAGAATCAGTGAATCACTTACCACTAACGCGATTTTTACTTGTAAACGTTTTTAACGTAGAATCGAAATTTTACTAGTGGTTAGGCCAAGATTTTTTATTTTTTATTTTTGAGAAGGACCAAGAAAAAGAATATTACTCTTTTTTTTTTGTAGAAATTAATTCTAGTTGATTCTTGTATTTGATTTAGCTTACTAATGGAGTCTGTGGGTACTTTTTTCTCTCTTGTTTTCGCTCGGAGTTTTGCATACTGAGTTTTACCCGAATAAGGTTTTAACAAAACCACAAATTAGCACTATCCCGCCTTTTTCCATTACACTATTTATTTTTTACTGAATTTCATTCCTAATAAAAAGAACGTGAATAGAAGTTTTTTTGAAGGAAAGAAGCATATATTAGATATAATCACGATTACAATCGTTAATAAGGGCATCCTGAATAGCAGCAGGAGCAATAATTAACCTAACAAGGTTAATATGAAAACCTATGGCGGAACAAACCATAAGTTGTCTAACTGGTTGTTCATTTACAAAGTTAAAGCTCACGTTTTGGAAATAGAAAAACAATACTACTACAAACTGATGTAGACTATCCTCGTCCCAGAAAAACAGACTGTGTTGCTCGCCAATGCACTCAATTGCGTTGCTCACAGAACAGTAGTCCAACTGAAACTCATTGAAACAATAGAGAATGACCTCCACCAATTTGCAGGGAATGAAAAATAGAATAAATACTAGGCGGAGACCAAAGCTATATGCAGCCCAAAGTTTTAGCCTCCAAACGCGCTCGGTCTCCGTAATTATTAAGCTAGCCACAAGGTAGGGTCTTCGAAAAACAAAGAACCCCAAATCTCCAAGCTTTCCACCTGGATCCCATACAACTCTAAACCAGATTTCATAACAAATTGATGATAATCCCTTTGAACATGGCACTCGAAGTGGAGGATAAACCCGAGAAACAAAATTAATCCAAACACCCCAGACAACCAAGATCAAAGAAAGAACAAAACCCGTCATGAAAATAATGAAAACTGAAGTGAAAAACCTAAACAGACGAAAGAGCCCGCTAGGATACTGATGTCCGGCGAAGCAAGCCACGATCGGTGCTAGTTGCGACGCCAAAAAAGCGTCAATAGGTACCCAAGCCATGCATGACGGCTAGGGTTTGGAGAAGAGAGAGCTCTCTAGACTTTCTTTTCTAATAACCTTAGAACGTGAATAGAAGTTAATTTAAGTAGACTAGATTAATCTTTTTTTTTTTACTTGAGTTGAATTTGAGACCTCTCACTTACAAATAAAAAACCTATATCACTATATCAAACGATCGTGTTAAGTAATTTAATTATTGACATTTAGTAAGAGAATACGAATGTGATACATCATCCGAATATTCCATTCCTCGCTAAACTAGGGTGCTGTTAATTCTACCTGGCAAACATTTTACCATGCCTAGCAATACAATTTTTAATCTGATTATATCACATGTTATAGTAAGTCGAATCAGATTAATCAAATAATAGCTAATATAACATGTGATATATTTTTTAATCTCAAGGTAAAGATTCTTTATGGGTGTACAAAAAGATTTAGTTTTATATGAAATTGTACTTTGTAATGCATGCATCTGGCCTGTGCAATCTGGAGTATATGCTTACACATCAGCAATGTCAACATGATGTCATCAGAATGCAATTATTATAAGGCAATTAGGAATTTAGGAAGAAGTATCCGTATCACCATGAGATTAGTTTGCAAAATAGGGGAGTGTTTGAGAGAAAATGAAATTGGGTGCAGAGCAAAACCATCTTCATCCATCAAATCTGTAATTAATCTGAATCTATTTGTGAATCACATATACCGCAAAGAATCATTGCTACGTGTACATTCCCATTATGACTGTTTGGTCTTACAATCCATGATCAGCATGAATAACAGATACAACATTACACAGAAGCTTCTCAAACAGCTTTTCCAAAAAGAAAAGAAAAAAAGACATAATTTCACCGAGCTTCGCTCTGAGGGTTTCAGCAACTAATGAGGGCATCCAAAACTTGTGTCTAGATAAGTAAAGAGAGGTAGACAATATATAGCTAGCTGAGGCTCGCTTATGGTTGCGGTGAAGCAGTATAGTTTCGTTATATCAGACTATCAGTCTATAAGCCAAAATTGCACATCTGAACAAATTCCATACCATTGTCCATATATTTAGTCCAGAGATTCTTGTACTGGTTCATAGCAATGTCCAGCCAAGGTTTCATATGTCCATTGTAATGAATGACTGCCGCATTGTTAATCTCATCCATGCTAATACTGGGATTGTACCCCAGCCCGAGCACGTGCCAAGATTTGTCCAACGACTTTGTTGTTGAGTAGAAGGTAATCAGCCCAGGTGCAGTAGTCCCTGACTTATACAGAGTCTGGTTCTCATTCTGCATAAATAGGGAGAAGAAAATGAATACTCACTCATGTACAGTAATATAGCAGCACCACTGTTATTGTTCAGCTATAAATGGTGCCATTTGGTTAGAAATTTCCAAGTGAAAAATCACACATTTTCTGTCGTTTACAGAAAAGTTGCATACCTTGAAATGCTAAACCGAATGGCAGCTAATTTTTGAACACACAAGGATTTTGAGCAAAATTTGTACACTTACCAAGTTCTGCCAGCTATGGTACTGCTCCGTGCATCCTTCCTGCCTCCAAGCATCAAGATCAAATATATTCATTCCATATGCCCAAGCACAAGCCCGAGGATTGAACCTCTCCCTAATAAGAGGGTGTGAAAAATTCAAGTACTGGGCATATCGACGGAAGGAACCAAAGCAGGTCTCAACAGCACCATTCACCTTCCCATCCAAATCGATATTCCATAATCCCGTCAAGTCTTTTTGAACCACAACATCATCATCCAAAAAGAGAATCTTGTTCAGTTTTGGATACATTTCTGGCATATAAAACCGAAGCTGATTCAATAGTGATGAGTATGGGTTCCTATTCCTTTTAGATGTCTCCTTGGTAGCAAACCCCTGCAAACTTGGCACATATGAGGAATTCAAGAAAGCAAAATCTTCTATTGCCTTCACCTCAACATAAGCACCCCGTTCCACTGGCCTCATCTTAAACCAAACCTTCATTGGTGCAAGATTCATCCTATCTGTAACGACATGGAAAACATGTTTCCACGGTTCTATTGCATTATTCACCACAGATCGAATCACCACTGAGACAGCAATCACATTATCCGAAAATATTGCATAATGGTACAAAGTTGGGTCATCAAACTCGGGGCTTGGTTCCTCCTCCTTATACTTCTCCGGGTGTGAAATTCTCTCCTCAACAAGCCTCATCGCCAAACAATGCAAGCTTTTTGGAATCGACCTTGCAGCAATGGAGCTTGCAAATGCCCCATTCTTCTTTGCCTTTATAAGCAACTCATTAACAGCAAAAATAGTATCCTTCAGCTTCTGAATCTTGAGCTGATTATCATAGTTCTCCTTTGACTCCACGATCATTAACCGAGCTGTTTTAACCTTATCCTTCACCTCCTTCTCGAACTGCCTCAAAACATCCTCATCCACAGGACCATCTGATTCAAACAAACCAGTCCGGTAACTCGGTTTCGTTTGAAGATCAGAGAAATTGGAAGCCAAATCATCAAACATTCTCATTTGCCTAGATATCTCAAGCTTAAGCTTCCTGGCATAGGCCGCATACGCATTAACAAGAGTGACATGATCATTCGCTTGCTTATATATCAAATCTAATCTGCTTTTCAGCGGGTCAGAATTTAAAGCTAGAAACGTTCTACGCATGTACGGGTTTCCTGTAGTTGGAAGGGCCTGCATTACAAATCAAGATCATAAATTTATAACTCAAACTCTACCTAAATGTAAAAACTGGCATGTGGATTTTGCATTCTAGGTGCTAAAATCTAAGATTTGGGTTCAAATGTGAAAACCAGAATGTGGATTGAGCTTAATTAGTTGGAAGTGCCTGCATTATCCATCAAGATCATAAATTTATAACCCAAACTCTCTATCTAATTGCGAAAACTGGCATGTGGGTTTTGCATTCTAAGATGTGGGTATTGCTTAAATCTAAGATTTGGGTTCAAAAGTGAAACTTAGAATCTGGGTTGTGCTTGATTAGTGAAATTGACATTTGGGTTCTGCTCAAGCTTTGAAATTTCGAACTGGGTCTAGATTGATTACGGAAACAATTGAGAGAAAAAAATGGAAAAGAGTACTTACAGAGTCGTGGTGAGGAGTGGAGGGGTTGGTGGTGAGGAGCACAGAGAGCGTGGCAATGAAGAGCAGAGAGAACATAGCCGATACAAAGATCCGATATGAGAAGAAGCTCCGGAGGCTGAACCCGCCGAAACCGGATCCTCCTCTGCTGCTTCCTCGCACGGCCACCGCCATTGGAGCAGAACGACGACGTTTCTGATCTTCGATCGATCGGAAAGCTGTTTAGTTTTGTGTGATATTTAATTTCTTCCCTCTTTTTCTTGGAAGGTAGTAAAGGTAGTGGAAGCCAGTGAGAGCGGAGCGAAGCTAAATTGGAAGTGTGTGATTGTCTGAGATCTCAGCTGACCATGTGAGCGGGGAAGAGATCGTTACGAGTGAGAAAGAGATCTAAATTGTAATGCGCGTCGGTGTTAATTGGATTTAGGAAGAATTAATATCATAAATTCATAATGGGTATTGGAGTGCGATGTGAGATTGTGAGGTGTTGGAACTTGGATGGGAAATGGGGACCATGGACCATAACAAGTTTAGTTAGTAGATGAGTTAAGGGTTTGTTTGGCACTGCTTTTATAGGAAGTGCTTTTGCTCAATGATAATTAGGTCAGTGGTTGGCACAATGGCACTTTACATTATTTTTTTTGTAAATGATCAAATGATTTCACTTCTGGCACATGGTGACTCAAACTCATGACCTAGATTTTAGGTAGTAAGTGCTCTAACCACTGAATTAACATTACTTCGTCAATGACACCTTACATTTTATCTCATCTTGAAACTTTGAAAGTTGAATGTCAAAATTATATTTTGAATGGTAGTGTTTTATGTACATGTTTAGGCCTCTTTGAGATTGTTTTTCGGAGACCAAAAAATATTTTTGAAATAAAAAAAAATTAATTATAAATATATAAAAAATTGAAAAATAAAATAAAATATGTCTTGAGTGAGTTTTATAAGCACTTAGAAGTGGTTTTGAGAATCACTTGTCAAATGCTTCCTTGTATGCGTTTTTCAAATTTGGTAAAAGCGCGTTTAGGCATTTCAGAAGCAATTTCAAACAAACTCTTTGTGTAAAATACTGATGCAAGTGCTTCCTCAAGATGCTATCAAAATGCTTTTGAGTTTCTTAAAATGTTTTCATAAGCAATGTAAAAAGGTCAACTTTTGTATTATTCAAACGTAATTAAAGATAAATCACTAATACATTAAGTGTAAGTATTTTATGATTACAATGCAATTAATTTATACCTAGAACCACCAAAAACTCGAATACAAATCTCCTTAATTTCTTTTTTAATTTAACGTTGAATCACATCGTCTTTCTAAAACTTCCCATAAATTTTCAAAATGTTTTATGTGAGATGAAAGCATCTGATTCTCTAAACGTCTTCATTGTGTGTACTTAAAATCAAGAATAGGGAAGGATTAGTTCATGAGCCAAACACAGCCCACGCCATAAGCATCAAGAATTCAAGACTTTTTTTTCTCTCTTTTTTTTTGGTCAAGAAGCTTTGACTTGCTATTTTTAACAAGAAAAAAAAACATAAATAAATGAAATTTGGAATGGAAATGAGGGTAGCCGTTGGAGATAACAAACATGCTCATTCCGAGCCTCTCTCTTCCCGCCCCCGCCAAACTCCCTCTACCTTCTTCTCTCAGACACCATCAAGATCCAAACTTTGAGCCGCTCCATCACCGTCTGATTACCCAGATCGATGTGGGCCATCTCCGCAAAGCAATCTCCACCCTCGATCTCATGGCCCACCGCGGCGCCTACCCAGATCTCTCCACCTACTCCCTCCTCCTCAAGTCCTGCATCCGGTCCCGGAACTTCGAGCTCGGAAAATTCGTCCACGCCCGGTTGACTCAGTCCCAACTCGACCTCGACTCGGTCATTTTAAACTCATTAATCAGCGTCTACTCCAAATCCGGGGACTTTGAAACGGCAAAATCAATCTTTCAAAGTATGGGAGAGAAGAGAAATTTGGTGTCTTGGAGCGCCATGGTGTCTTGCTTTGCCAACAACGACATGGGATTCGAAGCGATTTCGACGTTTTTTGATATGCTTGACAATGGGTTTTACCCGAACGAGTTTTGCTTTGCGTCGGCGATTCGGGCGTGTTCGAATTCCCGGCTTGTTGGGATTGGGAAGGTGATTTTCGGGTCGGTAATTAAAAGTGGGTATCTTGAGTCCGATGTGTGTGTTGGGTGTTCATTGATAGATATGTTTGCGAAGGGTAGTGGCGACTTGAGGGATGCATATAAGGTGTTCGAGATAATGCCTGAGACAGATGCGGTGACTTGGAGCTTGATGATCACTAGGTTTGCACAAATGGGATGTCCAGAAAAGGCGGTTGAGTTGTATATGGATATGTTATCGAGTGGGCTCATGCCTGACCAGTTTACAGTGAGCGGTGTTGTATCGGCTTGTACAAAGTTGGGATCATTGTCATTGGGGCAGCAATTGCATTCGTGGGCGATACGGTCTCGGTTGGCTTTGGATCATTGTGTTGGCTGTTGTTTGATGGACATGTATGCCAAGTGTCCAGCTGATGGATCAATGAGTGATTCAAGGAAGGTATTTGATCGGATGCGAGAGCATAATGTTATGTCATGGACTGCAATCATCACTGGTTACGTGCAGAGTGGAGGGGGCGATGAGGAAGCTATCAAACTCTTTGTTGAAATGATCTCGGATGGTCATGTTGCACCAAATCATTTCACATTTGCTAGCATTCTGAAGGCTTGTGCAAATCTTTCTGATCTGCGTAAGGGAGATCAAGTTCACTCCCTTGCAGTGAAACTTGGTTTTGCATCAGTTAATTGTGTGGGGAATTCACTTATTAACATGTACGCGAGGTCTGGCCAGGTGGAAGATGCCAGGAAAGCTTTTGATGTTCTGTATGAGAAGAATTTGATATCTTATAATACAATCGTTGATGCATATGCCAAGCATCTAGACACCGAAGAAGCCTTTGGACTTTTCCATGAAATCGAGAATACAGGACTTGGGGCTAGTGCTTTCACATTTGCTAGTCTCCTGAGTGGAGCTGCCAGCCTTTGTGCAGTTGATAAGGGTGAGCAAATCCATTCGCGGGTAATAAAATCAGGACTTGACTCAAACCAAAGCATTTGTAATGCCTTGGTTTCCATGTATTCCAGGTGTGGAAACATAGAAGCTGCTTTCCAAGTGTTCCATGAGATGGAAGATTGGAATGTTATTTCATGGACTTCAATGATCACAGGTTTTGCAAAACATGGTTATGCAGCTAGAGCTGTGGGATTGTTTAACAAAATGCTTGAGGCTGGATTAAAACCGAATGAGATCACGTATATTGCTGTTTTATCAGCTTGTAGCCATGCGGGTTTAATTTCTGAGGGGTGGAAACAGTTGAAGGAAATGCACCAAAAACATGGTATCGTCCCAAGAATGGAACACTACGCATGTATGGTTGATTTATTGGGCCGTTCGGGATCCCTTGTAGAAGCCATTGAGTTTATTAACTCAATGCCTTTTGAAGCTGATGCACTAATCTGGCGAACATTTCTTGGAGCCTGCCGAGTGCATGGTGACATTGAGCTTGGAGAACATGCTGCAAAGATAATTATCAAGCAGAACCCACATGATTCAGCAGCATATAGCTTACTATCAAATTTGTATGCTTCAACAGGTCAGTGGGAGGAAGTAGCAAATATAAGAAAGGATATGAAAGAGAAAACTTTGATCAAAGAAGCAGGTTCTAGCTGGATAGAGGTGAGAAATAAGATGCACAAGTTCCATGTTGGAGATACTTCGCACCCCAAAGCACAGGAGATTTATGATGAACTGGATCAATTGGTTTCAAAGATAAAGAAATTGGGTTATGTCCCCGATACAGATTTTGTACTTCATGAGGTGGAAGAGGAGCAAAAGGAATATTATTTGTTTCAGCACAGTGAGAAATTAGCAGTGGCATTTGGTCTTATAAGCACATCGAAATCGAAACCCATAAGAATATTCAAAAATCTCCGTGTTTGTGGAGATTGTCACACTGCGATCAAGTATATTTCAAAAGCCACGGGAAGAGAAATAGTTGTAAGGGATTCAAATCGGTTTCATCATTTCAACGACGGGACATGTTCTTGCAATGATTACTGGTGATGGTGTTATACATATCAAATTGCCGAAACGGAGACAGTTTAAGAATCAGATACAATTAATCCTCAGTTGAAGTTGGATTTATAATTTTCTTATTTCATATTTGCAGCTTCTTGTTGAACTATTAATCTTAATAAAATTGTGCAGTTGTGTCCTATATTTCAAGACTCATACTTTCAGACAGCTAGTTAGTACTTAGTACTATATTTCGAGTTCGAGTTCGAATATTTTCTTTCAGAAATTTTAATTATGTAGTGTTTGCAGAACATGGTTTCTCTCATTTATATATAATAGAATTCATCTGGTGCATGTCAGCATGTGTAACATACTAAGCTAACAAAAGTTTAGAATTTTGACTTACAAAATTGAAAAGGCTGTCTAGAAATCCAGAAAATCTTGATATGATACACTTGATTAGATCTTGTTGGACTATTGTGCCTTTGGGTTCGAGTTAAAGTCAGGTTCAATTGCGTGGGGATTATATATTCTGTATCTTCACAAGTCTCTAATGCGCGTTAAACTTAATTTTTTTTTTTCTATCAACCCAATTAGAAGAGTTTGAATAAGAAAGTAAAGAAACTAATAATGATCATTGGAAATATTTAGATAAAATATCAAGGCTCTTACGTTTGAGGATCTTCCTTAGGCATCAAGGTGGCCTTGTGGGAAACAGAGTGATGCAGTATCTGAGCAATAGCCAAATCAAGAGAACAATTTACAAAACAAGAAATAAACAAAACCATGTCATGGTCAAGCCAACTCTCTAAAAGCTACGAACAGTTGTGGATTGATATACATGTTAGTGGATAGCTTTTCCATACGTTTTTCTAATTATAGTAGTTTTTAATGACGAACCCAACACCCATTTTCACCACCTTTATTTCTGTGTCATGTCCACCCATAGCCACTCATTGCTCCACCCATTGCAATATTGCCACTCACTCCTCCTTTTTTTTAGTACACCTGATATAATTACTACTTTCTATTTTGTATTTCTTCAAACACCTCTAACATGCTTGATGAATTTCTCTGAATACTACTGTTCCGGTAATCTGGTAATTCCTTGATGGAATTTTTCTCATATAGTTCCTATGTACGGATCATTGTTTTGTCTGTGTTGGATATCCAAAATAGGTGGTGCCATGAAAATGGTGGTGATGACTTGGGAGTTTTATATTTAACATGCATATATAGATAAGAATATAACAAAGAGAATGCCAATTTTATTGAGCAAGGATTCAATGAAAATCCTCAAAACATGTTATTGCCAATTTTGTAATTGGATGTCATAGAGAGGCTGGTTGACTTCTACACAAACAGAAGAGAACCACCATGGATGGAAAATGGCATGGGAAAATGATTAAAACTCGGTCTCTCTCCTCCATCGATTTAGCCTAGCAAATCCATAGAACTTGTTGTGATGGGCTGATTTGAGGACTCTGCTCTCAGATAAGCTGTGTTGCAGGGCACATCGACCTCCAGCTGGTCTCTCAAGGATGGATGATAGTTAGAATTAGGACTATGCAGCTGCAGGTCACTCAGCATTTGGCGGAGTTCAGAAGCCTCCTCTTTGAGTTGAGCATTCTCTTGCACAACCCTGTCATGGGACTCCGACACATGATTCAGCTTATCCACAAGTTGGTGATTCTCATTTCTGAGCCAAACCACCTGTGACCAGAGCTCATCCAGGTGCTTCTGCTTGCGCATACGCGATCTGCGCGCAGATTCTCTGTTGGATATCATTCGTCTTTGTTTCCTCTCGTTGATGAGACTTAGTTGCTGCTCATCAGCTTCATCGGAGGTTGAGTTACTGCTGAAGGAAGATGGTTGCTGGGGATGATTATTATTATTATTATTAACTTCTTGAGGAAGTAAGTGAGAAGGGAATTGGTAATGATTGTATAATGGAGTAGTAGCAAACCGGTTGAAGTGAAAAGCACTGGCTGTGTTGCTTTGAGTAGTAGTACTCATCATGCTAAAATGAGGTGGGTAGGGAGATGATAATGAACTTGAAGGAACTAGATAATGGAGACCTGTAGCCTCACCAGGCTGCATGGCTGGCTTCTTGAACCTTTTAGTGGAAGAAAAACTGAACTCAAGGCCTTGGTGGTGATGAAGTTGAGTGGACTACTTAATTTGTTGGTTTAATTTAGAAGGGTGAGGCTCTAGGAGAGGAGGTCTTTTATAGGATGAAAAGTGTGGCTAAGTGCCTTAAGCTTCAGCTGATTGGAACATCATGCACATGATGCCTCTCTTTCATGCAGCATCACATTCACATATATATGATGACATGAATGTATATGCAAGAGGTACTCTTGTGTCTTCATATATTCATGCTTCACTGATTACATCCATATATATATATATGCATTATATGATGATGCTATCATACATATACATGTAACATGGGGGATTAGGAGTAGTGTTTTTGGATAATCATTTTTCAGATCAAATCTCTGCTGACATCATACAGACTACAGAGGGAGAGAGCTCGATCAGATATGGGGAGTACAATTATTTTAATGGGGAAATGTTTAAGCAAAATAATACAGCGCAGAGAAAATGGATACAAGAAGTCAATCTTAAATTTGGTGTGCCATTGTCAAGTCTATGAGGATGGATTCTTGTTATCCAATAAGGCATTGCATGTGACGTAGGAATGGAAAGAATTAAAGAGGATTAGAAAGGGAAGCCCTTTTATACGTACAGGGCAATTATAATTAAGGAGTTGATGACTCATCAAACACTTAAACCCTTCAAAATATTAGTTAATCAATAGTTTACTTGATACTAATTACTTTGATTGGTATTTAGCCTGCCCTCTGTGGTAGTTTTAGGTACTAATCATCTTCTGCTATTTCATGGTGGGGAAACCTACACCAGTAATTACCAGAGAATGTCTCAAATTCCAGTATAGCTAGTTTAAAAATAATAAGAGAATGTATCGATCATTTCTTCTTATATATTTAAGTATTAGTTCTGGAAATTTCGTAGTCTTCTTTCAAATGAACTTCCAGTGTGATTGTGTGAGCTTTTAACTGAAGAGTTAGGCAGGTTTGAAACTTCCAGTCATTGTTTGATAGACAGTGAAATTCTGATTATCACATCTTTTACATGTAAAATATGCTAAATATTACTCTCATAATACAGTTCACCACTTTTTTTTTACTTAGTACGTAGTCTAAAACGTTTAACAGGGCATATAATGAAGGGTGAAGTTAGTATGCAGATTGACGTTTAAAGTGGGATGGACAAGAATTTTCTTGTCCTCTTCTGTAAGCTGTGCCACAAAGGAGAGTCAGCATATATTCTCCAAGAAGTGAAAACTGGGATTCAATTATTAACAATCTGCATTATTAAAATGAATGATCTGTTTGGTGTTTACTATATGCTCCAGTAGAGGACAAATTGTCCTGAGCAAAACGTACTAGCCTGCCCTGGTTAAGTAATCAGTATATATAATGGTGCACTTGGGTCAAATTATGTCAGCTGTTGCAGGAACATCAAGAGGATTAGCTTTTGTCCTAACCATTTAAATTAGCAGATGTTACTGAGTGGAAAGATCTTGTTGTATAGTGGTGGGATTGGGAAATGGGATTGGGAAATGGGATTGGATATAAGGTATTGGTTATTATGGATGTACTTTGAAATGCAGTATTCCACTAACCAAAAAGTTTTTAATGGATGCTGCAGAAACAAAATCTCACTGAAGAGCCGTATATCCAAATGGTGATGGAGTTGTGTGGCTCGTTATAAGCTAAGAATGTGGTAAAAGACTAAAAGTTTCGCATTGGAAAAATGACACAACAATCTAGCCTATTAAAGTGAGTGGTTTACTATTGATAACACCAATGTCTCTACAACGTACTGGTAACGATGGAGACAATGTCAGTGCCTTCGAACTAACAGTGGATTCGCATTCGTCTGAGTTGCGCAACAAATGCTCTCTTCTCTCTCCCTATACCTGAGGGTTGAGAGTTGGGTCTAAAGTTGAGTGGATTGAATGGTCAACAAGGTCATTAGACAGGTTTAGACCACTCTATCTTTTCTTGTCTTGTGATTGTTCTTCCCCCTCCACTCCATTTCCTTTTGTTTGAGGATTTGGAATATAAAGGAGGCGGAGGAGTAGTTGGAAACCCAAGATCAGTATGTCAGTTTGTCCAATTGTACTTGTAGGCGTACATTGTATTTGATTGGCCAATATATGTTGCCTCAATTTCAGCGTCTTAAACCTGAAATTTGACCCTTGACACTTGATTTAGACTCCGCAAATATATATATTTTAATAAAAACGGTTTGTTTATAATTTTCTTTTTAGTAAATGGGTTGGCTTGTAATTTGACAAACTTGACCTATCATAACTGAAAGTATTCGACTCTCGGACGTCTTCGTGTTTTCTTGAATGATATCAATTTTTTTGTTTCACTTTTTAAAGTATAATGATACATGTGTGTTAAGAGATGTTAATTTTGTAGTCAATGTTTGTGCAAATCTAAGTCATTTGCAAAGCAATGAGAAAATTCGGATGCACTCCATCTTCTTAACCTCAATTCATATAGACCAAGTCGTTTCGTAATGTTGTTTTTCTTCGCTAAAAGAAATCGAGACATTAGACCTCTATGATTACTTTCAGCTATTTTAACTCTATAATTTGAACTCCATGATATGAGTTTCACCAATTTTGGTAGTGAATGGCATAATGGTTGAGGTATATGCTTCAATTCGATCTTCTTTAACTAGAAGCATCCTAGGCAATGTGTACTCTACATACACAAATTACAACCAAATTAGGCAACACCAAATGACCAATACACCCCAAAAGAAACTTTCCACCTCAAGTTTGATTCTTTGAACGACACTTTTTTCCCCTCAAACCCGAACGCAAATGAAAGTGATCATGATCACAACTCTTTCTTCCCCTCACTCAACTTACATATCTTATCTCCCTCTCCAAAGATCATTCACCATATCTCTCAATTCTGTCCATTTTACCCTCGAATTTTGCTTCCTAATCACTAGAAGCCAATATCACAAGGGTATTTTGGGAAATCTATCACATCAACGAGGGACACTTGCCCTACAATGACGGGCTAGGGTTGTGCACGGAAGGGTACTTGATTTAACTGCTGCCCTTTACTTTTTCGTACCAAAAGAGAAAAAGGGATGATTCTCCACAAGAACATAATTTGAAAAAAAAAATTAAGAAATTTTTACATTTCAAGAACAATGATAGAAAGAAGATAAAGACTAAAGTAGGCAGACGAGAAAAACGCGAGCGCATGATAGATGTCACCGTGGGACCTTGCTAACAAGCGCGCATGGGTGCTGAAGGCACCACCGCCTATTCTTATTGCTGAGCCTGTCAACTCAAACCAAAAGCTAGCTAGGGCTTGCTTTCATTCTTTCTCTTTCTCTCTGTCTATCTTTCTGTGATTTTTCTCTGTGTCTAAAACAACAGTCTGATCTGACTCTCTTTGTGTCTATGACTCTCTAAATTTGGTGGCTTTTTTCAAGTTCTTCCACCAATCAAGGGGGGTTACAAGTTTTTGGGTGATGTCCTTTGATACCATATAACTCTATGTGCACCCCACTCAGGCAACCTATGTTACTGCTATTTTTGTTTTTGTTACATGGTGATGCACTGACTTGCTAGCTAGGGCTAGGGCAAGTGGCATAGAGGCTTCATCCATACCATGCCAATGTATGAAATGCGCATGCATATGAGAGGTGTTAATGACGAGTCCCGTTTTAAAGAAAGGCCTCTTTTTTTCTCGAAAGTTTTATGTTATTTCAAAGATGTTATAGTTTGAGTTTTCCACCATTATATATTTAAAAACACAAAAAAAAAACATATCTACAAGACTAGCTCTCATATACGTGCCGAAGAGTAAACTAAAAGGTTTTATTTATTGGTAAGAAAAATAAGCTAGGAATTAAGTTGTTAGAACACATCTAGCTCACTATGCAGTCCGGTAACTCTCTGAATTTTATTGGCTTTCTAAGTTCTTATTTAGGATCCATGCAAAAGATATGCTCATAGAATTCAACAATTGATCCGATACCATCCTTGTATCTATCTTTTGATGGGATTTGTCCTCGACTAAATAGAGGATGGAATTAGAATCTTATGATATGAAAATAGGGATTTGCAATTTTGCACTAGAATAATATTGTACAATCACTCCAAGATATTTTCCAATTTGGACTTCTAGCTAATGCTAGGGTCTACAACTAATTAACAGCTGATCAATAGGATATGACTACCATAAACTAAGTAATGACAATGGAAAATGACATTTATAGGATTAATCAAGACTACTATTCAGATGATAGAGGAGATATATGGGTGATTAACTACCTCTTGAACATTTTGGAGAAGATAAAACTGATTAGAAAATTCATTTAACCTTGTGAAAAAAAAAATCACTAGACTAATAATTAGTTATTATATAATAGATAAATACGAAATTTGAAAAAGGATGTTGATAAATAGCCTCTTAACTAAAGAGTGATTGATTTTTGCACTCACAGCTTTCCTATATAAAATCATGTCTCCAATGTAGTAAATTAAACACACCATACAAATTTTTTTTTGTTAATTATAATTTTTTTTCAATATACAGTATGTAGCTAGCCGAAGTTGAAAATTGTACCTTGTCAAATAATAGGTGAGAAAGCACAAGACAAAAGCTTGATTGGTTACACTTGTCAGATTCTCATTCCAACAGCATGGAGGTTTTGTACCTCCTCGGCGGCTCCTCTCCCACAAGCAAACCCTTTTATTAATTTCTTTCCAGTGAGATGAGATCTCAAGAGATTGGTTAATACAGGATAAGCCCATCATCAGCAAACCCTAATACGGTACCCTGTTGATTAACTATATCTTTCTTTTCAATCTGTTCTACTTTTGCTTAAGCCATTAAACTAATCTCATTCTCAGACTAATTAGTCCATCAAATAATCTTATTCTAATGCTAGCTTTAACCAGATTTGCCACCTTGGGTTCAATGTATGTATGCATTTACTTAATTCTGGGTGGTGCATTTTTGAGTAAGACTGACTCACACTTAATAGCAACATGTGCTTACGTACTTGTAATAGTTAGGGTTTAGGGTTTATTTTAAACCAAGTGACGTCGCTTCTGCAAATTTTTAAATCTGGGTGCTTACCTTCCCAACATCAATATTGCTGTTATTGTTCATTTGCTACTACTACTTCTGGTGGCGGGTTCTTTCTACAGTCTGATCGACTTAGATTATCCAAAGCACTGTTTTAACCTTTTTGCATGCATTCTGTTTTTTTTAATAATGGAATTTGGTGTTAATCAATTGGTGTGGTGCTTGAACATTTCGTTTTTGGCAGTAATTGCTTTATGCCCTGCCTAACTCATTTGGATGGAAATTAGCTATATGGGAGATTGGTGAAAGCAATTATATTAGAAAGGTGTGAGAATAAAGTAAATTTGCCAAATTAATTGGCATTTAAAAAATTAACAAGTTGGCTTCTGAGTTTGGTGATGCTAGCTTTGTCCTAATAGCTATAGCTAGGCTTGGCTTTTGTACTCCTACAAGATTCTCAAAGTCTCAATCTTTATCTCTCCCCTAGCCTTCGATCTGTTCTTCTCATTCATCATGTGTGCAAATAGCTAGAGTGGTAGTAACAGTAACAATGATAAAGCCTGCTCATGATCTCATGCATCATACCTTTGGCTTGATTCTTCATCGATGTCACCACTCATATTTTGATGTTGGCTTGAGTAGTCTTGATCATCCATCGTCTCTCAATCAATTAATTCATATCTTGTTGATTTATATATAGTCTGACAACATAGTATAAAGTATATATCGGACTTTCTAAATAACATTGAAAGAATAAAAATTATGACCTAATTTGAACTGTTACATTTTAGACAACATATATAACATGTTAGACTTCCAAGCAAAAGATGAACATTGATATAAAAATAAAAAATAAAAAAAGGATGCATAGTTGATTGTAGTACACTTATGATTGAACAATAGTACATTTCATAGCCACTCAATTTGATCTTACTTTACCATTAAACATCCTAGGACGACCCTAGCCTACACTAAATGAATTAATCACTTTCTAATCCCACCTCTAAGTACGTCTATGCATGGTACTTATAAATCAGAACGCATGGCCTTTAATCTACGTAAAGGCCGGTTTCATTCAATTAATTATATATATGTAACAGTATTTAATTGTGATCCATATAATCTCCTACTATTTCAGTTTATAAATCATGAAGAAAACCCATAATTGATGATAGGCTGTATATTAATTGTGTATGCACCCTATTGCATAGACATTCTTCTATTACACCTTGCTGTTTATGTTTTACTGTCAATGTATGGGATGCTGCTTTTCTCGATCACTTTGTCTTTGATCTGCCCTAGCTTCCTTTATGTTCAAAACATTATCTATACCCCTTTGCCATTGTCTCACCAATTTTTTAATAACTTAATATATCATCCATTGTTCCTTGACCAAAATTTCTCATCAAGTTACAAACAAAATCTTCATGGGAAAACAAAATGATGGGGGTATCTCCGTATCTAGCAGAAAAGAGAGGACCAGATATATTGGTTAGATATTGTACTCATTCAGAAAAGCCTAAACTGCTTGCATAGGCCGGCTTTCATGATTAACCTATCGGATAGGTTTTTGTGGTGTTTTGTTTTGCCTATAAATAGGTTCTTGATCGATCCAATATGTTAACTTAATTACTAATGTTTTGTAAAATGCTTGAAAGAGGTTTAAGCATATGAGGCGCTAACTCGCTAAGGACGTAAGGAGAGTGTAAAGAGGTTAAGACAAAATATTCAATTAATGAAATGTCTCAAAGAGTTTAAGACAATATATACTGTATAGTAAAAGAGCAAAACAAAACAAATTAGGGTGTAACCTTCTAACTCATCTCGTTCTAAAAAAAAAACTTGTAAATCCGAGATCGGTGAAATAATATTATTTTAACTAATGACATGTTTACTTATTTGGAATAAAAATGTGAATGAATCGGAGTTCATTCCGATGGAGTTCATTCTTAATACCTACCCCATTGGTAATCAAGCTCCGGATATTCAAGTATATGCACATGAATCGGAATGGTTGTGAGTCCCACGAAAAAATAACTAAAAAAGATAAATTCATTCATGAATATCCGGAGCTTTATTACCAAGGGGGTAGGTATTAAGAATGAACTCCATCAGAATAAACTCCGATTCATTCACATTTTTATTCCAAATAAATAAATATGTCATTAGTTAAAATAATATTATTTCACCGATCTCGGATTTACAAGTTTTTTTTAGTAAACACAAGAGAACTCATGAATGAAAATCAATTCCTTCATTCCGATACTCATTATAAGTAAGTAAACATGCCATAAAAGTGATCAAGAAGGGAAACCATAATTAAAACTTTGCCCACTACAAAATCTATATATCAACAAATATGTAGCATAATTTTCAAAGCCAAAATGATTGAAGTAATAATTCCAAAGTCCCCACCCCTAAAAAAAATATCGTCTATTATATGAATCAAAATGTGGTCGTTAATTTGTAGACTCTTTTAAACCTAAGGCCACTCCCAAAGGCCACATAATTAAACAACGAAAAAAGTTTCTAGACTACTGGTAGTGCTCTTTGTTTGTCTCTGTGGACACTACCAGAGCCATAAGGTTTTTCCTCCATTACTGAAAATGACTGATTAGTTTGTTTTCTTTGCAGTTTCTCTTTTTGTTAAGTGTTCTGATAGTGATATAACCCCCATGTCATGGTCTCAAATTTCAAACAGATAGATCTGGAAGTGGGTAACAACTTAATCAATTACCATAGCTTAGATTAATTGACCCTAAAGGATCCTTTCACTGATTGGGAGCACAGTATATATATATATAGAATAAATTTTTAGATGTAGAAGAATCTTAATTATAACTTTGATTGCTATACGCGCGGATCTAGATTGTAGCAACTGCTAGCTAGCTATATGAAAGGGTAGATTATATAAGATCTTGAGGTTATAATAAATATAAATGTATAGAGAGATCTTGATCATAAAGGTGAATGATTGGCTAAATTTTACTTAATTCATCTTAAATTAACAGTGACATTGTTCTAATTATATATACTCATGCATGGTATCATGACTATCATCCTTTAACTATCCAAGTAAATCTGTTTTCACCAAATTGAAGTACAACTTTTGCTAGCACAGAAAAAAGTACAGCTAGTGATTGCACCAGTCATTCACTGTCTCTATGAGGGAACACTTGCTTTTGTTTCTTCGGCTTTAGTGGGCACTTAAAACTTAGAAACATGACAATTCAGAGAATCATAAGGTCTTGACTCCTTTTCACAGGCCCTTCTTTTTTCTTCGAGATGATGAATATATAGAGTATCCTACTTGGCGAATTTTTTTTTTAAAACGTTTAGAGACTGAAGGATCCGAATTTAGAATCTCATTTAATATTGTTTGAGAGAGAAGTACACTGCCGTACTTCTAAACCGGGACAATAATCTATCTGTGTTATTTTCTGTTTTAAACACTATCTGAAGTTGTAGCATACCTCTATTGGATTTGGAGATGTGAGATTGTGAGATTTAGTCTATAAGATAAAAGAATTGATATGCATGTATTAGTTTTGTAGCTTTAGTATGCATTTACCTAATTAGTTATCATAAGCAGAACGTACGTACATATTTTAATAAAATTAATCAAAAGAATTGAAGTATCAAATCTGGAATCCAAAATCTGGATTCAGCACTCACCTGTAAGAAAGAGCACACAAATTATTACATCTAATTCAACACAGTTGAGTTTCGAACCATGAACGACAGATATAAATCTTTTAACTTTTCCAATCACATTGATTATTCTTGAATCATATATTTGGTATATTTCTTAATGCACAAACACGATTAATTTGGGATTAGAAATTCTTGTCATAGAAAAAGATAGAAATAATGGTAGAACAACCTAACGTGGATGTACAATTGTATATCTCTCCGGCATCGAATTCAGCCACGTGGCTTCATGTCTCCAGCAATTTGCCCTGCCTACACTAAACCCTAGATTTCTAACCAAAAATTAATAAAACCCTAAACCTCATGTTCACTGTGTTTAAGACTCTCCCTCACCAACGTGATGAGGTGCCCAAGTCATCTCTGGGCAGTTCAACAACCTCCTCCTCCTCTTCTGCTTCCTTCTCACCTACTTTGGAATGAGACGGAGCCAACGCTGGGAGACACATTCGCATCGAGCAGCGAGGAAGTCGACAAAAGATTTCAACCAACATCGCACTTAATTCTTCAATATTTATGAAGTTTGATGGACTTGATTGGTCTTTTTGAGTGTTGAGTGACGGCCGGTGCTTCAGGGGACGACTGAGATTCCCCTGCTTTGTTTCATGGCGACAGTAGCTTGGAGAGGACTTGCGACTAAGATGCCTAATCTAGGGTTCTTTTCTACCGACAGGCCAACAGGGGTTGACATGTATTTGGATTTGTCCAAGTATTGGGCAAAATCTTTGGGCACGTGGGCGAGCTATTGGGCTGAATCATATCTGTTTTTTCCTTTTCTTTTTATGGGTCCAACCCATTCATAAAATAACAATTAAAAAAAAAAGTTTCAGATATTACTTTAACCCAAGATATTACTTTAAACTGGGCCTAAGCTATTGAAACTTTGAAAGAATGAACCAGTTGCATTATATAGATATTAGCATTCTTGCACGCGCAAAGACTATTTTATTATAATGCAACTAGTTTATACTAGTCTTTCTCGCTTAGTTTGTCTGAATGCTCTTCTGTTTTATTATATTATTTTTAAAAATATTTTTTCATCTATTTGGTTTTTCGGCATTATTTATCTTCCCGTTTTATCATATTAGTTTTCAAATTAAATAATGTTATAATATTAAAGTGAACAAAAAAAAAGACGTTGTTATTATTTTATTAACACACCCTCTTATCTCTATCTCTCTCTTCCTTTAATGCACACACCTTAGAAAGAGATATAAATAAAGAGATGTGTTAATAACAACACCCTAAAAGAAATATGTCAGTTGAAAAGTTAGTGTGAGACCTCATATTATTTATTTATTATCTTGACTATGTAGTTTACTCTTTTACCCTTAATATATTTAAGTATAAATAGTATTTAATATAGTTAAGGAGGGGTATATTTCAGATTTTTTGAAAATTTAACTACGACTCATATTTTGACTTTATTAATATAGATGATGATGCATGGTTTTTTTTTGTAAGTACCGGCTCTTAAATGGCTAGCCAAACTAGAGACAATCCGACCACAAAATATCGGTTCAGTTGATTTAGGCCTCAAACTAGTGTAGCAAACCACTTTGTTCGGTTTGGTCTGAGTAACGAATCGATGTTCATAACCAGTCAACACATTGCCAATTATGTTCGAGTTGCTCTAAGCAACAAAGTTGCCTCCAATTTCCAGCTCTGAATTACTATATGGCGGATTCGGAAAAGCTTACACATTTTTGCTTCCGAGGAAAGCTTTTATTTGTTCTACTCACCAAATTCCATTTTCAACATAACAGTTGTCTTGGTAATTTCAATGGATGCAGAATTGCAGATTTCTCGAGTATGACAAACAACATGTAGTTTTGTATAAACTAGAGAGTACATGTACTGACTACTTTCAGCTGACATTTCATGAGCTTAAAGGACAGTATGAACCCTAATTGCCAGCAAAATATCGATGTGAGCCGTTTCCCTTGATAATACAGCCTCTACCTAATGGTTATGTACATGGCTCAACCCTAGAGCGCCTCGAGACAAACTGAACTCACAGAGAAGAGAATTAGAGAAAAGGTATACTGGTATAAGAAGGAAGAGTGCTGCAACTACTCACTGTACACTACAAACTACAAGTAAAATCATACCATATTGTGGAGAAGGCAACCATATCTTTCGATATCATGCCATTTCCCAAGTTTCGGAACCTTGTTATCAAGATATTTCCAATGGAAAGTTAGAAACATAGATGCAAATAAAAATGACGTGTGAAGAATCCTGTTATCCTTTTTGGCCGAGAGTAATAACCCCAGTCGAATAAGCCAAAGAATGAGCATAAATTAACCATGAACATACCATCATAAATACAGGAGTGAAAAAAAAAATGTAAATCAACAGTTGGCTACTGAACTTCACCCTATTTGTACAATATTGTCAGATTGTCAGATACATTAGACTTTCATTTTCCAATAAAATACTAAGAAAAGCACTGCTAAATCTTGACACTGTTAATAAACCAATGGAAATTTCAACAGTGCACTTGGCACCATACCATACTGTAACATGCAGGAATAAGGGCTTTGGAAAAAGTGTACTGACAGCAGAACTCTAAAACGAGCAGAGTGTAGAAAACTATTTTGGTACAGAGCTCTAAATAAGTAAATATATTTCTTCAAACTAATGATCATCAGGATTGCTCTTGCAATGTTGGAGAATGGTGCATAAACACTACTAAACCCCCCTTAAGTAACATCAAAGCAATTATCACGATTACAAGTCAAACAAATTAATCAGGCGCATATCATTTGACTTTTTCTTTATTTTTCTTAATGCAACTAACATTATTTGGATAGAAGTTCCTGATACAACTTTAAACGGACTTTGCATCATGAAGCCAAAGACTTTTCACCAGAAAGACTGAATTTCATGACAATGCAGCTTGCACATGAAAAACACTGGAGATTCAAAATAACTAAACATCTTCTTCAACCTAATGGTCACTATCCCTCCTTGAGAGTTTGGTGCATGAACAATAGTAATAAGACCTCAAGCAACATCCAGAACAATTTATTACAATAACAACTCAAGGCCTTAATTTCACTCTGATATAACACTGCCCGGAAAACGATATGTACAACTTTTTACATGGAGCAAAGCAATTATAATATCTTAGACAAACTGTTCAAAATCAAGCCTAACCTGTGATTCCCAGGACAGGCCACGAGCAGCCCTTTCACACTTGCTCCTTTCATAATCAGGATCATCCGTGGGCAACTCATACCGACACACCGGGCATGTATTGCGAATGCTCAACCATGGCACAATGCAGTCTTGATGGTAATAATGACAACAGGGCAATCTCCTGACCTTATCCTCCAACACTATATTGTCTTTACAAACAGCACAGACCACGTCCTCATTGCTCAGCTCCTCCGCTGTGAACTCAACAAAAGGAAGGTCTTCCACAACCTTCAAAGCCGCCGGAGGGCTGCCTTTACAGGCATTTGCATTCTCCACAAACTGCCCGAAAATCGCTTCGATATATTCAGCAGTCTCTATATCAAGCTCAACATCATCCACATTCCTCCTGAAATTGTTCACTGTCAATAGTATTTCCCACTCGATGCTTCGCACCGCTCCATCGGGGATCTCTTCTTCTTCTTCAGTAGAAAATCCAGAGGCCACTGATAGCTCTTCGACTCCTCCGCCCTCAATTGCATTATCTGGGTGCTCCATGTTTTGCTCCACTTGTTCCCACTCAGAATTCTCATAGGCGTTTCTCTGCTCCTCCATGAAAATACTGTCCCAGATCGATTGGATACCTTCGCTGACCCGATTACTTTCGAAGTCATCACTCTCATTATCCGAATCCGAATCGGACTCCAGCCCAACAACCCGAAGGCCACCGACTCGCGATTGTGGAGATAAATACTCATCAAACTCAAAGACAGAGCCTTGAGGATTTGACTCGCCGCCAAACCCTAACCCCAAATTAGAATTTGACCCCATGTCATCACCGTGTTGACCTTCGATTTCCAATTCAGTCACAAATGGATCCGAGCCCGAGACGAGAACGCAATCGCTGTTGGGAGGATGATGATCCGAGGCGCGACGGTCGAATAGATCGGTGACGAAGCAGCTGACGTCACGGTCATCGGAGGCGGCGTCGGAGAACCAGTCGCCATCGGAGCTTCGAGAATCGATGTGATCGGCGAAGGGGTTGAAGTTGTGATTGGTGCACCAACGAGTGAGGGGCTCTATTTGTGGTGGGTCGGGTTCGTTTGGTGGCTCTGGTTCGCTAGGTAGGTGAGGAGCATCAGAATCAGACATTTTTTTTTTCAGACAGAAATATTGAAAAGTTTCAGGTCGGACGCGCCTTCAGTATATATAGTTTCTTCTTTTGGGGTCAAACTATGAAAGTGGACAAATTTTGGGGCGCTTTTTCTACCAATTTTATTATCTTCAAATAAACAAAAAAATAATAATATCATTTAGCCATTTTTTTGAACAATTATCATTTAGCCATTTAGGATCAAGGATGATGAGTGTGCATTCAGACCCAAAAAAATAAAAAAAATTAATATTGTGGATAAGATTGACAATAGGGTAACGATTACATTTTGTATTCTAGTATATAGAGAAATTTATTCATATTTACACGACTCGATAATATGAACATAAAATAAAATTTCAATATTAAAGTTGAGTTATTACAATTCAAAGTTACAAACCATAATTCTGAATTCAATTTTAGTGTTTTGTTCACACTCATCATATGAATTTAATGGTTGTGACTAAAATTCGATCAAACACAATTAGTCCAAATTGACAAAGGTGATTGAAGTCCTTAATCAAAATCTTATATTAGTTGTTGTTTTTTCTTTTTTCTTTCTTTAACATAATAACAATCTGCAAGCAATCACAAGTTCAGGTGTGACAGCTAATTTCAACTACCACAGATATATAGCTGAAGCTGCCATCAATTTGGACTTAAAACGATCCACAATATACAATCTAGCTTGCTCAATTTTCATGAAAACTAAATAAATTAACCAAATTACATGTAGAATTAATTAAGCATTGGGGGTGAACCAAACAGCTCTTCCTTTGAATAGTTCGGCAGGGCATTGATCCTCGGGAAAACTCAAAGGTATGACCCTCTTATTTGTCAAAGAAAAGACCCCAAAATCTCCCCCAGGTGATACAACAAGAGGCCAATCGAAAGCAAAATAGATGCAGTTTCTTTCAAGCGTCTTATCATGGGAATTACCACTAAGGACGTCATTGCCGGAAGAGATGATCAGTTTGTTGCCGAACTTGCTTACAAACAATATCCGGTCACCGAGGTCGGAAACCTTTACCCACCGAGAATCATTAAAATTACAGTACTCCAGCTTGAGAACCCGAAATCCTTCAGTCCGATACCAAGTGGCATGGCCTTCGAAAAGTTAACGTCACGAAAGATCATAAACAGCTCCTTTGATGTAGCATATTTTTGCTAGGTAAGGGCCATCTTCGAACCTGGCTTGATCATAAGGCCATTTAACTGGACTATCGTAATGAAGCCTAATTAACCGACTCTACAACCTTATAGCTAATTAGACGACGGCCGTCCTTGATGCCAAACACCATTAGCAAGTTGTTAGTTGCGGCATATAATTTCCGACCAACTATTTCTATATCGTAGAATCCGAGATCCTCCACATCTGCCCCCTTAATGATGGTCCATGAATTATGAGCGGGCCTACAAAAAGCCAAACGGTGACCTACATAAAGGCCGGCCACAAGGCAGCGCTGCTCTCCCGTTGGGGCGGAGGAGGCTACTACTTTATGGAAGAAGTTGTGTCGATGGTTTTCGGGGGACGAAATTGTGGATTGCGACGGGAGAGTGAGTCGGGCATCGGATATTGGATTCAAGAAGAAGTTGACAATTATGGGAGAGCATTTTCTAATGCTCTCCGCCATGGTCAACCACCCCTCAACCAACCCAATACAGTTCCACTGATAATGTGACCTAATGGGGATTGATTCGAAAGTTCTGGCAACAACTTGACTGCTGACAAAGCATTGGTTTTCGATGTAGAAGGGATGGTGAGAATCGAGTAGAAGCCATGGAAGGTGATGAGGAGTCAACCGCATGGTGTCATGACTGGGGACTTGCTTGTGGTCCAAGCTAGGTCTATCATCTTCCCCCAACTTTTAAGTGGGTTAATAATTTAATATATATATATATATATAATTATATATGTGTGTGTGCTCTACAAAATTTGTGTACATATGTGTTACAAGTTACAACGTTATAATACACTGTTGTCACCCTAGCTACGGATATTTTTTATATACATGCATATAAGCCTTTTTCTTGTTGAAGAAGGTATGTGTTCAAATAAAAAGTTATCGTCTAAAAACTATATTTATTGTTCAAATAAAAAATTAATCGTCTAAAAATTAAATTTACTGTCTAAATAAAAAGACTGAACCTCGCAGCCATTAACAATTTAGTCCTACCGGTTAGCTAAATATCACGTATATTTTTACCTCTCAATATCGATTAATAAAATTGATACCCCAATATGAAACCAATCTTAAAGGCGACTTTCCAGTATCATCATCATCTTCATTTCCTCCATGCATTTGCTTTCTCTTATAATTTCAATTTCCTGGACAAGTCGAATGTAGATCATTAATTGTCAACCATGCAACAATGAAAAAAAATGAACAATTATAGGCAAATCAATCAAATTAAAAAAAAATGTATATGTAGGAGGAACATTACCATTACTGCCTTTCTTTTGGCTTGTGTGACAATTTCAAAAGTTCGGACAGCCTCTTCTTTAGAGAAAGAGGGAAATTCAGGAAAATCTTTGCCTGAACATATATTCAACAACATGCAGTAAGCATCAAAATACTCTCCTTCAGTAACTCACAACACAAACATGGAAATGTACGTAGCCTACCGATAAGCTTTTCTATCTTTATATACTTCTCCACTTCACACTGACTCACTAGAGAGATTGCAAGCCCACATCGTCCAGCTTGAGTAGCTCTTCCGACGCTATGGATATAATTCTGTCACAATAGCTTGTAATTAGCAAACCAATTAAGGCATAGAGTGCGCAACATGCAGTTTAATTTCAAATAGCTAGCAAACAAGGGCTTAATTACTAGCTAAGCAAACCTAACCTGAGAATTTGAAGGGATGTCGTAATTGACAACTATATCCACCGATGGAATATCCAATTCTCTACTTACGACATCAGTGCAGACAAGTACAGAACCGCAAGATGGGTATATCAGGTTAGTAAGGAACATATCCAAGAGACCGCTTCTTTGAGACTGCCAGAAAATTAAATACGTACAATAGGTTTAGATGAACTCCAGCCTCCACTCTCCAGCATAAACATGCTTCCAATTAATTATGAATAAAGCATACCATTATACCTTGCTCATATTACCAGTTATGGGGAGGGCAGTCATTCCAAGATTTGAAAGCATCAAAGCCAAAGTGCAGGCTGCTTCGGATGTACGAGCAAAAACTATTGCTGAACAGTTGTGGTTGTATCTAAGAATATATGTGAGATAGCAATCCTGTACGCAGAAAATATATACTAGTCAATTCAGATAATTCTATCAATGGGTGACGAACTATAAACATCAACAACAACGGCAGGAACTCCACATAGAAGCTAAACTGCATTCACGATTATATCCATCTTCGGAATGACTGTCCAGAATTTACACCATTTAATTATTGATATACATATATGATTTTTCTCCATTATGGAACTCATAAAATTTTAAAATGCGGAGCTTCATAGCAAAGAGGACATATATGTACAGTATATACATATTGCACTCTGTATTGGACTGTAAATCATATACCAATTACTCCAATAATAGACCAATTTTTTTATTTATTATTTTTAATTTGTTCTTCAGGTCACTAGGAAACAATCGATCAAATACCCGTTTAGATTCAAGGGTGAGTGAAAAGCAAATCAAGTCAAACTTAAAATATCTCTTTCTAAAGTGATTAACCAAGGTTTTCCCAGTCGGAGTCTGACCAGGAGAACACTACTATTAATAGATATGCATAAATTAAAACAAGAAGTTGGGCAAGGGAAACACATGTTACATTCATAAACTAATACGTATTTAGAATAATAAAAAGATGGACCTTGTACTTGGCCGGTATCAGGTTAACTGTCTCCTCTCTTTTGACGGTGGTCATTCTCAACGACGACTGACTTCGCTAAGCAGAAGAAACAGCGCGGTTAAGAACACTTGCTGCGGCCAGTGAAGATTGGGTCGACGGCTTTGGCGGGCGGGGTTAGGGTTATAGTTTGCTCAGTCCTTGTATTTATAGGCCACGTTTGGCAACTAAGATACTGGATTGGAATAGGATACGTAATTGGATTGGAGAAGGACTCCTTAACCTTAAAGTTTGTTTATTGCATAGGATTTTGAATCGGAATGAAAGTATATATGGAACTCTTTCTTTCTTATTCAGATTTCGAAAAAAAAAAAAAAAATTGTGTGAAAAACCAAGCCATAAAAAAAAAACTTGAAAACTTAGACGACAGAGAAGAAAATCGGCGATTGGGGTTCTGAATTCGAATGACGAAAGTCATTCGAATTTGGCATTAATTGCATCTGGCCAATTCAGTACACAACTCTACCTTTACTTAATTACTTACTAGCCTCATACCCGTGCGATGCACGATGCACCTTGCACACGCTATCGGTGAAGAGTGGAATAATGTAAAAGATTTTTTGCCACCCACTTTTTCAATTTTTTTGGTTTTCACCTTTATGTTGATATTTTTTTGTTTGCAAATTAAGTGGAATTGTGTCCCACTACATAACCTTTTTATTTCTTTTTTTAAATTTTCTTGTATCTAATTTTATTAATTTACTATAATAACCTTTTAAATTGTTTTTCATTTCAGTTAATATATTTTCTTCAATGGACTTTTATGGAAATTATATTTTGGTGAAGCCTTTGACACCAAAACTTTTTGCTTCCATTTATAGTACTAGTAGAGATTATTTTTCACTGAAGCCGCCTTAATCCTATAAATAAAAGGACGTCTGAGCAGACTAAAACCCTAACCACCAAAGCCGTCGACCCAATCTTCACGCGTCGCAGCAAGTGAGCTTAGAGAAGTCCGTCGTTGAGAATGGCCACCGTCCAAAGAGAGGAACTGACGCAGGAGTATCGTTTTCTACCGGCCGATTACAAGGTTTCTTCTGTCGTTTTATTCTTTGATCTAATTAACTATTATATACAAACATATCCTTTAGCTTATGATTTGGATGTCATACGTACACATTTAACTGCCCCTTCTTAATGATTTGAACTTCTATATACCTGTGTTAAAAAAGCATCCTTAATTAATTTTTGTTGTTGTTATAGTTTGAGGACATTGAACAATTTATGAATATAACATGTGTTTCCCTTGCCCAACTTCAAATAGGCTTTAGGGTTTTTTCTTGGTCAATCACCTTAGAAAGACATATTTTGAGTATGGGTCTTTTCACTCACTCTTGAATCTATAACAGGTAGTTGATCAAACAATGGTTCCAACTTCCAAGTGATCGACCTGTAGAAGATTGTATAAATCTATTTGTTTGTCTTTACCTTAAAAAAATTAAAAATAGAAAATAAAATTGATCTATGTATGATTAATTAGTATTAATTGTACCGCTTGTTTAAACAATTAACTGTATAGCTTTCTACATTGATTTATAATCATCGATCTGAATTCACAAGTATTTTGTGCTTACAGGATTGCTATCTGGAATATACTTTTACTGTTAACCACCGGAGTACAGCGATGGTTTTTGTTCGTACATCCGAAACAGCCCACATGTTGGCTTTGATCCTTGATAGAATTGGCATAAATGCCTTCCCCATTACTAGTGATATGAGAGAGGTATAGTTAACTAGAAGAATTCATTTGAAGCATGATTATATATATATATATATCTATATATATATATATATGCTGGCCGGGAGTTCGATCATCTAAAGTTCTAAACCTTGTATGTAATTTTCTGGCAGAGGCGAAGACTTGCTTACTTGACACTGTTCAAAATCGGAATGAAGGAAGGATCAGGTAATGTACTTATCTGCACTGATGATGTCGAAAATGGAGAATTGGATTTTCCATCGGTGGATATGGTTGTTAATTATGACATCCCTTCAAATTCTCAGGTATTTGATTAGCTAGCTAGTACGCCCTCGTTTGCTATTTGAAAATTAACTGCGCATTCATATATGCTGACAATTAAGCTATTAATTTATTGTCACAGAATTATCCCCATAGCGTCGGAAGAGCAGCTCAAGCTGGACGATGTGGGGTTGCAATCTCTCTAGAGAATCAGTGTGAAGTGGAGAACTATATAAAGATAGAAAAGCTTATCGGTAGGCTACAGTTTCAATGTTGTTGTGATTCACGTACTGATCAAAAGGAGAGTCTTATTTTGAATGCTTACTGCAGTTTGTTTATATATATATGTAGGCAAGGGTATTCCTGAATTTCCTATTAAAGAAGATGATCGCCTAGTTCTTTTAGAACTTTCCACAAAAACCAAAAGATTGGTCGCATCGGTAATGTTCGTCTTAATTAAGTTGGCCACACGTATATTTTGCCTATAATTCATTGTTGACCTGATCTACATATATTCGACTTCTCCAGGAGATAAGAGAAAGAAATGGAGAAAGTGATGTGATCTACATTCGACTTCTCCAGGAGATAAGAGAAAGTAGAGGCAAGATTGTGAGGAGGATACTGAAAAGCATCCTTTAATTTACAAGGATGGAGACCCCTAGCTAGCTAGCAGTTCAAGAAAATTAAGGTTCATGCAGAGTGACTTGACTTCACCTCTGCCACATTTTTTTTTTGAAATACTTTTCAATATATTTTTTTTTAGTAAATTTTTTTAATAAATAATTCAAATAAAAAGGAGTACACAAGACGGGGACCTAACCGAAACCTCCCAAAAGAAACTAACAACAAAGAACAAAACTAGCGAAAACGAAACCGAGGAAGACAAAAAAAATCGTCTTTACAATGCGAAAAGATAATCTGAGGAGGTTCATTCCACCATACCAATTCAGTTAAAGATGGCGTACCATGATTTGCCAAAGCATCGACAACCTTATTTCCCTCCCGAAAAATATGAGATGATCTAAAATTCATGTGGGAAATTCGAGATAAGCAATTCAGCCAACGGACTTTGAGCTGCCAAGGAATCAGAGAAGGAGAGCGAATGTAATCAAGCACGTACTAGGGAAGAATCAACCTCTAATTGTTATCATTGAAATTTTTTGTTTTGAGGAGTTTTTCGATCAAATAATGTTTTGCAAGTGTGTAAATCCGATTATTATTATTTTAGGTAGTTTAAGACGATCATCTAAATAAAAGAATAAAACCATCATATATAGTTTTTGGTAAACCGCATGCATGATTATTTTCAAACTAGCTTTGGACTTCTAATTGGCTCGATCTTAAAAACTACATTAATTCTGATAATCCCCTGGTACATTCCAGCCGCGCCCCTAAAATCACCAGAAGCAAATTTAAGGGAAGAAAGAGCTGCAAAACTAACTATAGATAGTCTCACTAACTATTTGAGACTGTCCAAATAGTGATACGGTTAAACTTAGGGGGGTGTATTCAATTTGGAGTCTACAAGATTTTTTTGGATTTTAAAAGTCCATGGGTATTCAATTAGGATTTTAAAAAGTCTTTTAAAATCTTGTTGTATTCAATCAGGATTTTAAAATATCCTTTTAAATCTGATGATATTCAAAACTCCAATGATTTTCAAAGATTTTATTAAATGCTTGATTGTGTTGGATTCTAGAGGGCTTGGTATAAATACCAAAACTCCTAAGAAATCCGCTCACCAGACTAGAGATTTTCATTTTGACGTTTTCTCTCTCTGGTTGTGAAGATGAAGCGCATCAATACTACTGATCTCTTTCCATATGAACTATAAATCTCTTTCTATTCTACGAACAACCAAGGTAATTTCTCATATTTTTTTCTCTATTCATGTTAATTATACATATTCAAACCCACTGGATATAAAATTTTTGTCTATTCGGAAGTTTAATAATTAGGTTTCGTAACAACTTGTTCAAAATCATTGATCAGTACGGTGTTTCTATTAATTGAATTGGGTTCTTGATTAGTTGATTCTGTTAATTAGATCAGCCTTTTGTCTTTAGTGATCGATATTGGTTTTCTCATTTTGTTGTTTTCTTTGGTTGGCTGGCTTTTTAGCTTCTTTGTCAAAGTTTATGGTTCATACATATATGGGGTTTCTATGGCGTTGATCTTAAGGTATGAATGGGTTCATGCTGCTAGCTAGGGTTTAGATTTTAGAGATATAGTTAGAGTGGTGAGAGGATCAAAGCAGATTAAAGTTTTGATTTTCCATTAAAAAAACAAGATAGAAAAAGTTGAGAGCTAATAATATAAAAATCTCATGTGAGTTTGTATATTTGATCAATGCCTTGTACACCAAAAACAATACTTGGTGGATCTGTTCAGTTTTAAATTTTCTTGTTTTCATGTTGCTATATCTATCATTGAGGTACTTCAAGGAGCTGTTGCATATATTTCTTTCGTGTATTAGTACTCTTTGGTGTCTCTTACTTAAAAAATAAATAAATAAATATTCAATGATGTAACGCCTTTGGGCTCAAGACGGGCAAACATTGGTTTCTAGATATGACTTGTCACACAAATTTTTCATGTTTTGAACCATAGGAAGTCTGGCTAGCTTCTGCAAGATGAATCGTGTACATGACTAGAGTGAGTAGAGTCCACCATCTAGTCAGTCCTTTAGTTGTCGATGTTAGTATGCGTATGGCAATTGATTGTGCTTCCATAATCTGCTTAGATAGTCTTAATCATAGCCCATTTGTGTAAGGGTTTAGCATACGGTAATAGGAAGGACACTTCTCATAATCTATGTACAAGACGGAACTCTTGTTGAACCCTTCTGCGTTTTAGGTCTGATTTTGGGTTTAACTCAACTACAAAAAAGTTCACTGCTCAAGTGTGGGAGAAATACTTTAAGGTGAGCTTCATGCAGACTATATGCATGACAAATTTATTCTTATAAAATAAACCAATTGTGAAGATGCATTGCAATAATAATTTTTTTAATTTTTGTTTTGTGATAGGCTCACTCGAAGAATACCAAATTCCGCTACGGGATGTTTCATGATTACAAGAATTTGAAAATTGTAATTGAGAATGGTATAGCTGTTGGGCATTGAAGAACATTTATTTTTATTTTTGAGGGGCCTTGAAGAACTTTCTTGATACTTATGTGAAGACCATAATTATTTGAGCTATGTTGTTGCTTTGTTAGGAATGCCTTATGAGATATTATTTTGGTTAGAAATTTGCTATATTTATCTATTGAAGTGTTTTGAATACTATTGATCTAAACTATTCTTGAATGACTTGTTATTTTGTTTATGTTGAGGTTTAAATGTCAAACTATTTTAATTTCTCTTTATAGTACATACTCATATTAATCCTTTAGAGAAAAGGAAAATAAGAAATAGAGAGAAAAGAAATAGATGAAGATGGCAACATAAAAAGGGAAGAGTTGTCACCATTGATGTTCTTTTCATCGTTGATTTGACATTAGTTTTTATCCTTGTATAAAGTGCTTAATAATAAAAACACAAAAAAAAAGTGAATATAGACTTATTAAATCCAAACAAATCCTAACAATTAAATCCACTAAACTCAATCAAAGTCCATATGGATTTAATATAATCCATGGATTCAGCAAAATCTTTTATAATCCATGGATTATAAAAACTCTAACACAATCTTTTAAAATCTGAATTGAATACACCCCCCTTAGCTACAATAGTTGAGTATTAAAATCATGACAATATATGTTAATTAGTTGCTTCCAAAATCTCATGTATTTAACTATTAAAGTGTTTTATTAAAAAAAAACTATTAAAGTGTAAAATATGACAAAGTGAATTTATGTTTATATATAGCGATGAAAAATATGTTTTTTTTTTGAACAAAATGAAAAATATGTTTTATAGGCCGGTATTACATGCAAGTTTGGTGATTGACTGACAATATCATGTTAGTTTCAATGATTCTTTACAACTATTAGTCACACAACGTAAATGCATTAAGTTTCAATATTTCTTTCGTCTTCTTATAAAAAAATCATAAATTGAAAGAATTTAATAACTTTTATTTTCAATCTATCAAAGAAGAAATTTCATTACTAATTAGTAAGGATTATATTACAAAAACTCATGGTTCAAACTCGATCATGATCTAGCTCGTTTGAGCCCTAAATGTTACGAGGAGTTTCATTACCAATGCTGACAAATTAAAATTAATTAATTGGAAATTAACCCATGGCCTGCAACATTGAGCTATCCAATGCAAAATTAATCCCCTAAATCCCATGGGAATCCAATGTAGTAAACAAGAGCCAGCCGCTTATTGATCCCTATATATTTTTTCTGTAAATATATAACTCAACCCAATTAAAGGCCAACGAACCAAAGAATCGAATAGAGTTTTTGCTTTAGAAATTAGAACAAGAACTACGGCTAATTAAGGCCATGTTTGGTTCACGGATTTGAGGAATCAGGAAAGGAAAACTTTTCCTTTCCTTTGTTTGGCAAACATAAATTTGGGAAGTATCTTCCTGACATAAGGGAAAATAAGGGGGAAGATCATTCCTTTCAAACCCCATGGGATTGATGTTCCATTCTCTTTTCTCTGCATTAATTACGGAAATTTATGACTATAATAACTCCACTCAATTGTACTATTCTCAAATATACCCATGAAAAATATTAATATATTTTTGCTTTCCTTTAAATACAAGGGTATTATTGGAACATTAATATACTTTTGTTTTCCTTTCCTACACTAACCAAACACTGGAAAGGAAATTAAATCGTTTTTCCTGAATGATTTCCCTGCTTTACCAAACCCAGGAAAGAAATCTTGACAGGAATGTTAATTTCCCATCCCTATGGAAAAGACAAGGGAATTGACTTCCCTTCCGTGAACCAAACGAGGCCTAAGGGTAACTTGATTCTACTTCTAGCTAGTTGTCTGATCTCTTTTTGTCATGATTTCAGTAGCTCATAGTAATTACGGGTACAAACTTTCATTTTCCTCCTAAATACACATGCATTAATTAGTACCTAAACTACGCTTAATTAACTTTATTGTATCACTATGGCCTTTATGTACATGTATTTTATATTTTTATTCAACTATTAATTATCTGTATGAAATCATTTTATGTTTGATTACATACACCAATTTACATACAAGCTTAGAGTCACCATCAACTTGAATCTTGAGAATATTTCGAAGAATGGCAAAGCTAAGACCTTCTCGAAGGGCAAAAGCTTCCGTGGTGGGGACATGGTTTGTTGGATTTTTTTTTTAATTTATTTATTGGTTAGTATTTTTTTTATATATTTTTCTCTCATTTTATATTTGAATATTCAATTTATAAAGAGTAGTGCTACACATCCCAAAAAATATTACCAAATTTCGATACCAAATGACATGGCATATGCCACATCATCATCTTTTATTTATAATATTGATGAGTTAGATTTGATATCACTTATGTTGATTAAATGAGCACCCAAACAATCCTTGTTTACCCACAAAGCCACCACCATCTACAATTCATGAATATATGGTCCATTCTAATCGTTAATCCGTACAATTTGTTCCTTTGTAAGTTGTAATATTGTATACATAGAATTGCATTCATTGTATCCCATTCTTTGTAATCTTAGTTATATATATAAATTAACCGTCAAGAATTTTTATTGAGATCTCAACCCAAAAAATAAAATAAAACAAGACGTCGATCTCATATCAAAATTATGCAATAATACCCAAATCTAAAAATCAAACCAAACCGATGAGGAAAATGGATTGGGAAAGAGAAAGAGGAAGAACCAAGAGAAAGAGAAAGATGTTGGGTTTAATATTCTTTTCTAAGGGACAGTTTGGGACAGAAAAATTTCAAATGGAGAGAGGGAGAGAGAGAGAGAGAGAGTGTTTCAACTCTTTCATGGGGTGGAAGCCGATGATTATGAAAGATGGTGGAGTAAATTAGGTTTTAATTTCTTAATTTAGATTAAATGTATTATACATAGATAAAAAAACTTAACAAATGAATAAATTCTAGCTCACCAATGACATGGCAAGTGCCACATAATTTGGAATCTCAAACATTTTTCTTTATAAAATTAATCAACATTAATATATATAAAATAAGAATACGAAAATTTTGCACGCACTTGAGTGCTTGACACGTGTAGGAAGTTTAATTAAGATGAAGTTCAACCCAAAGGAAGTCTAGTGAAGATGAAGTTCAACCTAAAGCAGCTTTAGCACATTCAGAAATCAGAATTACAGACAAACAACTAAACGAGTACAAGTCACAAAAAAAGAGCAACGAGTGGATGTATTTGAATTTGCCCGCCAAAGAATGAAAAGCATAGTGAATGGCTACTCCTCACCATCTCCTTCACAATTGGTTAACGAGAGGCTTCTCCTTTGCTTTAAAACCTCTCTACCGAGAAACCCAACCCATAATTTGCACATTCTCTACTCTCACTCACAACCAAACAACACCCACCAAGAATTTCAAAACCTTTTCCCAAATTTTCCAGCAATGCTCCCATGGCAGAGCTCTCAATCAGGGAAAACAAGCCCACGCTCGCATGATCATATCTGGGTTCGAACCCACTGTCTTCGTTACGAATTGTCTGATCCAAATGTATGTGAAATGTTGGGTTTTGGAATATGCAGCTAAGGTGTTTGATGGGATGCCTCAACGGGACACGGTGTCGTGGAACACCATGATTTTCGGGTATTCCGAGAGTGGCAACATGGGGTTTGCACAGTCTTTGTTTGATGCTATGCCGGAGAGAGATGTGGTTTCTTGGAATTCTTTGATTTCGGGGTACTTGAAGAATGGTGACTATCTGAAGTCCATTGATGTTTATGTGAAAATGGGGAGTGCGGGTGTGGAATTCGACCGCACTACATCTGCTGTTGTTCTGAAAGCGTGTGCGGTAATGGAAGAGATTGACTTGGGGATTCAAGTTCATTGTTTTGCAGTCAAAATGGCGTTTGACATTGATGTGGTCACCGGTAGTGCTTTAGCCGACATGTATGGGAAGTGTAAAAAATTAGATTGTTCACTTCAGGTATTCCGTGAATTGCCTGAAAAGAATTCAGTCTCGTGGAGCGCTGTAATTGCAGGTTCGGTTCAGAATGATCGGTTTGCTATGGGTATAGAACTATTTAATGAGATGCAGAAAGCAGGCATTGCGGTGAGCCAATCTACCTATGCTAGTGTTTTCAGGTCGTGTGCAGGATTATCTGCGTACAGCTTAGGCACTCAGTTACATGGGCATGCTATTAAAACAGAATTTCATTCTGATGTTATAGTTGGTACTGCCACATTGGACATGTATGCTAAATGTGACAATGTATCTGAGGCGAGAAAGATATTTAACTCAATGCCAGACCGTAGTTTGCAGTCATATAATGCAATGATTGTGGGCTATGCACGAAGTGGGCAAGGTCTGGAAGCTCTACAGTTGTTTATGCTTCTCCGGAAGTCTGGGATTGGTTTTGATGAAATAACTTTGTCTGGTGCACTTAGCGCTTGTGCAACGATCAAAGGGATCATGGAGGGCCTTCAACTACAAGGATTAGTTGTTAAGAGTAGTTTCCGATCAAATATATGTGTAACTAATGCCATTCTGGACATGTATGGTAAATGCGGAGATGTGTTGGGAGCTTCTCGTGTGTTTGATGAAATGGTAAGAAGAGATGCCGTGTCTTGGAATGCAATCATTGCAGCTCATGGACAGAATGAAAATAAAGATGATACACTTTCATGTTTTGTCTCCATGCTCCGCTCAAGGATGGAACCTGATGAGTTCACCTATGGTAGTGTTTTAAGAGCTTGTGCAGGTCAGCATTCTTTAAACCATGGAATGGAAATCCATAGCAGAATAATTAAATCTGGAATGGGCATGAACTTATTTATTGGAGGTGCCCTTGTTGATATGTACACTAAGTGTGGAATGATGGCAGAGGCCGAAAAAATACATCATAGAATAGAACACACGATGGTCTCATGGAATGCAATCATATCTGGTTTCTCACTGCTTAAGCAAAATGAGGATGCACAGAGATTTTTTTCTCGGATGTTGGAAATAGGAGCAGAGCCTGATAATTTCACATATGCAACAGTGCTTGATACCTGTGCTAATTTGGCTACCGTTGGACTAGGGAAACAGATCCATGCTCAAATTATCAAGCATGACTTGCAATCAGATGTATACGTAACCAGCACTCTTGTTGATATGTACGCCAAGTGTGGTAACATGCAAGACTCTCACCTAATGTTCAAGAAAGCACCCAAGCGGGATCTTGTTACATGGAATGCCATGATTTCTGGCTATGCGAACTATGGCCTCGGAGAAGATGCCCTTAGAATTTTTGACAATATGCAGCTTGAAAATGTGGAGCCAAACCACGTAACTTTTGTTTCTGTCCTCCGAGCCTGTGGACACATTGGGCATGCTGAAAAGGGTTCATACTACTTCCGCACAATGGTTTCTGACTATGGTTTGGAACCTCAGTTGGAGCATTACTCATGTATGGTGGATATTATAGGGAGGTCAGGCCAAGTTGATGAAGCATTGAGGCTTATTCAAGATATGCCTTTTGAACCTGATGATGTTATATGGAGAACTCTGCTTAGCATTTGCAAGCTTCATGGGGATGTACAAGTGGCTGAAATAGCAGCCAACTCTATTTGGCAATTGGATCCGCAAGACTCTTCTACCTATGTTCTGTTGTCAAATATATATGCTGAAGCTGGAATGTGGGGTGAGGTCTCAAAGATGAGAAAAATGATGAGGTATAATGGGATGAAGAAGGAGCCTGGCTGTAGTTGGATTGAGGTAAAAGATGAAGTACATGCATTTTTTGTGGGGGACAAGGCTCATCCAAGAAGTAAAGAGGTATATGATAGACTTGATTTGTTAGTTGCTGAGATGATGAGGGTTGGGTACAGGCCAGAAATTGAGTTCGTGCTTGATGAGGCGATGGAAGAGTAGGAGCTCCAAGAGGAGGTATGTATTTGAACTTTTACATCGTGTAATTTTACCCATTTAAAATGAATATGGGATTTTACAATTAATTAATAAGGCTGGAATGCATACCTGAACTATTACAAGTTGGTTCTTGCTGTTCAAACCTCGCAATGTTAATTATTGAAGATTTCTGCCTTGGTTAATAAGCAGCCGGTCTTATACATGAGGAAGAATCCTCACAACCCCGAACCTATAATCAGCATCGATGGTATGTCCTTTCGGATCATCATCTTTGGAGCGATCAAAATAGGGAATGTCCCAGACGAATCCTTCACGTATTGTTTCCCTGTGGCATTGAGTAGGGGTGGGAGGAAGAGCAACCCATTGCATGGTGAATGTAGTAATCAACACTTTCATGACCATACTCATACTCATTTGTGCAGCACAAAACCAAGTCATTATAAGTTCCTACCACAAATGGCTCTTGTTTCCAATTGCAGGAGCTCACGGGCTTTTCAAATAGCGGAGCTAGCAACCACATTCTACTAAGGAATTCTTCACTGTTGCGGTTTATCAGAGTACGTACCGGTGGGTTTTGCTTATGAATAATTTGGAGATCTAGAAAGCGGCCAATAAAATAAGGATCGGAGATGAGAGTGCGCCATGGCTTGGAAACATACTTGCATTGAAGAACAAGTTTTTTGCAAGGAAGTCGACAAAGAATTTCAACCAATGCAACGTCAGGGAGATCGTCAATACATGTATTCCCGGATTTTGCTAATGCTATTGTTTGCAGTACTGCTCTCGAGGACGACTCCTCGTAGCTTCTTCTGGTTGAAGCAGAAATAGTAGTAGTAGTAGTCTCACCAACTTTCATGGCGGTCGCAAGAACTAGCCCTAGTATAGATTATAAGGGAAATTCCCAATAAATACTACTTTTCCCCCTTAATTTTCCCTCCAAGTCTGGGAAACTTGAATGTTGCTGAAGATATACATGCAGGTTATGATCGATTAACTTCGGTTACAAGTGAAGAATTAGGGTTTGGGCTCGGAAAAGTCTTCGTGGCGATATGGGCTTAGGCCTAATTACTTGGCCCAGTGGCGAGTCGTGTGCATAGGCCCAGTCATTTGCCCGTCTTTAAAAAAAAATTTCTTAATGAAATAGGAAAGAACAGTCTGTTATTGAAAAAGAAAAAAGTTCCAAACTTGTTCTTTGTTCCAGCTTTGCTATAGCTCGAACATAACCAGCGATCTAATTCCCGAACATTTAGCTCCAAAATCACGCTACCGAAAACCACAATTGGCGCTGCGAATTTCCCAAATTCTTGTGCTTTTTTAGGGTTTCGAATCGGCGGCGAAGCGAATGCGAGCAAGGCTGAGCTGGTAGGGTCGAGAGAGAAAGATGAAGGCAGGAGGCGCCGCGAAGCTTATCGTGGACGCCCTGCTCCAGCGGTTCCTTCCTCTCGCACGGCGTCGTATTGAGACCGCCCAAGCTCAGGTCTTGTTTTGTGGTTTAAATCCATTTGAACTGCTCCAATTTCACCATTGATAGAGATCTTTGTGCTACTTGTTTTCACACTTGCTGTTTAGTTTCATTGCTTCAAACATTTCAATTCGCTTCGTCAGTGTCCGATGCAACTCTACTGTCGATCATGTATGGCTTGAAAAACTGAGTACAGTTACTTAGAAGAGTACTGTGGTCATTGATTCATTCATAACCTCAGTATTTAGTTTCCATACAATTGTGGAGGAAAGAGTAATAACCATAGGGACAACCCTGTTTTACTTATAGGGTTGCTCCTAATCTTATTTATGTAGAACTGAAATCAGTACTGCTCATTGTTGATATCGTATAAGGTTTTGATGTTTAGTTAGTTTTTGTATTCCTATGATGGGTTGCAATTAACGTGTGGGTTCTTTGAATTCTTTCTTCTTTTCTCTATGGGCAATGTATAGGATGGACAATACCTCCGACCTTCTGACCCTGCGTATGAGCAAGTACTGGACTCTTTAGCTATGGTAGCGCGGCATACACCCATACCTCTTTTAGAAGCTCTTCTAAGATGGAGAGAAAGGTGGGTTTCCTTTTTCCCCAGATATGTTATACTTTTCCCCCACAATAGTTCCATACTAGATGCGTCTTGGGTTTATTGGATAATGGCATTGGTGTAGCTAAACTATAGCAAGGTGCTGTTGTTGATCTGAGATTATCATTTTTCTTTTATTCTAAACATATTGTTTTGCTACATGAGAATCTTTTTATTGTTGCAGTGAATCCCCAAAAGGCGCAAATGATGCATCGACATTCCAAAGGAAGGTTTGTATGAGTTTTCTTATTAATATCATCATATATCTATGTCTTTATAAGTATATGTGTGTACATACAACTATTTTATATTCTTATGACTTTCATACAATGTTTACATGAAGCTCAGCTTGCGGTGGAGTGCATTTTTTGCTCAGCATGTATTCGCTTTGTTGAGTGCTGCCCGCAGGAGGGACTTACTGGTTAGTTCAATTCCATGTTACGATACTTCACCTTAAGGCTTGAGAAGTTGTAGTATTTAGTGAAGTAAAATGGGATTTGTTCTTGTTGCAGAGAAGCTTTGGTCTGGGCTTGAAAATTTTGTGTTCGACTGGCTGATTAATGCTGACAGGTAATGTTGTTGTTGGTTAAGAATTCTGAATATCTGTAGTGACTTAATGTTTGTGGTATTTTTTGTGTGCTGACTTTATGTTAGTGATAAGCAAATATTTAAATAAAAAAAATGCCACTAAATTTGACAAACACAGTACATACAGAGTTTTTTTTCTTTTCATTTGCACATATACTTGGGTTGATAGCAAATATAAGTATTTTTCTTTCACTGTACTCTCATTGCAGGGTTGTTAGCCAGGTTGAATATCCGTCATTGGTTGATCTGCGAGGACTTCTTCTGGACTTAGTTGCTCAGCTCTTAGGTGCCTTATCTCGCATCAGGTGACTGATTATCAAGTTATCATACCTTTAATTTGATGGAAATTGCAATTTTTTCAACACCTTCTCCCCACCCAAAAAAAAAAGGTCCGGTGATTGGTCATTAGGAAATTGGATTTGAATCAATTGTGCTGATTCTGTCTCTTTTAATACCTTCGTCTCGTTATTTTTGCTACAATAATGCTTTTATCCACTTTACTGCTTTTATCACCTATCCTTGTTGAAGTTGGGTCTACCTTAAGAATTATTTTGGCAATGTAAATCTGTACTATTCTAGTCTACATCACATCTCAGGTTTACCTTCCAAAATAATCAAACTGTCTGAGTTGAGTTAATGTATTTTTTTACTGATTATGGTTTACAGGTTTAGTTCTGTCACCGAGCGCTTTTTCATGGAACTCAGTATTCGTCGGATTGACACTAGCGTTGCCCGAAGTGAAACACTTAGTATCATCAATGGAATGCGCTACTTAAAGTTAGGGGTACGTGGAAAATAACCTTCATAAAGGAAAAATGGAATTTGGATATCTCTATAACAATTTAGTAATTTTCAGGTCAAAACTGAGGGTGGACTGAATGCATCTGCCTCCTTTGTGGCAAAAGCAAACCCCCTTAATCGTGCACCACATAAACGCAAAAGTGAGCTTCATCATGCACTGTGTAATATGCTTTCAAATATCCTAGCACCTTTGGCAGAAGGTGGAAAAAACCAGTGGCCACCTTCAGGTGTAGAGCCTGCACTTACACTCTGGTTTGAAGCTGTTGGGCGCATAAGAGGACAACTCATGCATTGGATGGACAAACAGAGCAAACATATTTCTGTAAGTTGACCAAAAATCTTTTACCTCCATTTTATATATGTGATTTGGTTTTCTGATATTTAAAATGTGGAAAATAATGTTCATACTACTTTCACTTATTATGAAGAAATATTCCCCTTTATACTTTTTATGCTGTTCAATTTATTTTGGTATAGAATTCAATTGGAAAAATAAAATAAATGTGATCCTTTATTTTTAGTTTGGTTTACCTGTACATACTGTCATAGTAGTCCTGAATCTGTTGCATTATGTTTGAATATTCACATTTCAACTTGCATGTACTTGACTCTAGATTGCAGCATTAGCATTGGTGCTTACACCCATAAATTTTCTGATTTTTTGTTTATTTATGAATGGTGCTGTTTGTTCATCATAAGTTTATAAACCACAGTAGTGGCACCATTGCTATTTGGATTTCCGCTCTGATTATATGCTAGATTAGAAGTATTTTGTTTACAAGGGTTCTTGTATATTATAGCTTATATTTTTCTCCTGAAGATGGCTTTTAAATGTTTTCTTTTAGATGGTTTGGTTGGGGATTTGGGGTTTTATAAATTTATTTCCTTTTACAAAGTCCGATCAGCTGTTATTCTTCCTCTCTCACTGTTGTTAAATATGAAGTTTCTTATAAACCGTAGACTGTCTACTCCTCCTTGCCCTTGTATATTTGTTTTTCTTTTTTTTCCCTTTTTCATGTGAACAGTTCTTTTGGTTTCAGGTTGGATATCCTCTTGTGACTCTTCTACTCTGTCTTGGTGACCCTCAAATTTTTCACAGCAACTTAAGTTCTCACATGGAACAACTCTACAAGCTTCTTAGAGTAAGTTCAAGAAATAAATTGGTGTAGGAGAGGATAAGCGTGTGTTTGGTTAATTGGTTCTTTTCTCCCTGGTCAATGTGGTCTTATCATGTTGGTTTGTTGAGGGGTAGGAGCTATATCCTTATGGCCTTCCATATCGATGCAAGTTGTATGACATTCTGTGGTTTAATCTTTCAGGACAAGACCCATCGTTTCATGGCCTTGGACTGTCTTCACCGTGTTTTGAGGTTTTACCTGAGCGTCCATGCAGCAAACCAGGCTCCTAATCGTATATGGGACTGCTTAGACAGCATAACCTCACAGCTCTTAATGGTTTTGAGGAAAGGAATGCTTACTCAGGATGTCCAACATGATAAACTTGTGGAGTTCTGTGTGACTATAGCGGATCATAACCTTGATTTTGCCATGAATCATATGATACTGGAATTGCTGAAGCAAGACAGTCCTAGTGAAGCCAAGGTTATTGGTCTTCGTGCTTTGCTTGCCATTGTCATGTCACCTTCAAGCCCGCATGTTGGTCTGGAAATATTCAAAGGTTCTTTCATATGCTAGAATTATTTGTTTAGAATTTTATTTTAGTATTTCATTTCCAATGGATCTTCATTAATTCCGCTTGCATTCGCAGGTCATGATATTGGGCACTATATTCCCAAAGTGAAGACTGCAATCGAGTCCATCTTGAGGTCTTGTCATCGAACCTATAGTCAGGCTCTTCTCACATCTTCAAAGACCACCATAGGTATTTTCCTTGCTAATATATGTCAATCATAGAACCAAGTGTGGGCAATAATGTAGGGAGAAAGTTTTGCTCGTATGGTTTATGTTAGGAGTTTATATTAACACTCCTATAATGTCAATCAACACTCCAAATTAATATTTGTTATTTTCCTACACTCACATAAAAAGGTGCAAAAGGAGTGTAGATTGACATTTTGGGAGTGTTGATCACAACCCCTTTCTTTTTCTTTTCTTTTATTCATTTTGTATTGATATTCAAGGTAATTCTCCAAAACATCAATTTAAGTTTGTTGTTATAGTCCAGCATTATGATGGGGAAAGTTCTTTTAGAGATGCAGGAGGTTGAACATGTTAGCCATTGGTGAATCAATCTGTCTTGATCTACTACATAACTCTCTCTCTCTCTCTCTCTCTCTACACGTCAGCCTACTCCAATATATTTTTCGTTGCTTTACTAAGCAGACCAACTTTTATTGTTGTGCAATTGTTATCAACTACTCCACCTGCCAATTTAAGATCCTCAATGTTCAATTTTCTGTTGCAGCCTATGTTGCTGCAATGACAATACTGAATGAATTTTTTTATTTCCAGATTCTGTAACCAAGGAAAAGTCCCAAGGATATCTCTTCCGGTCTGTGCTAAAATGTATACCATATCTAATTGAAGAAGTTGGACGCAGTGATAAAATCACTGAGATAATACCTCAACATGGGATAAGCATTGATCCTGGTGTTCGTGAGGAAGCAGTGCAGGTATTGAACCGGATTGTCAGATACCTTCCCCACCGTCGCTTTGCAGTGGCAAGAGGGATGGCGAACTTCATCCTACGGCTCCCTGATGAATTCCCTCTTCTCATTCAAACATCACTGGGTCGTCTATTGGAACTCATGCGTTTTTGGAGAGCTTGTCTAATTGATGATAGGTTGGAATGTGATGCTGATGATGCAAAACAGGTGGGGCGGGAAAATGAAGGGTTTAGGAAACCTACTTTCCGTTTGTCAGGAGACTTAAATGAATTCCGTGCATCAGAGATAGATGCAGTCGGACTTATCTTCCTTAGTTCTGTGGATAGCCAAATTAGACATACTGCACTTGAATTATTGCGGTGTGTTCGTGCTCTAAGGAATGATATAAGATGCCTTACTATATGTGCACAACCTGATCACAGTCTTAAATATGAAGCTGAACCAATATTTATAATCGATGTCTTGGAAGAGCATGGGGTATGATATCGTCCTCTCTTTTACTGTTTCCTCTATCGAAGCTCCTGGACCCTTTTTATTCTGTAAATGTGTATATTATCATATTTTATCTGTGAATTTTTTTAACGATTCAGGATGACATCGTCCAGAGCTGCTATTTTGATTCTGGGCGCCCATTTGATTTGAGACGAGAATCTGATGCAATTCCTCCTGATGTGACACTTCAATCTATAATATTTGAGAGCCCTGATAAGAACAGGTGGGCTCGGTGTCTTAGTGAGCTTGTTAAATATGCTGCTGAACTTTGCCCAAGATCTGTCCATGAAGCGAAGTAAGCTTATTTATCTTGCATTTATTTATCTTTAGACATGTCTCTTTCCAACATTTGCATATTCACGTAAGTAATTTTTAGTTTGAGCTTTTCATGTTTTAAGAGTGGCTTACTAAAGAAAAAGTTGTTGTCTGGTGAAAAACAAAATTGTAAGTTGCACCTACATGGCTACATGTTAACTTTTTGTTTGTTCCATGACATTGTAATACTGAATAGCAATCTATGAACATGCAAGCTGATTTCTTGTGGAGAAGATTTTAAAGCATGATTATTTGTGGTGAAACATGATTATGCTTGTGCTGTTAGCTTGCTCTTATCTTTTACATCTTTCTAAAGATCTGGGTTTCCAGGTCAACCAAATTCAAGATTGAAAGTCCTGGATCTTGCCATAATACAATCCTTATTTGCAGGGCAGAGGTTATGCAACGTCTGGCTCATATCACACCTGTTGAGTTGGGTGGGAAGGCTCATCAGTCACAAGATGCAGACAGCAAATTGGATCAGTGGCTAATGTACGCAATGTTCGTATGTTCATGTCCACCAATTGGTAGAGAAGCTGGTAGTATAGCTGCCACCAAGGATCTTTACCATCTAATTTTTCCATCTCTGAAATCAGGATCTGAGGCGCATATAGTGAGTACTTGTTAAAGGAATTTAATTTTCCGAGTTTTCTGATAGTGTATCTTGCATTAAATCACACCACTATTGTGTTTCAAACTGAGAGAATAAGTATTGGATTTGCAACAAGGGTAGGTAGGTTAGTTTCTTCCCCCAACCCATAAAAATATAAAATTCTGTCAGGAAAGGTTATGTTGTATGGAAGAGAATTTGAATTGTATTCTAGAAATCATACGGATAATTGTTTAATAACCTTATTTTGTATGTTATAATGTAATTAAGACTGGAGGGGCAGAGTATTTAATGTGTTCCATCTCATCCAAGATCTACTTGATTTATTAATCATGACATGTTATTTATCCTTTTCTTCCAAGTCAAAGCCCTGTCAATGGATCTAGTTAAATAACCTGTATTTCATTGCAATGGTGATAGATAATTAGAGAAACTTCATTAAAAAACTATTCCATCATTTTTTTTTCTTTTTTTTTTCAGTTAAATTTTTCATGTTTGTGAGAATTGCTGTTTCACTCCTTGTTGGGAGATGGTGGAATAATGAGTTATTTGTAGCGGATTATTAAATTCCTGTATAATGTTGGTATGGACTGTGAACAGTAAGAAGGAATGTCATCCTAGTATTTCTAGGGAGAAGGAGGATGCATGGGGGTTTGTTCAGAATGGGGGTCTGGAGCATGTATGCTAGGATGCTATCATCTTGCTACTTGTTTATGCATGCTTTAATCTATAAGGGTTTGATCCAATTAGAAGAGTTATATCACTTTCTTTTAAATTATTTCATGCTGTTGTATTCTTTTGAACTGGTGAGACTAAATTTCACCCTTATAAATTTAGCATGCAGCCACAATGACTCTTGGCCACTCACATCTGGAAGCATGCGAAATCATGTTTACAGAGCTTGCATCTTTCATTGACGAGGTTTCTTCAGAGACAGAGGGAAAACCGAAGTGGAAGGTACAGTATGGTTGAACTTTTTATTCTCATGTTATTTGATGTCTGTCATCCAAAGATGCTGGGCATTTTGGCAATATCCTAAAATTAATTAAATTGTTTAGTCATCTAAGAATATGTTGGTCCTGGAAATTACATCAATTTGCAGTACTTTAGCATGAGGGGAAGAAATCTTGTTTCCAACCTCAAAAGTAATCATAGAAATATCATTTTGAATATATAAATTTATCTCTGTCATGCCAATCATATGTTTGCACATACTTCATTGATAAAAAGTCTAATACCCCTTTGATTGGTCAAGTCACAATAATGTAGCCTCCTTGTCTGATATTCCTGAAATGATTTTTATGGTCAGTCATTGATGACAAAGGGGCATTTGTAAAACGGCAGTTTTGCACTGTATCCATTTCCAATTGATTTCTTATCTGTACAGCTTTCAGTTTTGAGTGGTTTCATGTTGGGAAAAGTTTCTTTACCTCACTGTTTGAAAGAACTTAATAGTATTATAATATCCTTATTATTGCTTTAACAGTTACTTAAAGTGCTTCATTAGTAAAATAATGTTTTCAGTGAACATGGCTGACACAATGTGCAAATCCCTTTAATTCAGAGTCAAAAGTCTCGCCGTGAGGAGCTTCGTATCCATATTGCAAATATATTCCGTGCTGTTGCTGAGAATATATGGCCTGGCATGTTGGCCCGTAAACCAGTTTTCCGTCTCCACTATCTGAAGTTCATTGATGAGACAACCAGACAAATTTTAACAGCTCCTACTGAAAACTTCCAAGATATGCAGCCTCTTCGCTATGCACTTGCTTCTGTTCTAAGATCACTAGCCCCTGAATTTGTTGAGTCAAAATCAGAGAAATTTGATGTTAGAACTAGAAAGAAGTTGTTTGATCATCTTCTCTCCTGGTGTGATGAAACAGGCACTAATTATGGTCAAGACGGTGTTAGTGATTACCGACGTGAAGTAGAACGTTACAAGTCCTCTCAGAATGCTCGGTCAAAAGATTCGGTGGACAAAATATCATTCGATAAAGAACTGAGTGAACAAGTTGAGGCAATCCAGTGGGCCTCCATGAATGCTATGGCTTCACTCCTGTATGGGCCTTGCTTTGATGATAATGCAAGAAAGATGAGTGGCCGGGTTATATCTTGGATCAACAGTTTGTTCATTGAGCCTGCGCCAAGGGCTCCATTTGGATACTCACCAGCTGATCCGAGAACTCCATCTTATTCAAAGTACACAGGAGAAAGTGGTCGTGGAACTGCTAGTCGCGATAGGCATAGGGGTGGCCATCATCGCATTTCTTTGGCAAAACTGGCTCTGAAGAATCTATTACATACAAATTTGGACCTGTTTCCTGCTTGTATTGATCAGGTACTCATGCCTCCTTCAATGATCGTGTTAATACTTTGTTATCTTTTAGATATTTTACCAGAGAAGCCAGGAACTGCACCTACTAATACATGTAGAGAAGTTACTGCACCCATGAAGGCTAAAGTCTATGATTCTATATATACCATACACCGTCAATTGGGGTGGGATCCTTCTATAAAAATCTTCACCCTCCTTGACTACACGATAAATTGATGGGTTGTTACTTGATTAGTATATCCATCATATTCTCAGATGAAGGATTGACAATCCCAATGTATATCTGACTTCCTAAAAAGTAATCTGACCTGAGAATGCTTTGCAAGTCAGTTTTGCTTTCAGTGAAATTGTCAAAGTTAATTTTCTTCTATATTGCATGCACCTTTTGTTCTGAAGTTCATATTCCGACTCTCTGGTCTTCACTTGAAAGTTCATTTTTTTTTAAAAGGAGTTGATCGATTCCTGTTGTGTACTTATTCTATAGCTCATAACTAAGGATTTCATAATGTGAGAGTCTAATTAATTTTTTATACCTTTTTCAGTCTTATAAACAAATTGATACTTTTGTTTCAGTGCTATTACTCTGATGCTGCCATAGCTGATGGTTACTTCAGTGTGCTAGCTGAAGTCTACATGCGGCAAGAGATACCGAAATGTGAAATCCAGAGACTTTTGAGCCTGATTCTCTACAAGGTGGTGGATCCATCAAGACAAATCCGTGATGATGCACTTCAGATGCTTGAGACACTATCTGTTCGTGAGTGGGCTGAGGATGGCATTGAGGGATCGGGAAATTATCGGGCTGCTGTTGTGGGTAACCTTCCTGATTCCTACCAACAATTCCAATACAAGCTCTCATGCAAACTTGCCAAAGATCATCCCGAGTTGAGCCAGCTCCTCTGTGAGGAGATTATGCAAAGGCAACTTGATGCTGTTGATATAATTGCACAACATCAGGTCCTAACATGCATGGCTCCTTGGATTGAGAATCTAAATTTCTGGAAACTTAAGGACTCAGGTTGGAGTGAAAGATTACTGAAAAGCCTTTACTATGTAACATGGCGGCATGGTGATCACTTCCCTGATGAAATTGAGAAACTTTGGAGCACTATTGCTAGCAAACCAAGGAACATTAGCCCTGTTTTGGATTTCTTAATCACAAAAGGGATAGAGGACTGTGATTCAAATGCGTCTGCAGAAATTAGTGGTGCATTCGCTACATATTTCTCTGTTGCAAAGCGAGTAAGTTTATATTTAGCACGGGTCTGTCCTCAGCGTACAATTGATCACCTGGTCTACCAGTTGGCTCAGCGGATGCTGGAGGATAGCATAGATCCAGTTGGGCCGACTGCAAATAAGAGTGATGCTGGTGGAAATTTTGTCTTAGAATTCTCTCAAGGGCCTGCGGTGCCCCAAATTGCATCTCTTGTGGACATCCAGCCACACATGTCACCATTACTTGTTAGGGGTTCGCTTGATGGTCCATTAAGGAATACCAGTGGCAGCCTCAGCTGGCGGACAGTAGGTGTGACAGGCCGAAGTATTTCAGGCCCTATAGGTCCAATGCCTCCCGAGTTGAACATTGTTCCTGCAAATGCAGGCAGATCAGGCCAGCTCCTTCCAGCATTGGTAAATATGTCAGGGCCTTTAATGGGGGTGAGAAGTTCAACCGGAAGTCTGCGGAGTCGTCATGTTTCCCGGGACAGTGGAGACTACCTTATTGATACTCCAAACTCTGGTGAAGACGGGTTGCACTCTGGGGTTGCCACGCATGGCATCAGTGCTAAAGAACTGCAGTCAGCCTTGCAAGGGCATCAGCAACATTCACTGACTCATGCAGATATAGCATTGATTTTACTGGCAGAAATTGCATATGAAAATGATGAAGATTTCCGGGAGCACTTGCCTCTGCTCTTTCACGTTACATTTGTTTCGATGGATAGTTCAGAAGACATTGTGCTGGAACACTGTCAACATCTTCTTGTTAATCTTCTATACTCTCTTGCAGGAAGGCACTTGGAACTGTATGAGGTTGAAAATAGTGATGGAGAGAACAAGCAGCAGGTTGTGAGCCTGATCAAATATGTCCAGTCAAAGCGAGGAAGCATGATGTGGGAAAATGAGGATCCCACGGTTGTGAGATCTGAACTTCCAAGTGCAGCACTATTATCTGCACTAGTTCAGAGCATGGTAGATGCTATCTTCTTCCAAGGAGATCTTCGCGAGACTTGGGGTGCAGAGGCACTGAAATGGGCCATGGAGTGCACATCGAGACACCTTGCCTGCCGCTCGCATCAGATTTACCGTGCATTGCGGCCTAGTGTAACAAGCGATACATGTGTGTTGCTCCTCCGGTGCCTTCATAGATGCCTAGGAAATCCAGTACCTCCAGTTTTGGGATTCATAATGGAAATTCTGTTGACATTGCAAGTGATGGTGGAGAATATGGAACCCGAAAAAGTGATACTTTACCCCCAACTGTTTTGGGGGTGTGTAGCTATGATGCATACAGATTTTGTTCATGTCTACTGTCAAGTGCTTGAGCTCTTTTCACGTGTGATTGACCGTCTATCATTCCGAGACAGAACAACAGAAAATGTGCTCCTTTCAAGCATGCCTAGGGATGAGCTTGATACCAGTAATGACATTGGGGACTTCCATCGCTTGGAATCCAGGATTGGCTACGAGCAGTCTCCGTCTGGAGGAAATCTGCCAACATTTGAAGGGGTGCAACCTCTTGTTCTTAAAGGACTTATGTCAACAGTTAGTCATGGTGTTTCCATTGAAGTTCTCTCACGGATCACAGTGCACTCATGTGACTCTATATTTGGAAATGCAGAGACACGACTCTTGATGCACATCACAGGCTTACTTCCCTGGCTCTGCTTGCAGCTTAGCAAGGATCCAGTGATGGGGCCTGCTTCGCCACTCCAACAGCAGTACCAAAAAGCTTGTTCTGTTGCAGCCAACATCTCTGTTTGGTGTAGAGCAAAATCATTAGATGAATTAGCTACTGTGTTTATGAGTTACTCTCGTAGTGAGATCAAAAGTATCAACAACCTCCTTGCTTGTGTCTCACCACTATTACGCAATGAGTGGTTCCCAAAGCACTCAGCTTTGGCTTTTGGGCACTTGTTACGGCTACTGGAGAAAGGGCCCGTTGAATATCAGCGTGTGATATTGCTCATGCTTAAGGCATTGCTCCAGCACACGCCAATGGATGCTGCCCAAAGTCCACATATGTATGCGATTGTGTCCCAGTTGGTAGAGAGCACTTTGTGCTGGGAGGCACTTAGTGTATTGGAAGCTCTTCTGCAAAGCTGTAGCTCATTGCCAGGTTCTCACCCTCACGAACCTGGGTCGTTTGAGAATGGGGTTGGTGGCACAGATGATAAGATGCTAGCTCCTCAGACGTCATTTAAGGCTCGTAGTGGGCCGCTACAGTTTGGTATGACATCACCATTTGGGGGAGGTTCAACACCAGCACAAGGGGGATCAACTGAAACTGGAGTTTCACCTAGAGAAATGGCTTTGCAGAACACCCGGCTTATTCTTGGGCGGGTTCTCGACAGCTGCGCCCTAGGGAGGAGAAGGGATTACAGAAGGCTGGTCCCTTTTGTGACCAGTATTGGGAACCCATAACCTACATACACCTATATTTTCCCCTTGTTTATGGTTGGGTTATACAATAGAAGGTAGTCACCACCCCACATTTTATACCAGGATATGAGGAGAGCTGTTATCGCACTACACGAGTTGGTGGTTATATATCTTGTATATGAGTAGATGATGAGTTGGGCATGGGATAAAGTTTTGAAGTTGTCAAGTTGTATATAGGTAGTTGTGAAGCTATTAGTGTAATATGTTGTACAGTAAACTTATTTAGAGGCCCTTCTATGACGTCATCTTGCATTCCTCCATATTATCAGCTTCTGAATTCGACACACTAAATTAGTAAATTTTGATTGGCAACTTTGCCAAATGCTCAATCATTTTCACTACACAATATTCGTTCAACCTATGCGCACAGAACTTAAATACAATCAGCTCCACGAGAACTGGAGCAAGTCTTTGCTAATATTAGAAAACCCCATTTGCCATACTCAGTGCAGCAGCTCCAACCAACAGCCCAAACGCATAATTTACCACCGTCCCCACACTGAACTTCCCGGGCATGGCATATCAAGCACCGCTGCGGTTCAGCTTCAGAATCACCGGTGGAGGTGGTCGCCAAACAGCAGTGTCACATCCAACACAGAGCGACAGGGAAGGAGAGGTACCAGCATTACCATTTGTTCGTTGTTTAACTCATTGATAGCTACCGCTCAGGATACAAGTCCCCCTTTTCGGGGCTGAATAACCAGCAGTAGTTTAAGTGATCCCTTGTGGTGATTGTGATTCCTCACAAACAAGTAGAAATTAATATCCAAGTAAAACGAAAGAGAAAGAAAAATGCATGACAAACTTAAAAATACAAATATTCATTTTTCACAGCTCACTTCATTCATTCTGGTACCAAAAAGAGCAGACTTCAATGTCGAAACAACTTAATACAACACCACACATACAGAGGGCAAAGAATTCAGATGCCCACTTCTTACACTAAGCAATGTTGCAACCAAACCTTTTTACATCGAGCAGAGTGTTCCTTTATTTTTTATTCATCCCTCATAGAAAACCCTGGTTTTCCTTTCAAATCAAGTTCATATATGATCCGGCCAGCCAATCCAGCCAGTCAATGTCTTCACTAAAAACATGAGCACCACCTGGCAGATACTCCTACAGATACTCGTAAAGGAGAATCGCATCGGAGATCATTCACGCGGTGATGGAATCTTGGCATTCTTGAACAAGGCATAGGCATCACTATATATGGCCACCACGTTCGAGAATACAGCAAGGACAATCATAACAATACTCAAGATCTTGTCCTTCTTAGTTGCAATGTTGTGTCGATCTCTGAAACACCAAAGGAAAAAAAACACTCGATGTTAATTTTGTTTTGAACAAAAATAATAATAATTCCAAGTTTATTCACATCAATGAAGTAGCCACTGTAAAGCTAATAACAAAGGCAGGAGTGAGGAGCCAGTAAATAATTTCCAAATTCTCTCATACTAGTAAGATAGAATGGCACTATAAGGATAAAATCAGCTCAGTGTTAGGCATGGTGACCTTAAATCCTAGGCTATATGGTTTCTTTTCTCTGCAAGCTACTATTCTCCAAATATCAGTTGTTACGAAGTAAATTGAAACCGGATCTAATTGATAGTTCTTGTGATCAAGTCAAAAACTCACTTGAGAGTAATTGCAGCAGGAAAGATGAAACCGAGGCAAACTGCAGCAGTTGCTCCAGTGAACTGGAAAGCATCCCAGATGCTGGGTATAAAGTTTGCACCCAAGAAGATAATACTAATGAGCCCAACTGTGACCAGTGCAAATCTCATATTGCTGAGAACCAAAGGCCTTGAAGAGGGAAAGAGGAGGCCGTCCAAATTGAGCCGCAATGGGAAGAAGACGACGGGAAACACAAGCATAAGGTGAGCAGCATAGCTGACACGAACAGCATCATTGAGGAAGGAACCGTAAGGAATGCCAAGGTTGGTATCAAAGTTGGCAAGCACATCGTCAAGAGTTCCATCCCCAAATAGGAGGAATCCAAAAAGGCTTGTCATTATGTATACAGATGAGCACAAAGCAAGTGAGGTTTGCACGACCCCTCTTATCTGTGTAGAGTCTTCAAGTTCATTGCTGATGCTATGAACTGCAGATAAAGTACTCAGGAAGATCATTACTCAATAGTCAATACATATAAAAACATATGCACTTGCAATTTAAAGGTCAAAAACATATAAAAATATGAGATCTCCTATACCCATTTCTAATAGTTTCTCCAAGTGTTGTACATTTTAGGTAAATCATTATGTACATATTATCCCAAAATGTTTTAATATTGACTAGCACTTCTAAGGATAAACGGGAGGGGGTGCTGCTTCAGGAAATACAGACCAGCATCATAAAAGGATCAAGATGTCGAATCAGTTTAACATATTAGTTTTAAAATATATGTATTTTCAATCCTAAGAATACAGGAACCTGGAGCACAAAGTGGTGCCTACACCAAGTTTAAATCGCATTCAATACAATTCAAACATCAAATAGATTTCCTTTCAAAATAAACAGGTTCCATACCATTGTAATGACAGATGTAAGCAGTGACAAGAACAGGGACAACAGTGAAGCATTTGAAGAATGATGATACATCAGTAACATCAGGTAGCAATCTGGGCATTCCAATACTTCCATCGATCAACTTGATCACTGTAATTCCAACAGTAATAACAAGAAACACAACTGCTAGGGCAACAGATAAGGCAGATGTGAAGCTCAAAGAATCTGCAAACATAATAGGGCTAGTAAGATAACCAACACATTCAAGTTCGAGAACAGAAAAGGAAAACAATGAAGTTTCAACAGATAATAGGCCTAAATTCAATAAATCTTGAAAATTTACGTAGTACCTCACCGTTCCAACACAAATCAAAAGCTACAGCCTTAAACAGGTTTTAGAAAGGAATGCCATGAATAGAACAAATTTTCAAACTTCAACCAAATCACAAAAACTCATTGCCTATATTGTAACGTCAGATGGCATAGCATACTAACTTAAAAACTCACCTATTCGCTTAAAGCATGCTAATGGAGCAAATATTCCAAGTGTTGTTACAAGAAGAACAATGGCACGCCCGGTCCACCAGTGTTCTCCAAACCATCCTTCAAGTACACCGGCGTGGTGGCCTTCATTTGAAGATGTACCAGAAAGCACGTCACCTTCACATAAGCAGTACAAGATTGTTACACAACTTAAGAGCTTATACATACCATTATAATCTAGGGCAACAAAAATACCAAAATGACAAATTTGTAACAGAGTGAAACAATACAATCAGTATTATAAAGTGGAAGCCATACCAATAATAATCATGTACACAATGAGCACGCCAAGATTGTTGACTAGAACAGCTACCTGCAACAAAATTTTCCCATATTTTCCATAGGCATCCCCCATGAGGCCTCCATAAGAAGAAGACTTTCCAGCTCGGCTGAACCTGAGTATCAGCTCAATTGAAGCCTCGGTCAAGAAGGCCATAAATATGATCATGGCAATCCCAAGACCAAGACCCAACACTTTCATGGTTGCAGGCAAAGCCATGATTCCGGCACCAACAATTGTGGTTGATAAATTGAAAACTGCCCCAGTAAAGGAGGCTCCATTAAACTCATCAAACCCAACATCTTCCTCTCCTTTAGGCAACAAGGGAGCATTTTCATCAACAATTGCTTTGTTCTTTCTTGACTTCCTCTCCTTCTTTGGTGCAAGATTTCCAATCGTCATATTTTGATAATCTTAAAAGTTTTCCCAACAAAGATTTGAAAGTATATGAAAAATTGGGCCCAATAGTCAAATTTAGCTTTAATTTGGGGAAAAACAGCAGCTAATGATCAAATGAAGAAGATTTCCAGACGCAAATGCTAAAAACAGCAAAAATTAACAATATCCAATTCCTGCTGAGAATATAAAGGTTGGATCTTTTGTACAGTAACTATGAAATGAATATATCACAGTTGCAAATTAGCTACCAATTAACTATGAAACCAATACATACAAAGCGTTTTGGGGTAGAATATTTGAAAACACAAAAGAAATTGAAACCCAGAAGCCAAAGTATCACAATTTGATTGAAAATTGAATATGGCTAGGGGAGAAATCCCAAAGAGCAAACCTTTAAAAACCCAATTCTCCCCCTTCAAAAAAAAAAGCAGCCAAAACTAAGCCAATCAAAACCAAGAATGCAAAAGCCAATAATTCAGCTGACCCAGCAAGAAACGTGACTGAAATCTTCTAAAGCTTTGATTTTTATAGCTAGAAATTTTCAAAGAAAGAAATAAACGCACGCAAGAAAGTTTGATACTAAATAACAATAATGGGGGTGCAGACAAAGACTACAATTTTATAATGTTCGACGGTTTTCTGTGGAATTATTGTGGATTGGTGCATGAATCCACAAATGTGAACTGGTAAAATTGAAGGATTTTTTTTTAGATTATAAACAAAGACGTCCGTTGATGTCAACGTCAAAAAAGGAACTTTATCTCAAAGTATAGTAGTAGGTACCCTGGAAAACCGTAAATACGCTATTAATCAACCAAATTACTGTTTACATTTTCACTCATACTTTTTTACTTTTACCAACAATCCTCTATAGCCAATGGAAACATTGAGAAATACATCTATATCTGATATATTGATTAATGAAGGTGTAGTGAATAAAATGATTGCTTATGGAAAACTTAGGTGTAGAAGCCTTGTAAATATATGGAAGTAATGGATTTTTTTATGATCTGAAATTGGGAAAGAATCTTAGAAGGTTAGTGTACGATTTTCAGATTTTGTGGTTGTTAATTGGAGTAAGAAAAGAAAAGATAACGTTTAAGTTTCCTTCTTGTTTGCTAAAAGAAATGAACGATGAAATATTTCATTCCCAAACAACAAGGATTACAATCTTTTAAATAGTTTTTGAGTTAAATCCTTTGTGATATTTTTAAATAGAATCTTGAGGGGATTTTACTTATTTCAACTCTATATGTTGCAATGAGTGTTTTCATAATGCTTCATATCATGGGACTTCAAGCTTTGGATGATAGAGCATTGTACTCTCATACTCAAGACTAGGGGTTTTGAAGATATTCTATTTCTTCCCCTCTATTGAATGAAAAAGAAGAAAGTATACATTTTGTAACTTTGTTCTTCCTACCTAGTTCATGAACATGTAATTTTAAATCACAATATAACTTTAAATTAAAACAGCACGAAGCATAACACAATTAACAAAATATAGCAACCAAAGACAATATTGACATGCACGGTGAAGGTCATACAAATTCTTTAATGAGACTTTTTAATTACGAAGGTCATACAAATTCATATTGGCCCACGCTTTAGTATCGAAAATGAGTAATTATTTTCTTTTTGAGAAGAAGAGAACTTTATTACTTACTTAGAAAGATTACAACCATGGGAATGACAATGTAAATTCACAATAACTCCAACCATAGAAGATGAACTACTCATATCCTAGAGAAGATTTTAGTATGAAAAATTCTTAAAAGTCATTATCTCAGTGTCGAAATATTTTAGTACGAAAATAAGAACATATGATTTTGACCCATGGTTTGGGCAAAAATAAATGAAACTTGCTCAAAAATTCATCATTTGTAATACATGTTTTCTAAAACGTGTTCTAATTAAAAGAACTCAAAAATCTCGGATGGTTTTTTTTTATTTATGAATTTTCAAATTTTCGGAGTTTTTGAAAATCGTAGAAAGTAAACGAGTCGATATTTTTGGGTTCTATCATCTTGAGAAGTCCTTAAAAATCATGATTTGTTTGTGGAACTATTTTGGTGCGAAAATTAGAACCTGTAATTTTGGCACAAAAATCGTATCTTATAACTCACAGTTTTGAGTAAAAACCATGGTTTCAACAAAATAAAAATAAAAAATGCCCATAAATTCACCATTGTAATACATGTTTTCTAAAACGTGTTCTAATTGTGAGAACTCAAAAATCATGAATCATTTATTTTTTGTACTAAAATAAGAACATGCGATTTTGGCCCAAAAATTGTGTGTCATAACCCACGGTTTTGGGTGAAAAACTATGGTTTGGACAAAAAAAATTGCGTAAAAATTCACTATTTGTATTACATATTTTTTAAGAGGTGTTCCAATTGACAGAACTTGAAAATCTTGAATATTTTATATTTTATGAATTTTCTAGTTTTCCAATTTAAAAAAATCGTAAAAAATAAACGAGCCAATATTTTTGCGTTGTGTCAACTCCAGAAGTCTTTGAAAATTCTAATTTGTATCTGAAAATATTTTGGTGCGAAAACAAGAACATGCGATTTTGCCCAAAAATCGTGTGTTATAACCCACGGTTTTGGGTGAAAAACTCTGGTTTCGGCAAAAAAATAAAAAATACAAAAAAATTCACCATTTGTAATACATATTATTTAAAAGATGTTCTAATTAATAAAACTCGAAAATCTTGAATCGTTTATTTTTTATGGATTTTCTTGTTTTTGGATTTTGGAAAATCGTAAAAAATAAACGAATCAATATTTTTGCTTTTTGTTAACTTGAAAAGTCCTTTAAAATCATGATATGAGTGTGAGAATATTTTGGTATGAAAATAAGAACATGCGATTTTAACCCAAAAATTGTGTGTTATAACCAACGTTTTTGGGTGAAAAATGATGGTTTCGAATAAAACAATAAAAAATTCACCATTTTTAATACCTGTTTTTTTTTTACAATGTTCCAATTGACAGATTTCAAAAATCTCTAATCGTTTTTTTTAATGAATTTTCTAGTTTTCCGACTTTGGAAAAATGTAAAAAATAAGTAAGCCTATATTTTTACGTTCTGTCAACTCGAGAAGTCCTTAAAAATTCTGATTTGTGTGTGAGAATATTGTGGTACAAAAACAAGAACATACAATTTTGGCCAAAAAAATCGTGTGTTATAACCTATTTTGGATGAAAAAGCATGGTTTTGGCAAAACAATAAAAATTGCTAAAAAATTCACCATTTGTAATACATATTTTTTAATAAGTTCTAATTTATAAAACTTGAAAATCTCAAATCGTTTATTTTTTATGAATGTTCTAGTTTTCTAGACTTTGGAAAATCGTAAAAAATAAGCAAGTCGATATTTTTGCGTTCTGTCAACTCAAAAAGTCCTTAAAAATCTTGATTTGAGTTATGAATTTTCTAGTTTTTCGACTTTCGAAAAGGGTAAAAAATAAAAGAGCCTATATTTTTACGACTTTCTAGTTTTCCAACTCAAAATAAGAATATTGATTTGAGTGTGACAATATTTTAGTATGAAAATAAGAATATGCGATTTTGGCTCAAAAATCGTGTGTTATATAACCCACGATTTTGGGTGAAAAACCATGGTTTCGGAAATAAAAAATAAAAAATGCTAAAAAATTGACCATTTTGAATACATGTTATTTAAAAGGTGTTCTAATTGAGAGAACTCGAAAATGTTGAATCGTTTGCTCTTTTATGAATTTTCTAGTTTTCCGACTTTGGAAAAGCATAAAAAATAAATGAACTGATATTTTTGAGTTCTGTCAACAAAAGAAGTCCTTAAATTTTTTGATTTGCATGGTTGAATATTTTGGTGTGAAAATAAAACATGCAAGTTTGGCCAAAAAATCGTGTGTTATAACTCACGGTTTTGGGTGAAAAACCATGATTTTCGCAAAAAAATAAAAATTTCTTAAAACTTGACTATTGGTAATAATTGTTTTTTTAAATGTGTTCTAATTTACAGAATTCAAAAATCTCAAATTGTTTAATTTTTTATGAAATTTCTAGTTTTTTGAATTTGGAAAATTGTAAAGAATAAACGAGTTGATATTTTAGCGTTTCGTCGACTTGAAGAAGACATTAACTATCATGATCTAAGTGATGAAATATTTTGATATGAAAATAAAAACATGCAATTTTTACCAAAAAATCGTGTGTTAGAACACACAGTTTTGGGTGAAAAATAATGATTTCGGCAAAAAACAAACAAACAACTTGCTCAAAAATATATAATTTGTATTACATATTTTTTAAAATGTGTTCTAATTGACATAACTCAAAAATCTTGAATCGTTTATTTTATTTGAATTTTTGAGTTTTTCAAATTTTGAAAATCGTAAAAAATATAAATCGTGTTATACCTAGGGTTTGGGGTGAAAAACTATAATTTCGGCAATAAAAAATAAAAATTGCTAAAAATTTCACCATTTGTAATACATATTTTTTAAAAGGTGTTCTAATTGGCAAAACTCAAAAATCTTGAATCGCATATTTTTTAATGAATTTTCAAGTTTTCTAAATTTGGAAAATTGTAAATAATAAAAGAGTAATTTTTTTTTTGCGTTCTGTCAACTCGAAAGTCCTTAAAAATCATGATATGAGTGTGAGAATATTTTGGTGCTAAAATAAGAACATGCGATTTTGGCCTGAAAATCGTGTATACTCACGGTTTTGGGTGAAAAACCATGGTTTATGTATAAAAAAAATATTTCTCAAAACTACAGTATTGCTAAAACATGTTTTTTTTATAAGGTGTTCTAATTGATAGAACTAGAAAATCTCGAATCGTTTATTTTTTATGAATTTTTTAGTTTTCCGACTTTGGAAAATTGTATTACAAATGGTGAATCTTTTAGTAATTGTTATTTATTATGTAACAAAAAATAGACGGAGATATTCCGGTGATGTGTTTTTAAAAATTCAAGTACGTTATTGATACCTTTTGAAAATTGGATACATTTTTGTCTAATACACTAAAGTTTAGACCATTGCTGATGATAAAAACCCTATATATCATATTCATTTCAAACAAGCACAAGAAGGTCAATTCAATTTTGGATGAATTCTCAAGCAATTCAATGATGGCTATTTTTTTTTTTTAAAAATGAAGGACTAATTGATATCAACTATTCTCGTTACCGGTTTTTGCATGAGACGCCTACCCTCCCCAAGAGCGTCTCTCCACTAAATCCATCTTTAGTCATTTTGATATACTTCTAACTCATCGGGTCATAGATGATGACAACGCTAACACTAAAAGATTAGTTTCATAATCACGCTTGGTAAGTAATTATAAACAATTAAACATGAGGCTGTGGTTGCACCAACTGTGAACTTGGTGACGCAGTACAACTAAGGAGTCCTAATTAAAAATCAGAAATCTGGTTGTGGACGGTATTGGATTACAAATCTATTCGTTTGGTGCGATATTATAAATCTAATACTGGATTAATAATGTAGACCTCTAAATGAATCTACGTCACATGTTTTTATATTTTCCTTTTGATCATGGATCACTTCATCACATGTTTCTATTTCCATCCAAAATTGTATTATGGGAAAACGATGTCTCGATGATTAAAAATGTGATCGAGAGTGTAAAGATAATTAACAAGTGATATGAAAAAGTTATTGGTGAAATAGTGTTTTTTCTTTAAAAAAAAAGAAGAAGTTATTGGTGAAATAGTGTTTTTCCATTACATGTGATTCCAATTAAATTCAAATTGTTTTCTCTTCCTTGAAAATGAAAAATATATGTAAAATAAAGAATACAATGTTTTTGCTTTCACTCGGCATATTTTTCATTCATATTTTTGAAGGATGGAATGTAAGTTTACTTAGAATGAGAGTTTTCCCTCAACCACCCTTTCTCAGCCCTTTTGGAGCCATTTTTGATTACTTGTTGTCATCGATGTTGGATAAGCGTCGTCTAGACTTCCAGTTATCTCTGTCGGCTATTAGGTAGTAACAACAACTCAATGAATGGTTTGATATTCTTATTAATTCGTTGGTGGTAAGAAAAAAAAAATTGTGTCGACCGCTCTAATTATGTCTTTTAAGTACAAATGTCACCGAAGGCAACACATTCTAAGTTTAATTTATTTAATTTTTTTATATTTAAAGGCATTTTTAATTTTGTGGTGATATGACCAGTAGAATCGCGTGAAATTGCTTAGGTAACAGATCTTTTAGTCATACTCATAATGACTCGTTGGGAAGACGTTGATCACTTTGAATAGAAACGTAGCAAGAAGCAACCAATTCCAAGTTTCAATTTATATTTCATGTTTCAAGGAGAGATTTTTTAGTGTGACCGTCACGCCATGTACTTTCTGATTTATGATGGTCGTAAGTTTAATTTTGCAAAAGATAAATGATTTTGGGCTTTATTGGGTCGAGTGAAAAGCCCATTAAACTGCCACCGACCCGATTCAACTCCATTTTTCACCTGGAGATGGTTTTCGTCCCAATCTCTCCCGTCTTTTTCAGCATTTGCAGTAACAGAAATATCTCGACAGGTACATGCTCATCTTCTGCTCTCTCTTTCCCGATGTATATTCCTTTTGGTTTTTAATCTTTTCACTTGAAAATAATAATATGTCCTGTTTGTGGTTTCACCTGAAATGTTTGAGATCGTTGTTGTCTGAGTATTTGTGGGTTCTTAGAGTTAAGGTTTCTAATCACCAATAATAATAGTTATACAAAGAATCATAATTCAAACAAGTTTACTTTGTTGAACCGACTGGAATATGATTATCAAATGTCTGAGTCGAATATGATGTGCCCATTAGTTAAAGTTTCATACTTGTTCATGCTTGTGTTTGTGTTTTATGTTGATGTTCAGGTTTCAGAACCATTTGAATAGTTGCACCAGTAAAATGGATTATGATGATGCTAGTCATGAAGCAAGCGTATGTGGCAATGTTGATAGTCTTGAAAGGGTCTCATCTGATGGCGTGGTTATTGGAGAATTGGAAAATGTGGGCGAGTTTATAACCGGAGTTGAATTAGATCTAGCATTTGCTTCTGAGAAGTTACTTAATTTAAGTGGTTTTATGATGCATGTGGCAACCAAAGAGAGTGACTTTGAAGCCTTTGTATCCAAGGAAGACCAGACGTCAGTTGACTCTGTTGAGAAGGCTTTGGAATTCACTCTCTTATCTGGAATTTTAGAATCTGAGGTGAGTGAATTGGATAAACTCATGGCGATACTTCAAATGGAGATCACCAGTGCCCAGGAGCTACTATCTTCATACACATACTTGGGAGAGACATTTGCAGTAATGGAAGAAAAGCTACATGATTCTGAACAATCTTTGAAGCAGTTGCAAGATCAGGTATCTGAAATCAGGATGCAATCTTTGAAGTTCCAGAGGACCTTTTCATGTTCTGTTGAAGAAGAAAATTGTAAGCTTCATGTCTCGTTGAGAATGTTTTTGGTGATGTTCTTTTCAATATCATTAGCTCCTCATTCTTATTGTGTATAGGGTGATGGGGTTGCCAGGAACTTATAATGGTAGGCTTTGGTGCATAAGTTGAATTTTTTGAGAGTATAAATGTTACTTTCATTCCATTCTAATGCATGCATAGTATGGGGTTGCCAGGAAACTTGTAGTGGTAGGTCAGGCAGGTTTTTTTAACCGCCTTTAGTGCATAAGTCGAAATTGTAGAGAGTATAACAGTTAAATTTATTCCATTCTAATGCATGTAATATTGACAGGGAATAGCAACAAAGGAGTGGGTCATGTAGAGGATGATATATCATCAAGCAAGAATGTACAGATAAACATGAAAACCGTTGAACAGCAAAGACATATTTTGAGGATGCTAGAGAAATCTTTGGCAAGAGAAATGGATCTTGAAAAGAAATTGACTGAATCAAAACAAATTGAAGAGGATGTGAAACTGAGACTACTCTCTACAGAACAAGATGTATATTTCATGGAGGATGAAGCAGCAGATGTTTGGGAGAGGTGGTTAGAGGCAGATAATGCATCTGGGGTCATGACAGGTATTGCAAAGGAACTACTGGGTCGACTCCAGATTCTCCAGTTTAATTTGAATGGTTCAGTTCAGCGAGAAGCTGAGCTACAATCGAAGCTGGATTGTCAGCTGAAAGCAAAAGAAAGCTCTTTGCAGAAGCTTGAAAGCAGCAACGCGAAACTTAATGACTTCTTTCAAGCACAGACAGACAGCTTGAAGGACAGATTGAAGGAAGCTGAAGAAAAGTTAATTCTTTCCAATTCTGAGGCCTTTACTTTGAGCGAAAAGGTGAGCATGCTTGAGGAGCAAAATAGTGTTCTATCTTCTTATGTTAGTGAAATGGAAAATGTTATTACAGATCTGAAAGAGAAAGAATCAAAAGCTGAAGGCAGGGCAGAGAATGCCGAAGCCAAATGCAAATTATTAACAGAGACTAATACTGAACTTAATGAAGAGCTCGGACTTCTTAAGAGGCAGTTAACAGAATCTGACATGCAGTTGCACCATGCAATGGCATCTGCTGAAGCTAGCCAGGAGAAGCAAAATATGTTGAATTCAACTATCAGGGATATGGAAAATGTGATAAAGGATCTAAAGCTGAAGGTTTCAAAAGCTGAAAGTCGGGCTGACAGTGTAGAGGACAAGTGTATAACAGTGTCAGAATCTAATGCATTGCTAAATGAGGAACTAAGCTTTCTGGCAGGTAGATTGAAACACTTGGAGGCAGCATTGCATCAAGCTGAGGAAGCAAAAAAAGTTACTGCAACTGATATTGCACTCCGGTCCAAAGTTATTACAAACTTGGTTGTGCAACTTGCTTTTGAAAGAGAGCGCCTTCATAAGCAGGTTTTTACTCATCACATATCTGATTAAATTTATAGGATAAATCTTCCCAAGCTAGAAATATCTTTATATAAATAATTTTGAAAACCAGTCAGCAGATCTTTTCTTTTCCTTTATTGATTTTAAATTTTGTCAAACATTTCTGTGGCAACAATGAAGGTTATGCATGTGAACGGTTGATATGCACATGAAGGCTATTACACTATATTATTGTTTTTAATTTTTATTTTTTTAAATAAATAGAAGATTAGGCGGATATCAATACATAATCAATTCAGAATTGTCTATTTTACAGAACACTGAATGTTCTACATTACCTATTTTACTTTGCTGTCATTGCATAGCACCTCTTCCTGCCAATGTAGGTTTTCTTTAAAATCGATAAAGGTAGCTCAAGAGAAAGATGCAAATTTTCAGTTGTATTGTATTGAAACTGAGGGTCAGCCAGCCTGCTTTAGTAACATTTATCTTCTGGTGATTGAATGTGCAGATGTCTTCTTTAACAATAGAGAACAGAACTTTGATTCTGAAGTTGCAAAAGAACAATTGTCCATCTGTGGTTACGCGCATTGATGATAGAGGAATTGGTAAAGACTTCATGATCTCAGAGCATGATTTGGCTACTGGTACGAAAGAAAGTAAGGAGGAAACTTATGAATCTGATGGCAATTCTAAGGTCTGTTCTGTCATGAGACTATTTGATTTCTTGTAATGATTCCATTCTTTCCTTTTTGATTATTAGTGTTATTTTCTTAAATATAAGCTTCCTTTTTTAGTCAATTAAGTATAAGCTTACCTCATGCTTCAGAAATACCCTTTTTATGTCGCCTCATCTAATTTCGTTTTCTGTGCACATTTTCTGCATGTACTTCGTTCTAACTAGGTTTGTAGCATAACTTGCACGAGTACGTCATTGTCACTAAAATATGCCTCCTTCATTGTGTTTTTCAGCTGGATAGGACTCGGAAAAATGTTTCTATCGGTGAGACTGAAGTGGGACCTGTTGATACTGTGAGGAGAGTTGATGCAGGAGTTCTGAACTTTAAGCATGTACTCATGGCAATGCTCATTGTACTGATTTCAGCTACAGCTTATTTCCTTATTCGACAAGAATGCCCATTTTGATGCTGCTTCAGAAAAGAGAACAAGAGTAGTTTCGATTTTAGGAAGATAAAATCTGTTGTCCCGAAAAGGTTCAAGTTTGCATCGAAGTTATAGTGGTTGTGCACTTTTGCCTAAGCATTAAGAAAAAGAGGTTTTTTTATTTTTATTTTATTTTTTTATATGTATATATATATATATATTTTCAAGTCAAGAAATAGAAAAAACTGAAAGTAATAGAAACCCGAAGACTGGAATAGATTCCCGGTGGTAGGGGAATCTCTCTTATTTTCTTAGAAACTATATTATGAAACGAAATTAAATGAAAATAGCTTTTGGCATGATCTTGGCCAATCTATTCTTTTTATAATGTTCTTTTTATAATAGTTGCTTGCTATAGCATACGAATTTTGATGGAAAATCTCATTTTAGAATTTTCTTGCAATTTTTTTTCTGTATCCCTTTACTGATAAAATCTCAACAAATGTTAAGACACTATGCATGGAACCAATCCCATTATTGTCTTTGCAGCATGGTTTGTATATCATCCGAACAATTAATTCCGATGATTGTAAATTTAATTAACAGTATGGAGGGATGAGGCCAAATTTTGGTTTTGATTTCTTGTGTCCGTTTACATCAACTGATGTTTCGGTGATTAGTTAATATAAATGGTCAAACATAATAGGAGTATGATCCAATCTAGACCAGTATTGATCCATGCCTTCGTATTTCCGACTCACATATATGATTTTACCAAATCCAACAGAAACCATGTTGAAGTTGGAATAATCAATCCAGTATCAAAGCACACATTGTTTGATTAGAGTATATACGACTTGTGAAAACATGTCAAAACAAAACTCTGATGAGAGAGCCCCTTTGTTACCGAAGACGACTCAACATGAAGAAGATGAGGCCAGGACTGAAAAATATTGTGGAGCATCCTTTTATGGCTCTGTGTTTAATTTGACATGCACCATTGTTGGTTCCGGAATTATGAGCCTGCCTGCAACCCTCAAAGTGTTGGGGCTCATTCCCGGGATCGTGTTGATCATGCTGGTCGCATTCGTAATCGAGGCTTCGATTGAGCTGTTGTTGAGGTTCAGCAAGGCAGGGTCTGCAGTTTCCTATGGTGATGTCATGGCTCATGCCTTTGGAAAAGTTGGGAAAGTTGTGCTTCAGATCACCATTGTTGTTTACAACACTGGTTCTCTCATTGTGTATATGATTATAGTTGGTATGACCCCGATTCTTTCTTTTCTGTTAACATTTGTCTAAATATTGTTTTGTATTGGTTCTGTTTATGCTAACATGGTGTACGTTTGTTTAAATTACCCAACAAGAGGATGTGCTTTCTGGTTCAACCAGCTTGAATGGGATTCACCACACCGGCATTTTGGAAGGGTGGTTTGGAGAACATTGGTGGACTGGCCGCGCCTTTGTTCTTGTTGCTGTGACTACCATCATATTTTGTCCATTGATGTTCTTTGAGCGCATTGGTTGGTAAATGTTTCAGAATATTGTTTCAATGCTAATTCGTAATAACCATTTTTTCTGCATATATAGAATAATGCTGCTTCTATATTTGGGTGCAGATTCGGCGAGATACATCTCTCTTGTATCAGTTGGATTGGCGCTTGTGTTTCTTCTTGTTGTGGTTGGTGTCACAGTTTACAAATTAGTGGATGGAAGCATAGAGAGGCCTAAATGGTTTCCGAATGTGACTGATTCGGCATCATTCTTTAAGCTCTTCACGGCTGTCCCTGTGATTGTTTTTTCATACATCTGCCACTACAATGGTATTCAATGAGCTTAATTCTATAGAAAAGTAGCGAGAACATATTTTAGTACTTGAAAAACGTTCATGGATAAATCAGAATTTGCATTGATTGTTTGCATTCTGAGAATATTCAATTAAGTTGCTTATTTGCAGTCCACACAATACAGAATGAGCTTGGAGATTCTTCCCAAATGCAAGCAGTGGTACGAAGTTCCCTTTCTCTCTGTGCAGTTGTGTATGTAATCACAGGCATTTTCGGGTTCCTCCTATTCGGCGAATCGACTATCTCAGACTTACTCTCCAACTTTGACGCTGACCTTGGCATCCCCTACAGCTCGCTGTTGAATGACATTGTCCGCATTAGCTATGCCGGGCATGTCATACTAGTTTTCCCCACCATATTCTTGCCTCTGCGGCTCAACTTGGACGGCCTCCTTTTCCCCACAGCGAGACCTCTGGCTTTGGACAAGAAGAGGTTTGTGTTGGAAAGTATGGGGCTTTTGTTCATTGCCCTTGTGGGTGCAATATTCATACCCAACATTTGGGTAGCTTTCGAGTTCTCTGGAGCAACCATGGGAGGTTTACTTGCATTTGTGTTTCCTGCTTCCATTACTCTCAAGTACGTGAGATCTTTTTCCGCTCTAACTTTTCGAGTTATATTATGATATCATCTTGTTTTCGGAATAGTCTCCTAATTAATTTGGTGTTGATTTCAGGGACTCTCATTGTATAGCAACTACCAAGGACAAGATTGTGTCAATTTCCATGATCGTTCTTGCAGTATTTTCAAACCTGGTAGCCATATATAGCAATCTGAGCGCTTTGTTGTCATAAGCAGAATCGAACAAAAACAAAGAGGCCAGACGACAATCGATTTGAACTGGAAAGTCTGCTCATCAATGTAGGTGATGGTGTTCTTGCCGTTTATGATGATCGTTTTGAGCGATGAATATGAGCAAAGGCTGGAGAACTAACTGCTTGATAACGGTTGCTGTTTCCTATTCCCAGTGTATATAGGATAGGAAAGAGGTATTCTATAATATTCCTTCTCCTCCATGATGACATGCCTTTGTAGTTATATTATTTCTTTCCATTTCTCGTTTTAATCCAAGTGTGTTTGGGAAAGAATTCTCGTTTTTTAATGGAATTCCTATGATTAATTAGATCTTCTCGCAAAATATAATTTTCCTTATCCTCAATCGATTTCTTCTTTATTATTGAAGTACCGAACATAGAGTATTGAGGTAGGATAATTGGTGTCACAAATCTATATACGCCCACTACACACACCAAGCCACTGAAGTACTAAAGAGTTAAGGTCACGTTTACTAAACCGTAATAGAATTGAGAAGGAATAGGAGAGAGGAGGAGTCATTCTCATTCATCTGTTTACTTGTTATTCGGAATAGGAAACAATCCTAAGATTCATTCTCATTCATATGTTTACTAACATGTAGGAATCAGAATCGTGATAAGGTTAATTACGAAAACACCCTTACAAATAACTTAGCAATGAAATTAAAATGTTTAAAATATCCATAGACATTATTTCATAGGGGTATTTTTGGATTATCAATAAATCATGAGGATAATTTCGGAATGTAAAATTAATTCCTCCATGATCATAAATCAATATCATGTCCCCCTACCGAAATGAAAATGGAGGATTGATTCCTGAAATTTTTGTAAAATCCACGCAACTCTTATTCCGCCTATGGTTAGTAAGCGTTCATTTTTAAGGGGAAAAAGAATCACTCTTTATGGAGTCATTCCCATTACGGTTTAATAAACATGCTCTAAGCTCAACAAATTCAATTAAACAATATTTATAGTTATCATTATGCCAAACACGTTTGATCTTCAGTCAAATAATTAATTTTTGAGCTCTAACTTTTGGTAATAATACATTTTCAGCTATCAACCGGTGGAGAATGTGAGGTTGTTCTATGTTTAAATAATATATCACATTTTGTGGGTTTGTTTACATGCAACTTCGCTCCTTCAATTTTTTTTTTCTTGCCAAAAAAAAAGGCAAAAAAATAAATTGGGGCAACACAGGGTTTGGGCTTGGGTTTATGGGTTGAATACTTAGTACTACTGTTTTAGCCCAAATTCTAGTTTCTATCACAGCCCATATCCGCTTAGAGAGCTCTTGGCCTTTTCCGGTTACCTTCCCCAATTCTGTCACCGGAGTCGGGGATTCAATTCTCAGTCCGAGCCGGAGTGCACGATTCAATTCGTTAAGTTTTGGGAGGGTTACACTCGCCCGAGTCAAGGTACACTGTTCATACTTACTTTTAACAACATCGTCGATCTATTGCTCTGAAAATTCCGCGTTCCATATTTTATGCTCACTGTGTACAATTTCAATGATGGAGGTAGAATTAGGTCTCAGAAATATACTCTTCAACTATTGTTTTCGTGTGTTTATATTTTAATTTTCGATTAGACATGGACGAACCTCCTCAACTCGTTAAGGTCAAGGAGGAACCCGTCGAGCTTGAAGCTGAGGTGCCTCCGCAACCGATCCTATTCATCCGGCAGTTGTTTGATGTGCTCGAGATGGACAACCTGAGAGATTTGATTTCATGGAACCATAATGACGACTGCCGATTTACGGTGCGTGATAAAGATCTCTTTTCCAATGTCATACCTACCCACTTCACCGGTGTTGGAAGCTTCAACCGGTTTGAACAAATGCTGAGAATTCATGGATTCAAGAGATATGGCCTGGAATTTTGGCACAAAGACCGGATGCTCTGTAGAGATAGACCTCTGCTACTCCCTGTAATCAAGAGGGAACCAGCTTCCCATAGGCCACTGGTCAGTTTCACACCGGAAGACAAGGCTGCTGCCTCATCACAGATTACCAGAGAAGTTGGGTCATCATCTGATGTGTGGAAGGTAGGCTTCAAGTTCTGATTTCCATTTTTTTATGTATTTATGAATTTTGTACCTTACGTTTTGAGTTTTGGACTGCTCTTTCATTGGTTTTATGTTGATGGGGTCTTAATATTACTGCCAGTTTATTGTATTCAGAACACTGTTTATGGATTCTCATAGATTTGGTTTCTTCCTAAAGGTAAGAAGCAATGCGAAGAAGTATCTCTTGCTGATGCTGAGGCATTGAAACACGAACACCATGGCATCCCTTATACATTCCCAACTTGGAGCAAAGCTCCGTGTCACAAGTTCCGGCTCGACGTCTTCAAGGACAATGTCATGATCAAACAACTTCCTGTGTAAGCTTCTTCTTCTTCTCATAAGTAAAAAAAATGTTACATTTTACCAACATGATTGAATTTGTTTATTGAAATATTTAGGTATGAAAAAGGTGCTTATATATTTGGCCGGATGGATGTTTGTGACTTCGTGCTCGGGCATCTAAGTACTTCACGCTTTCATGCTGGTAAGCACAATTTTTTTCTTTTACATTCTAACTTGCTAATGTAAAAATGTATGTGTTTATGCTGAGAATGGTCACTAGTGAATTTCCTCTTCACTCTTTTGTCAATGCTACAGTTCAAGAGAAATGTTCTAAGAAATGTGATAAATTTTTTAGCTAAGCCGAGAATGGTCACTAGTTAAATTTCCTCTTCACTTTTTTGTCAGTGCTACAGTTCAAGGGAAATGGAGATGCTTATATCTATGACCTTGGAAGTACTCATGGGACTTTCATTAATGATATCCAGGTATTTCTATGAAGCTTAGTGGCTACCATACCTTAAAACTTGAATTGTAGTTCATGCACTTGAATACATCTTTTAAGTCTAAGTAACATCTAGCTTTAAGTTTTGTCATGAGCTGTGCCATTGTTGGCTCTCCACATTTAATTGCCAATTTATTTAGTTCAATTTTCTAATAAACGGAACAAATTGGAACTTTGAAGTGTGTGGTATTTTGTTACAATATATTGTTTCTCTTACCTTTTTAACTTGCTAAATAGGTCAACAAGAAGGTGTATGCGGACTTGCGTGTGGGTGACTCCATTCGTTTTGGGCAGTAAGTGTCTTTGTATCTTAATTGTTTATTATTACTATTAGTGGCTCATGGGAAAGTAAATGCATGTAACATTCAAAAGCAAAGACCATTTCACTGTCTTAACCCTCAGTAGTGCATACTTTGCAGTTTGCAAGGCCGGAGAAGAGGGTGTTGATCATTTATTCCTTCATTGTCCTTTTTATGTTCAAATCTGGTGGAGATTTTTCAAGGAGTTTGGTGTTAGCTGGGTCATTCCTAAAAGCTGTTATGATTTGTTAAGCATTTGTTTCAATTATGGTGAAAGAGGAAAGAAGGCAAAAACCCTATGGAGCTATAGAATGTTGGCCAATTTTTGGGTTATTTGGATGGAGCGTAACAAGAGAATTTTTGATGATTTTCTAGGGATGTGTGTAGAAGGACTTTGGGATCAAATTCGTTTCTGGTCTGCTTTGTGGGCATCGGTCTCCCCTGTGTTTAGAAACTACTCCCTTTCAGCCCCAAATAAAATAACAGTTTCCTTTTTATTCAATAAAGTTGCTTCTCATTTGTGCAGGTCTTCTCGTTCATACATTTTCCAGGAGGAAGCTACAGATCAGCCAGGAAATAGGAAGAATTCTTTGGATGCTGAAGTCAACACAGATAAGGGTCCTGGGCATTGATTGGTCATGTGTTCATGGCTGGGTTATCTTAATGTTGTAAGGTTGGTCATTGTTTTCTGGTGAATGGTTGGACCTACACTTGAACTGATGTAATGTGTTCATATAGAAAATTAGATTTTGCAAACTGTGATTTCAGCCCTATGAAATGTTTTAAGAGGGGTCCTCAAGACCTTATCATAAGGACTTCATAAAGACTTAAATTTAACCAGTGAATGAGTTATTTAAAATATGCTCATCCAATGGTTGGAATTGAAGTCTTTATTATTACGTTCTTTATGCGTCTCCCCAACGCGGATCAAATCATTTAGTTGTTGGGTTAAGTTTAATTCCCCTTATGTGTGCAACTGTGCATGACAAAGTTGGGTACTCGCCTGCATAAGGTTCCTGGATGAGTTTGTAAAGCTTAGAGCAATGCTGTCTTTAGAGAGACCTTGGCATCGACCCATGAGTTAAGCTTTTATGGACCATTGAGTATTAAGATGCCAGTAAAATATAAATGCACTATAGATAAACCATCAATATTTTTATTTCTACATTATTTTCAGTGACCTGGATTTGCTTGCCATAGAGGCATAGACCATACGCAGGCAAATATAAATATAGTAGAGTTGGTTCATTATTTCCTTTCAGCAATGAAACAAGAAAATTAAAGTACAATGATACAAGCACTCCAGCGTAAATCAATCCTAGTCAGTTTGCACAGTATCAACCCAACCCTGCAAGAAGCTAGGGCGAGCTGGGAATAAGAGGGTTTGCTTCACGTTCTGGTAGCTAGCCTAGGGACTGGTGTCGGCCACCATGGGACCGCAACTGGGAAGAAGTCCAAAATCCCATTTGGAGTGTTTTCAACTATCTTTAAACACTTTCCTGTACAAATGTTGTACATGAAAATGTCTCCACATTGATTATACAGACCACTTACAGACAGATACAAGATACCTTCAGTGCGATCATTATTGGGGTCGAAAGCTAGAAGATACAGCTCGTAATGACCATCTGGAACTATTTCCCACTCCAGTGAATAAACCCTCTTCCTGAGTTCAAAAGCACCCCTATGGACTTGCTCATCCAACTCCCATACAAAAACAGTATGGGTATCATAGTCATAGTCGCCCATCTGCAGACACCCTTTATACACACCTAGGCACCCAAGCAGATGACTGTCAGACCCACCCAATTCAATGAAAACACATTCATTGTGTTTACTATTACCATCATTTGCACTGCTAGATACGCTAGTACTGTTCCTGTTGTCCATCATGAACGGATCCAGTCCGATAAGAAAGTTGTCAGCATGACTCATCCAATACAGCATTCCATTGTGAGCAAAGCTAATCCTTGAATTGACATCACTCATCTTAAACATCGTTGGAGATGATACAATTGACTCTCTCCATTCACCCGTCTCAGAAGAGAAGATCTCTACTTTGAATTCACATGAAGATACCAACCTCTCATCACGACAGATTCTCACGACCCTGCACCTATACTCAGCATTAAGCTGGATATTATGTCCTCCCACATCGTTCTTCTTACAGTTATAGTAGGGAAGATCACACATGAATCCCACTGCTGTCAACTGATACACTTGAGGAGGGGGAGGAAGAGCAACCCATTTCAATGTGTATGGATTACAGATATAGTAATCACGTTGATCACAACGGCTCGCACAGCACAAAACTAGGTCATTATAAGTAGCTACCACAACTGGCTCTTCCTTCAAATGGTGAAAACTAACAAGTCTTTCAAACAAAGGAGTTAACGGCTTAGAAGATGATGACATCCTAGTAAGGAATTCCTCCCCTTGGCGGTTTATCAAAGTACGAGTCATGGGTGTTTCCTTAACATCACTTTGGCTACAAAGAAAGCGCCAAATAAAAAGAGGATCCAACATGACAGTGCACCAACGCTTGGACACACTCTTGTATTGAGCAACATATTTATAGCAAGGAAGTCGGCAAAGGATTTCAACCAATACACCCTCGGGCAGATCATTGATGTTGGTATTCATCAATTTTGATGATGGTCTTGTTGCTGCTGGTGTTGATGAGGACCGTTTTAATCTTTTTGAATGATGAAGATGATCTGAGATCGGTTCAGCTACAAGTGATGACTGGGATATACCACTGTTGATTCTTTTGGCACCGATAGTACTATCAACTCTCATTGAAATCAGCAAATTAATGCTTCCTTCAGAATGTTCTTACCGCAAACTGCAGAAAATAATGAAGTTGTGTTAAATTCACATTTTCATCTTCTTGGAAGTATTTATAATAAAAAAACATAATGAAACAAACTAGCAAGAAAGCAAATCAAACTAAGAAACCTAATCCAACTAGGATTAGAAATCACAATAGGAGTAGGGAAAAAAAAGTCCCTTCTTAAACCAAGAAACCTAATCCAAATAGGACAAGAAACCACAACTAAGCCGTAACTGACTTGAAAAGCAATCCTAATTAGAAATTGATTAATTGACGTGAAACTATTTATCAAAACCAAAACTTCAGAATAGGGACGCTCTTTTTGAAATAGGAGAGAAAAATCCATTTATTCTCTACCTCGGAAGGATTTATAAAAAGCATATCGAACAAAACTAGGAAACAAAGAAAAGGAACCAGAGTAGGACAAGCCCTACCTAACTAAAAAATAATTAATGACCAAAAAATAAATTTAAAGCTAAGAAATTTTGAAATAAATAAATTAATGAGAAATTGGGCATACATTGAAATTCTGCTACAATCAACCAACGGTGAAAATATATAATGATTGAAATTCACAATTTGGCATACATCGTATAAAATAAGATGAACGAATCAGTTAACGTCCCAAAAATATAATTAAAATAAACAAGTCACCGACATATGCAATCAAACTTCAATAAATAAAAGTACACTCCTGAACATCTTTTACCTGCAAACATAATGGTGCTAAAATGTCTGCAGAACTTATAACTAAACTGGATAGCCCCTTGGACAATTGAAATCTATGCAAGGAACCCAGCCTCCTCAAAGAACTCCTTTGTAGATGACAATGAGACGGAGGATGTTTGTTTACTACAGACAAATAATGGCGTGGTTTAGTAGCGACTTATTTCAAAACAGAGAGGATCTTGAATAATGATCCGGAATTAGAATAATGTTATCATTTTCTTTACTAATACAGAAGTTTTAATAAAATGAACTTCTTAGGAATATAGGAGAACATAACTATATAATGTGTAAAAAGGATAAACAAACTACATACACTGGAGGTGGTGCACAAGACAATATTTGTTCGATGACTTTTTAGTAACTGTACATAATTGTTTAAACTTTGAAAGGATACTATATCACAACAGGATTTACAGTAATCCAGTTAAAATAAAGCAACTTCCTAGTTCCTACAATCCCGTGAATGACCAGATAATCAAGAGGCTAGGAAAACAAGCGGTTGATTCTACATGATAAAGATTCTTAGGCTCAATAGCCAATAGTAACAATTTCTTACAAATTAATCATAAATGGTTAACTAAAGCTTCACCCATGTTATCTCCACCATGGGCTAGCTGAACATGTATAATAATGGGTGGAGAGTGGACCTTCTGCTGTTTAGGAATAAACGAAAAGTAGAAAGCCAGTTACCCTTAGTTTCCAAATCTATAGCACTGAGAGAAGATTTTACCTAAACAAGCTGCAATATAGAACAGGTAATCTGACCCACTTGTTAATAATATGAAAGGCAGAAGCAAGAATCTTTGTTGGGATATCTAGCCTTATTCACGTAGCTTCTGATATGTCTGATTGTTGATCTTGACTCCCAACTGTACCAGCAACCTGAAACAGGAATAAGAAAATCAAAACCACTACTATACCAGCAAAAATTAAATCCAAAAGTATTGCAAATCCACTCCAATTTATTAGAAGCTGGAATTGCTCAAAATTCTGAAGTTATGTATCAAAACTTTATGCTTTAATTGATAAAAGGTGCATGTACAGAATAATTTCATTTCACTGTGCTTTATATATCACCATATATGATAAGGTTGAGGAAACAGTTTGACCAATAAAAAAGCAAATACAAGTGCACTACTGTACATTTTTTAATTGCAACTATGACATGATGGTGCCAAAAGTTCTTCAAAACTTCCAAATTTATATAATCTAACTTTTAATATATAGAAGTCCACTACTGAACAGCTTTACTTGCTATGACATGTGCCAAAATCTCTTCAAAACTGAAAGAAGGATATTACCTTACCAAGGAGCAAACTCAGATCAGGTAACTATTCTATCTATGAAGTGCTCATAAATAAAATCAAAGGCGAAAGCAAGAGGCTTTATTGGGAGATCACTCCGTATTAGAGATCTAGCCGCTGGTATGCCTGGTATCAACTTGGAATTGCCAACTGCACCAGCAATCGGAAATAAATAAATAAATAAGCAAACCGCACCCGCAAAATAAAATCCAAAACAAACTTAAGATAAGAAATGATAGTGTAAAGACACATCAACCTTAGTTTCTACATAAATAGAGCTGGAAAGCAGATTTTATCTGACAAAGCAACAATCTGAAACAAATAAATAAGCAATGCAAAAATAGACACCAATTGCATCTGCAAAAATAAAACCAAATAGTAAGCCCAATCAAACTTAACTAGAAGTTTGACTTGCTAAGGCCTCTCAATTAATATATTGAAATTTTGTAATCTATGAAAGGAATCTAGGCTCCTAACAGAACTCCTCGAGTGATTTCAAATATCTTTGTGTCTGATGCCGATTCAAACAAGGATGTTTCATTAATCCCAAATATATATATATATATATATATATTATTGGAGTGGTTTAGTTGCAATATATCTCTAAACAGATGACGGATCTTGAAAAATGATCAAGAATACGAATTATGTTATAAATTTCAATACTGAAAGAGGAATTCTTGTATTAATAAAATAAACATCTTAAAAATGTATGAGAACAAGACTATATGGTGTATTAAAAAAGATAGACAAGCTGCATAGTCTGGAGTTGGTGTACAAGAAAAAATTTCTTCGATAGCTTTTCAGTAACTGTAAAATAGTTGTTTGAATTTCAAAACAATACAATATCACAAGGATTTTACATTTATTCTCCGGTTAGAATAAGGCCACTTCCTACCATCCGGTGAATGAAAATATGATCAACAGCCTAGGAGAACATGTGGTTGACTCTATATGCTAAAGATTCCTTAGGTTCAAAAGTATCAAATATCTTTAAGTATATATCCACGCATGGTCCATGTTATGAAGGATGAGAATCCTGCCCCATGGGCTACCTCATCATGAATAATAAAGGGGCGGAGAAAGGACTTTTTCACTGTTTGGGCATAAATGAAAAATTAGAAAGCCCCATAACCCTTGGTTTCTAAAATGTATAGCACTGGCAGAGGGATTTCACCTAACGAAGCTGTGACCACAGATTATGTACCCACACATTAACAATATCATAGTCAAAAGCAAGACTCTTTATAGGACATCTGAGCTTATACGCCATCTGGCCCCACTGATATGTGGGAGTGTTGATTTGGAATCACCAACTGCACAAGCAATCTGAAACAGACGAATCAACAAATCCAGAACAGAGCATTAACCATACCAGCAAAAATAAAACCCAAAACTACTGCAAGTCCAATCCAATATTAATAAAAGTTGGACTTTATCAAAACTCTCAAGGTTTGTGTTAAAACTTTATGCTTTAATTAAAAGGTTCACGTACAGAATACTTTAAGTTCACAATGCTTCATATATCACCATATATAATAAGATAGAGGAAACAATTCGACCAGAAACAGAAACAAGTTACTAGCAAATAAAAGTGCACTGCTGAACAGATTTATTTGCAAACATGACAGTGGCAAAATCTCAGGAAAATTAACAAAATATGTATAATCTAACTTTCAAAAATACAAGTGCCCAGCTTGAACATTTTACTAGCAAACATGCATGATGATGGTGCCAAAATCTCAGAAAAACTTACAAATGTACCAGATAGCCCTTGACAATTGGAATGAACTGTATCAACCGTGAGTGGATCAGGTCATCATTGATTCTGACTCTGCTCATAAATAATATCAAATGAAAGCCGGAAAAGCAAAAGTTTATATTGGGCGATCTAGCCTTATTCAAAATCTAGCCACTGGTGTGTCAAACACCAACTGCACCAGTAATCTGAAAATATGAATAGTAAAGCCAAACTTCAGTACCAATTGCACAGGCAAAAGCAAAAGGCTTTATAAGGATATCTGGCATTCGATGAATAAAATTCACTATTTGGGTGTGAATATGGAATGGCCAACTGTAACAGCAATCTGAAGCACATAAATAAGCACAGCCAAAACATATACCAATCACCCCGGCAGCCAAACTCAATCATTTAAGTACTTCAAGTCTAATACCAGTTACAACAAGTTGGAACTTGTTCAAGCTTCTCAAGGTATTTATTAAAATTTCTGCTTAAACTAAAAACCGGTCCATGCATATACACACTGATTTAATTATTTAAACTCACAGTGCTCCATACATAAAAGCAAGAACAAGTCTAGGCAGTCCGACTTGATTTAATTAATAAAGTTTAGTACTTTAACTCTTCCTGCATACCAGCAAGCTGCTAGTACCTACACCACAGGCTAGCCGAGCATAAATAATGGTTTTTTCTTTTCTTCTGAGATAAAAAGAAGAATGAATTATAAGCATTGAGAGAATGAATTTTACCTAACAAACCAGTAAAACTTCAGATCAGGCTACCACTGAATGTGACTTTGAACTGTTCATAAAGAAGTTGAAAGGCAAACGCAAGAGTCTTTATTTGCAGATCTGGGCTTTAGTTGAAGAAATTTGCAATCTCTAACTGTTGAATGCCGAAGACTGAGACCTAAATTGTGTAGACAACGTTTCCAAGATTGGGGTCGGCAATCTGACCATACTGATCGGGGACCCTTTTGTTGGTAATATGGTACATACAATATAATACATCAAATCATGGAATTTGGTGGAGAAATGAAAAGTCTAAGACTTCATTGCATTTCTCATTTTTCTAGTTGGAGCATTTCTGAGTATCATAGCCTGTGCTGGAATCATTTCCTTCATTTGAATTCGTCTGCATCAGAATAAATAAGCAAACCCAAACTCGATGAATGAAATTCGCTATGTAGCTGCTGCTACTGCTGCTGCCAAGTCGGGTGAGGATATGGAATGGTCAACTGCACCGGAAATATAATTCACATAAATATGATTCATATACACAACGATTTGAACTCAAATTGCTCGCATCTAACAAGCAAGGAACATTTAACAAGAACAAATCACCAGAAACTACAAGTCAATGCTGCAAATCACCAGAAACCCTGAACATATATCAAATAAAAATACGATCATAATTTGATTTAATATAGAAAAGTTTACTACTTTACCTCTTCCTACCTAAAAGCAAGCAGCAAATTTACAGCCGAACCAAATAAAGGGTTCATAAACAATAATATCATAGGCAAAAGGAAGAGCCCTTATTCGCAGCAGATCTGCCCAAAACCGTCCGACGACGTTGCCCAGATTCAGGTGACCGGCGACCGTCTTATTGGTGTTAAATTAAATTAGGGAATTTAGAAAAGGAGAAAAGGAGAAATGAAAAGTGTGAGACTTTATTTCTGGGCCGCCCGGCATATATTTCTCATTTCTATAGTTATGGCTTATGAGAGCAGTTATGTCAGTCAGTCAGTCAGTTCGGGAACTTTCCTTGTTTGGAGTTGGGAGATTCGTATGGTCTTGGCTTTCGTTGTTTTGTTTTTAATCTCGTCCGTCCGTATAATTAGTTTGAGAAACAGAGACAATAGTCTGACACGCAAATCTATCCTAAATTACATTTCAAAATTTATTTATTTTTGACCCAAGGGATGGCAATAGAGCCAATTGTTTCTTTACATACAATTGGCTGCTTAATAGAATTTCACAACTTACTCATTTGAACCAACAATGAAGTTTGCATAAATATTTATTATATTAAAAATATATATAATAAATAATAATTATTATTATTATATATTTTCTAAATAATTCTTATTGCATGGGGGGATGTGGATCAAATATCATCTCTGCACCATATCCGATTTCAGAAATCGAATACTGGGGATCTTCGTCCCCGTTACCCGATATCCTCCGAATTTATCCTTGGTTAGGGTCGAATACCCGATGGGTACCCTACCCAGTGGGGATTTTTGCCATCCTAAAAATGATGTTGTTGGGCAACATAATTCTTTCTCCAAGAAATTCAGCTTTTTTTCCGACAAAAAAAAAATTAAGCTTTTTCTGTAAATAAATTCAAGATTATAAACCCTGAACCGAGACCAAATTTTAGATACTTTTAAGTAACTTGCAAATAAATTCAAGATTTTACTCAATACAGTATTAAATTCAGAATTTAATACTACATTGAGTAACTTGTATTCAAGAATTTAGGTACTTTTTGGCTCTTGAATTTGCAAATTAACTCTCCTTTGTAATTGATTTGCATATTTCTTGCATAAACTGCTCACCTTTCTCCCCACAAACCTATTTTGCACATGTTAAGTAGTATCAGCCCAAAAAGAAGTGAATTTAGCAAGCTGTTCATTACTGTAAAACTATAATGTGCTAAGTTAGTACCACTGTTTTTTTTTTTTGGCAACTGGAACAATAAGTTAGTACCACTGTTAAATGGCTACTTCCTCCTAGGAGTAGGATAAAAGCGTACTGGATTGGTCTATGAGCTGATAAAGGGGCCCACTGCCTTTCCCAGGACCAATTTTCTCTATGTGTGGTTAATTAGGTGACTTAGGTCTAGTGGGTTGTGCCACAGACGGTGCTCTCAGTATCTTGATTGCTCTTTGGAGGAGATGGAAGGTTTGGTTGTTCAAATGGAAGCTTCCTTTTAGTGGCAAAATGAAATGTGTCGACGGAACTTCCGATTGGCAACATAGGCGGAAGGTAATCTTATCTGACTTATTACCTCATTCCGGTGGTTTTAGCCTTCTTGTATGTCAACATTATATTCAGGCTATTGAAGATATCATTTGTGCACTTCTAGCGATTTGGTCCATGTTATAGTACTTTGTTGTAATTGAGACCATTAATTTTATATCGGATAAGTCTCATTGTAATATGAGTTTTACGTTTTACGTCTCCCATTGTATTCTGCAGTGTCATTAGTGATGGCTTTTGATGGCGGCTGATGGCCCGGTGCCCCTCCCACTCAGAAAAAAGAAAGTTAGTAGCTGTTTAGAGACTATCAAAGTATCAATAGCAATGTAATGATTCTCTGTTATAGAACCATGCTTGAACTCGAGCAATGTAGCCATGATGTAAGTTATAGGACTCCTTGTGCTAACTTGCGCTCTGACTTCAATCAGCTACCTCAACTTGCTCCTACTTATTCTTCAAGGAGACGGCTGCTGGTTCAAGCTGGGAATCAGAGGTTTTGCTTCACATTCTGGTAGCTAGCCTAGGGACTGGTGTCGGCCACCATGGGACCGCAACGGGGAAGAAGTCCAAAATCCCGTTTGGAGTGTTTTCAACTATCTTTAACCACTTTCTTGTACAAATGTTGTACATGAAAATGTCTCCACATTGATTTAACAGACCACCACTTACAGACAGATACAAGATACCTTCAGTGCCATCATTATCGGGATCGAAAGCTAGAAGATACAGCTCGTAATGACCATCTAGAACCATTTCCCATTCCAGTGAATAAACCCTCTTCCTGAGTTCAAAAGCACCCCTATGGACTTGCTCATCCAACTCCCATACAAATACAGTATGGGTATCATAGTCATAGTCCCCCATCTGCAGACACCCATTATACACACCTAGGCACCCAAGCAGATAACTGTCAGACCCACCAAAAACACGCAATCCAACTTTTGATTTAAGAAATAAAAGTTTAGTGCTTTAAATCTTCTGCTATTTCCTAAATAATGATTTGTTTGGTTTCGTCTGAGATAAAAACAACTCAGGTATAAAGCATTGAGAACGGACTACTTTACCTAACAAAGAAGCAACCTTCAGAGAATCAGAGCAGACTAGCACTGAATACGACTCCGCAGAGTTCATAAATATTGACATGAGATCGAGTGCACCAATATTGAAAATAAGGATTATCAATATTAGCATTCATCAATTTTGATGATGCTCTTCTTGATGCTGCTGAAGCTGATCATGATCTTTTCTATCTTTTTTCGGCAGGGATATTCTACTATTTCTTCTTTTTGCAATTCTATGGATTAGGAGCACCACATTGACCTTTAATCCTAGCGTAGAAAGGAAACAATAGCTTCGATTTGGCTATTTAAACCCCACTTAATACTACACTCCACAAATAAAATTCGATACTTGCATAAAAGCAGCAAATAAATCCTATAAATTTGGACTTAAACTCGCGTCCATATGGAGCCAGTATGTGTGCCACTGAATAAGCAACATTCTCATGGTGAAAAAGTGGGGGAAATTTTGGAGCCTAAACTACGTTTCCTATGAAATGTTTTATGCTATACACATTACTGTACCAACTTCACATGCATGTGAGTTTACAACAATAATTCAGGGTATCTCTGTCTTCATCTTTCTATACCAAGTTGTACACCCTAACCAAAACAAAAACAATAAAGAAAAACATCAGTGCCTAACAGCAACGTTCCATTGGCTTGCCCACCAGGTAGTATCGAACTGTATCTCCATATTCATAGGTTGATAAATCGAGTCCAACTGTTCAAACCTGGGTAGTAAATAATAAACTCACGAATTTGGTATGATAGCCGCTTAACAGCTCTTCCAACTTGATCAATTACATTATGGGCACAGGAAAAATTGCATTTGGATTCAGTAGCCATAACGATTGTTCAAGGACGTTCGTCCATCACCAGATTGTCCTGCATGAGCCATGAAGATCAATTACTAGTTACTAAAAGAGATATATGAGACGATTTTATAAAAAAAAAAAAAATAATAAACTAAAAAACAAAGTAATAACCCAGAACATGGAATCAAAATAGCTTTACCTTCAGGAGGCACCCACGTTTCAGTAGAATCACTTTCAAGAAATGAAGGTTTCTCGGGACCAAGTACTCGTTTTTTGGGCTTCTTACCCTTGCTCAGTTGTTTCTCTTCTAACATATCTTGGCTCTCGAAGGATTTCTCCTCATCCGATGCATAATAACCTCTCTTATGCTTTAACAACAATGCTACAGCATCCTCTGCCACAAGTCCAGCTCCTGTGGAGGAAGATGTCAACTGTTGACCAGAATTTCCACTACCTTCAGATTCCTGAACTTGTTTTCGTTTCCTTATAATCAAACCAGGCGCAGCATTTTCAATCCCAGATTCCATGTTAACTTCATTCTCCAGAATCTTCTTCCTGTCTTTATAGTCCACAAATACTTCAGACTCGTGCTCATTTGAAGGTGCTGCCTCTTGATGACCCTCAATTTTGGGGTCCACTATAGCTCCAAGCCATTGGGGCTTTGCAACAGTATACACAACAGTTTTTTCTTCTTTTGCATCACTGACAACCTCACCTGCTTCTAGCTTATTGCTCGATTTAATAGTCACAACTGTACTTTCCTCTTTCTTTATAGAGCCATTTTCTGGATTTCCAGGCTGACAGATTTCCTTTGGTTTCATTGGAGGTTGCTTCTTGATGGCAGCAGCAGGAGGTACAGAACTTTCAGGAACCACTTTTGAATCCCTTTTCTTGGCTGCTTCACCCGTTGGATCAGCAATTTTCAAAAGGAAGACTACCCTATCAAATTCAGACTGGAGGGCTGATAGTTCCTTTTGGAGTTGCTCAGTTTTATCAAGCACTAACAACGAGGAAATCAGCACGAGTGTTAGCAAAAACCACCAAGGCAATTATCAACTCAGACATATTAAAGATAAAGGTACATTAAAGCATAATTCCGCACCTAGCTTAGATGAAAGCCCTGACATGTATGTATCCAGTGCATCTCCAGCATCAGTGTCTTCTGCCGTTTCTAATGCCATTCTATTTTTCTCAATTGAAAGCAACTCTTTCTTGTTTTCCATTTCTTTCGTGATTGCATCTCTCTTATCAAGAAGAGTATCAGCAGTTTCAATGGATTGGTTTTCACCAGCCTTTTTACTGAAAGTCTTCTTTGTCCGATCATAAAATTCATCATCGTCGCTGAAAAGAAAATAATTAGAATCATTAACAATGAATCTTAATAGGAAGTCATTAAATTTTTTTTTCCCACAAGCCATATTGCAATGACAAATGATGCATGATATTTATATAGTTAGTTAACTTATCAATCATGAGAATTATGAATTCATTACTACTGTCATAAAGATGAGCAAAAAAAAATCATCTGAAGCCCAAAGAAAAAAAAAACTTTGCAGAATTTACATGTTCCAAGGAGTAATTGAGTGTCAAGTGTAATACTTTCACGTATGTATTTTTCACTGATAAAATACCTCAAAAGTTCTTCATCTTCTTCAGTTGCTCCTTTCTTCTTACCATGTGATAGCTTCCCAACACGTGCACCTAAACTTTCTCGAATACTCTCATTCAGAGTCTCTTCCAAATTTTCAAGCTCTTCTAAAATCTGAAAGAAATTTAAACAGAAATAACACGTTAACCAGAAGGGTCACTTCCATACTGCCTTCCTTATTTTGGGACTCGCCAGCACAAAGGAGTTAAAAAACCACTATCCACATACAGAATTTTACCTGTTCTGTTCTTTGTTCATTTCGTGCGATCTGAGTTTGTTGCCCTTGAGTCAATCCACCTTGAGAGATATCTTTAGCACGAATAGCATCTATCTCTTTCTTCATATGAGCAATCTACAGGTGGAAAAATGAAAACATGAGAAAAAAGGAGAAAAAAAAATATCAGTGTATAAACAAATTTCTTCAATCAGCCTTCCCATTCTTTCAATCTTTGTATTTCCTCATTTGAAAAAAAAAAAAAAAAGGAACTGGATGCAATTAGGAGAAGATAAGGTGAATGTAATCAAGTGAAGCTGTGAATCATTAACCACAATATCATGAGGGGCAAACAAGGGAGAGAAATTTACAGGATATGAGAAGACTGAATTGTAAAATGACTAAAATCAGTGTATTTAATAATGATGCAATGAGTTAGGTTCGCTTACTTTCTGTTTTGTTGGTTTCTAAACGATTTAATGCTGGTATGCTCAACCTAATAATGGATGGTAAAAACTCATTAATTAGCAAGCACCAGTTTCACCTATTTTAAAATGTGCCTAATGATACCATTATATTACAAGTACATCGATTGTTGATTTCCTCAATCACCAGGAAAAGTTATACTGTTTTTTGTTATACTTATAACAGGTATACTGGTGCATGATTTATCGGAAAATCAATCAAGAACTGCTTTTGTCAAATAACCAACAATATACACATATTAAAATTATATATACAAACTTTATACCTTTGAGAGTTTATCCAATTGGCAACAGAGGGATCCAACATACAAAGAAGATAATAAAAATCAAGAAGAATTACGACCAACATACAAGGAAGATAATAAAAATTAAGAAGAATTACGACCACTTGCCTTTTCCATTCTTTTAACTATCTTGTCACGGGTTTTTTCCTGCTTCTCTGTAAGCTGACCTTTGTATGTTTGCCAAGTTACTTCCTCACCATCATCCTAAATTCCAAAACCACAAGTCAGTAAAACTAAAAAGAATATATTTAAAAAGGCCATACTTGAAGTACAATAGCAGGATACAAGAGGCAGTTTGAGAAAAATTCTATTCAGTGATGCTAAAATGTCATATACCTCGGCTTCTTCAATGGCATCCTCTCCCATACCCCAAGAGATGCCATCAGCAAGAGAAGCATGAAGTCTTGCTCGTTGAAGTGATGCTTGCTGATCTAGTACATCTTCACGCATTTTGTACTCTCTTATAACTTTCAAGTCTTTTTCCTACAATATAGATAGAACCACACGATAAGCCATGAACACTTTGATACATCAATGGAGTGCCATCACTGATACTCATTCGGCTCACTCTTAATGCATATGTACATTAATTTATGAGTATATGCTTTGCTTTGAACCTTCACTTAGATATTATTAGTGATGGTTGATGTGAAGACTTTGATAAGTGGACAACCATAAATTGTTCGCGATAACAGTTTGTTTACAAAAGTAATTGTAGTGTCATGAATTAGAAAAGAAGGCGGTGAAGGTTCCAGGGAACTCATCTCATAAATGCAAATATATCCTGTTCTTAGATATGCCGAGTGTTCAAGCTATTTTCATTGAAAATATATTCTCCTCTTATAATTCTTCATAAATTCAACATAAGATTATGAACGAACAGAACCTATTACAGAGGCATACTTCCACATTTAAACTTCAATAGGAACACAGACACAAACTTAAACAAGAAATAGTAAATCAAAATCTTACTGGGGGCATCAACTCAGATGGTCCTTGGAAAATGTATAAACGGGATGAACTGCACAATAAAATGCAATAATCAGAAGGGTTATGATAAAATGAAGCAAGTTTTGACCAAAAGGATCATAAAGAGATAAGACTTGATGAACCCTATGACAATTTTCTACATCTGTACTTTTCCTGAACTGCTATCCCAAATGCTCCTGGTATATTTGATATCTAAATATGAGCACTATGTCTTGTTAATCAAAAAGCATGAAGGATTAAAAAAAATCCCTAACTGATAATAGATCACATATTTAAATTAATCCTCTATGAGTTTCTTAAGTTTCCCTGAAATTCCTATTGAAAATAGAGCACCAAGAAGAGCATATATCAATAATATACTTCAGAGGTTAGTATATTATAGGTAAAGCAAGATAAGAAGATACTCACTGCCCAAAGCGAATGACATCACCAACACGCAAGTCCACGTAAACCTTTTGTTTCACCTGATCAAGTTAAAAAGGTTAGGCAAATAATACTATAAACTGAACAAATTATTGTAACAAGAGCAGTCACAAGGTTTTCAGAAGCAAAAACAAGTGAAAAGATGAATTTTGAGAAAGCGCATGAACTACAATTCAAGTTTTAAGGTATGGTAGCAATTAGCTTCATAGAAATATACCTGAGTCTTGTTAATAGAAGTGCCGTGAGTACTGCCAAGGTCATAGATATATGCATCTCCACTTGCCCTGAACTGGAGCACTGGCAAAAGAGCAAATAGGGAAATCATTAAGACACCACTGTTGGGTTAGCTCAAAAATCTATTACATTTCTCTCAACCTCTAAGAATGTATCAAGTCTATAAGAGAAACCAATCATAATAATACTAATAACAATATGCATACATACATGTATGAGCAAGTTAATATTGTGCTTACCAGCGTGAAAGCGAGAAATAGTGGGGTGCTCCAGAACAAAGTCGCAGAGATCGACACGGCCGAACATGTAAGCCCCTTTTTCATACCTGAAATTTCAAAAATTTCAGTAGTACGAAACCAACAGTATTACAGAGGAAGAGGAAGAGGAAGAAGAAGAAGAAGAAGAAGAAGAAGAAGAAGAAGCTTACACGTTGAATTGGTCGACAATGGCGCCGTCCTTGAGGACCTCGAGCTGGAACTGGTGGCACGGGGCTCCGCTCCAGGGAGGGATCGTATAAGGGACCGCAAAGCCGCCGCCTTGGGATTGGTGCTGCTTCGAGGAGGTCTCCTTGGCATTGTTCTCAGCTGCTTCTTCTGAGGAATCCGATTCCGGTTGGTCACTGTTTTGGGATTGTGGAGGAGGGCTAGGGTTTTTCGGAGGAGGAGGTCCCATTTGGGCCTTTATTACAGGAGAAGAGGTCTCATCCGCCGGTAGGGCATCGGAGGCCGGGTTCGTGGACGGTGTTGGAGGAGGACCCATGGCCGTCGTCATTGTATCTCTCAAGAGTTGCAGAGATTTCTTTGTTTTTTTTTTTGGGTGTAAGAGCCTTATAAAGAGTGTCCCACTTTTTTCTTTTTTTTTCATTGAAACGCTGCGTTTGAGAGAGTAAGCGGCGTCGTTTTATACATATTATTTTCATCAGATTCTGAAGGGTCTTCGTATGCGTCTTCATCTTCTTCACTTTCCAAGATGCAACTGCATCCTCCAATTGGGTCATGCTCTTAAAGGTCAGTTCTATCATCAAACCACTCTCCATGGTTGAACAAGTACAAAGTTTATAGCTTTGTGTGTTAGTTTTTGATTCTGGGTTCATTTATTGGGGAGGTAATGAGGGTTTCAGTTTCCATAGTGATTATTTCAAATGGGTTTCCCTATAACCCAACTAATTCTGGGTATAGGCATTCTCATCAGTCTTTATGTGTTGGTTCTTCTTTAAATGTTACTAGAAGATGTGCAAGTATCCATAACCTTAGCTTACCCAATATGATGCAACTGAAGGCAAAATCCATATCTTTGCCAAATATGGTGCTCAGTGTCCAACCTGGGTTGGTTTGTGAAGAAGAAGATAAATTGCCTCCATGGGGAGATTTAGCAGTTAACAAGGACCCGGATATCGAACCTGAGGTTGCCATCCGGCCTGAGCTAACTTTAAAAAGGAAGGCTGTGTTGAATGTAAATAGGGTGAGTTTTATAGAGGAGATGGATGAAGACACATTGTCAAAGCGGATTTTGGTGCTTAGTAGAACTAACAAAACTCGGAGTGCGCTGGAACTGTTTGCTTCCATGGAATTATCAGGTCTTCTTCCTAATTTACATGCCTGCAATTCACTGTTATCTTGTCTATTGAGAAATGGGTTTCTTGATAATGGCCTGAGAGTGTTTGAGTTTATGAAGAGGAAGAAATTAACCACAGGGCATACGTATAGCTTGATACTTAAAGCAGTTTCAGATGCTCAGGGCTGCGACTCTGCCATTGAAATGTTTAGGGCAATGGAAGGGGAAAATGAAGTAAGGGATGGTTTTGATACTATTGTCTATAACACTATGATATCGGTTTGTGGTAAAGTGAACAATTGGCGTGAAACTGAGAGATTATGGAGACGTATTAAGGAGAATGGCCATACTGGGACACGAGTTACTTATTCCCTCTTAGTTAGCATTTTTGTTCGCTGTGGGGAGCACGAGCTAGCTCTTGATGCTTACAATGAGATGATTGAAAACAAGTTCCAACCAGGGAATGATACAATGCAAGCTATAATTGGTGCCTGCTCGAAAGAAGGAAAGTGGGATCTTGCACTAAACATCTTTCAGAATATGCTGGACAGTGGACTGAAGCCAAATACAATTGCTTTCAATGCATTGATAAATTCACTTGGAAAGGCTGCGGAAGTTGAACTAGCATTTAGGATATGTAATATCATGAAATCTATGGGTCATTCACCCGATGCTTACACATGGAAGGCGTTACTTGGTGCACTGTATAGGGCAAATCGACATGATGATGCTATTAAGCTCTTTGAGAGCATCAAGAAGAGTCGGAAAACTCAATTGAACTCGCACTTGTACAATATGGCTTTAATGTCTTGCTCGAAGCTCGGGCTATGGGAGAAATCTCTGCAGCTTTTATGGCAATTAGAAGCTTCTGAGTTGTCAGTTTCAACAGCATCGTATAATCTTGTAATCAGTGCTTGTGAGATGGCAAGGAAGCCTGAAGTTGCATTGCAAGTGTATGAGCACATGGTTCACCAGAAGTGCACCCCAGACACATTTACGCATCTGTCACTAATAAGGGGTTGCATTTGGGGTTCTTTCTGGGAGGAAGTGGAGGAAATCCTGAATGTAAGTTCTTCGATTCTTTTGAGAGATTTCCGTCTTATCGTATCTCATTGCCTGTTAAGTAATGCCTAACCTGAATTTATAAGCATCTTATGAATCCTACTTCTTTCTATATGCTTCTCGTTTGTTGTTAGACATTGAGTATTGAATTTAGATGACTCTCTGTGATATCTATTCGCTTTTGCAGCACGCCGCACCAGATGCATCTCTTTATAATGCTGTCATTCAAGGAATGAGCTTACGAGGCAAAACCGAATCAGCAAAGAAGCTTTACGCGAAGATGCGTGACAGTGGTCTGCAACCAGATGGAAAGACACGAGCCGTTATGCTGCAAAATTTACGAAGACCTAGGAAGACGCAGAAGCCTTCTCGTTACAGAATTAGTAGGAGCAAGTTGTCCTCCAAGCGCCATTACTAACACGAGAGAAAGAAACCTGACAAATGTAGATAGTGTTTATTTGTTGATGACTTGAACCAGCTGGTCGTTCATTCAGTGGTTCATTTTGCCACTATACGTAGTACATTAGCGAAATCACTATATAGGGCATTTTTTGTTTACCATTCAAAAACCAAGAGAAACAAATTTTACAGAGACTAAAATAGTTTGGAACTAGGAAGACGATGGATTGTGATACGCAGCTTGGACTTTGGACTCTAACATGGCCACATATCTATCAAGCACTGAAACCACAGCTTCGAATTCGGTGACTTGCTGGTCTATGACGTCAATCTGCTTGACGTACTCGTCGAAGCTGCCGCTTTTGGACTTGAGCTGCTCCACGAAAACGCTCAACCCGGAAGCCACGTCGCCGAAGCCTTTGTATTCCTCGGCGACTCTCAGATTCATCTTCTCTAAAAGATCCATGTGGTTGGTTGATCCCTGATAGAGGAATTCATATCATTCTCGGAGTGAATTCATACCATTTATTGCAGCAAGAAAATTGATTTGAGGAGGATTCGAGGAGGAGAGAGAAAAACCTGGAGCTCAGATTTGATCATGGTGGAGACGCTGGTGAAGAGATCGTTGAGGGACTCGGCGAGGTCGTCTTTCGCAGCCATTAGAGATCCCAGATTGGACTTGGATTCTCTGCTTTAATTTGTTTTGTAAGGATCTGCTAAAGTTTTACCGTAAGACTGCCACGTCAGCAAAACATGATCCAATGGCTAGTAATGAAAAAGAAATTACTCTTCGATATTGTGATCATAGATCGGTCGTCATTCCTATTTAAACTCGGATATTGATACTGAAAAAAAAATTAAAATAAATAAATACTTCCGGCAAACTAATTGGAAGCTGAGTTCATACCATTTTTTTTTTTATCATCACCTCATCCATTCCCAGTAAGATTCGAACCCATGAAGGCGAAGTTCATACTAACTTTATATTGATAACTGTAAATGAATAATTACAGCTTTGGTCAACCAAACTCGTCACTCAAATTTACAAGAGAAGATGATACATTATTCACATAGCACCGACATGGTTGCAGTGAAAGCTATCTTTCATCAGCAACCTGTAACCTGTAACATGAATCTAGTAGTCCAATATAGGTCCTACTTATTCCTCCTCAATCAGCCACAAGGCTTTCCATACTTGACAAGAATCTAAGATATCGATCGCTGTATGTTCGTATAGTAGCATCTTTGTTCTCAGCTTCCTCCTAGAAGCTTGTCTCACTTCTACTGCACATATATTCAGGAACTATGGCTGTACAAAGCAGGCAGCATCAAGTGGCGCTGGCATGCATCATACCGTAAATGGACTCCCTCCTTAAGGAGACTTTATGGGCATGATGCAGCGAGTCGATGCCAGGGTTCTCATCAACCTGCTTCATTTTTCTTGACCTTTTCATACAAGCTGAGAAAACACCACAAGCAGAATGCTAATCGAGGCAGAGGTAGTCTAAAATGAAGAGAACTCCGCGTCTATCAGTTAAAGAAATAAGGCGACTCTAAAACGTCCCTCAAATCAAAGTCGCCCCGCTCAGGTAAGGGCGGAAAAGTTAATTCAGGAAAGGACTGCTCAAAGCTCTCCAACAACTGATCACAGAAGACAAGAGTGAGTTAGATCGAGGACACTTAGATGATAAGATTAATGCCCTTATGGAGTAACCATTCCTAAGTTCCAAATTGAATTATGTGCAGTTCAGTATACAAGATAACATACACTCTCTAGTATCGGAGTCTCATATAGCTCAACAAACTTTTCCCTAAGTATCCTGTTCATTTTATCCACATCACAAGCGTGCGTCCAATACGAGTCATGAACTCCTGTAATCAAATGTTATTGCACGGCCATGGTAAGTGTTTGTTTCTGAGAGAGAGAGAGAGGCAGCCAACCAAAATAGAGCACCCAAAAAAGCAAACCTGCAAAGTTTAAGCCTGCCTTTTTACAGGCAACTGCAGTCATCATCATATGAGAACCATCGAGGGAATGAACAAAATTTGGTGGGAAAGCTGTCCTCTGCCTCTTGACCATGATCTGTGATACACACAAATTCAGTTCGAGGCCCAGAAACTTCAAACATCAAAACAATGCCAAAGTTCGTACTGGTTTCTTTCATACTATTTTTGACATGACCATATGGACAATTAAACATATAAAACAATAAGGCAAGCCAAAAATGCCATTTTCTTTTCCTAAACAAAAACAAAAAAAAAGTGAACATAAACTCTCAGTCTACTTTCTATAATACAATTCTGCAATTTAAGGTTGAAGGTGTATTCAGTATTCAGAATTCAGGATCAGCAAGAAAGTCATCACATATATGATAGCTAGCCAGTATTGAGCAAGTTTTTTACCTAAAGAATGTAAAGTAATATGAGGGGGTTGCAGGCTAAAAAATTGAATCAACCATTGGGGTCGACATCTGTAGAAAGTTGGCATGGAAATCTAATATGGAGAATTCAAAATCCAGGTATAGAACAAAAATATGTCTACAGCAATGTCCTCAGATGAAGCATTGAATAATGACATGCAGAAAAATTTCACATTTCGCATATCGAATTGTATAAAATAAAAAGAAAATAGGGTAAAGCACACAGTAGGTATAACTTATATAAAACGAAATAAAAACAAGAAAACCTAGATGAACTTATTTGTGATAATGAGGGGATGAGTGTGAGCTAGAAAGTAACACCAACTGGCACTTAAGACTAATAAGCCGGAATCACCAAAGAGATGAGTACCTTTTCTGTTTCTCGTTGTAATGTCAAAATTTGAAGGGAAGTCTTAATCTGCAACAATTTAGTAACAACAGGATCAATAACTTGATATAACCTTTTGATTTAGTAGTATCATAAGAATAATGATGACCCTTATTTACTCAGCGAAGTTTGCAAAACTCACAAGATGCCTTCCAAATTTACGGTAAGGTTGCACAACTGGCAGTCCAAGCGGAGTTGTCCACCGTACTGGCTGATTTTCAGATGCAATTATCTGTTCACATTTAAAGTTATAGTTGTCCATTCATACGGTAAACAAAGGATCAAGGTAAAATACCAAAATGCCAGGAAAACATGGAGGGAAAGGGAGAAGGAAAGAGGGAAGGAAAGAGGGAAGGAAAGAGGGAAGGAAATAGTCCAACTTACTTTTGCGCAATCACCAAGCCAGCTCATGATACTTCGAGCAGCTTCAAACATCTCTCCTAAAGCAGTTAAGGTGACCTGCCAATAGTACACAATTTTTATTAGAGATAAAATTCCTGATAAATGCATGTAGGCGCATTCCTACTTATATATTGATAAAAAGTTGGGTCATTACACCATGAAGAAATTTCCATTACCTTTGCAGCATAACAAGCACAACCAAAGATCTCTGCATCATCTGAAATGGCACCACGTTCCTTCAACCTCCTCTTGATTTGATCCCGAGCACCAATATAAGTAACACCATATACTGATGTCATCACTGTCTGCTTTACCAACTTCCTATCCACCTAAATGATATCCAGCCATCAGGTCTGACTATCAGTTACATGATATGAGCAGGTAGCCACAAGTAATGAGAATTTACAGACAGAAATCAGATTACACCTTCATATTAGTTTATATGAAAGTAAAACACACGTTTTGGCCAATTAGAAATTAGTTTTTAAGTAATGCCTCCCATGTTAGACTTATCCAATTTTTTCTTTTCATTCATGCATCAAATGACGGTACTGAATGTTGTAAAATCCACCTGATTAACTAACACTCTTGCACGCAATGCATCTGGAAAAACTGCAGGATCCTTCTGTGCATCCCTCTGCATGATTTCCAGAACCCTGCATCGTGATATGACAATTCTTTTCATTATCAAATTACTTATCATGACATAGTGGCAGCTACCACGGAAACTGAGACAGGTAATACTCATTAGTGAAACTGAAGAGGTTCAATAGCCATTATGTGATGGATACCTTTGCCTTAATCATAAACCGCTTACCTAGCAGCTATTCCTGAGTAAACATCTGCAGGTTTCTCTCCAGCAACCAGATTGACAGCAGCTGCTCCTAACTGAATGAAAAGAGAAGTGTATACACACATTTGAAATAAATAGAGAGAAAGAGAGAAGGAGGTTCCAAGAAACTTGATATGGCACTGTCATCAAAATGCTGCTAGATTGACAAAATAATGAAATAAGACCAGGTTGACGATCAATTTCATGAGCAGTTTGTCAAACTTGCTCAACTGGTGGGTAACAGATGTTCATTCTCTACCTACTGTCTATCAAATATTACTAACACCTTGGAGAAGATTGCATAAAACATATCAGACAATTAACAGCCAGGGGAATGCCAAGTTAGACCACGTTTTTAATCCTGACATAGGCAATATCAACAAACCTAAGTTGAAGAGCACTAGGAAATGAACTAAAGGATTCGTTTAGAAGTTACCCAAACTAGATTATCTTTAAAATCCCCTCAGATTTAAAGGTTTATATGATTCCTCAAATATATTCTTTTTTATTATTTTATGGGCAGCAGAAATCAAGAGTGAGTGGTGTATGACCTACTGTAAAACAAAACTGAGAAAAAGATATTACCTTGTCCCTTCCAAGGGCAGCATAGTGTTGTAATCCATTGCAAGAGCCATCCTAGAGAACATCAGATAAATAGAAGAAATGTAAACATCCAGATTACAACACATATTACAAGTGATTAGATGGAAGACACAGATTTCATATTTCAAAAGAGCTATAGGTGTGATAAAGACAACAGTCCCTCATTTGTGAAACATAGCAGTCACCTAACAAAGGCCCTATAGGATACCATAGGAGGTGAGTCCAGTATCCAAGCACTCAACTAAGCGAATAAAGCCGCCAAAACTTATTTCTAGCATTGTTTCCTGATAGACCTGGAGGAAGGACGTTATGAGTTATGCACATAAGAAACAAATCCCATAAGAACTCCGCTACCCAAAACAGGCGTAAAAGTAGTTTGCATGTATGAGTTAGTTCAGCGCAGAGAGATCTATGCATAAAACAAATTAGAACTGTATGCAAAACCTATGCTAGCTCTCTTTACACAAGGCTCTGACCACATGTATCTTTTTCTTCTTTTCCAGGTTAATTTTGTTACAACTCAAACGTACTAAAAGGACCTAAAACTGTAGATTTCCTTCAGAAAATGTCCATGACTACAAAATTTTAACTATTAATTTACTTGCAGTGGCCTGTCAACTTATTCCCGAGCCTTGAGGTAAAGAAAAAAATCCAACAGAATGTTGATGACACCAAGATCTGGTGCCACGTCAATTGTAAGTACCTGATGTACAGGAATATGTGAGATAAATGTCTCTGGAGAAGAGCTTCTCAGAGCTTCAGTGAGGTTAATGCACACAGCCAAGCACTGAAATGGATCTTCTGCCTTCAACCACCAGCGCCTTCCTTCTAGTGGTATGTCCACAGAATCAAATATATCATCCAAATGATTCTCAGTAAATGCTAGTCGACCCTCAAGAGATAATTTGTCCACACCGCCAGCATACAGATTTGCCAAGTGTATCTTCAGCCAACGTAAGCCTGACTTTCCAAGAGGGCGTCCCTCTGCAAACTCTAAAATCCCCCGGCAAAGATCTGAACCGAGATGGTTCAAGTATGGGTGCATAGGATATGCACGGCCCCGAAAGTCAAGATTGTGTGGAAAGTAATATCCTTCTTCATCCTTAATTTTCCGTGCTACCTGTTTGCCAGGAAAATTAGTTGATTCCAAGTGTGATACCATTATTGACTTTACAGTAAGTGTAATAAATCTTACAGCAAGTTTAAGTTCTATGTCGCAGCGCTGTGAATGTCTCTCCCTGTTCTCTTTCTTCACAGAGTTCACTTTCCACTTCCATTTCTTAAGCAATGTTTCATCTTCAGTATCTGGTTTCTCTGGTAAAGGAACCTGAAATGAGGAAAGTTGAAGATATATAGTTTAGATTAATTTCAGCCTGAGAGAGCACAACACTAATGCCAACACTGAATGGAACTATGAAGTAGGAGTGAGAAAAAAATTCAAAAACTTAACACCTACAACTATTTTAAGGAAATATAATATGACTGATAAACAAACTCACGTCATTGCGGTCAACCAAATCAGCGAGACGGCCTCCACTAGCCCATATTCTATCTACAACATTAAGTACCCTCTTATTAACCCTCCATCTGGTATTCCCAAGAGTATCCAGGGCCTAGCAAGGAAGCGCACAAAATTTTCTCAAATCGAGAATCAACAGACTCTTCATGTTTTTTAGTTCCATAAAGGAATCATAGGTTAGTAAATATACAAACCTTAAAAACTGGTTCCAGTTGCTCCCTGGGGGCCCTCTTAACTGCTTCACGCTGCTGTTTAGATCCATGAATGCGCATGACATACGATGGTAGGAAAAAGTGCCCTCCTTTGTCATAACTGCAAAAAAGACCCCAAATGAAGAGATAAAGACAGCCTTACTAGCCACAAAAGGAGAATAAAAAAGATTAACCAATCAAGCAAACGATGGAAAAAAAAAATCCCAAATGCCATTTTTATTGTTGGTCCTGATTGGTTAGCAAAACCAAACACGGAACTATAAACGTTGAATTCCCATTACATAAGAATGTGCAAGTTTTGTTCTATTATTCTCCATCAACACAATAACATACCAAATTGTAAGATCAAGAAAAAGAGAACAGAAACGGAAGTGCAAAAAAAAAAAGTTTTAACTTCAATTTTCAGTCATTTTTAAGATTAAGAAAATTTATACTTGAATGGGAAGGGAAACTCTTTAGGGATGGGGTATTGAATAGTTTATGGGTGAAAATAGAAACACACTATTGGGCCTCTACCAATGCTATTTCAAAAGTTGGGTAAGATAAAACTGCACTTGATCCAGTAGTTTTTTGTTTTACTTTTAACTTGTAGCTGATGATCCCACCAAGAGGAGGGGGTAGAATTACCAACTTATAAATATACCATCCAATCCATTACTGATTTTATGAATTACAGAACCTACGATATGAACATCAAAAACACAAAAAACAATCATACCCTGTCCAATTGAGTGGGGGTACCAACATGGGCATATAAGGAATCACCATGTGCTTTGCCTGTGTAAACAGTAACAACTGTTATTATATCATGAAAGGGAGAAAAAATATATAAAATAAAATAAAAAAGCATAATCACTATCCATAAACAATAATAAAAAAAATCCTGCAAAAACTTCTAGAGATGTGTCCTTTGGCAGGTAGAAATGTGAAATCTTATACAAGAGCTTAGCTAACACCACATCACCTGCCAGGGGAAAATGTACGATGCTCTACAGACTATTTTATTAGCTACTGATCAATTTCAATTCTATGAATTCTACCTTTTCTAGCACCATCTAGATCCTGAAAATAATAAATAAGTAAAATAGTTGTCGAGTGCAGAGTGCCAACAGCAACTTCAATTGTTTTTAGACTAACAATAAGTGTATTCTACAGGATTTACTTACTGTTCTCTCAAGGCCTTTGAGAACAAGAGGATCACATTCAATAACACCAAATCTTCTGCTAATGTTCCTGTTGAGAGAAAAGTGTGCATCACTAAAACTGATTTGGGAGAGGAGAGAATCGTATAGAGTTATCAATAAGATAGGCAAACAAATACTTTGCATCTTTGCTCACAGTCCTAAATGTGTGTACAAATGCAGGTCGTATATCCAGTGGACCATCTCCTAACTGATTAGCCGGAGGTTGTATAAAAGCTGTTTGGGTCAGCAATTCAATCAAACGACTGCCAACCTGAGAAGTACATATGGAAAGAGCACCATTTTGAATGCGGATAAAAACTAGAATGATAATGTTTCACCAGTAAACAAATAAGACCATGCAAACCTTAGCCTTTGCTTCCTGGGTCCAGGATTTTGAATCATCATGTCCCCTCACTATGCGCCTCACTGCTTGCAGTTTTTGTTTTTTCATCAAATTATTGACCTTTTTATTCAACTTCTCATTTTCCTTCATGACAGCATTAGACTCTCCAGTTTCCTGATCTTTACCAACCTTTTTCTTTTTCGTCCTTTCCAAGAAATTGTGTATTCTAACCTGATGCATTGAAGTAGCGTTACATCAGTGTTCATCCTAAGAGAGATGTGTGAGATGACACTGTGCAAAGGTAAGAGAACCAAAACTTAGGAGCACTGCTTTACTTAGTGCAGCTAGAGAACAACAAAAAAACAAAGAGCGACGCACTAAGGACAACACAACACTCCTCTAACTAGCTGGATTCAAAAGATAAATGACAAATGAAACTAACAAGAAGAATGGCCACAAACATTAACTATTTATAAGTTCACACACCTCCTGCTCGATGGCATCACCAAGGGTGCAAGCAGCTGAAACAACCCTGCAACTGCCATGTTCGCCGGTCATCAGCAACCCCATCAACTTATGCATTGTAATAACTGACATCATATCAGCTGGTAACTTATCCATATATGGACCATAAGCTGTCTTATTCTTCCCCTGTCGGCACAAGTCTTGCTCTTTGGCAATGGCATTACACAAAGGCTCAAACCAACCCAGGAACAAAGACTTCATGTATGGCAAATTGGGTGCCAACTTCTGCTCACACATGTCCATCAAAAGCTCCCTGTACTCTTTCGCCGCCTTTTCCCACGCCTCAGTCTCAATCTTGATTTGCCTTCTCTTAAGCATTAGGTACTTCCCTTGCCCCATTCCTCTCTGCCTAGCTTGCCGACTCCGCCGCCTATATTGGGCCTGCCTCCTCTCCTCTTCGCTCATTTGCTGCAATAGTTCTTGAATTTCATCAACAACAGACACCTCTTCCTCAACATCAGTGGAAGAAGCATCAGTGGACGAAAGGGCCTCGGCTACGCTAGCATACCCTTTGGGGCAAAAACCATTGAACCCAACTTGATTCATCACAGACCCAAAGCTGGGCCTGCACGTATGATTAGAAGATATTTCACCACTTCCGCCAAAACCCACCAAATTTGAGCAAGAACTTAGCTCAAGCGGCTTCAAATTTTCTTGGAAATTCGAACTTTGACAAAGACCCAGAAGGCTATAAGCTCGTGAGAAAGATTGGGGTTTAAGGGGGAGCCTCTGGTTTCTCGAAAAGGCTTGTTTGGCGAAGCTTCTCCACACAGTCGTTGATATCATTGATGGGTTTTGGGGGGAAATAGTAGGGTTTCGAAATGCAAAATCCTTGCTGCTGAGATTTGCAGGGGAGAGTGGGGTTTGGGTGATGGACATCAAATAAAGATTGAATTTTTAGGCGAATGAATCGGTGATACTGATGCAACTGGAATCGGAGGACATGGGGGATTCGCAGACGCAATGGAATTCATAGAGAGACGGACTAGTGAGTACTAGTGCGCTAGCAGCCGCCTTAAACCCTTAAACCTTGTTAAACCCTGTTGTGGTGTTTTAGTCTATCTAAATGCTTCTGCTTTGCAAGTCTGCTTGCCCCTGGTGCTGGACAGGAGCAGGGGTGCTTCTGCAAATTTTCCAATCTTTAGAGCCCATATCAGTAATTTGGCGATAAATCTTTTTTACTGAATACTGAATCACTGATGAGTAGAAATTATGGGCTTAAAGCCTTAAATAGTTAAATCTGTATATATATTGATCATTTTCATTTTGGATACAATCATCGTTGCAAGTTGAGATCGAGAAATTCACACGCCTCTCTGAGGGCTTAGGGCCAGTTTGGTAAAGCTGGGCTTCTAAGTGAAGCTGGCTTTTGCTGTGCTGTGAAAATAAGTGGCTGCAAAGCAAAGTGGCTGAATGTTTGGTAAACTGGCTTTTTGAAAGTGCTGTGAATACAAAAAGCAGCGGAAGGGTGTTTGGTAAACTTAAAACTCAAAGTGCTGTGAGTTTGTAAAATGACTAATATGGACATGATGCTTAAAATTTTTTTTTTTTTCTCATTTTTCTTACGTATGCGTTTTTTTTTCCTTTTCTTTCATTAATTGTTCTTCTTCTTTCTCCATTTTCTCAATTGATTCCTCTGATCCCTCTTCTTCCCCCTCCCCTTTTTTCTTCTTCTTTCATTAATTTTTCTTCTTCTTCTTCTCCATCCCCCCACCCGGCGGCCTCACCCCTTTTCTTCCCCCTCCCTTCGCTGCCTCTCTTTCTTATCTCTCTTTTCTCGGCCCTCTCTTTCTACGTTTTTCTCTCTGTCCACAACTCTCCTTTCTCTTCCCTTTGCCGACCCCCTTTCTCTCTTCTCTCTTTCCGGCCAAACCCAGCCCAACTCCGAGTCGCTCATGCCGCCGCTCTGCATGCTCTCCACCATCGCAGTCAATTTCTTCTTCTCCACCAAGTTGGTATACCAATTTGGGATCCATCAAGTTAAGACATCCTTTAGTTGATACCTATATAAATAAAATTATAACAGAAAACCAAGCATGCAAAGAAACCATACTCCATCAATTGAAACCATATTGAGACTTAAAACAAAACTATATTCCATGAAATAATCGATCATTTTGTGGAGGTTTGTTAAAGTTCCAGAATTCAACAATTTTAACTGCATTTTTTATTATGACAGTTCCAACCCAACTGATCAAGCTTCACCAAATTCACAACACACATTGACAATAAACAAATACACAATGTCAAATTTCAGAGATTTTTCATCATGCTCTGTGATCTATTCCAGGAAACACCATGCCATATTACAACAATTAATTATAAAAAATTAATGAGCACAGAAAAATATCTTTTAAGTTTCAACCGTCTTTCCTTACAAACTGCCGTTCGAAGTTGACTAGCATGATCTCTTCCTACTGTGCCCACCCAAAAACAGGGTAATATGAAAACCATTCAGAAACCAAAAATTTGAAGGAAAAGAAATCGAGCACCAAATGAAACAAAGAAAGGAAGGTTCCAGGATGATATCAAAGTTACTCAAGTCCTCTTTAAAATCAACTCATAATTATAGTATTGTGTTGTTCAACTCTCAATCTTCTATTATTGTTCCTGCCAACTATAAAAAAATATATGTTTTGATGCAATGTTGAGTAGCTAAGGTCAAATTTCTCACTGCCCAGTACAAATGAACAATGCAGAAACTTGTTCAATTAGAATACACAGTAACCAAACCATAACAACAATCATTTAACCAAAAGAATCGATCTTTGAAAAAACGCACAACTTCATGCTATAATCAATAGAAAATTTAAGTCGAACAAAGTCAAAATTAAATAAAAAAAAACTTGATTCCATGATCATATACATGCCAAACAGCTCTTCTAAATATGCATAAATCAAATCGAACCTTTTTCTGGAGGGACGGAAGCTCCGCTACGGAAGCAGCCGCTCCGAGACGGAGAGGATGAAGTGGCAGAACACCTGGAGCGAAATCGAGAACGCGAGGAGGATCGTGAGCAGAGAGTTCGCGAGGTAAGAGATGAGAGGAGTCGGCGTCGTTCTCTGGGTTTGGAATGTGAGGGATTTTGATTGTCATTATGCTGGAAGTGTAAGGGCATAAGTGTCGTTTCACAAGTTTCATTAAAATTAAGCTACAGTATAGCGCGCTACAGTGTTTTAAAAGCCCCTCGGAAGCACCTATTTGTTGGCTTCGGCTTTTGGCTTTAGAAAGCCCGAGCTTCCAAAATAAGCAGCTGTTTTGTATTTTACCAAACACGTTGGAGATGCTGTGCTTCCAAGCCCAGCAGCTTAAAAGCTTTCCCAAACCCAGCCTGAGTCTCTGGTAGACCTGTTTTTACTTAAAAAGTTATATGACCAACATTATTAGTATGAAATGTTTATAAAGTAACCTTATTAGCATTTCTGGTTTATCTTCCAACACTCCAGACTAGAGAAAATCAGAAAATGCTACCGCAAGTTGGTACTAAATTCTACCTACATTTTCATTCGATGAAACTTTGCACTCCTACAATAAAAAATAAAAAATAAAAATATATAAATAAAAAGAAAGACAGAGACAGAGACAGACAAATTAAGAGAGGGTTAGATTTATTAAGCTGGAATGAAAAATAACTGAGATACATACTTGTTTGGTCCACTAACTTTCCTATTTTCTCTCTAAGTATGAGAAACAATGACAATTCTCCTATCACTCAAACAACCCCATTAACCAATCAAATAAATAGATGCGAGGTAGAATACAGATTCAAACTGTGAACAGATCTCATCCCTTCATACACTGGTCGCCGTGGGCCTAAAACAATCAATATTGCAGAAGCCAACTGATCTGAACATCTCCCCAAAGCTGCCATCAAAAGTATATTTCAAAGTCAGCAGAAACCAGAGTTGTATGTGTGTCCATGCTAATTAATCGTGCATGATTGTATTCACAAACAAAGAGCATGTATGCACCTAAAAAAAAAATGATTTATAGTTTACCGGTCAATGCTATTCCTTGCTTTCTCCGGCTGATCCACACTGTTACTTGGTTTTTCAGGATGGTCCATAGTCTTTCTTGTTCTCTCTCTCTTATCAGTGCTGGCCCTTGACTTGTCTCTGCAGTCTGTGCTTACCCTAGGGTTTTCTCTATGGTCAGTACTTGGTCTGGAAACCTCTCTATGATCAGTGTTGGACCAAGACTTCTCCCTAATGTCGGTACTTTTCCGGGGATTTTCTGGTTGATCCGTAGTTGGCACAGATCCATTTCTTAGACGTGGAAACTTCTCAATGGCCGACACGAACTTCTTCAGATGCTTGATGTACTGCGGGTAGAGCTCCAAGTCACAATGGTTCCCTCCTTTTATCCACAATGGTTCATACTTCTCCTTACAGTGTTCCCAAAGTTGCTTGCCATGCGACCAATCCACAACATCATCAGCTGTCCCCTGCAGGCAAGAAGCAAAGACAAGACCAAACAACCTGAAAATAAGTATGCTTCTAAGAAGTAACCCCTATACTGAAGGATACCATAATTCAAGGACTGTACTTTATTATGCTATACAGCCTTATGAAAAATGCCATCTAATGAATAATAAATCAATAATATGCACATCTATACCAAAAGGGCATCCCTTTTAAGGTACCTCAACCAGAAAACACTTTGACTACATTGATGTTTGATTTCATACCTAAAACAAACCAAAATAAAATAAAATAAATTTACCCCGAATAAAGGCTTAGGCCATCCCTTGTGGTAAGTTCAACCCATATTTACCTAAATTTTGGAAAACTCGGTACCAAAATGGTACATTGAAGTTGCAAAAAATATATATGTCCAATCCAGGTAGAATCCAGGTAGATGCATTAAAATGGCTAATTCAAGGGGAGAGAGCCATGCAAGATAGTTAAATTGTAAATGCTGGTCCTGGAAATTAGGAAACATGTAAACCTAATAGGCCAAACTGTGGTCTTCCCCTGGACCAATTCACATTACAAAAGTGTTATGATGCAAGATACCCCGACAAAATCACGTGTTCAGGAGCTAAAGAACAGCTACACCAAATAAAAAAAATTGTTAATGCTATGGGCTTTTGGTAGAGGTTTTAAACATATTACAGGTAGCTATTACCTTTAATTGTCATTAAGTTTGGTACTTTAACATGGCTAGGTTTTTCAAGGTAAAATAGGAATTGCCTTCTCTTTACGCTATTTCATTAGTTTATGTGAAAGTATCACGATATAATGAACACTTCCGATTTTTTGAGATATTGAAACCCCTTTTGTGCCTATTTGTATGTGATTTCTCAACGTTTCTTCACATGAATATTCAGAATGTTTACATCGGGTGGTGAAATGAGGACAACAGAGAGAGAGAGAGAGAGAGAGAGAGAGAGAGAGAGAGCATAAAAGCAATGGATAGCCACAAAATATTCCTTTCTTTAGATGAATATTAGTAAAATCATAGCAAGTCGAATGAAGTACTGGTGCATCGTTGCAAGTGCTGAAGACATGAAGAATCAATCCGTTATGTGATTAATCTACATAAATGGCTTACTACATTTGGATTCACAAAAATTTCAGAAAAGGATCAAATATAATGTAAAGAAAAGAAGTTACTCACATGGATAACCAAAACAGGACAACTGACCAACGGTATTTTGTCAATGTTCTGCACCAGGAGCAAACAAAAACATCATTAATACTAAAACCTTTTAAATGGGAACAATTAAAAATGAAATAGTATAAAACTGAGCAACTAATGAAGCTAGAAACCTTGTAAATGTCAAACCAGTATGTTCGCTTCACTGGATACATGACTCGAAGGCCAGACATGATTGGACTATGAAGAACCACCGCCCTCAATCTCGGTAACCGAGTTGCTAGATCTAGAGTTGGCCCACTACCAACTGATTGCCCATATAAAATTACATCTTCCTCCTTTGCACCGTACCTCTCCACGAGACATCTATATGCAGCTTCTACGTCTGCATAAGTGTTTTGCTCACTTGGCTGTATAGAAAGGAAACAATATTTATCTTGCTTTCCAAATTCTACTAATCAATTATAGCCAAGACTACTCTATTTTTATCTAATGCTCAATTTGTTTCCAAATGAAGAAGACCAATTTTTTTTCATAAGCAGCAGGTGAAAAACTCAACAAAACTAAATTGAAGTTTCATTTTCTTCTGATGGAAATCAAAATTAAACTCTCCACTATTGTTGCCCAAAATCTACCACAGCCAAGAAGTAACTACGAGCACTACAAATAACCATTACAGAAAAATTCAATTTTCTGGGTATCTAAACAAATCCATATAAATATTCAAATCTCTTACCTTCCCAGTAGACTGTCCGTACCCAGAATAATCATACCTACAGAAAACACACACAAATCCACACCTTTAAAGTTGAAAACTTTTTTCAATTATAGAAACGAAGATACTGAACAAGATGCAATTAAACTCAGAATCAGATGTACCGAGTTCCACTTACCCCAGCAAGTTGACTCTGAGGTGAAGACTGAGCTCACAGAACAGCTCATACATCTGGCCCAGATCAGCTGCGTTACCATGCGAGTGCAGAACAGTGAGCGATGCCGACGGGTTCTTAAAATACACCGCCACCACATCGTTCCCCCTCTTAGTCCGCAGCTTCAAAACGTCGACGTTTGCCCTTGCCGGCACCCCGGTCATCCTCAGCTTCCCGCTCTCCTCCTCCTCCTCCAGCCCGTACGACGGCGGGTGCGGCGGGAAAAACGCGAACTTGGCCGCCATTGATGACGTCACCGCCCCCATCTCAGCCCCCAAAAGAAAAACTTGATTGAAGCTCGATTACAAATATGGAAATAATTTAAATGAATCTGCTCATGGATTAAAAAAAAAACAAACAACTTCGATTTGAGCTCAATTGAATTCGCGGCTTTCAAACTGAGTTGCAATTGGATTTGATTTAAAATCACAGAGAGAATTTAGGGTTTCTGGAAAAGGAGATTGTGAACAAAAAAGGAAGAGTCTTTGAGCTGTTTCGACTTTCGACAGAGAAGAAGAGAGTGGAGGGTTTTCCGGCGTGGAAATGGAGGGTCACCACGTGTGAAACGATTAACAGTTTAGGAGGGTAGTGGTCCTGTGACGGGGATGTGCGAAAGAGCCAGGTGAATGCGCTTTGACGGTACGACACGTGTCCAATCAGGGCGACTGTGGTCCATTGATCCTTGGGGGAAATTAGGATAATATATAGAATTTGTTTTATGGGGTTTGGATTTTTGTTGTGACGGCTGGAAATGGGTGTCTGTGGGCAGGTCCGTCGAAGTAGACAAGAGCTGTTCCTTTTGGACACGCGCAATTCTTCTCCGTTTCGGTCAATTGGGTTGCTGTTCTTGTTTGTTTTGAGTCATCAGAGTGATCCCTAGCTAACACTGTTGATCCACTCATCAATGTAATGTTTTTGTTGGGGATGACAGAAAGATAATCGAAAGATTGTATCAAAAAGTTTCTATTATACGAAATTTTCGTTGTGCGGACTTTTTCATCTTATCTAGAAAAAAATTTCTCGATGCACGCATTCTTGCAAACGGCATATAACTAACATTTGATTAATTTGGGCCGAACATGTAAGCGTGTGTTTAACGCAAATTCTTCTCAAACTCACAATTCGAGTCTCTTCAAAATAAAACCATAAATTTTAATTACACGAGTGTGTGGACATATAACGCGAATTCTTCTCAAACTAATAATTAGAGACTTCTTAAGTTATAAACAAATCTTTACTTTATGTACTTATATAGTTGATCTAAACTTCCATTCCAACGGGGACATAAGAAATTGATAACAATATTTTGGTAATGTCATTAGGGCTTACCACACTTGAATGATTGTGATAGTGACATCGCATCAAACGTAAAAGCCATGCATTTCAATTCAAACTATGTGATAGAATTGTTCTACGATAATAATGTATATGTTGACTAACATCAAGCATCATTCAAGCCGAGTAAGGACTCGATCAATGATCCCTGATAATGTATATGTTGAGCAAGAGCATGAAGATATAAAACGACAACAATGGCGCGGTATGGGCATGGTTAGATCTGACCACCTCAGCGATAAAATTAATTATTTGGACATGACATGAATATTGACCAGAAGAACAATGATCCTCTATTGTCGTTTCTTTGTGGTATAAAATCAAACACATTATTATTGGCAAAGTAAATAAAGAAAGAAAAAAGCATTAAAACGAGTTGAGCACAAAATTACATCAAGTTTAATCCTCTATGCCATTATATGCATGTATACTTGTATAGCAATGTAATTGCTGATATGGTGCAATAAGCACCAAGTGACTACAGGCCTACAGCACTCATGTTGTATGTCTAATGGTGTATTGAGATAACTAAAATACAATTTAGATGATATTGGTTATCATAATTTTCTTGTGATACTAATTTATATATACGTTTAAATTGTTGTCTACGTTATCAAACTACTTATACGCACAATTTTTTCTTCTTCATAAAATATGAATTTTGAACACGTGAGATTTTAGAAGCAACTAAACATTTTGGACACAAAATCATTATCATTGTACCTTCCATTTATCATTGAGTTCAAAATCGATGGAATATATTTTTTTTTATAATAGATGGAAAGTTCATTACAAACTCCGTTCAATCAACTAGATGTCAAAACCAGTGGAGGATTCACCCATCTACAACCCCTACGTAGGTCATAGCATGACAAGGAGTTGAACTCATGCTTATTTAAGTTATTGGTAAAAAAAGACGATATTAGGGTCAATAAAGTAAATAAAAATAATATAAACACGAAACGTAATAAAAATTGTTCCTATAATAGCATTCAATTAAAATTAGATTAAAAGTATGAAAATAAAACAAGTAATAGGTCATTCTTCATGTGTACAAATAACAACTTCATTTATGAGTGTGTGAGTTAGTATAGTGGTAGGTAAGTTAACTTGTGTGTGAGTGAGAGATCTTCAATCTCCATCACACTTATTTCTAATTAGATCTTTGCGCCTCCTTGTAAACCAAAAAAAAAAAATAACAACTTCATTATGCATATGCATATGTATTCGTTTGTACAAAATCAAAATCAAGAACACTCGTGTTCCTTCTGCTCATCCATAAGATTAAATAGTCTTTATGCAATCTGGTTAAAGATAGTTGACATTTTAGTAAAGAACACGATGTATTCGTTTGGTGCATTCGGTAGATTAAAGCTTCAACAAACACCAAAACTCAAGTGGAGCCCCAAGTAACAAAAGACCAGAAATTTAGTGGAGCCCAACAATCTATATAAAATTGCTCTAGCGGGTTTTCTTTGTAGAAAAAATGATAAAAAAGGTCTCTAAGAGTGATTAATTGTTAAATTAGGTTCTTAGTTGGGTTCATGTTAAATTAGTCCATTTCTTTTTAAAAATTAATTCAACCCGGTCCAATAAGCCCGCGTTTGTCTTGGTATTCTTCCCATCTTACCCTTCAAGTAACCCAACGAATTTAAAGAAGTAAAGCTCCCTCAACACTAAGTTGGCTGCTCCCTTCAAATATCCAAATCCTCAATTCCTTCTGATTTCTCTGCTCCCTCGAAGAATCCAAATCCTCAGCAGTCAGCACAGATCATAATCGGATTGTACCTCGTTGTTTTGATTCATAATCTTCTACCTCGACCGGTCTCAGCTTTGTGCTTCTCACTTACTCGGCTTCGGTTCGATCAATTCTCGTTTGGGATCTGAGGTTTGTACCTTGATTTTAGTATTTTCTCACTTTATTGAGTTATTTTGAATTTGATTGAGTCAATTTGATCGATCAATTAAGAATTAAGAAGGAATTCCTATTGGTTTCGTTTTGATTGTGTGAAATATGCATATACAGTCAATTTGATCAATCAATTAAGAATTAAGAACAGTTCATGAATCCGCCACTAACAATATCATCATGAAGAAAAATTTTACGTTTTGATGATTAGTGAACCATTTGCTCAATATCTGATTTTTAGTAGGAAAATAGGCATTTTGTTTGATTAAACCCTTCTCAGTACTTCTACAACCATGTTACCTGTGCTCACTTCATTATAGATGTTTCTGTACATTTTTCTGTCAATTGGAATACAATTTCAGAATTTGATCCAATCATTTTTGGTCCGGCTTTATTCAAAACAGTTTCCCACCTAGGAAAAGCTTGGTGCATTCATAATTCATTCACATTCCAATGCTCAATTTGGTTGTACCAAATTTCACCACAACATTTCATTATCAATGCTATGTTTAAAATTGGCCATCATGAACCTCCTACTTCGAATCTGTTTGTATTGAATTCCCAGGAAAAAATTGTTGGTGAATGCGATGAAATTCAAACAGAATTTGTTATGAAGAAACCGAATTTTTACATTGATTGAAAACGTTCTGGTATATGAGGGTATTTGTACACAATGCTTGCAGAGCTAAGAGTTGGTGACAGCTCATAATTAGCTTTCTAATAATTATAACAAACTGCGAACTGTCTAGAGGTTGTTATTGGGATTTTCTAGAAGAGGATCATGCATTTTTGCTGGATTTTGTTGTTGGGGAGAATTTTCTGGTGCATCTGCAGGTGTAGCTTTAATACATATTACAACCAAACTGCATGTGCAGTACTGCTACGAGTTTGGTGGCATATATATATATTGGTTTGGTCCAAAAAATTAATACGATTAATTACTAGCTGATTCCCTATTTCCGTGAACTAAAGGAAGAAGATAAGAGAGAAGTTGCTGGTCAAGTGTAGCAAGATAAGGAAGAAGAGTGAAACAACAAAGTCTATCAAGTGTAGCAGGTGCGGAAAAGCTGCTGGTCACAACAAGAAAACTTGTAACGTGCCCATCTAGTTGGAACTTGACATAAATTTGTTTTAAAATTCTAATATTGATTGAATTTGTCAGTGACATGGTCAGTGACTTTGTTAGTGTCATTTGACTTTTTATACTTCTTTACATTGTGAAGGACAATACAGCTTCTTCTTTTTTAGCAACTAAAAATGCTCTATTCCAACAATGTTAGAGTTGCATTTAACTATCAAAATAATTATGCTCATATTATAATCCTCGACTCAACAAGATTCATCTCGAACGGTTCTTCGAATTCCAACCCCATTTGTGCTCAACAATTTTTTTTATGATTGGTGCAATGTTGTTGGTAAAACAGAAAAGAAGTTGTATTCTCTGTATGAATTTCACATGTCCTTGACCTTTTTATTGAAGATGTGATGATTGTTTTTCTTCAGTAACCTGAATTGTTTTTCTTCAGTAACTCATTGACAAGGTCAGTGACATGGTTAGTGACATGGTTAGTGACATGGTCAGTGACTTTGTCAGTGACATTTGAAATTTATATATTTTTTTACATTGTGAAGCACAATACAGCTTCCTTTTTGTTTTTAGCAACTGAAATGCACTTTTTCATCAATTTTTCACTGTCATCCCGAGTAAATGAGTTAGTAAACGCATGAAAACTCCGGGATGCTAAAAGGCTAGTAATCGACCAACCGTGGTTGTAGATATCACATGACAACAATTAGTTCGATGGTAAATACCCCCTTTTTTTAGAAGTCAGATATCGATCATAATTTTGCTTCAGTAACTCATTGACATGGTCAGTGACATGGTCAGTGACTTTGTCAGTGACATTTGAAATTTATATTTTTTTTTACATTGTGAAGCACAATACAACTTCCTTTTTGTTTTTAGCAACTGAAATGCACATTTTCATCAATTTTTCACTGCCATCCCGAGTAAATGTGTTAGTAAACGCATGAAAACTCCAGGATGCTAAAAGGCTAGTAACCGACCAACCGTGGTTGTAGATATCACATGACAACAATTAGTTCGATGGTAAATACCCCCTTTTTTTAAGTCAGATATCGATCATAATTTTTGGTCAGTGACATGGTTAGTGACATGGTCAGCGACATGGTCAGCGACTTTGTCAGTGACAAGACAAATTTCTAAAGCAGTACCCGACTATTGGACTAATGAATGTGATTAAGATATTTAGCACCACGAAATACCAGACATCAATGATGCATTACTTTTCAGTAAGTTAGGGACCCGACTATTGGACTAATTACACCACCTTCTCCTTTATTGCATATTTAGTGATAAAATAAGAAACTAATCAAGTGCAAAAACAGGTAACCACAATAACTTAGGGATATTGATAACAAAGCAACACTTCAATAGGAGTCCCACATCTCTTCATGAAGAAACTGAATATAAATCTTTGGCAAAACATGGTCAGAAGCGACATATCAGTTCAAAAGCATGAAAGTAGCAGAGGCTAGTTTAAGAGTCCCATAATCCAGCAGCATGAAGCACAACTATCATGACAATTCAAGCTCAGACACTTTTGATTCATCTTTACTGGCTAAAGCTTCTTTGTATAATTGTAGTGATGCCATGATGGCTGAAACAGGTTTTTTGTCATCACCTCCCCCATCATCAGTTGTACGACTTTCTTCCTCGTCACTTGTACTATCTTCCACACTAACTGCCCCATCTACAGAATCCTGTTACATAAATCTATTAGCATTAGTACTTAGAAGCAAAGGAAAAAAAAACAATAATAAAGAATAATGTCTTGATATTTTCTCCGTGGAACAAAAATCGCATCAAGTGATGCAAACCAAATCTTAATATTTTGTAACAAGTAATCTGCGAGGACACTCAAAATCAATGTTTACATTCCCACCCATCCCCCTTCCCAAAAAAATGAAAACTACCATTTACCAAGTTAAACTACGGCAATCAAAATAAGATGACAGCAGAATCTGCTTCATAACATGAGTCGTGACCCATACCTAATCACTGCACTCTCTCTTCTACAATAGTTTGGACACAAAATGTAATCTACAATTACCCAATCCTACTATCACGTAGACTAACACGCTCCCATGACAACAAAGACATGTGAAAATCAATATCGAAAATTCTTACTAATCCCAATATCGGATCCAATACATTCTTACATAAATGACACCTAGACCATTTTGAACAAAAATTCAGTGACTTAGTTAGTGACTCGATTATACTGGATACAAACCAAAAACAGTTTGTGAATTTAAGCTGTCAAACACCAACATTCTCTATTTTCGATTCATTTAGGCATTTTATCAAACACCTACAACACTAGATGATGAGATTGGCTTCCGTTCATACCTTGAAGAAATCCCAAACTTGTCCAACAATGACTTAAGCTCCTTCGAACTTGTGTATTCGTTCAAAATCACCTATAATCTCGGCAAGCTCTTCACCTCCTAAGAAATCAATTAAAAAGCACAACTCCTCAATCCCACACATATGAAGATTTTACACTGATTTTGAAGAAAAAATTCAGGGGAGTCAAGTAAGTACCTCTGAAAATGGAGATTCGAATATCATTGACGAAGCTTCATTGATTTTCTTTCCCTCTCTTTGATGGAGAGGAGGCCTTCGTTTTCAGATCAAGACTAAGCTCTAGTTTCGGTGAAGAGCTGCTTTGCTTCTCTTTTTCGACGGAGATGAGGCAAACCTTCTCTTCGAAGGAGATGAGGTGTTCGACTTTTCGCCGGAAAAACGAGATCGTTGATGAGATTTGGAGATTTGGAAATCGTTTTCAGGTTTTGGGTGATTTTAGCCGTTGTAGGGAGCTGGGAGGGGGGGTTGGTGTGTAAGGAGGTAAGGGCTGGTGCGTAATTTACTAATTTTTTAATGTCCCTGTTTTAATTAAATAGATCAATTTAACATAAGTTTATCTTGTAACCTTATTTAACATAAGGTTAAGGTCTATGACCTTATTTATCAAATCCCCTTGTTTGTAATCAATTTTTCTTTAATGAAAAAAAAAACAATTTATATAAAAGAAAATTTACCTCTTGGGCCACAATTAGATATTATTCACCAATCACCACTATACAATCACACCAGAACCATCATCAGGACCGTTGACATAGATATTCAACTCTTTGACGCATCCCTTCTATGACGTGGCTGCCTCTAATAGAGTATGCACCAACACTGTGAAAATTTATTTTTGCACCAGATTGAAACAGCAAATGTATTTCCATGGATGCTTTTGTCCATTTTGTCAAATAGTGACAAAGTAAATCAAATCCCAAATGTGAAAGAACAAGTCTTTGAGGTTGGGCATAGGTTTTCTCTCATTTCTATGCCAAATCTCCATCTTCTGTGCTTCAACAAAGCTTCCTTCTTCAAGCTAAGTCATAGGAGATTCTTGAATGCAAAGGGTCACAAGGCAGTCAAGGGCTTCAATTTCTCGTGGTAACTGATCTGTGCTCAACAAAATTCTATCTTTTAACTTTTGCCAATCTCAAAATCTACAAGATTATCGATTTTGGATCTGAATAAAGATTATGGCTTTTTGTTTTGTTGGATTTCTGAACTGTAATGCTGATTCTCTGCTATGATTCTTAGAGTTATCAGTATCTGAATTATGGAATTTTCTTATTTGATGCTGGAAAGTATTCACCTTTTGGGTTGGGCAGCATGGATTAAGAGTTAGCAATTGGGGATTAAGATAGAACTGTTGCAGTAATTTTGGGTTGAGTAGGGTTGTGACAACCATGGATGGTACTGGTGAATCATCTGATTCTGGGTCTGCAGTGTCTAGTCTGAAACCTATGGGAAATGTGTTTTCTGGTGAAGATGATAGGTGCCCCAAGCAAGTGTCGCCTCTTAGAGGTAGTGGGTCGAGGAATACGAGCCCTTTGGGTTGTGTAAGATCAAGAAACACTAGCCCTTCTAGGCAAAAGGTGGTTAAGACAAAACCGAGAGGACTAGATGAGGAAACAGCTGCCACATTTGGTAAAGCGGTTCACCCTGATGTTCAAATGGAGGATAACATATGGGCCATGTTGCCTGAGGACCTGTTGAATGAGATATTAGCTAGGGTTCCGCCATTTATGATATTCAGGCTCCGATGTGTTTGTAAACGGTGGAATACGATTCTGCAAGATAGAAGCTTTATTAAGTTCCACTCACAAGTGCCATCTCATGGGCCTTGTCTTCTCACATTTTGGAAGAACTCTCAGACCCCGCAGTGCTCAGTGTTCAGCTTGCCTCTAAAAACATGGTACAGGATTCCATTCACATTTTTGCCACAGTGGGCGTTCTGGTTGGTTGGCTCTTCTGCCGGTCTCGTTTGCTTCTCGGGGCTTGATGGCTTAGTTTTTAAAACCTTAGTGTGTAACCCTCTCACACAAACTTGGAGGACATTGCCAAATATGCATTATAATCAGCAAAGGCAGCTGATAATGGTTGTTGATAGGAAGGAGCGCTCATTTAAAGTTATAGCCACTAGTGATATTTATGGTGACAAATCCTTGCCCACTGAAGTATATGATTCCAAGCTTAATAGCTGGTCGATTCACCAGATAATGCCCGCAGTTAATCTTTGCTCCTCAAAGATGGCATATTGTGACTCGAGATTGTACTTGGAAACTCTTTCTCCGCTTGGTCTGATGATGTATCGGCTGGACACAGGTTACTGGGAACACATTCCAGCTAAGTTCCCCCGGTCGTTACTGGATGGCTATTTGGTTGCTGGCACCCAGAAGCGTCTGTTTCTAGTTGGAAGGATTGGTCTGTATAGTACTCTTCAGAGTATGAGAATTTGGGAACTGGATCATGCTAAATTTATATGGGTGGAGATCAGCAGGATGCCACCAAAATATTTTCGGTCTTTGTTAAGGTTATCAGCTGAGAGATTTGAGTGCTCTGGACAGGATAACTTGATTTGCTTCACATCTTGGAACCAAGGGAAGGGCCTTCTTTATGACGTGGATAAGAAGATGTGGTCCTGGATTGCAGGTTGTGCTCTTCAGTCATACAACAGCCAAGTTTGTTTCTATGAGCCAAGATTCGATGCTTCCATCTACTAAGCAGAAAATATTGCTTTGCAGTTCTTATTTCATTTACTAGTGGGAAAATGATGGAGAGATGTCATCTGCTTGTCGGCATCTTTCGCTTGATCCATTCTCGGCTAATCATTTAAGTACTGTGGCTTTATTGACAATGGCAATGCATTGCCAAAAACCATTTTTGTCGATGAGATTTCATAGACTGCAACTTGTGAGATTACCTCATTCAAGGGCTCTATAATGTCGAATGATTGAGCAAGGTTTTAGTTGGAGACCGAGGATTAGAAAAAGAACATGGGTCGGGAGAAGAATTGTAAGAAGGCGTTTTTTCCAACTCTTGTGCACCTTTTGAAATTTCTATCATATCCAACTTGTATATCTTAACTCTTTCATGTGCCTTGCTCATTTCATTTACTTACTATCTGATAACTTGTTTCATATGTTATGTGGTCTTGCTCCAAGTTCACACCAGCAATTCTGTTATTGTAGATAGCTGTAAATATATGCTGGTTTCTTTTTGCTTGGTGATTTGAACTACCAGTCTTGGAGTTCCCCTTTTAGATTCAGCAATGGATTGAAGTGGTAGGAACCTTACCTAGTCTTCATCAAACTGAGTAGGTTGCAACGGAACTGGGAGCTTGTTCCAGTTCCAGTGTCTTATCTATGTGGTTGGGCTACCCGTTGACCCCGAAAGGGTGTCATCTGTTGCCGATTTTCTGCAGAAGAGACCAATGTTCTGAATCATAATTTTATAATTGTAGGTGTTTCATGTTGGTTATAATGCATGGTTACTTGGTATACTGTATACATCCAAATCGGCCGACCGCCGACGCCAACTTAGCACCGTTTTGGTCCATTAACTGAACAATATGGGCCTTTCCCGAGTAAACTTTTCCCAGCAATGGTTGCACACAGATCCAACCATGGCTTTTGCAGCAGTTTGTTACAATGTATTGAGAGACATATGATAGTATTCGATCCGTTAAAAAAGAAAAAAAATCCATCTTCTTAGCAAGCAATGTGGGACTAGTGTGTTACAAATACAATTTATTAAAAATACATATAATTTGATTGTTTTTCTATTTTATCAAAACTAATCGATTCTATAAGTCATTCCGGCCTAGTTTCAATACAATAGTAACAATACAATACAAAGGGGTTGCACAAGCCAACAACTCCGTCACCAGTGGAGAGAAAGAACCAAACAAAGGAGTTTGCACGTACCCTCTTCAAACCCTATATCATCAAGTCCGTACCATATACACAAGCATGCTACTCTTCAAACCCTATATCTGATATTCATCCACTATCAAAATCCCACAGCAGAAGCCCTATACTCATGTTTCGTACACTTTTTCCTTTTCTTGGGTCTCAGGCTAGTGTGGTAAGAGACCAAGAGATGCACTTTTTCCATATCATCAAAAGCTTCAAACCGTACAGGTACAGATTTTAAGAGACTACATGAGGAAGAAGATGTATAAAGCCATTTCCCATTATTTATTGTGTCCAAGTGGGAGCTCGGAACCAGCAAGGGAATTCATTCTGGTTTGTGCTTAATTTAAGTTAGTGGTAGATTAATTAATTAGTTACTAAATCAGATAACTATGCAGACAGAGAACAATATTACCATTCACCGTATACGTGTTGATTTCTCTATGAGAGTCTATGGTTCTGTTTAATATTCGATCTTTCAACCTAGCTTCTAGAGGAGAATTCATGAAAAATTAAAGCTTGCCAAAATGTAAATTAATGTCAAGCAGAAGCCTTGATTTAAACTAGCTAGGTCCTAATTAAAACTTACCCTAGAAAAGGTACTGATCGATCGGTTGGCTAAGTAGTGAAGCCAATATGCCGGCCATGCATATCGAACCGACTTGGTTCACACTCGCTGTTCTCAAGGAGAAGCCACTAGCACATAGTTGGTGGTCACGCCCTCGTGTTCTAAAATTTGACATGCTAAACCCAACTTAATTATTGTTTATTGTGGTCATATATATATATATGCATTGTTAAAGGTGAAATATTTTTGAGTAATTCTATGCGAAATCACTTGTCAATGTTTCTGCAGGCTCTTAATTTGATGCTCTTCTCATGCTTGCTTCTTTGGGAACTATGCAAATAGCTTGTTATCACCACCGCCTCCATCCTCTCTTCACCCTTAATTAAAGAGCATAAATTTATTCATCGATCATATTTTTTCTTCAATATTTCTATTTCGATTAAGTTTTTGTAATCAAATTATTTTGTTCATCGATCTCAAAGGGTAAAATCAATATCGTGTTGGAAACTTGGAGATGCATGAGGAAACAATTATGATGGTGAATCTTTTTAACTAATACAATTTGTACAATTGAGCGTAATATGATCTATTGAATGAGCAAATATGTTGGATTTATATATACAAATACAAAACTCATACAAATTGCTTTTGTAAAATGAGATGAGAACATCGTTTATGCATCGTTTAAAAAATGGTCATATGATGCAAGATCATCTTCCATTAGTATATATCGGATTCAAGAACATCTGACTAAGAGTGCAATCTACCCTCCAAAATGAACTGCAAACCCCTTGAAATTAATCTCCATGATCCTTTCACAAATACACTTATAGATACCCTTAATTACACCTCTTGCTATATCGTTTTTTGAATTTATTGATTCCTTGGTGCAACATGTTATATCGTTTTTTGAATTGTTGATTCCTTGGTGCAACATATTACAAATTTCAGAAGTACTATGCTTTCCAAGTACTAAGTAGCTTGTATATTTAAGTGTATTAATTTTTATGAAAAATGAATAGGTGAACTACCTGATCACACCAGCATATCTCTGGCTCTCTTCAATATATATATATAGTTATACAGATATATAGAGTAGGATCATGCATGCACAAATTAATGATTCACAATCATGTGTCATATTGAAAGTATTTGATGTTCCTAAGCAATAAAATGAATATTCCACTGCCCAAAAACAAAGAAATACTTTTGTGTGAACCCTTAAAAGGGATCCAAGAGAAGGTGCACCTTTCTTTAATAATCACATTCTTCTACTTGTTTGCATTTTGCGATATATATTCAACTTGAGGACCGAATCTCTGACTCAGACCGTTGCTGCAGAATTAATTGACCCCCCTACTAATTATCTAATAATTAATATTAATTTATTTACTGCATGTGTGTTTTAGTTGGTTTAGTAAATCAAAAAATCACAGCTAATATCTGACTATACCTGCCTTTGGTTTTTTGACTATTCAACTTATTTAGGCTTCAAAGTTTAAAAGTATGATTTCCAGGAAGACTAGACACTAATACCAACATAATCTCGATTGGATTAGCTAGAACTACAAAAAGAAAATTACAATTTGCAACTTGAGAAATACGTACATCTCCTTATTCAGATAAGTACTATAGTGTCTCACGCTTAGTGACTCATCCTTTTCTTTTTTGGCAAAATTGACTCATCTGTTTGAGGCTTTGAGCAGCTTATTTAACCCCCTCTGGTTGTATGCATGGCAGAGAAGACATGCGCAAAAAAATAAATTAAAACCCTAATTTTCTTTTAAAATATCATTGATCGAACGATTTAGGGCTAACTTCTATATGTTCAGTCGTGAAATCACATTCAAAGTTTTGAAAACCCAAAACGCTGTTTTCCTTTCTTATTTTATTCATTATATTAATTATAATTAAGCTTTTTGTGCTCTTCCAAGCTCTGTCCGTGCCAGGAGTAATAATATTTTATGCAGATAGAGGGACGTGTCTGAACCCTAGCTTTGACTTGGGTCTTGAACTCTCTCTATAAAACCCACAGTAGTCTCTCCAAGTTTCCTCTCTTTTTGCAAAGCTAGAATATCCAGGATAAATAAGGAAGAAAAAAACACAGAGATGCTGAAGATTATTGCAAGCTTCGTAGTAGGGTTTCTTTTTGTGATGCATGCCCTAGGAGACTTCACTGCACATGCTGATAATCAAGGTATATATGCATATATAGAGAATCTCTGTGATAGCTTGGTTAATTTGGTTCCTATTAATCCATTCATTTGTGAAAACTATTAAGCTAGGGATTTCTCAGAAATATTTGGGGATTTTCTTATGCTCTAGTGCGTCTAATTTCGTAGGTAAACAAGGGAGGCTTTTAATGAATGGAAAACATTCATTACTGACTGATGAAAAGGTAAACTTGCTAGTCCATGATTGTTTTTGCTAAGTAGTATTGCTATTCACACTCCTCCGAAAGCTTCCAAATAACAGTACGGTCATAATGGTATTGCTATTTGCACTCCAGAGAAGGGAGGTAAAGAAGCTTTCTTGGGGTTGCGAAGCTCCGCTTGCTATCGGATTTGTTTTATATACATAAAATATACGATACAAGCTAAACCAAATAAGTATGCAGGAACTAATTGATGAAATCTCGAATACCGCTGGGTCAAGGATTATAGGGCTTGGAGGAAGGAAGATGGCGGCACAGAAAGTAGTGCTGAGAAATGGAGAGCTTACTACTATTACTACTACTTCATCAAAGAATTCAGGTGCAACATGTGACTCTGAAGCTAGAAAAGGAGATCTAAATGTAAAATGTGAACTTGATAAAAGAATTAGTGCTAAGAAGAAGTTGAAAGTTGCTCATCATGATCACTTTGTAGCTTTTGGTGCTGACTATCATGGACCTGCACGCCATCCTCCTAAACACAATTGAGGCAAAACCCAGTTTTGTTGTTCTTAGATGATAGCTCTAGTGAAAACATATATGTGTGATATATATCATGTGTATTGTATGTATTAATATTTCAATATATAATATATGTTGGAAGGGATTTTCAATCTTGTTGCTTAGTTTGATGCTTACCGGTCTCTCAATTAATGTTAATATATGAATCTATTTAATAATCGAGATTGCATTGTTTTGGAATTATCAAATTTTGTGATGTTGGAGAAGGCTATTGATGGATTATATTAGATATTTGTTTGTCATGATTGCAGGAAAGGACAGTACCAAGACTTCAAAGTACGACTTCCATGGAAGAACTCAAACCAAATTGAATCAACAGGTATAACTCCTTTTTCAGAAACAAAGTTTTGATGTTGCATGTAGTTGATTACTCAGTATTAGTTGATCCCTTCTGGCTTTTTTGTTTTGCCCAGTAAACATTTTTCCTCATTGGAACTAGTTACAGTAAGTCACATATTCACATTGACCTAACTCAGCTAGTTAATTAGATAATTTGATGGGTTACACCTGCAGGCCATGGGTGAGATCACAATTTTGGAGCCAGCGGCAACATTGAAAACTACTTCTATCAGTGCTAGTACTTTTGGAATTCCTAGACTTGAGCCAGTAAAGCCCTCTAACGTAGATGAAGAAACTAGAAGGCTTCTTGAAGCAGAAAGAGAGATAGTAAACCTGATGCATAAAGATTATAAGGGATCGGCCGGTCGGAGTATGGGTCGCCGCAAGCCACCCATAAACAACCATGAGCCACAGCATTGAGATGATCAACCCTAAACGGGTTTACTTAGGCAGTTAGCTAACTAGGCTCACAATTTTGCCCCCGGTCCGGTCTTTTTCCCTCGGTTGGAATTAGCTAGTGATCCAAGTCCTCTACTATATAGCCTAAATTATATAGAATGGGTGTGCTTCTTTAATTTCTTTTGTTTTTTACATCACAAGTAGTGATCATGTACATCAAGTGTGCCGTCACTTCATAGAGCTAGCCTCTTTTCTAATCAGATCGAAGCTAGACTAGTTCTGTGACGTGTTATATAATCATAATGCTGTTCTAAGTAAATTTTGTGACAGCGGCCTTTTTACCCTTTTATATAATTAATTTCATATATATTTGTTGGTTTCTTTTTCTATGCATGGTAATCTTAATTTAGTTTTCATTTTATTTGTATGCTAAACAATTTTCGTAACCGAAAAACACAAAAGGAAATCCGAAATCCAAGTACTAAACCGATTGATCTAATTAAGTTCTAAAGACCCGTAAATGTTTCTAAAATTTTTAAAGAAATTAGAGCACATATGCAACCTATAATCGATTGACAACGCATGTAGATCATATATATTTTCTGGATTAATCCATTACTAGAAGCCTTTAGTCACAACCCCATTAGACACAGATCAACTTCCGTAGTTTATAACTTTATATACTATCTTAATAGGCACAAATCGAATACCGTGACAAAATAGCAAATACAAGGTAGGCACAAGTAGCTGTGACAAAATACATATATATATTGAGTACGTTTTGCTGATATGATTCAGCAATAGATCTATATTACATTTCTACAAGTTTCTTGATGTTTAACGGAGTGCAAATAGTTGTACCATCGAAGCAGCTAGTTGCAATGACTGAATTAGCAGATTCAGTAAGATGATAACCGTCCCAACAGAGAGATAAGATACATATCAGAATAACAGAACAAAGATAATACAATTTGAAATTCAAAGTGACAAGATCAGGTAGGAGGAGATGAGCAGCTACGGTTACTTGTTGCTGAAGATGAGGATGATTTGAATTTTGAATTTTGTGGTTTATCAGGTGTAAGCCATGGAATGCACGCTGATGTGCCATTTTTCCAAGTTGTGCAGCATGGATTGCTTCCGTCTTCGAGGCCTGTAAAAAAATATTAGCGATCGATATACATAATGCATGCATGTTATATATGTTGCCACTGTATGTGGATATGATATATACCATATTTGATGGGACTTGTAATTGCATCATAGCCGATCCCATTAGCTCGACCAAGAACAAAGAAAGAGCCTCGGAAAGTGGACGTCAAATTTGCTAGAGTTGCACGAAGTTTGTCATTAAAAATGGAGGCAAGCTGGTTTGTTTCTTGCACACAGTTTCCACTGTTGGCGTGTGTCTTTGCAATTGATGGGATGCATCCAAGGGGACCAATTTCAAACATAACTATTTTCCTTGCTCCTAATTTATACAGCCTCTGCACATTGCAAAAATTGAGATCCATTAACAGCGCGCAAATGATTACTATATGGTAAATATAATGGTCATGAAAGAACGTACTAAAGAGATCGATGATCGAATGATGATGATCAGATCGATAGTATACCTCAAACTGGTGAGAGAGAGCGTTCATCAAGAGTTGTGCAAACTGTGGAGGATGGTAGCGTTTGCTTGTATCATATAATTTGGGTTGAAGGTAGTTATTAATAAAATCATTGCTGCCTACAGAAACTAAAAATATGGACTTGGACAAGTAATCTGCAAGATAATTTGGATTAATGAAGAGTCCTGACAAGTCCGACTTCACCGTTTTTTCAAACAAATCTACCTGCTCTTTCAGATTCAAGCACTTCCCCTGCAAATTAAGGAAACCACCATATATGTGTGTAAGTATTAATGACAAATTGTCAAATAGTACGTGGTAATGAGCTTAAATTAAGAAAGAGATCGAGAAGAAGAAAAGGACTATATATATAGCTTTAGGGGTAATTTTGATTATATTAAGGTTTGTTCAATACACCATGCATGCATGATGTTGATCAAGAAGCCTAAAATCTTATTTGCTATGCAAGGTATGCATATTATGCTCTACATTTTCCGGCATGTGATATATATATACTCGATCTCAACATCATATGCATGCATGGTGTGTGCACTAAGAACGATCCTGAGACTAAAAATTGATAAATTAAAACTGGTTCACTAACTAACTATCTTACCAATTGGCTTCCGGTTTCCGGGAGAACACCGCAAGACCCAGATGCATAATTCAGGCCGGTAAGTGTTGTCGATTCATGTATGCTCATGTATGGTGGAGCATAAGGTAGCCCAAGAAACTCAGCTAAGTACATCATCGCCACAAGGGATATCAAAATGTGTGTTAATTAGACCATTAATTATTACACACAAAAGCTTAAATCGTCATTGAATATGCCAATAATTAATGTACATCAAGCTAACAACCAAAATACATACATATATATATATATAGCTCCAATCCCATTCTAAACCTCTTCAATTTATTTTTGTAATGTTAGAGAATTATTTATATCAAGGTAACAAAATATTACTTATATATGTACCTATAAAATCGGCTACTGTTCTGCCGTTGGTGAATCTTCCAGTGACACCCTTGGCAAAATTAACACCATAGGGCAGGAAATTTGCCCTTGCTAAAGTTGGCAAGAAATTGTTGTTGCCACTGTCAAACAACGAATCCCCAAACACATACAATGCTGGTGCAATCGGGGAGCCTTCCACTAAAACCGAATCCAAATTTGCAAAACTCATGAACAGCAAAATAAGTGATGAAATTGATGATAGTTTCATTCCCATGATTTTCATGCACACAGGTAGAGAAAGACGATGAAGTAAATTAATTACATACGGTGTTTGATACAAATTAAGAAGAAACTTCTATTCCATATTCCTTAATTTGTTGGAATAGGACTAGAAGGAATCTATAAAATGAGGAATGCTCAGTGAATTAATATCACTTGGATCGATGATGAATGGGATCGATCGGAGAGGTTTGAATATATATATATATAGCAATGAAAAACAAGAGGCCGGGCCAAGTGAGCTTTTGATTCAGTGACCGGAAAAAATGTAACCGATATGGGATATGCAGGTTAATTTTGTCAACTTCTTCTGGAAAGTGATTGAATTTGTTAACAAAACCAGCTCTTATGAATTGGGGGGTTCCAAATTTCCAACTCACATCTCATGTGACCATAGCTCTGTCCAAAACTAAAACTGCAAAACAAATGTGGTTTAGCCGTTTTGGTCATGCATTAATTTCTTCTCCTCCTTTTTTTTTTTTGTTTTTTTTTTACAATTAAGCAACCTGTAAAGAATTTGTCTACTCACCTCCCAACACATTTGGCAATGTTGTATAAGGAAGTGGGTTAAATGGGAGTCTTTTTATAGATCAACTCCTCTTTCAGCAATTTCCCCTCTACCTAATCCTGCCAGAAATATATTACATTGTTATGAATCTTCAATAATTGGATGGTTGGGACAATATGCCAAGTTATGAATTGCATTAATTGACATTGTAGCCTTGGTGTATCAAGTTTTCAACTAATATTCTTTAACTTGTCTAATGGCGGGTCAATTGCAGGCTTCATTTATAGAGACCTACTCAATTCATTTATTTGTCAACATTGGTTTGTTGAATAAATTAATAAACAACAAACAAATGCTAAATTGTTAAGAGACTATAAATTGAATTCTCACTTACAATATATATAAGAAAATGATGATCTAAAAGAGGGGAAATTGTTTCTTCTCAACTGTTTAGAATATAATTTTTTTTAGTAGAAAAGTCGTATCATGTGACACATTTGACTAACTTCATTGAAGAAAAAAAACTAAACCAAATATAATAGTGAATCAGACATATCATGTGACATGATCGCCCACCCAAAAATGTCAAGTGTAATTCTTGTAACCCGAATGGTGTGACATAGTCATAGTAGCTATGCAAATAAGATTAAGGCAAAAACTATGTCTTAATCCACATCAGGGGATGAGCTATTTGGTTTGGACCCCACATGATGAAATTGGAATATCCGAATATCTTTCTTTTCATCTGCCCAATAAAAATTGCATTCTCTAGTTAACCACCATCATGAAGCATTGTGAAAATGTTTGTTGGGTTTGGTCTTTCTTGCTTTTGAAAAGTCTCAGAAGGACTCAAACACAAGTGGCCAATTTAACAAAGAATTGCAAAGGCGGATGCAACTAAGTAAACGAAGCTATGTACGGCCGAATGAGACCACAGTTTACCGTCTCTTGCACTCTATATATATTTTTTTTGATTTACAAGGACTCCTTCACAAAGGCCTAGTTAGAAATCAATTTATGAAACCATTATTCGTTCCTTTTAAGGCCTCAACAAAACACTTTAATCCCTACCAAAACCTGCGTTTCTTTATCCCAAGTCCAACTCATTCTTCATTTGCAGTTTCTTTATTTCAGTTTTTCAGTTTCTTTCTTGAACTGGGTCACTGTTCTTTCAGTCGTCGGACTTGACCCATTTCCAGTATTAACGATAACCAGAGTTCAAAGAAACTGATCGATCAGCTTTTCTTTGGGTTGTAAGGTATGTGTGCTCTTCATCAATTCATGGGTCTTGCTTGAATTTTGAAGATTTCTGCTAAAGTTTGTGTCTTTTGGTTGCTTCTGATTTCTGAGTTTCTGGACGTTCTACATGTTTATATGGCGTTACAATTCACCGAGTTTCTCTGTGTTTTTGGAGTATCCATGTGGGTATTTTGATTGCTGTCCTAATTACAAATAACTGATCTTGTTTTGATGATAGAGCATAGCGTAGGATTAATCATAATTTGAACATAAGTGCTGAATTGCCATTTGTAATGCAAAAAAGATTATGCCTCTGACTAGTTGTTGACTTTATAATAATGAAGTTAATAGGCAGAAGATGTTGTTGGCTATGTAATAGTGAAACAAGACACAAAATGGTGGACATACTATGAGAATTGCTAATAAAAAGTTTTATGGTTGAAATGGAGCAAATGAAAAGTAAACAATTTCAATCACATTGGTTGTGGATTGATAGAACATACATTCTGTCATCGTTTCTGTATCGAACACTAATCCTTTTTTCATAGAATTATCTCTAATATTCGGAAGTATTGAGGTTTTTAGATAGTTCATCAAATCCTGGTATTTGTCCATGATTCCATTATCAATAGCCTGAAGCCGATAATGCAACTTGTCATGTTAGCTTATCATTTTTGGAGTGTACATAATGTATTTTAACATCTTATGACAGAATAACCTGCGGCATTTTTGCCCTGCAAGATGTTCTCATTGCCTGATTATCAGAAGATACCAAACAATGGTTCATAAAGCTGATCTGGTTATCATCGGCATCTCTGTTGGTGTAGCCCTTGGAATTTTGATAGCTGTACTCATATTTTTCGGGATAAGGTGGTACCAAAAGCGTGCTAATCTTCAACAATGTGCTAATGAGCGTAGTTTAACAACTCTTCCTATACGCACAAATGGCTTAGGCACAAGCACCGACTTTAGTGCATCTCTTTCAACTACCATACCTATTCAAGGATCTGAGAAGCTTCAAAAAATTTCTCCGCTCTCTTGGTGGAATAATCAAAACAAAGATCGATTTCCTTCTGCAACAGGCATACTTAGATACTCTTACAAGTATACATTTCTGTTACTTCTAAAAATGCTTGTATCTTTTAGCTATAGCAAGCATACATAATGCTATTGTAATTCTTATTTCTTCATTTTTCTGGATATCTCACAAATCAGTTCACATTTTACCTTGGACACTGCAAAGTAGGGAGTTGATATACTATGATATGTGGTGTATCTAATGCATGTTACTATTTTCAGGGATGTACAGAAAGCTACACAGAATTTCACAACTATATTGGGACAAGGGGCTTTTGGTCCAGTCTATAAAGCAACAATGCCTGCTGGAGAGGTAGTAGCTGTGAAGGTGCTTGCTTCCAATTCCAAGCAGGGAGAGAAAGAGTTCCAAACAGAGGTAAAGACTACATCAACTACAGTTCAAATAGGTCCTAACAAGAAAAACGAATTCCTTCATGCCCATAGAATTAATATAAAAGTAATCTGGCATTTATACTAGAATTCACAAAATATCCAAATAAAAGAGAAATTTAGTATCCGTTTTGGTCCAAAGAATACAACAAAGTGTATTTATATTCTTCAAAATCTTATGTAAAGTGTTTGGATTGATAATCAGAAAGATTATATGGCTGGACATAAGTGCAACAAGATAGTCCAAAGGAGCAACGCCATGTTCTGGAATCCACATTGACATCCTGGCCCAATTATCACTTGTTGCTTTTTATAAAGCTTATCATATGAACTGTGTGCGTCTCTTAATGTTTATATCCTAAGAAGCTGATTGAGTTTCTCTTAATTTGTATGGTTTTGCTGCAGGTATCTCTGTTAGGAAGACTTCATCATCGAAATCTAGTGAATCTTGTAGGATATTGTGTAGATAAAGGACAACATATGCTAATCTATGAGTTCATGAGTAATGGCAGCTTATCAAACCTTCTGTACAGTAAGTTCAGAGTCCCCTGTATCCATAATCCATCTTGAGATATTGCTTGGTATTATATAATTCAAATAGAAGGTGAAAAGTTACAAATATACATATCAAATTTGATGGGGTGCCAGACCAAAGAGATGTGGTCTAGCGGTCAGGCCCTTGGTTTGCTCCCAAGAGGTCTGGGGTTCGACCCTCTCCCATGGTACCCACCTAGCAAATGCTAGAATTTCCAGTTCCCCAAATGTTGTGGGGTCAGGCGGGGGGCCTAGGGATTAGTCGGGTCAAAAGACTCGGACACCCTAGTTTCAAAAAAAAAAAAATTGATGGGGTGCCAGAAGCATAAGTTGAAACTGAAATTTAATAAAGAGAAGAATATACCATCCTTGTATGTTGCTTGCTATTTCAAAATCATTCTTTGGACCTTGGAATATCTTCCTGTCCTTTTTTCTTTTGGTGTCAGTACATGAAAGTAGACTAGAACTTCTATTGGAAAAGATTTTGGGTTGATTCAAGAATCATCTTGCTTTACATTTTATGTAGGTGAAGAACAACAGGTTTTGAGCTGGGATGAAAGGTTGCAGATTGCTCTTGATATTTCACATGGAATAGAGTACCTTCATGAAGGGGTACGTTATTTAACATGTCTTTGTTTTGTTAGTAAACAAATACTTTTGGTCGTCCTTTTCATATGAAGTTTCTTCGAACAGGCAGTCCCACCAGTCATACATCGTGATTTAAAGTCTGCTAACATATTGTTAGACCGGTCAATGAGAGCTAAGGTAAGCTGGTATAAAGTTGTAAACTTATGGTCGCTCATCTCTATATGTAGTTCTGATTTTTATTATCTTTATTTCATTGTGTCCTCACCTTTAATAGGTTGCTGATTTTGGATTGTCTAAGGAAGAGGTATATGACGGCCGTAACTCTGGCCTGAAAGGTACCTACGGCTACATAGATCCAGAGTACATATCTACAAACAAGTTCACAATGAAGAGTGATATATACAGTTTTGGCATTATCATCTTTGAACTCATAACAGCCATCCACCCTCACCAAAACCTAATGGAATATGTTAATCTTGTGAGTTTCTTGCCATCAGAAAAATAAATAATGCTTCCATTGCCAAAACCTCTGATCTTTTTTATTCTTTTTTGTTTTTTTCCTTTTCCCCCAAGGCTTCTATGGCTCCAGACGGCGTTGATGAAATACTTGATAAGCAACTAGTTGGAGTATGCAACCTTGACGAAGTGAGGAGACTGGCTAAAATTGCTCACAGATGCTTACTGAAACTACCAAGAAAGCGGCCTTCTATCGGAGAGGTTTCACAAGCTATATTGAAGATTAAACAGATGCGTCTTGATAAAGAAGATACCATGTCTTTCGCAGGCGATGATTTTTCGAGAGCAGTAAGCAGAATAGAGGTTCAGCAGGTGGAGCTGGGTAGGCTGGCCAGCATGAAAGAGTAACTAAATATGAGAATGATCACAAGATTTTTGTTTACTTCGTTCTTTTTTGGGCTTGCATCTCTTCCTTTGAACCTTTGCCTCGGAAAATTCTTGTTCATAGCATACAATATACAAGATGCAAGCCACAGAATCTATGAGCTATGAGCCATGAGCATTAGCCAGTGACAAAATATAATCCTTTTTTTGGGGTGCTAAGCAGGTCATATGGGTTTTTAACATCCGACTGCCATAACCTGGATTAGGGAAAAATCATGACAAAGAAAAACCAGCTTAGTGCTAATATCATCGGCTAATGAGCCTCCAGATATGGACTTTATTTCAGCAGTTCAATTTCATGTCAGTCAAGAAAAATGTATTTTCTGTGTTATGCTTCGACTTCATTCTCTCACTTTTTTTCTCTGCATTTAATCTTCTTTCAAGCTAGTAGCGAACAGGTAAATCAGTATTTATAATGACTCACAAGTCACAACTCACAAGTCACAAGTATCGTCTTTCGATTTAATACTGCTGGTAACAAAAACTGAAAGATTCCCCTAGATGAATTGCTGGTACCAACAGGATAAGAAGATTGGCAAATTAGGTATAATAACATAGGAGAAAGCAAGAGAGCAGATTCCACAAAAAGGGTTTAAACAAACTCACATACATTGGCTGATTTATTCAACTTCTCTACGCTGTCAACACAGCGTGGAAGGAAAAGGAAAAACTAGAATAACAAATGAAAACAAGGTTCTCACCTCCATTAGCATCAAAAAAGGTTTTACGGTTTCATAGTAGTAGAACTCTCGAGGGTAAGTGAGACACTACACTGCAAAGCAGAGTCCCCCCGACTTATTATATGACAACATTGCGTCAAAACTGGCAGGAAGTCCCTAGCCTCTGTCTCTGCCTCTGACCCACATTCCCCGCTTTGCGATTAGCAAAAGCAGGGCGAAGCAATTTCTGGAAATTCTCAAGAAACTGCATCCATTCGTCTTCATTCATATCTGCCAGCTTCACAAAACTGCTGCTCATAGGCAGTTGCTCATAAGCACTCCTGTTTCCAGATGATGTGCCAGCCACATAGCTGTTCTTGTGCATTGAACTTACATGACGCCAACTCTTCTCGCCAATGCTGACATTTTTCATCGATGTTGACAATTTTGAAACATTTGAAATATGATCCTCTACCAGGCTGGTGCATTCATTTCCTTCACTATCATCCATGTCCTCCTCCGCAGTCTCCTCTAGTTTAGAAAGTAGGCATCTTCTGTTTTCATTTTTTGATCCACAACAGGAAGTCATTCCAATTTCCATTTTCTCTTCAGTACTTTGAGTCAAATCCAGCTCCTCCCCACAGTCTAGGTCAAATTGAAACTCCTCCCTGCCTCCTGCTTTTGGTTCACAATAGGATATTTCCTCCTGGAAAGTTTTCTTTGCTTCAAGGCATATTAGCTCAAGTTCACTCGGCTCCTCCTCATGGCCATGAAACTCCCTACTCATCATCTCACCAATCTCAGAAAGACAGAGACCAAATTCTGCAGCTTCCTTGAGGAATTTTGTGCAAAGAATCAATACTCGAAGGCACGCCTCTCGAAACATGGGGAGCTCCATTCTAAGCATATCAGAGTCCCGAAAAGGGTCGAGATTACTTATATATGCAAGCTCATCATCTGAGAAAGGAATTGATGCCTGAGGCCAATGTATCCACTCAAAGTACGGATCCTCCAAGCTTTCCGGGAGACAAAGGCCATGATCAATGGGTATAAGCTCCACCTGACCAAATCTCCCAGCACCGTCAAGCTTCCTGACAAGAAGGTTGCCGGCATGCCTGTCTGTGTTTAGAATCCGGATATCTAGGATCCCTATTCTATGCACAGCAGCAACAGGGAAGCTAGAAGTCCCATAATCACTGGCATCAAAATCATGAGGAATGAACTGCTGCAGCGATGCAATCTTACTTGCTTGCTTTCCGTTTTGATGCATGTTACCCTTCACCCCATCATTGACATTAAAAACTGAATGCGTGACCTTCACAAGAGCAGTATCAGGCACATTAGCAAAATTGTTGTAATCAAGAAGGAAGGCTGCAACTTCTCTAAAACCCGTCTCCCCAACCCGTACTGAACGTTTGAGACCTGGTTGTCCAAGAGCTTTCCCTACAAAACCTTTTGGGTTGTTTGGGGCATAAGGCTCCTCATCCGTTGGTTTCACGATGGCAATGTTTTCACCGTTACAATTTCTGAAATAATATGCACCTCCAAGCCCACTGTGAACAGGAACCGGATCGATGTCATTTCTTATTGCCTGCACAATATCCACAACCAGTTGTTTTGTTCTAGCGAATTGATTCGAGTACCCCAGTACCTCAATCGGAGCACTCTGATCCCTCTGCTGAATATCCCTCCCCATAGGTGCCAGACAGGGCGTAGATGAGCTTCTGTGCAAGAAGTTCCTGGTGAGAAGAAGCGGAGAATCATTTCTAACAATGCTGAGATCATTCTTCAACACCATGTCACCACATACCAGTGAACTCTCATCAGTTGGGACATTAAGTGCAACCCGTAATTTCCTCTTCACTGTGTGCACATTGTCACTCCTATCAAGCTCTATGCCCAAAACAGAACCAGTTTCAGTCTGCACAAATACACGTCTCTTTCCAGAAGGTTTTCTTTCCAATTTTTTATTCTCATGATACTCACCACTAAGAGGTCCTCTAAAGGTTGCAACTTCCATCCGATAATGTACACGTTTATCCACCTCAAGAGACATGAAAAGAAGCAGAGAAGCGCCAACTTTCAATGCCGGCAGTAGAGGCAGCTGCGGCAGAGAGCTTCTCTCTCAAGCAGACGCCAATCTCAAATGCCGGCACTGATTTAATGAAATTGTTTGTACCGTAAAATATCATAATCATAAAAGTAGCAGACAATATGCTGGCCAGACACACTTGGTAAAAGTTGCTACATCGCCACCAGCTTTGAAATTTAGCTACATCTGAGAGGCCACCTGATAATAATGCTGTGTATTCCAAAAGAACATATTCGTTAAAATAATCTACTAGTAGATACAACTTCACACGGAAACACAAGTCTAAGATAAATTTCCTTTCTAGTTTTCTTTTCCTACCTAAATCACACCTGAGGAGTTATTTTATTAAAAAAAATGGAATCTTTTCCTGTGAAAAAATATTATCACCAAAAGCAATCTGCTTCTTCAAACTGCAATCCAAATACAATACCAATCATCAACTATAAATTTCTTATCAATTCAATTTACATATGCCAAGCATTTTTCCTCTTCTTTATTATTATTATTAAGTTTTTTTCAAAATTTACCCTCCAAAAATTCTTCTTCAATCTTCATAGTGAGTGCTTAACGCTCCAACTTTTCTGGTGTTAAAATTTTGAAAAAAAAAATAAAACATAAAACACAGACACATCAAAAGAATTTTTTTGCTAGTAACAAAAAAAGAGAGAATCTTTTGCTAATTAGATGATAAAAACTTAGAAATCATGATAGCCATAGAAAATTAGAAATGAATCCCGCAATCCACAGTAGTAATCACGAAATTCAAATGCCACCAAAACTGAAGATAATCGCGGTCTGCCGATAACAACTTTTCTCTAAACAACAGTTTCTTCATCGTTGAACTCAAAAAATCGAATGAGTGAAACTCACCGGAGAGAGCGAGATTGGGAACCGGACGGCGGAGCTTATCGTACAGCCACCGCCGCTGAGATGATAGAAAATCAGAGACTGACGGCCGCGATTGGATCGGAGTTATAACGCCGGGAACGCTGATTTTGATTCGATCGTCGGACACAGTCAGTCGTTCCAGCGTTTCGCGAGAACCGGAAAAGAGGACTTAACGAAAAACCCAACTCCCTTTTTTAAATTCCGAAAGAAAAATACGGGCAGTGAAACTATGCGCGCGCAGATTGTGCCACGTGCTGACACACGGTTCGTGTGACGGTGACGTGTCGACGCCTGGCCTGGCCTAAGTGGAACGACGGCACCTGATGTCCAATGCCAGTCAAGTGATTACGGGGCGTTTTCGTCTTTACGGCGGTGGGGAATGAGAGATCACGATTCCATGGGCATTTCGGGAATTTTGTGGGACAAAAAACAAAAAAGGGAATCAGACAAGTTATTGGATAAGGAGGGGTGGGAATGGGGCAGTCCGGTCCGGTCTGGTTTGGACTACCCGAGAACCGTCGACGTTATGTTGACAAGTTATTGATGATTCCGATCGGTTTCAAATAGAGATCGAGAGTCACTCCTTGAAGAGATGTAAGAAATGATGACAATGTATGAAACGGTGAGAAAATAAGTTTTATGCGTTTAGGCGTATACATGATGTGAGAGTCGAGAGGTTGTGTTTCTTGTAAGATACTCTTGGAAGGAGTGACTGTGCTCTTGGACGAATCATTAATACTATGGGAGACATTCGGCTATATTTCCATTAAATTTAAAATTGGTCATGCACAAGGACATTTGTTGAAGGGTTTTTGTATCTAAAATGGTACATGTAGTTTCATAAATTGGCCACAAATGGTACTTAAAATGTGTTTTTTTTTTCTTGCAAAATGGTATCTAAGAAAAAAAAAACAATTTCTGCGTCACATGTTCATATTCAACAAAAATATGAACTGAGGTACTAAATTTACAGACAACAAAATCTTACAAACACCAATTTGGTGAATTAATGATAATTTGAGTACTATTTTGAGAATTTACCCTTAATTATTTTATTTTTCACTTATATTGGTTGAGCTAGATGTTTCACACTCACTGACTCACATAGTTCATATCTAAATGCAAAGTCACATGATGAGAGTAAGGAACACAATTATATATCGAAGTAGTAGAAACTAAAAAGAAGAAACATGAAAAAAAAATTCAAGGTATGACTGTTCGATCACATGCTTAGAGAGGAGTGATGGGTTGGTTTTATCTTTATTTACTGTAAAAAAACAGAATAAGACTCATAATACATTTTACTATTAGTTGACAACTTACTATTTTCTGTTTCTAAATTATTTGGCAAACCAAGAGAAAAAAAGAGATTCTTGGTAGTAAAACTAAGGCCAAAGTCTTTTTATTTGTCAAATATAGGCCAAAGTCTAGTACATATATGTTGTGATTTGTCTAATGCGCTTTGTTTCCTATGCCTTTTTGCGTTGGCTCGCAGCCTTGTGCTAACACACAACTCAAAAAGAAGATTACCAACTAATTAAAAGATTACTTTACCTCCTTTTTATGGCATAATGAAAAGGTAGCAAACCTTGATATATAATATATATATATTTCCTTTCAGACTTTTATAGTTTCAACAAGCTATCTTTCATCTTTTGTTTATTCTTGAAAGCTCATTGTCATTTCTATAATTGTGAAGAGTAATACTATGGAATTAATTGATATTTGGTTATTTTAATGTTTATTTTTTAATTTTTAATTTTAGGTAAATTACTTACACTCCACTGCAGAAGCCAGATTCTTCCTTCATTGTTCAAATTCAAAGTGAAGTAAAAAATCTATGTTCACCTAATCTCATTTACTTTCCATTGATTCTGCCCCACCCCAAAACTCTTTAAACCACACCTCATTTTTGTTCACCCCAAAAGTTTCTTTTATCTCCGATTGAATCCAAAACCTTTTCTTTCCAATGAGAGATTGAGATTCCCTCTCTCATATTACAAAAACCCCTTTGGTGTAGACAGTCACAGAGACAACTACAGTAATACCAAACCATCACAACCAGGCATAGCACCCAGCTGCCTCCATTCTCTTCAATCATTCATCCTTACCAGTTTAGGGAAGTGCTTCTGTCCCCCCCATTGGGTCGTGTCCTCCACGCTCTGTTAGTAGAGAGTGGGGCTTGTTGTGATAGGATGATAAAATAGAGGACCGTGTCTTTTATTTATTTTTTGGCTGCCTATGGAAGACCATGTCTGGTCGATTCAACTCAAAACACTCAAATGTTTAGTGTCCTGTCCTGAATCTGTGTTTGTAACTTGTAAGAAAGAATTGAAAGGCCATATCTCGCACGTGTTAAACAAACACTTCTCTATGTGTGGTGACTTTTCCTTCTACTCGAGAACCTCTTCAGTCTTCACTTCTCTTCTCTGCAATCTTGTTGGAGATAGATTTCTCAGGAAGAACTAGGGAATCTGGGTGGGGAGAGAAATTAAGTGGGTTTTCCATGAAAGGAGAGGGGAAGATGGTGTTGAAGTCCAAAATGAAATGGGTTGGTCTTGTTGGTCTGGTTCTCTCAGCTATTTCTCTGTTTGTTCATTTTTTACTGGCTAGATTTACCGAGGAGGGCGTTTCAGAGTTCCATTCTTCAATCACAATCTTCCCAAGGCGAGCCATTGGTGAAAGCTTGAATTTTTCCAAGACTGTAATTGCTCTATCCCCACAAAGATCTCATCTTTCTTTGTTTTTATGTGTTTCGTGCTTAAATTCTCTCATAAAGATTGTGTTTTTATCAATATTTGATTTGCTTATTGTCCCCAAGTGTTTTGTCTTTCTGGGTTTTAGGTACTCTGGGTTTTATGAGTGTAGCAATCAGTGGGATCATTGATTTTGGGTGCAATGTTGCATTGTTACTCTTTTTTGGTTATTGGGGAAAAGTCAGATAGCATGCATTGAATTATTTTGTTGATTTTAAGTAATGAATTGAGTTTGAGTCTGTGAATTAGTTTGGATCCTTTTTTTGGTTATTTATCCATTAATTTTCCCAGTTAATTTGGAAGCTTTTGGATGCTATGTGGATTGTGGTCTGTATAGTTTCACTGTATCTGTTTGTTGGGTATTAGCTATGGCTACTTATCTTTCTTCTTTGGAGTGCAGAGTGCTATGTATAGAAGGCTATGGGGTCCGGTAAGGCATCTCGAATCGTTGCATCCTGATGCAAATCCTAGGGGATATTACTCCGGTTAGGCTACATTTCGTCTTCCTAGTAATTTCTATATTGGTTCAATGTTGTAGAGGTTAGTTTAGATTATAGTTGGTTAAAAATGATGTCTTCTGTAAAATTAATTATACTGGAAAGTTGATGATAGCATTCTTCTTCTTTTGATCTTACTTTTGGAGAATGTTGCCATTCCATGTGGGATTGTAGGTTTGACACAATTATTGGGGTCCTCAGTTTAACCTGATCAGTGTTATTCTAACAATGTTTTTATTACAGCCCCAAAATCTAAAATTCGGTTATTGAAACCCCAAATTATGGGTTCAAAGTATATGTTTATCTATTTGTAGCCAACATAGCATTTGACCTTGGGGAAGGGATTGTAGATACCTCACACATACCTGCAAAGTAAAAAATTTCTATTTTACAGATCCCAATTCAGATACCAATGGATTTATCTTTGTGAGGATACAAGGCGGGTTTCATGAGATCAGGAATTCGGTAAGGGTGTTATTTCTGAATAGCCTATTCGCCATTATATTAAAATGTTGTATGAGTTTACAGCTGCAGCCTTTTATTGATTTTTCAGATATGTGATGTAGTTGCGGTTTCTCGGTTTCTGAATGCAACATTAGTTATTCCTGAGATCCAATCAACCACAAGCAGCAAGGGCATCAGGTTGCCTTTTTCGACAATTATGACAATCTTTTGTTTATTCATAACCTCAAATTTCAGAAGAGTCACTACACTGTTGGTTTATTGTATCTTATGTTGTTATGTAGCTCTCAGTTTAAGAGCTTTGCTTATCTCTACAATGAGGACCAATTCATGGCAGCATTATCAAAAGATGTCAAAGTTGTGAAAACCCTCCCTAAAAATCTCAAAGGGCAAAGAAAGAAAAAAAATATTCCCTCGTTTAAAGTTCCTTACTCTTCTTCACCATACTACTATAAGCATCACGTTCTTCCAATTTTAAAGAAGCATTCAGTAGTTGAACTAGTCGTGTCTGATGGTGGATGCTTGCAGGTAACAATGACTGTTTTCTCTTTTGCACTGTAGTCGAGTCTGCCAAGTCTTCTGTGTTCTTGATCGATGCTACAGTTGTTACTAGTAATAACCCTTTTTATTTTGATGTTCTACTGCTTTATTGTGGGTACACTGTAGGCTATCCTGCCACCTGATCTTGAAGAGTACCAGAGGCTGAGATGTAGGGTTGCTTTTCATGCCCTCCGGTTCCGGCAGGAGGTCCAGGAGCTTGCCACTGAAATTTTACACAGGTCAGTTAGTAGTTTTAATTTATTCTCTCTCTCTCTCTCTCTCTCTCTCTCTCTCTCTCTCTCTCTCTCTCTCTCTCTCTCTCTTCCTATATGACTTTTTTTTTCTCATAAACATGCATTTAAAATAAAAAATACTGTTGCTTTAGATTACGGGCTCCTGGACAGCCATTTGTAGCATTTGACCCCGGAATGACCAGAGACGCTTTGGCATATCATGGTTGTGCTGAACTCTTCCAGGTATGTACTTGAATACTTGACTGGATAATAACTTTAAATTTGTGGTACGCTTCGCAGCATTTGATTTACATGTGTGCCTTGATACATTTTCTAAGGATGTACACACCGAACTCATTCAGCACAAAAGACAGTGGATGATAAAACGTGGGATTCTCAAGGGGAATAATCTTTGGGTAAATTCTGCAAAGCAACGACTAAAAGGTTCTTGCCCGCTAATGCCAGAAGAGGTAAGATACTGTTTAGGTACAAGACAAAAGCACATCGCTCATCCTAGGGACAAAGTTAATTAATCATCCTTGTAAAATTAATTGTATATTTTACTATTACATGAAGCAAATAAACTTAATAAAAATGCTATTAACATCCTTTGATCTACTTTTCTTGGATTTGCTACAGATTGGTATCATTCTTCGTGCCTATGGATACTTGTGGGACACTATAATCTATGTGTCTGGGGGAGAAATCTTTGGTGGTCAAAGGACATTGATACCTCTTCGTGCAATGTTTGAAAATGTTGTTGATAGGACCTCCCTCAGCATACTTTGGGAGCTTAGTAGGATTTATGGTCGCGAGGCTAACCTTTTTGAAAAGAATCCCAGGAGTCCACCTTTGGTTGAGGAAGAGATGAAGGTTGAAGCATGGAAAACTGCAGGCCCACGTCCTCGCCCACTTCCACCACCTCCAGCCAGGCCCAAATCGTATAACATTGAAGGTTGGTGGGGTTGGGTAGCTGAGAGTGATAATGAGCCTGATAGTACAGTTATGGAATTGAGGACCAACGCTCATAAACTACTGTGGGAAGCAATTGATTACGTGATATGCGTTGAAGCTGATGTGTTTATCCCTGGATTCGACCGTGATGGTAAGGGACATCCAAATTTTGCAAGCTTAGTAATGGGACACAGACTCTATCAGTCAGCAGCATCAAAAACATACAGGCCAGACAGGTAACTTTCTTTGTCTAGATATGTGTGTGCAAAGATGGACATGATTAGTAAACTATGGGAAAATATTGTCCTACAATTTTTTTTTTTGAATCAGAATGAGAAGGTAGAATTTGACTATTTGAGACCTGTTAACTGTTATTAGTTTATTCCTGTTCAAGGTCTTCTGATCAAATGCATTGTAGTTTCTTGTTCCTTTATCTTTGAAAGCTTGATATGGTTATGGAATAATTATTTTGAAGGCTCTTTGGTGATCAGTTCCTCTTTTGGGGGTGGGGGCCCATTTATTTAACCTAGTATTTTAGACACCGAATCTTATGTTGTAGCATCATGTTTCCATGGTGCAACTTTTTTCTTATTTTTGATAGCTGTGAGTTGAGAATGCATGAATTATCTGTCGTCGTAACACATAAAAAGCTACGTCCATACGTAGGATTTATGTGAAAAAGAAAGTCATCTCAGGTTGCTTGCTTGATGAAGATAAAGTTTTCGTTTAAATTTGTGATCCATTCACTGCAAAATCTAAATACTCACGCGATGATGATTTACTTTATTTTCTGTAAATTCTTTCATTGTTTTTGTAAACACAGAAAAGAAGTCGTCAGGCTCTTGGAAGAAATTAGTGATCACCTCTACCATGCAAACCATACTTGGCTGATGTCCGTGCGCAAGCATTTGAGAAAGAGATTGGTTGATGGATTAGTAGAAGCATCGACTAAATCCAAATCGATGTCTTTTATCTCTCATCCAGTCCCTGAATGTTCTTGCTTGAGGCGTGATTATACTGGAAAATCCATCAATGCTTCAACATCAACTCCTTCCAGTCACTCTCAAGTTATTGCTGCTCTTGGAATTGTGCACTTTTGCCCGGCTTGGATGGAGAATGATTTGACATTGCAGACAAAAGATAAGGAAAATGAAGAAGCTTTAGATGAGGACGATTCCACCTCATCCGGATTGTTTTTCCGGAAAAGTAATGGATATCACGAAGATTTAAGCAATAAAGAAGAAACTCATTTGGAGGACCAAGACGAGGTTGAGGGTGGAGATAGGTAGTGAACAATTGAGTCCCAGTAATTGTTTTTTGAGTAAAGGCATGACCATCCTCTACTGCTCTTTTGTACATAAATGTCCGATCCAAGCAAGATTGGAAGTAATCTTCAGATTCATCGACTGTTCAAGAACACGAGCACTCCCCGCCAATTTTGCTGCCCCATCGAAGGACTTACCTATTGGATTGTTTGACCCCGTTTTAGGTAATTTAGTGTCATTATATAATCCCAATATCCAATTTTGATGTTACCTAATGTGTTCATGAATTCTAGCTTTAGTCGATCTTTTCCTATAAAGGATTTCACTTTGCTTCAAACTGACACAAGTTACAGTATGATAAATGTTTTTGTTAGAGTTGCTGATTAAATTAATTCTTTATTCCTAGTCAGAAAGTGCCTACACTAACTACTACTCCTTTCAAACAGGATTTGCACTGTTTGGTTAATTATTGATAGGTTACTCAAATCAAATAGTCAAATGTGACGTGGGCAAGAACAATGGCCTTGGAGGTCAGGAAGGTATTAGTCGTATAAAGCTTATCCACGTGAATCTGAATAATGCTTAGTTTGCTCAATTTGAGAAAACCACAGAGACCAATTCATTATGGGCTCAAAATAACAGCTCTACATTTAACAGCTAAAGTTTGACAAGGATTCTCATCTTACTATCCTACATGGTCCCGGATACTAGTTAACCAAGAGTTTGTGTTATTCGTAAACCATATCTATATAATATATGCAAGATCTCAAGGTCCAAGTTTATCTGTGCCGCGCGGCAGCCATGAGAGGTGGTGATGGTACTACTCCTTTGAAAAGAAGACGCAGTAGAATATCCCAGTTGACGGCTCCTGTTTCATCAAAGATCATGAATATTAGTATTGATGATCTCCCTGACGTTGTCTGGGTTGAAATCCTTTGTCGACTTCCTCGCTATAAATTCGTTTCTCAATGCAAACTTGTGTCGAAGCGTTGGTGCACTCTCATGTCCGATGCTTATTTCATAGGCCGCTTTCTATGCCTCCAAAGAGATCATAAGCAAACACGTACCTTCATAAATCGAAGTGGGTACGAATTCCTCACTAGAATATCGGTGTCCGCTAACCCTCTAAGTCGGTTGTTTAAAAGACTCGAGAGTTTCCACCGTTTGCAAGAAGAGCCCGTCGTGGTATCTACATATAATGACTTAGTTTTGTGCTGTGCAAGCCAGTGCGAACAACGTGATTACTACATCTGCAATCCATGCACACTAATCCCCCGCCTCAAGTCGACCAGATTGTACCAATAGGATTCATCTGCGATCAACCATACTATAACTGTAAGAAAGACGATCAGGGAGGACATATCATCCAGCTTAATGCCGAGTATAGGTGCAAGATTATGAGATTAATCTTTCCATATGGTCAGGAAAGTGCATGCAAAAAATTCAAAGTGCAGATTTTCTCTTCCGAGACCGGGGAATGGAGAGAGTCGAATGTATCATCCCCATCAGACATTAATTTTTATTTCATCAATTATGAAGCGAACTTTATTTACAACGGAATGCTTTTTTGGGGTGGTGTGGGTTGTGGCAACTTTCTCATTGGATTGGATTCGTTCAGCCAGTATACCTCGATCTCCAGTTCTCGTATATTGATCTCCCAAATCTGTCCTAAATCATAAAAATGGCTGGAAAATGTAGTTGAAAGTGAGTCATGGGGACCCATCCACCATTCTTATGGAGTGTCAGTGTGTTTGGTAAAAAGTTAATATATTGCACTAATTTTGTTCTGAAGTGAGTGCAATTGAAGAAAAGCCCTGAGGACCTATCCACTAAAACTCCACCAACAAACGTTTTGTCCAATGTGACGTGCGAGTGTAAATAGAAGAATTTCTTCACTCCCAAGGGGACGACAAGAAAAAAACTCTTCTTCTCCATAATTGTTGTGTTATGCATAATTCTCTCCTGACTTTGTCATCGGAGAATAATTGGCTGGCACCACGCCGGTGTCTATTCCGTTGACACTTCTCTCGTTGCAGGTTCATTTGCAGTTGCCTTCGACGTCCAATGGGTGTGATCATCTACAGTGGCCTTCGACGTCCAGCGAAAGGATCAGAGAAATTTATGTAATTTGATTAAATAGAAACATGATAGCGAGAGTATTATATCAATCACTTTCCACATTGAATTTCAATGTTTTTTATGTTTGACTTGTTGACAATGAAATTTTGTACCGACACATGTGTAGTATTCTAATGGGCAAAGTTTGATGAGACCTTATTAGCATTGATGTTGAAATTGAAGTTCAAATTGAGGTTAAAGGTGCACAATTCTTCCCTTGTTTCAGAATATATCGATCAATTTTCTGTTCAAGCTCAAAATTAATTTCCTTGTTATAATTCACTTTCAATTTGCTAATTGTCACAACCATGAAATTCCGATTGGCTGTCAGAAATACTCTTCAAGTTTTCATATTTCGTGTATTTATCTCATTTTCTGAATTTCTAATTTTTTTTTTCTGTACAAGATTTGTTTATTGTTGTAGGAATAATGCATCTTCATAATTATGTAAAGTTTTCATTTGAGCAAGTTATACCTTTCTATTTTGGCCTGTTATAAGAAATGTGATTAAACAACAGGTCTTATGCCAATTCAAAGTTAAATTTTGTGTGTATAATAGATATAATGCTAGATGTTATAACTTGTTTACATGTTCTGCAGTTTGGGATAAGAATATCTTAGCCCACCTAACTTTGATTCTTCCGGCTGCCATGAGAGGCGGTGATAGTAATTTTTGTACCAAAAGAATCTGCCCTAGACTAACCTTAGGAGCAGAACCGGCCTCTAAAATTGATGATCTCCCTGACGTTGTGTTGGTTGAAATTCTTTGTCGATTTCTTCCTTGCTATAAATTCGTTTCTGAATGCTAAGTGTGTGTCCAAGCGTTGGTGCACTCTTATGTCTGGTCCTTATTTTATTGGCCGCGTTCTATGTCTCCAGAGTGATCATAAGCAAACACCAATTATTCGTACTCTGATAAACATCAAAGGGGAGGACTTCCTTACTAGAATGTCATCGTCGACCAAGCCACTAACTCTGTTGTTTGAAAGACTCATGAGTTTCCACCATTTGTAAAGAGAGCTAGAAGTGGTAACTACATGTAATGACTTAGTTTTGTGTTACGCTACCAAGGAATATCAACGTGATTACTACATCTGCAATCCATGCACAAATTAATGTTCTAAAACTCGTTAGGAGCTACTAGGGCGCCCGGCCACCTTCCAGCACCTAGTCGGCTATGTGGGGATTAGTCGGCCGTCTATGCGAATTTTTTATTTATTTATTTAAATTTTAAAATACTATATTTATACGAAGTTATTACATTAATTTTTTTTTTGTTATTTCTTATTTATATGATACGTATTGGGTACATCTAGAGCTAAAATTCAATTTGACAATTCAACTTTTTCAATTTTTTTTTTGAGAAAATTCAACTGATTCACAAAGCAAAAGAAAAAAAACCTTAATTATGATTCCTCCACGTATAACCATCATCATTGTTTTGAAGCAAAACCTTTTTTTTTTGGTAATTTGGCTCCCTTTACTTACCTCATAATTATTGCCTCCACTATTTGACGTACCCTACATATCTCAATCGTACAATTTGTGGGTGGATCTGCAACAATAATATATCAAGTAGGCCATGCAAATTTCTGGTTTTAAATCCATTTTTGTCACAATGGGGAAGGTTTTACGGTGCTCCGGATGAGCAAAACTCCTATGGATCCAACGGCTTGAAATGCAGGGGAGTTTTGAATTTGTGGGATGAAGGAAAAGTCATATAATCCAATGGTGCAAAAGTGGGGAGTTTTGGTGCTAGGGAGTACCCTAGAATTTTCGTCACGATGGAGACTCTAATTGGATTATTTGCAATCCTCTATGTCTCTATTCTATAGCTTATTCGTACGTATGTAGACCCGAAGACTTATAGGTGTAAGAAGGAGTAGGTTGCAATAGATGAAGCGTGTGTTGCAGCCTCTTATTATTTTTTTCGAGGATAAGAAGATTTTATCGATTAATGATGATTGTGATCCAATGGAGACATAATATCTTGACCTCAAATATACTTATATGTGAAGTGTTAGCTCAGTGGTTAGAGCACACACTACCTAAGATCAAAATCATAGGTTCGAGTCACCATGGTGTAGAAGTGAAATCATTTGATCCTTTTTTTATTAAAAAAAAAGGAAAAAAAAAAGATATGTTGTAAATTTGCATTATATTTCGTGTTTTTGAGTAATTTTCAAGATTTATAAGTATTTTTTCGTTAGGGCTTCATGCCTTCATGACTATAAAATGTGAGATTACTTAAAAATTTCATTTGGTTCATGGATTTTAGGCTTTAGAAAAGAAAATTTAATCTTTTCTTGTGTTTGGTAACCACAAGGATAGAAACAAGTTTCCATTAAGAAAAAAAGTTGAGAAAAATGAATAATTTCAAACCCTAAGAGATTCATTTTTCCTCAAATTTTTTTATTAATTACGAATTTTCTCATTATTTTCTCAGTATACGTTACCAAACACTTGAATGAAAATGCATGAGATTTTAATTTTTCATGCCTATTGGAGAAATAAAGTAGGGTTGGGCGTAATCCAGTCTTGACTTCAATTTTGCAGGGATTAGGACCAAACCGTAAACGCACCGGGTCTGTCTCAGTTCAATGCTTTGCCAATGCAAGACCGATCAAAACCGGACTGAGCTTCATTTTTGCAGGGACCGGGACCAAGTCCGGACCGAAAGAAGCCGAGCTCGACGAGGCTGATTCGTGGATGAAACTGAAGGGCGCCCATGAGTGGGAGACAATGGAGGGGTTTAAACAGAGAGAGTGATAAGTGATGTGAGATCACGTCGGGGGGGGGGGGGGGGGGGGAAGTTAGAATGAGAGAAAGATAAATAAGAAAAAGAGATAAAGACAAAGAGTCAGAGAAAAAATAAAAATAAAAAGTTAGAAGAAAATGCAAATACTAGTCCTATTCGGTCCCAAAAACAAATGAAATGCAAAGATCAGAAACAGACTGAAAATATATAATATCGAGACCGGACCAAAAATTTATAAGTATTTTTTTATAAAGATCGGACCAGTCCAGTTCGGTTTTTCAGGTCTAAACGCCCAGCTCTAAAATAAAGAGTTAATTTCATTTTCGGGAAGCAAACAATAAACTCATTTCTAACTACCCTGAAAAAAGATCTACATTTAAAAATTAAAAAAAAGGAACAAAAATAATTGGTCCCTTTGATGTGTATTTACTGAACTGTCTGAAGTATTAAAATTAACAATCATAATCATACAGTTGATGTGACCCCAATTTGGCCAAAAAAGAAAAAGCAAAAGATGTGACCCCCCATTGTGGCAATGTGCAAAACGTGTTGTTTGGTCTTTATTTTATTAGCCTACACTGCATCATTGTTAGTAAAAAAAAATTACTGTAAAAGGCTTATCTAAAGGCTAGCTAGTCTGCCAGCAGGGGTTGGCAGGATTGGCAAAGTGGCAAGGAAAGTGCTTTGGTTGGTACCCCCATCCAAGGTTCGATCTCCAACACTTACCAATTAAATGTCATTGCTGGTAGGTTGTTGAGTGCTGAGGTCTTGTGGGATCTATGCGAACGTTGGTGAAGGTGTCAGCTTCCAAGGGAGTCTGGGCTCAAAGTAACTCGACTGATGAGTGCGTGCGGGTCCTTCCACCTGCCACACAATGTGGTAGTGTGGGCTTTGAGACGTTGCAAGCTCTGTCTACTCCCACCACTGATAAATGGCTTTGGGTCGAGATGTTAGTTGAGTTCGTGCGAGCGACAGATGGTTCATAATGTTCCTGGACATGGAGGTCTACCTCCCCCTGTGCAAATACCATTAGCCAAAAAAAAAAAAACGCTAGCTAGTCTTATTTAATTAATATTTATTTTGGGCAATGCTAAGCTCAAACTCACCTTGGGTGTGAGTTAGCCACACCCGGACAAATGGCATGCGCTCCATTTTTTCTAATATTAAAATAACTTGGGGAAAATAAACATGTATAGAGACTTTTTTGCCCCCGACTTCTTTTCTCGATCTCCCTCTCATTCCCAGCTCTCTCCTCCCTCTCTCTCTTCTGCCATCTCTCTTACTGTTTTTTCTCTCTTTTTCCAGCTCTCAGATCTATCTCTTTGTTCTTCCCTCTCTCTGGATCATTTACTACTCGATCGAATGACAAAACAATCAATAGCAGCTGATTTGCCAAAAAACAAATACAATCAATAGCAGCGTCAATAAGCAGGGAGACGTTATGGGTATTGTTGGATTAAGCAGGGAGACGAAACCGAAGTGCTTCAATAACGGCAACAATTGGGGAGATTTAAGGGGGAAGAAAATCGGCGCCCCCATCAGATAACCCAATTCACCACCGTCTATCACCTCCAGCCAAACCCATTTTCTTCAAACCCGGAGACGCCACGCTTGTTTTGGCCCAGACCAGCTCCATCCAGCCTCCTCTTCAAGCGGCTCCAATTCCAGTCCTCTCGGTCGTGGATCCTCGGAGCCACATCTCTCATCTCTCATCTCTCCCTTAGTCCTCTTGAGTCTTGACCACTCTCTCATCTCTCCCACTGTAGCACGTCGTTTGTTTTTTTTTTAATTTTGAAATTTTTTCGGGTTTTAATGGAATTAAGTTGTTGTATCTGCCCCCAATTTGTTGTTTTGTCATTCGATCGAGTAGTAAAGGATCTGAAGAGAGGGAAGAAGAGAGAGAGAGAGCTTCTGTCGAAAAAAAAAAACGAGGAAGAAGAAAGAGAACTAGCGGCAGCAGGGGTAAAACAGAGAAGAAAAACAAAATATTTAATTAAAATATTTCTTGGACACGTGTCGGAAGGGTGGCTGACTCAAACGCACCCTGCGTTTGAGCTTAGCATTGCCCATATTTGTATTTATCCATGTCTACAATTAATTAATTTATTTATTCTCATCTCTGCTACCTCTATATAAACGCCATTGACAGAAGTCACAGAACCAATCTAATCAAATAAATCACCAAAGACCCAGCTATGGCAATGCAAGCATCTTCATTTCTGGGCATAGTGCTTCTACTACTTGCAGGCTTAACACTCAGAAGTAGTAAAGCTCTTACACCCAGCACTTCTATATATGACACTTCTTTCCTCAACAGGAGTAGTTTCCCAGCAGGTTTCATATTTGGAACAGGTTCAGCGTCTTACCAGGTGAGAACTCCAGCTCGATCGGGGGGTTAGAAATGGTCAAGCGGTTAACTACCGTTTAATTTGTGCTTTCATATATATTGTCATCATCATGTTCATATATTTAGTCTGAATGATTTAAAATTTCAGTATGAAGGTGCTGCTAAAGAAGGTGGTAGAGGACCTAGCATATGGGATACCTACACTCACGAACATCCAGGTGTATATATATATATGTGTGTGTGTGTGTGTGTGTTCTTCTTCCTTTACTCGATCTTTTCATTTCTTTGTCGTTAGAGACAGGGGCTGTTCTTCTTCCTTTACTCGATCTTTTCAGTTCTTTGTCGTTAGAGACAGGGGCGGAGCCAGAAAATTATCGTTTGGCTATTTCAATGATAGGAACAGGCAATTTGATCTACGATTTCATGTGTTTGGACAATATATATAGTATTACAACTCTATAAGGAATTTTTTCTGAGCAAAACTATATCAGGAATTTTAGCAGACAACCAATGGGAAGCTAAATGTATGGAGAATTTTCAAAATCTTAAGGAGGGCCATGGCCATCCTTAGCCCTAACGTGGCTCGGCCACTAACTTAGAGAGGTTAAAGGAAAGAGATATTCGAACTCTGACCTTAATGTAGAGTGATTGCTCGCATAGTCGCATTACTCACTTACTGTCATGAAGCTAGCTAGCTCTGGTTAGGGCTGGCTTCGGTACGGGACCGAGCTTTTCTGGCCAATACCGGTACCGAACCGAAATTTCCGGGATGGTAATTTTCAGTTCCGATACCGTCTCGGTTACTCATTTTACCGAAATTTCGGTATCCCGAAGGTAATCGGTAGACGGTAGGCTTGGGTCGGTAATGCCGTCATGGGCTTACCGAAAATTGCAGCTTGCAGAATAAAGAGAAGAAAAAACAAGCGAAGAAGAAGAAAGAGGAGAAAGAAGAAGAAAAGGTGAACAGGATCAAAAGAGTTGTAGGTTTTGCAGAAGAAGGAAAAAAAAAAAAAGTGAATGAGAGTGAGACAATGAGTGATGGGAGAAAAGAGAGACTCAGAGACGGGGTGAGAGAAAAGAGAGAGAGAGAGACGTTGAGAGAAAAGAGTGTCAGAGAGAGGTTGACTGGTTGAGAGAAAAGAGAGAGAATGAGAGATATTAAAATAAAAAAGTAAATGGCGCACATGAAGAGGGAGAGAGGCTGAGCGAAATGGATGGTCCAGATTCATTCATTTTCTATCTAATGGTCAGGAAAAGTAATTTTCGACACTGACCCGAACAGTAACTTTCGATACGGAAATTCTATACTGGTTTTTTGCACCAAAAAAAAGAAATTCTATACTGGTTTTTCGGAAATCGATTTTTCGGAAATTTTTTGAGTCGGGTTGGTCAAGATTCGGTCGGTTCGGGACTTTTCTGTATTTTTTCTTTACAATATATTAATTTCTAATCAACTCATGACAAGACAAAAGATTGTGGCCAAGGAAAAAGCTACTTCATTTCAAATTTCAAACCTTCAAAGGACTGTAATCTTTCATTGACAAAAAAAAAGGACATTAATCTTTTTTTTTTTAATCCTTTATGATCAACATTTTCTATCTATAGACTGTCATTTTCTTCCCTCTTCTATGTCCAAATCATTTTTACAGATTCAACTGTTGTCCTTTTGCTCTGCATAGTCAATATAAACCTTTTCCTCACAGTAAATAACTATTGAATTTATGTCGTTTTTTTTTCCAATGTCTAGATAGAACCCAAAATTAATGGTGGCCATGCCAGTTCATGAAAATAAATTATTGCTGGCTTAATTAGAATCAGGTGTGCCAGTTCATGAAAAGTCTCATTCTGTTTTTCTCATTAGTCATCTATCTATTTATCTATCTATCTTCTATACTATAAAGTCAAGCTAAAAGATATTTGGTGTCAAAGGTTTCATCAAATTTTTGAATTCCACAAATACTCTTTAGAATAACAAAATTTCTTCATGATAATCATTTAAAAGGATTATTATGGTAAAAAAAAATATAAAAAAAGAAGAAGTGGGTGAATGAAAACTTTCACATTTTTTCTCTCATTCACAAATAACTTTCATATTTCTATGGTTCAATTGCAGAAAGGATCAAGGATGGCAGTAATGGAGATGTGGCAAATGATCAATATCACCACTATAAGGTTTCATTAAGCAATATGTAGTAGATTCTAGATTTTTTGGAGTTTACTTTAGGACCCAATTAAAATGATATATTGATGATATTATATTAAGAGAAAAACATGGGTTATTGAAAATGAGATTTAATTTCAGGTTTCTTTTGTTTTACTTAATTGTAGGAAGATGTGGGGATTATGAAAAATATGAATTTGGATGCATATAGGTTCTCTATCTCATGGTCAAGATTGTTGCCAAGTAAGTTGATCAAATCCGCTATTTGTGAACAAGATATATTTTTTTTATTTCTTGTGTTTAAAGTAACATGCATGGTCCTTTTCTCCATGATGAGATCGACTACACTACTTAATTTGGGTCTTATATATTCTTCACTTTTTTTTTTGGTTTTTTTTTATGAGCAATATTCTTTTTGGGTTCTAATCACTATATATATCTGAATATATAGATGGAAAGCTAAGTGGGGGAGTGAACAAGGAAGGAATCAAGTACTACAACAATCTCATCAATGAACTCCTACGCAATGGTCATACAACTTAATCTGAATTACATCGATATACTATCCACCTTAACTACATCATTAATCAATAACTTTTTGCTATTACGTACTCATAATAATAATGCAGGTCTGAAGCCATTTGTCACACTCTTTCACTGGGATCTTCCTCAAACTTTAGAGGACGAATATGGAGGTTTCTTAAGCCCTCAGATTATGTAAGTGAAAAGCCTTTATCCTATAAATGCTGACCACTTAGTTATCAAATACTACTATGACCTATATGCTTTGAAAGAAGCTCATATATGTCATGATTTTTAAGTTTCCAAAATTAACATTTTATACATGTATGTATATACAGCAACCATTTTCAGGACTATGTAGAGCTTTGTTATAAGGAATTTGGTGATCGGGTAAAACACTGGGTCACGATGAATCAGCCATGGACATATGCTAATGGTGGTTATGGAAGCGGAACAAAGGCACCAGGACGATGTTCGGCTTGGCAGCAGCTAAACTGCACCGGCGGGGATTCTAGTACTGAACCCTATTTGGTGGGACACCACCTACTCCTTTCTCATGCAGCTGCTGTAAAGTTGTACAAGCAAAAATATCAGGTCATAGCTGGGTCTTGTTTATTTATTTATTTTTTCTCAAGTTCAAAGATATAGTATTATGGCATGTTTACTTACTTGAAATGAGAATGGGAATGAAGGAATGGATTCCAATTCCTGAGCTTTCTTGTGTTTAATAGCATATACATGGAATCGGAATGACTGTGGGTCCTACGTAAAAGTTAGTAAAAATGAGGAATCCATTCCCGAATATCAGGAGTTTGATTACCAAGGGGGAAGTAGGTATTAGGAATGATTCCATCGGAATGAATTCCGATTCATTCACAATTTCCATTCCAAGTAAGTAAATTAGTGTGGTTCTAATTAACCAAAATAAACGTTGAAAATGTGCAGGCATCTCAAAAAGGAGTTATAGGAGTAACCCTAGTGTCTCACTGGTACATTCCAATTTCAGAGGCAAAGCACCACAAAAATGCTGCTTTACGGTCTTTGGATTTTATGCTTGGATGGTATCGATCAACTCGATTCTCTGTACGTTATAATCTTCAATTCACTTAATTTATCATTGCTAATTAAAAAGGTAAACAGTTGCTTGTAGTATAAGAAAATGTCGGATTATGTTCTTGTAGGTTTTTGGATCCATTAACGAATGGAGACTATCCGCACAGCATGCGATCTTTTGTCGGAAACCGATTACCCAAATTCACAAAAGAACAATCCAAGTTGCTAATCGGATCATTTGATTTTCTTGGACTAAATTACTATACGAGTTACTATGCAAGCTATGCACCTCAGAACATTTCTGTAAAAGCAAGCTGCTTGACAGACGCTCGTGCTACTCAATTAAGTCAGTTTACAAATCAATTTCAAAGCTTAGTTCTAGAGCTAGCAATTATAAAGTTAATTTCTGTTACTAATTAGATTTTGATGATGATATTCATGTATGTTGTTACAGCTCAGCGTAATGGCGTCCCAATTGGTCCACAGGTAAGCATCAAGTTAATTTTGTGTTTTTTTTTTTACTTGTTCTCTTGTCACATATCCAAAAGTAACTCTTGATTAAAAATCTCCATAATTATATTCAGGCTGCTTCAGCATGGCTATTTGTTTATCCAAGAGGACTTAGAGACCTTTTGCTCTACATAAAGACAAAGTATAATGATCCACTCATTTACATTACCGAGAATGGTAAATTATTACTTTTAAGCATAATATATAAGGTAAGGACATGTCTAATATAGAGTGTTGCATACCATGCAGTCTGTTTCTTTAAAATGCAATTATATATTTGAAATGCAATTGCCATTTGAAAAGGTAAAACTGATAATTTTGAAATGCAATTGCATTTTGGAATGACAATTGCATTTTTGAAATGTCTAGTTTACACATTTTGAATGGCAATTACATTTCAAAAATGCAATTGCATTTTCAAAAAAAAAATCTGCATGATATGTAACACTGCATATTAGAATTTTCCATACAGTAAATGCTAAGTATTATAGCTCCAATACATTTAACTACAAAACCTATAACATGTACATTACATGAATAATACTGCAGGCATTGATGAGTTCAATGATCCCAAATTAACACTTGAGAAAGCCCTTTACGACCCTCATAGAGTTGACTATTACTTTCGCCACCTCTATTACCTTCAAAAAGCAATCAAGTAAGTGCATATATGGCTAATATGGAAATATATTAACCTTGTTAATTTTGGTTACTTATCATTTCACTTGCAACAAAATGGCATTAATTTGATTAATATGAATTCCCTCTTTTCAATTTGTTCAGGGATGGTGTGAAAGTGAAGGGCTACTTTACATGGACATTGCTAGACAACTTCGAATGGGGTACGGGTTACACGGTTCGGTTCGGTATCACATATGTGGATTACAAAAATGGACAGAAAAGATATCCAAAACACTCGGCACACTGGTTTAAAAACTTCCTAAAAAAGTATTGATTGAATTCGTGAAGAAATCCGAGTGTTTGTAATTCGTAATGTAGAGATACGGAGGTGATCGAATAATAATTTACTTGAATAATGTACTTGAGTTTTTTTTGTTTTTTTTGTATGAACTATGAACAAATATAAATGTCAGTTTCTTTCTTTTTTTGGGAGGAAGATGAATTGATGAAAATGGGAAGATAAGTGAGAGCAGCTAGCAAGCTCGCCCAAAACTCCAATTTCTCCTCTGAGACCGGTGAATGGATACAGTCAACTGTATCAATCCCATCAGGCTTTAGTTCTGGCGGTGTCTTCCTTCTACAGAGGAGCTTCACTTACAATGGCATGCTGTATTTTGTGGGTGATGAACCTGGTGATCAAAACTTTCTTATGGGGTTGGATCCATTCATAATCAACGATTGCAACAGTGCTCATAGTTTATCTAGTACTAATGGTGATGATATCATTGATCACTATAAATGTCATTTCATTCAATTTCATGATGATCCATACTCTTTTACACTAGAGTACGTACCTTGGTGAATTCAGAGGGCGTCTGCGCATGGGCAGCTACATTTATTATTCCTCTACCTTTTTTGTTGGGGAGTTGAATAAAGAAGAAATGCATGGAGGAGCTGGCAAATTATGTTTGGAAGACATGATGAAGGAGTATTCACTGGACATAAAAATGATTCCGGGTTATCTTGATAGTGTTGAGATACTAGTTTTAGACCCCAATAATGAGGATATCTTATATCTGTACATAGGTGAAGACATTGTCAGGTATGCCATTCAAACAAGAGAGTGGTTAAAGCTGGCTGAAAACATTCCTTATCAGAATTGTTTTCTCTTCCCAATTGTTCTCCCATGGTGGCCAAGACCAGTTCCTAGACTACCACAACACGCCCAACCTGTGGGAAGAAATCTCTGAGCTCAGGATGGAACTTGACATTTTAGTGTGGAATATAGGTAAAAAAGGAGGTTGGATGTTAGGCAATGCGGTGAGAGTTGTCGAATAGTTGCCTGGGGAGGATGTTGAATCTGCGCGCAGCTGCGAGAAGGCTGATGACACAAAAAGCTGGTTTCTTTTGGGCTCAGTTGATTGGTTTTGTTTGAAATCTGAAATTGGTACGTTCAATTCTAGCTAGCAATATCCCCTGGTACAGTCGCTTTGTTCCAATTAAGTGCTGTATGCTAATTATCAATGTGATGGGTTGCTTTCTTAATTGTCTTTGCTTGCATCATTGTTAAGAATTTTGGGGATGAAATTTCATTTGAAAACTTCCAAAATAAAAAATCTAGCATTTTTGCTTCACGATTGAAAAAACTCAGACCTTTTAAATAGGACTTCCACATATGGCCGAAAAGTTTTGGATCCGGCTCCTCTGAAGTTAGAGTTTTGGGGATGAAATTTCATTTGAAAACTTCCAAAATAGAAAATCTAGCATTTTTGCTTCACGATTGAAAAAACTCAGACCTTTTAAACAGGAGTTCCACAGATGGCCGAAAAGTTTTGGATCCGGTTCCTCTGAAGTTAGAGGGCCGTGAAGTACTAGTTATGTGAATTTCTTAAAATCTAAATGTTTTATCTAATCTAAAAGTCAAGATTTATCCACATCACTTTAACTTCAAATTTAGGAATTATGGACTAACTCCCCGTTAAACCTGCCGTTAGCCTCCTTCACGTTAAACTCTCTCAATTTGTCGCTCTATCTGCTTCCTTTTCCTCCATATGACTCCTCGTCTATTTCATACTTTTCATACTTTTTGCAGTCGTCCTCTACTCGTTTGGTCTCTATGCTTCAATGGAAAGTCGCCCATGGTTGCTAGAAAGAATGAACAACACCAGATAACACTTGACTTCGATTAACAAACAGAACAATAAAATGATTTTCTGCTCAACCCCTAAATACTTTGTGAATGTGCATGCGTCTCTTCTAAAATCTTGAAATCTAGCTTGATTGATAGATATCTATATGGTTTAGGGATATCCATGGTTTAGCTATTCTTTATATGTTTACTTGATACATGAAGTCGACATGTTTTTTTTTTGCTGCTGTATATTGCATATATGAATGCATAAACCTAGCTAAACCTTACAAACCACACACGAGTACAAAATGCATAAAGTTTAAAACTTAAAACTATTAGTAATTTATCTTCTTTCCTTTTATTACATATGAAGTGAGACAGATGACAATACTGCATGTGGTTTGGATGAGAGCATCAATAACTCTCTCGACTGGATTCCTCGAATATGAATGCAATTTGATACGGTAGATGATGATGATGCATTTAAGTTCTGGAGTGACTACGGTCTACGGAGGCCGAATCGATTTTGGTGTTCAAAGAAGTTATACAAATGTGAGTAAAATTGATGGACAAATTACTACAATTAGATTTGTTTGCTCAAAACAAGGTTGTCAACTGCAAGATAAACGAGATCATTTAACCAAAAACCCTAGAGCAGAAACAAGAACAAATTGTCTTGCACGAGTAGGACTGCAGTTTGACAAGGAAACTAACAAAGTAACAAGTTTCAAGTTCATGATTTTGTACATGAGCATAATCATCTTATGCATACTCCAAAAACTTGTCACATGATTCCATCTCAAAGAAAAATATCAGATGCCCATGCTATTCAGATTGATTTGGTTGATGCCTCTGGACTTAGACCAAAAGCTACACACCAATTTTTTAGTCAACAAGTTGGTGGAAGGGAAATCTTGGATACACAGAAAGAGACTAAAAAAATTACTTAAGAAGTAAGCGTAAAAAATATTTGGCTTATGGAGAAGCAGACAACGTCTTAAGATATTTACATAACCAATCATTCAGCACCAAAATCATCTCAGGTAATAAAAGTTTTAGTATTATACTTTGTGTTTATAAAACATATATTGTCACATAATTCAATCTACTTTTATTTTGTGATTTTGTTATGTAGGAACAAGAAGATCCACAATCAAAAAAGAGAAAAAAAAAGTTGTCTAGACCTCAATACCACAGTCATCTCAGGTTTGTATCAAGATTTGCATTCTGCACATTTATTTATCATATTAGCATAATGTAATTGTTTTATGTTTCCTCACTTGTGTTATAGGATCAAGAAGAACCACAATTAATTAAAAAAAAGGAAGAAAAGATCGTCTACAAATGATCTTTCAGTACCACAATCATCTCAGGTAATAAAAGTATTATAAATATTTTAGTCAATAAAAGTATTGTATTAAGGTCTACATGTGTGAACAAATTTAATAGTCATATATAACAGAATTAAATTTTTCTTTTTTCCTTTTGCGATATAGAATGAAGAACCTGAGTTATCCAAAAAGAAGACTAAAAAATCGTCTAGTAAAGATCATCCAATATATATCACTGTCATCTCAGGTAATAAAATATTGTATTAAGTTTTGTGTACTCATTTATTTATCATGTGAATGTATTTTTCTGTTCTTTCATTTTCTCTCTTGTAATGTAGGATCAAGAAGTTCAACCATAAAAAAAAGAGAACTAAAAAAACTTCTAGTAAGGATCATTCAATACCACAATTATCTCAGGTAATAAATCTTTTTAGTATCAATGGTTGTGAGTATGCATGTACTTTTGTTTATCATATGTAGCAGAATGTAATGTTTTTTTTTTCTCCTTGTGATATAGGATCAAGAACGTCCTCAACAACCAAGCAAGAGGAAAAGGCAGTTGTCTAGTTGTTTAGTTGGATACTCGACATAGTAAAACCAACATTTCTTGGTCAATATGCATATGATATGTTCAGAGATGGACGAAAGAAGTCAAGAATTTTCATGAAATGATGAATTTAGTTTTATATTTAAGAATGATATATGGTTCATTTTTATATATTTTTTAGAATGGAAGAATGAAGGTTTAAGAACTATATATTGTTGTGAATTATTTCTTATGGGAGTTATTGAGAGGTTTAAGAAACTATACTTGTTGTATTGGTATTTGAGGACAAAAGCAAAAAATAGCTACTGCACTCCTTTGGTTTTTTTTTAAAGACGTCAAAGCTCACTCTTTATAAACCAGCCAATTCTCTGTGTTGTGGTATTTCGTTCTACTTACTGATTACTTAGTTCATGCTTATATATATATATTAGCTACACAATGTTTCTCTTACTTAGCTGTAATAAGAGTGTTGGAAAGCAGGAAATCATTATAGTAAACAAAGATAATAAAAAACTGGATGTACAACAAGGAAAGAACAAAAAATGAAAGAGCTAGGTGGAGGTGCAGCTTGAAGGACAGATGGAGGAGCAGCTGGAAATAGAGGACGTACAGATGGAGAAGCAACTAGAAACTTAGCATTAATTTTAACATGTTGATCGGTTGATCCCATTATCTTCAATTAGTAACTATAAGTATATTTATTTTAAACAGCTTTGATTGAATACTTGACAATGAGCTCCTTATCGATCAAAACCATCTCCATCACCAGTCCCCTTTCTTTTCTCCACCACCAGCGAGACCACCCGGCCACCAACTCCACTAATTACAAATTCCCAGTTTATATGAATTTTCCATATGTGAAAGAGCGAACCATTTTTGGATGAAGAGTTGCAGGAGGAGAGGAGTGTGAGTTTAACGTGAAGGAGGCTAACATCAGGTTTAATGGAGAGTTAGTCCATAATTCCTAAATTTGAAGTTAAAGTGATGTAGATAAATCTTGACCTTTAGATTAGATAAAACATCTAGATTTTAAGAAATTCGCATAATTTCACGGCCCTCTAATTTTAGAGGAGCCGGATCTAAAAAATTTTCATGCTCGAATTTGATAGGGACATTGTGGCTTGTAATTTAGTTGTTTAACTTTAATTGTTTGCTGCTCAAGAAAAGCTTAGTTTCCTAGTAATTGCAGCAACAAAGCGACACGGTAAAAACTAGAAAGGTCAAATTAATCACGTCTGCTGAAGTCTTTGATTTTCCAAGACAAACTTGAACACCAAGAAATAAGAGCTCTATAAAGCAAAAGATATATAGCATATTCAATAACAAACCAAGTAATTCAACATCTCAGCTTCACTCTCTGAATTTTATGGGTTGGATCAAAATGAGTACCAAACAAAGCAAGATCAAAATGAATGAGGCAATCTTGTTCTTGTTCAAGTTATTGCCTTGGGGATTCCCTGCATGTTTACGATCCCATGAAGAGGAAAAATTGAAAGCTGAAATACAGCAGGGGCCAGAGGCTGCTATTGTTGCTGCATCTAAGCACTTCTCATCTGCTCATAAGATAGGAATGTATTAGTCGCTTGTATTTTCCAGTTGCCATGTGTAGCATTATTGTTTTCGTTATGGATGTTTGGCATTGTAAAGAGAGTTTGGGAAATTAGTTGCTCGACTTGTACTTGTGAATGATCATAGACTTCATGCTCTAGTGTATAAATGTAGTTTAATTTGCTCCGGAGAATGAAATGTTGAGAAATGGAAAAACCGATTCAAAGAGATCGAGAATCAGACAATGTCATTTTTCAACCTTACACACTTATTCAAACCATTCTCTATGAACTATAATGTATGCGAACAATATGAATAACTCATAATTTGAGTTACGATTAAGAGAATTGTCTGAAATGAAAAAAGAAGAAAGTCTAGAACATTAAAAAAAGAAAAGAGGATGAGAGAAATTATCTTTACACTCTTGCTTTGGTTTTGGTCCGAACCAAAGTATAGAAACACAAACCAAACCGGTCCAGTCCAATTAGAAATGAAATATTGTATTTGTAAATGGAAAGACGATCCAAATTGGCCGGTTCGGTTGGTCGGTTTTTTTCTTCGACCTCCTCCTTGGTTGGAATGCTGATTGGCTACCAATACCCCATCAGATCATGACACCTGTCGACCATCAGAAATAGACACGTCTCCCCAACAGAAATCGTCTGCTCGGTCACGTGCCACGCGTGCCCCAACAAAGAACAAATTAATCAGCCCAATTAGGCGCGGTGGCGGGTCAAATTTGTAGCGGCCACTACCACCAGAAATGAGAGAGTCGTCTATTAATTAATCGAATTAACAGAAATAGTAGAATAATTAAACGCAATTAAATATTTGATTAGGTCCTTAATTAATTACCACTTTAGGAATAATAAGAAGAACGGACTAGGGCTCCCCATTCTGCCCATTCATCGTTGTCCCTACTACCGTTACTGTTCAAGTCTCTGTACAAATACAAATCCAAAATTTACAACGCCAAGACTAGACCTTTCTGTAATTCCAGTCGGACCCAATTCGGGTTCGGACCTTCCTCCGCATTTCTCACCACCGTCACCGCTCTCAGTCCCTCCTCCGAGCTCAAAAGTACTCTCCTTTTTCTCTTACTCTGTAAAATTGGCTTCATTTTATGTTTTTTTTTTTGAGAAATTTATTGGGTGTGTGGCATTTGCAGTATATATCGGAGATGGCGAAAGCTTCCAAGGGCAACCACGATGAATTTGAAGACGATGATGAAGAGACTCATACAGGTTTTTTTTTTTTTTTTTTGTGTGTGTGATTTTGTTTGAAGGTTTGAAAAATTTATGTGGGGATTTAGAGAAGGAATGAGATGATGAATTGGAAAGGGAAAATTGACAGGGAAAGTAGAAGGGCAGGGCAGGGAGAAGAACCGGTCCAAACATTCCGAAACAGAGCAGCGTAGAAGGAGCAAGATTAATGAGAGGCAAGCTTAAGCTCAATCATTACTGTTAATTTTTCCTTTTCAATTCTGCTTGATATTCGATTTAATGGTAGGCAAAGCACAGTTTTTATGATTTCCTGTAAGGATAGGTGAGGGAGATTTGTGCTGAGTTTAACATCTAAGATTGTATCTGTAAAGGGTCTCTGAGTAGTAATTGTCATGTGTGTGTTGTTTTTCTTTTTTGAACAAAAAGACACCTTGCAAACTATTTCACAATGTAACAGCTAGAAAAGCTGACGCTGAATTGTTGTATTTGCCATACTCAAATTCAATGTTGTTTTACTGGTCCTGAAATATGAATAGATTAGTATCCTATTGAGTCACTGCTTGAAGGTTTTGTGGAATTTCTGTTGTGGAAAAAAAGTATAATAAAAGATTCAGGGTGCTAAATAAGACTGCTAAGCTGTAGTGTGTGTTTGTGGTTGAGTTTATGTGCTTTTACTTTTTAATTGAAACTTGGTGTAAATTCTTTTCAAATGTTCTACCTTGTTTAATAACAATTTCCAGCCTATCTGGTCATATTGAGTTCACCAATTTGTCATGCAAGTAAGCAAATTTATCTACCAAGTTTAATATGATGGCATGGTGCATTGACTTTAGAATGTAGTGTTTGATTCTTCAGTCTCCTCGTTTGTTTCCGCATCAAGTCTTGGCGCTAGTGAAAGTTGTCTTTTATTATTGTTGTCTCATCCTTTGCTGCTCTTTTATGCCATGCGAATCTTTCTTTTTAGTAGCATGGACATAAACTCTTCACTCACCTCGGCAATACATCTTTCTGAGGCAGATTTCAGAAGTTGAGAGATATCATACCCCAAAATGATCAAAAAAGAGATAAGGCTTCATTTTTGTTGGAGGTGACCATTCCATAGTGTCTTCTCATGTGGTGACAATATTTTATCCCAGTTATCAAATTGATAAATTATTGTGTTTATATGCAGGTTATAGAGTATATACAGTTTTTACATGAGAAGATAAATTTTTATGAGGCCTCATACCAAGGATGGGGTCCAGAGCCAACAAAATTGACCCCTTGGGTAAAATTCTAACACTTGATGTTTGTGGTGTTGTGTTAGCACTTGTGTGCATATGAGATAGTTTTGGAATCTTCATCACTTTTGCATTGCATGTCAGTTTCAATAGTTGTCACTTTACAGCTGAACAAGTGGAAGTAAACATTTTGGAGACGCAAGGCATGAGTGTGTTTAGTGAATTTAGGGATATGTAGAGATACTTATGATCAACATGTGCCACCAGAAGGAATGAGATGTGTTTATTTCCTGTATACACACTCTACTGAATGTCTATAACGGAAATACACTTATTTAGGATTCTATGTGGTTACTTCTGATTTTAAGAATTAGTATGTGCTCTTTACTTTTGAGGTGTGTAAATAAAGGTATTACACCCTGTAGTGCCTAGAAAAACGAAAACAAAAATGATAGCACAAAATGTTCTCTGGTTGTTGAGATGAATATATGACTTGCAACTATTATGCAGTATATATAGATCGCTAAGCATATTGATCAACTATAGTCTGTCTGGTGGAAACTTACTGACTTCCGATTTGTTTGCCACAGAAAAGTCATCATAGGCCTGGTCAGGAAAATTTTGCAGATCACTCTCAAGTCATGACAAATGGCTCTGGTCAGGAGAATAATGTTGTTGCCCCTGCTATGCTGGCCAATGCACAAAACTCAGTGGAATCTGACTTGGACTCTGCTGCTGTATACAAAGCACTAGATCACATTCGTGGGCTAGCTACTCCATCCGTGCCTAATTTGCACCAGCAAAACATCTTTGACCCTATTGACAGCATTGGAACGCACAAGCAACCGTTGCAAGAATCTAATTCTGATGCTGAGAACATGGCTTGTCAACCCCAATACCAATTGTGGCCGGGTATAACGTCAGCAACTGTTACAGACAGTAAACTTAATAGGCAGGACGAAAGTAGATCGGTTAGCATCTCAAGTGCCTACTCTCAAGGGTGAGCTTCCACAAGGGATTCTTGATAACTTCATTGCACTAGCTACTAAGTTTCTGTTTAACATGTTAGTCTTGGAGCAAATACACTAGTGCCAGTTCATGTTTACTCTCAAGCTTCTTTGCTGAGCTACTGTTTTTGATGCACTGGCCTTAATTAATACATGCTGCATAAACCTTCTATGCACATTATGTGCTAGTGTATTTAGTAAGTTTGCCTGATTAATTATCTATGCAAAGCATGCTCGTTCTGGCTGAAATTTTTAAGTTGAAACTTTGAAACTGTTGCTGGTGGAGACTTGGAATAGGAACTTTATAAGTCCCCAAAAATTCTTAAGTGTAGGTAGACAACTTAATTTAAATGTTAAAAGCTAGGCTATCAACTTTGCATTGGCCCAATAATGCTAATATTGAATAATAACCTACAGATTTTTTATTTTTTTTTGAAAAGAATAACCTACAGACTTAGGATAACTTGGATGTGTGAAATCTGTAATGGTGTCCAATGTTATTATTTTTAATGCCCGTGTATTTTATTGACTTGGTATCGTTACATGATTCAGTTGGCATATGGCAGGCAGCATTGTCTTTATGATATGTGGTGTTTACTGAGTTTGGGTTTTTGTTGATTAGGGTATTGAATAATCTTACTCTGTCACTGCGATCCTCTGGTGTGGATCTTTCCCAGGCCAGCATCAACGTTGAACTTGATGTTGGGAATCGAGCAGATGGTGGCCTGAAATCAATGGCATCTAGTTCACAGGTTCTCTTAGAATCTTTAACCATTATATTTGAGCCCATTGTCAGTGTGACTACAGCATCTGCCTGACCTTTCAATTCTATTCCTTTATTCTTTGATTTTTGTTTGCTCAGGCTCATCTCTGCTTGAACAATCAAATGATGACGCATTCTCAAGTAAGCAGCATTAACGAGGACTTTGAACCTGCTCATAAGCGGTTCAGAACAGGAGAAAGCTAGTGTACCTGGTATCCAGTTTTTCTTAGTGTTCCTTGATATTTGGAGGGTGGGAGCTCTTGGGTGGGTCATTTTTGTTCAGGTCATGACCCACAGACAACCAGGTCCGGGTCAATTGTACATGTTTCTGCTCCTTGTGCATGGGTTTTCCTAGATAGATTCCTCAGATATTCATTTTGTTTGTACTGCTTTTTAATTTGACAATGCCTAAAGTATCTCACTGTAGTGCTAATTCCACTCTACACCATTCAACTCAAAGTATAAGACTTGTGAATTTTTACATTATAGCTCGTCGTACAAGAAGTTCCAATAATTCAACCGTGATAGTAATTAAAACTAGCAATCTCCCCAATATGCATGTGGTAAAAACAGTAGGAAAAAAGTGAGTTGTTTTTAATTTTCAAAAAAACGAAAAGAGTTTGTAATTACTATTTAAGAAGACCTTGGCAAAAAGAAAAAACAAATCCTCATTCTCTGAAAATAGAGTTAATAAACACCGTCATTTCTACCCAACAATTCTATGATTTTAACAGTTGCCAATGAAACACGGTAAAACTTCATTAGCTTATGTAATCTATCCTTAAATCTCAACCCTCATGATTAAAGCTGAAACCATATATCATTTGTAGGCTCAATCGGAAAATGGAATCATGTAAAATGTGACAAAAGTCTAAGCTTCCCACCAACCCTTTGTTCTAATATAATGGACCTCCATGAGTGAGGACTTTGAATTTTCCAGTCTCTCTTTCACCTTTTTGGACTTGTTATGTGCTGCGAAAGCTACGCCTACGTTCATGAATGGCCGTAACGGTAACCATCATCGTCTTTAGTGGAACCACAAGTAGAAACACTACAAGTGGCTGTCCATGTATGACTACAGAAGCTAGTTTCTTAGTGGACGGTGACTTCTTGGATCACACACCAAGTTTTCTCGGATCACTCATTAATATTATTACTCATCTCTTCTGCAACTACCACGGCTTTCTTAATTCCATGACTTGTTATTTCCTTGTGGTTTTGGACCTTATGATGAGGAATAAGTTATGATATTTCTATTCTTTTTGAGAAGTAAGTGGCCACTAATTTTAGGATCGTATCATATGTTTAGTCTATTCTTTATTCAGAATATGGAAAACATGGAGCTGGCACACCATAACTCTTCCGGTACACATTTTATATAATGGTGTAACTAAACATTCAGGTACATACAAGTTATGGTCTAGACTTTAACTGCTTAGAAATTACGCACATGGAATGATGGGGTCGTTTGTGAAACCCGGCCGAATAATCCAACATTGGAAATTGAATCCAATCGAGTATTATACATGAGAGGTAGAGGAAAAGTGTTCGAGAAATTCCCTCAAAGAGGCTAAGGAGAGGGAAATTGAGGAAACAAGGTAAGTTAGGGTGTGGCTTCTTCATTGCACTCTAATGAAAAAAGAAAATTTCTTGGATCCGCCGCTAGTTGGCTTATGTGGGGAAGCATGTGCAGCATGATGCTTGACCCAACTGAATGGAAAGTTGATTAGTTTAGGCATGCCTAATTCATGTAATGAAATCTGATTATAGGACCAATATTCAGAAACCTAATCATGCTTATCAGCTTTTCAGAGTTGGCCCATTACAAAGCATCATCGAGATGATATGATCATGATTAGTTTGCCAATACCAGATTCATTCAAAGAGAAAGCAGCAATTCGAATATATTAATTGTTGCAAAAATTGATGCTTACATAAGTACATAGGAGATTATGAGGGGGCCAACTGCATTTGCCTTATTTACATTTTACAATGAGTTTATTTTAATTAATCAAAGACGTACTGTAATTTCTCATATGCTTTTGAAGAGCTTCAAGGGCTCAAGGCAGAGGCCACACAAATTCATCTCCATCCCAATTTTGTATTTACATAACCCAATCCCTTTCTGTAGTTAGACCACATCATGAAGTAATCACTGGCTGTATAAATTATCAATGGCAAAGTGCAGAAACTATCAAATCCATGTACTTGGCATGAATGAGATCATGTAGTTCTCAATGGCTCATCTAACAGTTGCAAACATTCATGTGGATTTGAGTAGAAATAATCTTCTTCCTTTGGTTTATCCACAATGGAAACTCTCTTTTTCGGGCTTCCCATTCGATCAGCGTGACCTTCCTTCACAATAGAAGAGAACTCATCCCAGCTCAATGATCCACTAGTGAACTGATCTATCAAACCAATCAGAAGCCTCCTGTCTAGTAAAATGGTCTTTTTGAAACCTAAGAACCTGAAATTCGAAAAAGGCAAAGAAGAAAATGTACTATCTCAGAACAAAACACATCTGATAGCAATATTAAACACGACATTATATGTAACATATATGTATGACCTGCGATGGCCTTCGACAACTTTGGCCATGTTTCCATCATATGTAGGAACAAATATATCACTCTCCAGGGACACAAGGTAGTCCAATGCTGCCATTTGAGAAGAGTGGTTCGGGAAGAACCTCAAGTCCGAAGGCTCAAGCAGCGTCTCTTTTTTCACCTGTACCACAATGTTCAAGCAAATTGTTATGACAGACCTATGTAAAGTTGTTGAAATGTTGCTTTTGCTTCCTTCTACTTACCACATTAGGAAAAGCGGCTTTAAGACCTTCCATCCTTCGATCTCCACCGTATATTTCTCCGGCAGCAATATAAATCTGAACGTTGTGATCAATACCCAATGCCACCAACACTAGAGCAGTTTCCTCTGGTGTTAAAGGGCACAAGCCTTCTACCCTTTTCATTTCGGAATCAATGTCTTTTTCCTTCCACAAGGGGTTAGCATATCTAAACACAATGTGCAAAATATTACACAATTATAACCTAAAGCAGTAAAAATGCGCAAAATGATGAAAATAAAAGAAGGGGTAATTTACCTCATTGTGTTGAGTTCTTCCACCTCATCATTGTTACAACCATGGCTGCAGCCAGAGAAAGCCAACATGTCCATTTCATATCTCAGATGAAGCACCAGAAAGGGACCCTTTTCTCTCAAAATTCTGACAAGCTTTCGACCGGTTTCCTCTATCTGGGAAGTAAATCTGAGAGCATGGAAATTGACTCGGCATCTCAACTTCTGAATCTCAATAGGTAGCCCATTGTTAGCCACTCGAGCATCGGTTTTGTTCAAATGCACTACTTTATACTTTCGCACCAGCGGTAGGATCTGTTGACAAAAACCTCTAAAAATCAGTTCCATAACTCATCAGCAAGAATCGTCATAAACTCGAAAACAATTGATGAGCCAAATGCTTCTTTACCTGATGAAGGTAGTAGGAAATGTTGGACCAACTAACAGGTGGCAATGAGTACACGACTCTCTTGTTGAGCTTTGGTGGCAGTTTCTTTAGTATCCGAACCTCATCTCTCAATGATCTAATGAAATGATCCACATTGAAAATGTCTTGAAACTCACTGCCATAACAAAAAGTAACTTGCTCAGAACAAAGGATCATTGTTATCCTCAACAAGAGAATATCATTCATATACAAATTAACCTCACCTTGCAGCCCAAAAAGAGTTCTTATCCAGCTCTGGAACGATAAGAGTCACATTCAAGTATCTGGCAATCGCAACCATATCACAAATCTACAGTAAATTTCAGAAAATGAGGAAATTAACATGGTGGAGACTGAAAACAGAATTGCATTAAAACATGCATGTTCGTAATTGCGATAAAGTAGCTAGCAACTGACCGCTGCTCGCATTTGATTCAGTCCTCCATTGCAAGAAACCATGAGATACCCATTATTCTTGTAAACCCCTGAAACAAAAGTAACTTGGAAGTCAAAATTTTTGTCTAATTATATACCAAATGTATCAAGATTTATATAAACAAAGTTAAAACTTACTCTTTGGTGGGAAAACTGGGATTGGAAGCCTTGGCAATTCTGAAGCAACATGCAAATCTAATTGATTGCAAGGAGGCCAAACCTTGAACAATCTTGGGCTTCTAATCAACCAAATCCCAATCAACTGAACCGCAGAAGCCCAAACCAAAGCTGTCACAATTGCCCTCATGATCAACAACCACGAGTTCATCTTCAAAATCGAGTTCTTCAATTTTTCAACATTACCCAAAACCTTGATTCCCATCTTCCACTCTGTTCTGTAATCACATTTCTCAAAGTCTTCTGCTTTGCACATTGTAAGAGACGCAAACAAGGCCTTTCTCTTTCACTAGTTCTAAACTCTTCAATGTCATTAACAGCATTCAAGGTCTGATGCTATATATGAATAGGACAAGGTGATTAACATGTATAGACGAAACACCTTGGAAGAATAAAAAAGATTAAAACTTTCTTGATTCTGATGAAAGCTGGCACTAAAATAATCAAAACCCAACTCTCAGATATTTACTTGGAAACAAGTCCAACCCTGTCACCTTAACAAGTCAAAACCCAGAAAGGAAAAAGAGTAAATTTCAAATCTTTGAAGCTTATCCAGAGAATTCAACAGAACCCAAAAATCACTCTGAGGTGTTATTGATTTTCTGATGAGATTTCTAGCTGGAAAACTTGTAGAAATGTGGATGGAAAAGGCAGAGAAGACAGTGAGAAAAAAGGTCCTGTAGTTTCAGAGAGAGACTGAAACAGAAAAAAGGCTGCATTCAAGGCCGAAAAGTGACCGCTTTTATAAGCAAAAACAGAAGCAATTAAGGAAATTAAAATACTGTAAACAGTAACTTGAGGGATAAGAGCATTTTTAAACACTAGGAATATATGGTAATAGTGGATAAGATGACGTCAAATAAAAGTTACTTGAAGTTTGGATATTAGCAAATTGTTTTTTTTTTTAATTTTAATTCGTAGCCAGAATCTGGGTAAGTCACCATTTGTTGTGAATCTAATCAGAATCTGGATAATGTATGGGAACTAGGCATTTCAAAAATACTCATACATGTTCTTAGTTACTTGTTCTAATCCATTGGCATATTTAATCATCCAAATTTATAAAATAGTACTTCAGAAATGTGTCAAAAAGTAGTACCAGGTTACCCTTTGGAACAAGGAAAGGTCAATGCAAATCTTGAATTGAGTTAATGTGACAGGTACACATAATCCAGAATTTTTTACAATTAATTTTGGTCTAGTTTAGTGGTTGCAATGTTTGCACTGTGATTTTATTGCTCAGCATTCCATTATAAAGTGAACGGCAGAACTTAATTTAGTGGTTGTAGTGCCTGCCTCAACTGCTGTCCCATCACAGCACTTATATATATAGACATTACACCAGCTCAGGTTTTACTTATTCTGGAAATTAATTAAATCTCAGCAAAACTCATTAATCTAAAGCAACATAAAAAATGGAGGAATCAATGGTTTCTGTTTTTCTTCTTTGTTTTTTTTTCCCTATTTGGCAAAGAGATTTGCAGTGACTTTTGGTTTGTTAAGGGCGAAGTAGCCAATGCCCTCGTTCTTATTTCTTTCAAGTCTGTGATCACTGACTAGTCTGTGAGCTCTTATTTATGGGATTCTCTACATGTAGTTTTGGAGTTTCCAATTGTGACAAATGCCCGTGAATCTATGTGTCTATTGTTGACAGAGCAGTTTGCGTCTTGGATATCTTGGTCTCTCCAATAAGAAAATGCAATAGATAAACAACCATTGAAGTCATCGATCAAGCATCTTTTGGCCATCCAAATTAGAGATGAATCAATTGTAGGGTAGCTCCTCCCCTAAATCATAATTGAAATTTTAGTTGTTTAATTACGTTTGATGATGATGACTATATCGTTTCAAATTTATCTGACACATGCTATTAATGTAAATACTCGAACAATACGAAACAACCGAACATAGTTTTTGATTTGGTTTACATTAAATAATGTTTATATTTACTTTTTTAATGGGAAAAAAGAGCAAAACAAAGGGGTTAACTAAAGGTGCAAAGCTTCTTAAACAACATGTTCTGAACTTATCAAACTAAAAGCAATTAGGGCCAATTAGTGACGAGATGCCCAAGAGTAGATGTGGTATCAACAATGAAGTTAGCTTCACACAAGACATGTCATAATCGGAATACTTCAAAGATACTAGTCAATTAGATAATATCTTGCGTCAAAAGCGCACTGGACTACATTACAGAATCAAGCATACCAATCAATTCATTTTTTTTTCAAAAGAGAATGTGCAGTTAGCTACAACTTTTTCTTCATATGAGTCCCTTGTGCTTCACCAAAAGTTGAGCGGCGCCCTCATATGAGTCTTGAGCAAACAAGAACAAACTCCACCATAGATTTAGCAAATATTATACATGGTACTTGTCCCTTTTTCACAAAGACTATTATATAGTCACGGAATGAGAGGCTGAAAGCTACACATAGTAGGGTTTAGTCCGTGTTCGTCGCATTGCGTTTATTGCTTGGTTTGAAATATATATATATATATATATATAGATGAAATTTCATACAAGACTTTAGCATAACTCTCCACTTCCCCAAGAACACCCACTTTAACAAAGAAAAAAAAACAGATAGTGAAATACCATACAAACATAATGTCAATCTTGTAAATGATATACTTGAGGCATTGTAGATGATAATTCAACAATTTTTCTCATATTCTGAACTCTTCATTTTGATAATGATACATGAAGGGTGCCAAGTATCTTTGGATTGACTTTTACGATTGGTGGGTCTGAATCGATAATAAAACTTACCAAAGAAAAATACTTGAGATCCCAAATTTTTTCTAATTTGAATCCCAAAATTAAGGTTTTACACTTTTACCATCAATTGTTTTGTTTCGGTTTCATTTTCAATTATCACAAAAAAAAAGGTCTATAATCGATCAGATGGGTTGTAACCGTTAAAAAAATTAGAACGTTAAGCCCATTAATAAACGGCCCAACTGAAATTTAAGAGGTAAATTTTGTGGGTCGGGTCCTGATTTACTTAAATTCTCGAGTCTACCAAAAAATTTCTACGTGGCCTCACGTTATTGCGTGTACTGAATTCTACAGTGGTCCTTGTCACACCGAATAACCCTAACCGTTATAAACCCTAAACCCTCATTCTGCCGCTTCTCTTTAATCCTCGAGTTCTCTGATCTCCTTCAATACGCTCAGCGATCTTCTCTCCAATTCACTATTGTGGTCAGTAAATTTTGTTCATTTTTTTCACAATTTCTGTTTCTATTGCTAACCTGATTCTAAGATTCTTAACATCTAGGTTAATTTCTCCCAATTTCTTCTTCTTTTCTCAGTTACTGGGAGTCTTACCAATTCTAGGGTTTTAGCACCTTCATCTCTGTCTCTGCGGAAAAAGGAGCCATGAGGAAACTAAAGTTCCATGAGAAGAAGTTGTTGAAGAAAGTCGACTTCTTGTCATGGAAGAGAGAAGGAGGTCACAGAGAGGCTACGGTTATGCAACGTTACTATGTCACAGGCCGAGACGATTACAAAAAGTAGGTTTCTTTATTTACTTAATTTCGTTTCTGTTTCTGGGTCTGTTGGTTCTTTAATTTCCGAATAGCTATTTTGTTTAGTTTCTCACAAACTGAAATTTGAAACAGATATGCAAGTGTGTGCCGGACGACTCAGAAGCTGGTGCACATGTTGAAGCAGATGAACCCGAATGATCCGAAACGTATTGAATTGACTGATATGCTATTGGAAAAACTGTGAGTTTTATTTTGTCTCCGAAAGCTTTGAGCTTTTCAAGTCTGCATAGTAAAGTTTCTTGAATTCTTTATGTTTTCACTGGAAATGTTTCTGTATGGATTATTCTAAACCAGGGGTATTGATATCTAAATCGAGACAGTTGACTCAGGATCAAATGTTTTCATTTTTGTGGATATAATAAGATACTTGTTTGGGTTATCCCTATGTGTACTCTTTTCAAGGAACCTAAACCAAGTGGTTCTGGTTATAGATAGACTAATTATTGAATTAGCTATGAAGCATACTATTTACAATCCTGATATCCTGGTAATTACAGTAGCCATGTGAAATTGTAATAGCTTTGTATGTATATTCACATCCAATATTTCTTTCCTATATATATAATGTATCGTGGCGGGGGTTCTTATTAGATTTAGATTCATAACCAATGCTAGATTACAGACAGCCCAACTCCGTGAATGGCAATGCAGCACTGATTATGAATCTAATCATAACCAATGGTGTCTGAGAATCACTCCATGATTTGGCAAAGCAGCATTGATTATGAATCTAATCCTAAACTTTGATGTCTTAAAATTTAACTCCAAGTAATCATTGGTTATGAATCTATATGGAACTCTATTTCTAGATATTTTGTTGGAAGGATGTGAATTCGATGTGAATTTCTACCAATTTTGTGTTGCACCATCACATGAAATGTTTGTGCCAGTAGCTATGCTGCATAGCCATTCTTTAGAGTCAGGCTATTTGTATTTACTGTCACTAATGTTAGTTATTAGTGGTAAGTATAAGTCTAGCAAGAGGATCCAATATTTTTGTGGTTTTTTTTTTAAGTTGTGATTCATAGTTAAAAGGGTTTATGTTGATGACAGGTACAATATTGGTGTGACACCAACCAGGCAAAGCTTGAAAGTGTGTGAAAACTTATCGGTGTCTTCTTTCTGTAGGTAATCACTTGCTCTATCACATGGCTTTCCTTCCTTACATTTGAAGGGAAAATGTCATAGTGATCTTATGGTACTTTTGACAGAACAGGTTGTGACAAAACTAATAAAAATAGATAGTGCAACTTTATCATGATGGCCTTCTTAGAAGGGGACATGCCCCATTGTAATTAAAAGTTCGAGACAGATTGACTCTCTTGTTTACTGACCAAGCTCTATGTATATAGACGTAGGCTTTCAACTGTTTTGGTGCGATTGAAGTTTGCTGAGCACCTGAAGGAGGCTGTCACATACATTGAGCAAGGGCACATCAGAGTGGGTCCAGAGACTGTTACCGACCCAGCATTCCTTGTGACAAGGAATATGGAAGACTTCATTACATGGGTCGATTCATCAAAGATTAAAAGAAAGGTGCTGCAGTACAATGACAAGCTTGATGATTATGATTTAATGAACTGAGGAGATCACTCATGTGCGAATTTTGTGGTTCCCTTGGCACCGTTTTGTTGGTACACGAAAAGAAAGTTATTATTTGGCCTGAAGATCATGTACTAAAGGCGGTGGAGCTTATCTGCTTGTGTTGACAGTTTAGAATACAGAAGGTTTTTCTTTTGTATGGCCTATGGGGCACTTTCATCGACTGAATATTTGCATTGTCATGTTCTTCGATTCCTCTGGAAATGAACAATTTACACAAGTCTGACTAAACTCCGTGTGTTAAGAAAAAAGGAAAAGATACTTATATTTTGATGACATTGAGTAGTGGTTTATGAATGGAACATGTGTTTCCCTTGCCCAACTTCAGATTGGCTTTTGGAAAAGGCCAGACATCTTTTCTTTATGCATATCCATTAATAGTAGTGTTCTTCTGGTCAGACTCGGACTACGGAAACATTAGCCAATCACCCTAGTAGTTCCATATCGTTTGCCTCTGCATCTTAAAAGTTTGGAGGTTACATAGCATGCCAAAACATGAAAACACTTTTCTTTTGAAATTCTCTTGTACCATAATCTTACAATTCTTAGAGTAAGATTTTTAGAATGTGTTCCAATTGACCGAACACTAAAATCTTGAATGGAAATTTTTTTTATGAATTTTCTTGTTTTTCTAAATTCGAAAAAATTGTAAAAAACAATCGGGCTAGAAAATTAGAAATCAAAATCTTCGCACACTCAAATCGTGATTTTTAAGGATTTCTCAAGTAGACAGAACTAAAAGAAAATTACATGTTTACTTTTTACGATTTTGCAAAGTTAGAAAACTAGAAAATTTATAAAAAATAAACGACTATAGATTTTCGAGTTCTGTAAATTGGGACACCTTTTATAGAATATATGTTAACAATGGTGAATTTTTTAGAATTTTTGCCGAAATCAAGATTTTTCACCAAAAACCGTGGGTTATAACACACGATTTTTTGGCCAAAATTGCATATTTTTATTTTTACACTAAAATCTTCCCACCCTCAAATCGTCATTTTTAAGGACTTTTCGAGTTGACAGAACTCAAAAATATCATCTCATTTTTTTTTTTTACGATTTTACAAAGTTGGAAAACTAGAAAATTCATAAAAAATAAGCGATACGAGATTTTCAAGTTCTGTCAATTAGAACACCTTTAAAAAAATATGTTTTAGCAATAATGAGTATTTTAGAACTTTTTTTTTTTGCCGAAACCATGGTTTGTCATCCAAAATCGTGAGTTATAACACGATTTTTGGACCAAAATCACATATTTTTATTTTCGCACTAAACACTTCTCAGACTGAAATCGTGATTTTTCAAGGACTTCTCGAGTTGACAGAACTCACCAATATTGACTCGTTTATTTTTTACGATTTTATAAAGTCGGAAAACTAGAAAATTCATAAATAAAAAAAGCGATTTGAGATTTTCCAGTTCTGTCAATTGAGATACCTTTTAAAAAATATATTTTAGCGATGGTGAATTTCTTAGAACTTTTTTTTTTGTTGAAACCATGGTTTTTCACCCAAAACCATGGGTGTACACGACTTTTTGGGCCATAATGGCTTGTTTTTATTTTTGCACTAAAATCTTTCCACAGTTAAATTGTGATTTTGAAGAACTTTTCCAGTTGATAGAACTCAAAAATATCGACTCGTTTATTTTTGGGTTTTTATCATAAAAAGTACCCGACATTAAGGATGTACATCACTTTGGTACATAACATTTAAAAACTATCATTTTATTACCCAACATTTCAATCACGACCCAACTTTTATACCTGCCGTCAGTAACCCCGTTAAACCCAAGCCCGTTTGGCTTTTTTCATGGGTAATTTCGTCCTTCTCTTTATTTGAGTTTTTTTCCTCTCTTTTTTTCGTACTGATTTCATTGTCTTCTTCTTCTTCTTTTTTCGGACTGATTTCTTTTTCTTTTTCTTCTTCTTCTTCCGAACTGATTTCTTCTTTTTCTAGGTCTCTTCTTCTTCTTCTTCTTCTTCTTCTTTGTTATTATTTTTGCACTAAATTCTTGTCACACTGCAGTCATGATTTTTAAAGAGTTCTTGAGTTTACAGAACTCAAAAATATATACTCGTTTATTTTTTACGATTTGACAAAGTTGGAAAACTAAAAAATTCATAAAAAATAAACGAGTCGATATTTTTGAGTTCTGTCGATTTGGACACATTTTAAAAAAATTATTTTTAGCAATTTTTTACAGTTTTTTATTTTTTCTGCCGAAATCATGGGTTTTCACCCAAAACCGTGGGTTATAACACACGATTTTTGGACGAAAATCGCAAGTTATTATTTTGCACTAAATTCTTCCCACAGTGAAGTCATGATTTTTAAACAGTTCTTGAGTTGACAGAACTCAAAAATATCGACTCGTTTATTTTTTACGATTTCACAAAGTTGGAAAACTAAAAAATTCATAAAAAATAAGTGATTTGAGATTTTTAAGTTCTGTCGATTTTGACACATTTAAAAAAATTATTTTTAGCCATGGTAAATTTTTTAGAGTTTTTTATTTTTTTTGCCGAAATCATAGTTTTTCAACTAAAACCGTGGGTTATAACACACGTTTTTTTGCGCAAAATCGCATGTTATTATTTTTGCACTAAATTCTTCCAACAGTGCAGTCATGATTTTTAATGAGTTCTTGAGTTGACAGAACTCAAAAATATCGACTCGTTTTTTTTTTATGATTTGACAAAGTTGGAAAACTAAAAAATTCAGAAAAAATAAGTGATTTGAGATTTTTGAGTTCTGTCGATTTCGACTCATTTTAAAAAATTATTTTTAGCAATGGTGAATTTTTTAGAATTTTTTTGTTTTGTTTTTTTTTTTTGCCGAAATCATGGTTTTTCACCAAAAACCGTGGGTTATAACACATGATTTTTGGATCAAAATCGCAAGTTATTATTTTTGCACTAAATTCCTCCCACATTGAAGTCATGATTTTTAAAAAGTTATTGGGTTGACAGAACTCAAAAATATCGACTCGTTTATTTTTTTACGATTTCACAATGTTGGAAAACAAAAAATTCATAAAAATAAGTGATTTGAGATTTTTCAGTTCTGTCGATTTGGACACATTTTAAAAAATTATTTTTAGCAATGGTGAAAGTTTTAGAATTTGTTTTTTTTGCCGAAATCATGGTTTTTCACCCAAAACCGTTGTTATAACACACGATTTTTTGGCCAAAATCGCATGTTATTATTTTTGCACTAAATTCTTCCCACACTGCAGTCATGATTTTTAAAGACTTCTGGAGTTGACAGAACTCAAAAATATCGACTCGTTTATTTTTTACGATTTCACAAAGTTGGAAAACTAAAAAATTCATTAAAAATAAGTGATTTGAGATTTTTCAGTTTTGTCGATTTGGACACTTTTTTAAAAATTATTTTTAGCAATGGTGAATCATTTTAGAATTTTTTATTTTGTATTGCCGAAATCATGGTTTTTCACCTAAAACAGTGGGTTATAACACACGATTTTTGGGCCAAAATCGCAAGTTTTTATTTTTGCACTAAATTCTTCCCACATTGATGTCATGCTTTTTAAAGAGTTCTTGAGTTGACAGAACTCAAAAATATCGACTCGTTTATTTTTTACGATTTCACAAAGTTGGAAAACTAAAAAATTCAAAAAAAAAAGTGATTTGAGATTTTTGAGTTCTGTCGATTTGGACACATTTTAAAAAATTATTTTTAGCAATGGTGAATTTTTTAGAATGTTTTTGTTTTTTTTTGCCGAAATCATGGTTTTTCACCCAAACCGTGGGTTATAACACACGATTTTTTGGCCAAAATCGCATGTTATTATTTTTATACTAAATTATTCCCACATTGCAGTCATGATTTTTAAAGAGTTCTTGAGTTGACAGAAAACTAAAAAATTTATTAAAAAAATGATTCGAGATTTTCGAGTAAAGTCAGTTTGAGTACCTTTTAAAAAATGTTTCACCCAAAAAAAAGTTAGTTATACCACGATTTTTAGACTAAAATCGCATGTTCTTATTTTCGTACCAAAATCTTTTCACACTCAAATCATGATTTTTAAGTACTTCTCGATTGACAAAACGTAAAAAAATTTGGAGGGAAAAGATAATGTGAAAGGAGGGAAGAGACATGTGCTTCAACTTATTTCATTTAACTGAGATATGATGAAAAATAGACGAAGGTATCCTCATGATATGTTTTTTCTTAGAAACAGATAATTCATAGATTATCAAAGCCAGAAAGGCACATACATCAAACTCCTAGGCCTGTGACCAGATCTGTCGGTCAGGCAAGCAAAGACTTTAACAAATACCTCCCATTTTAGACCACTGAGCTCGTTGAAACAAGGAGCCTACAAAGACAAAAAGTCACTAATCATCTAAAACAACTAGCGAATCTCCTGCCGCCAATACACACAATTGTGGTACGGCGAAAAGATTCATCGATCAAATGATTATACGAAATTTCCGTATCAGCAGGCTCAACAATCCGAAGAGTAATACCTGAAGGTGGAGAAAACACCCTCACTAGGGTCCCAAATCATCATAGAAGCCAACGATGATAGAAAATTATTAGTAGCAAAAGCTACAGACTAGAGAAAAAACTAGTAAAAAAACACGAAATTAAACTCAGGCTAGCAGAGACCCAATGACATTGCTCATGTTCAAATCCCAACGCCAACAAGGAAGCAGAACAATAGCGTCGCCGCACCTAGGGTTTTTTGCAGCTAGGGTTTGAGAGAGAAATCCTCATGAGATGTTTTAAAAATTTAGATATTTTATTGATCATTTTTTTAAGTTGAGATAAGTCAAATGACTGTTATACCCTCATAATTAACCAACTAGATTAATGTTGAACATTATCCCAAATCACATACATCATTTATAACTTTTACCTTAAAAAAGAAGTCTCAACGTCCTCTTAGTCGCTCTACGACTTGGCGTTGGTTGCCTTGCGACTACAACATTAGTTTGGGTAAAAACCCAATATAGTACCCAAACTATTGCGAAAAACCCTTTTTGGTACCTACAATTTTTTTTTACCCAAAATGGTACCTGAATTATTGTACATTTACCCAAAATGGTACCTCCATAACTCAAAATGGTACCTGAACTATTGATAATTACCCAAAATGGTACCTGAACGATTGGTCATTATCCAAAATGGTACCTGACTTAACTACGGAGGTACCATTTTGGGTAATTGTACAATAGTTCAGGTACCAATTTGGGTAAAAAAAATTTGTAGGTACCAAAAAATATATTTCTCCATAGTTTGGGTACTATATTGGGTTTTTACCCCATTAGTTTTCCGTGTTATATAGAAAAGGGTAAAAACCCAATATAGTACCTAAACTATTGCGAAAAACCCTTTTTGGTACCTACAATTTTTTTTTACCCAAAATGGTACCTGAACTATTGTACATTTACCTAAAATGGCACCTCCGTAACCCAAAATGGTACTTGAACTATTGATAATTAACCAAAATGGTACCTGAACTATTGAATCATTACCCAAAATGGTACTGAACTATTGGCCATTACCCAAAATGGTACCTGACTTAATTACGGAGGTACCATTTTGGGTAATTGTACAATAGTTCAGGTACCATTTTGGGTAAAAAAAATTTGTAGGTACCAAAAAATACATTTCTCCATAGTTTGGGTACTATTTTGGGTTTTTACCCTATAGAAAATAATTTTTGGTCTGTTTGGCACGTTTTACACTGCCATGGTGCTAGATGTCTTTATTAGTACATACGCACATCGGATTAAATTTCACCCCAGCCGCTGCAAATCTCTATACCTGGGCTTCGTTTTTATTTCTACTCCTTGAAAAATCGACTTGAACAATTGGGACTATTTCTCATGCCTTGAATTCACTATATCAAATTATGCGTAGCAGATTTTAGGGAGAAAATTCATTTTATTACCAAGGAGCCATATGTGCTACACGACACTCGGTCTCAACCCCCATAAATTCATGGGGCAAAGTATGTATGGAACACAAATTTAACACTAACGGCACATGATACAATGATAGAATGAACGCCACGCTGCCAATACAACAACACATACCACGTACAGCTCCCCTAGTAGTAGTTCATCAAATTCTCAGCCTCTCCCTACATTGATTGCAGCTCGCACAAAGTCCTCGCACTGTGTAATGCCACCAGACAACACATCCGCTAATACGCCAATTATGTCAAATGCCTCCTGCAGATCACTTGCAGAACTCATCTCATCGAGCCATGATAACAACTCCTTTGAGAACTCTACCATCTCACTCACATTCAGAAGCCTCTCTTTCATCACTACTTCCCAACCTTCCAAGCTTCCAGAATCATCTTCCCCTTGAGATACTGTGGTAGAAGAACTACCTTCTTTTCTGGCTGACGTTGCCACATTGACTGCTGATTTTTTTACCTTGAAGAATCGTTGCAGCTGCTCAATCAGGCCGGTGTAGACGAGCATTGGTCGAATGACATTCAAAAGCTCATCGGCACCCCCGATTTCACTAGGACTTGGGCTAGTATTTCCAGACTCTATCTTGACTATAGGTGAAGAACCGGAAGAGGTGCGACCTGCTGAGCGACCATGAGTATGCTGCATGTATGCATGGTAAATTCCACGCTGCAAGAAGGCACGGCGGTGTTGCAGCCAGGATTCATGCGATTCTGAGAGAAGTGAGTTCACCATCATAAATTGGACAGTTTCTTCGGATCCCATAGAAGGTTGTGTTCCAGGAGTGGAAGGTCTAGTATCTAAAGCAGAAGATGTTAAATATGTTGAAACAGACTTGGCCATTGTATGACGCTGAGATGAGCTTCCCTGATCAAGAAGGTGACGAGCCATTTGGATCATGAAAGGAAGGAATCTGGAGTTGCTTTCCCTTCCACCACCTCTGCTTTCTGCACTAAAAGATGCCCCAGTAGCAAATCGAGCTAGCATCTACAAAACAAAAAGATCATAGATATTAGGTCACTTATAATGCAAAATCACATAATAGTAGAAAAATGTGGAGGTTCCTAAAACACACCTCAAGCAATGACATAAAAGCACAGCCACAAGTCAATCAATTATACAAAATATTAAATGAATTTGCTCTTGTGATTCGACCCCAAAATAAAATTGCTATCCTGTTGTGACAGCACAGTTTTAAACCAAAAAATTCGTAAATTACTTCTGACACCTTTGCGAAAGATGATATACCTTTTAACGCAAGATTGTATTACCTAACTAGTATTTCATCATCCAAAATTATGCAGGACAAATTTTTTATTTGTAAACTAAACGTATCCAATAATCATTTTGTTATCCCCACTTGTCTAAACATAGAGAAAATGCAACATACAAGGGAACCAAAATGCAATACAATAAAGGCTAAAAAACAAGACATCAGAAAGCAAAAGAAAGCAATATACCAAAACAATGTCATAAGTTAACAGCCGAAGACGGCTTCCATCAGCACGTCCAAGAGCATTGAGGTTGTCCCAGTACTGGTCTACATAGCGACTATACTGTGCTAAAGGAACAGATGGACCTCTCACAGGGAACAAGGAATTGCAAAGAGATTCATTGTTTCTGAGAGTTGCTCCTTCCCACTCTTTCTTTGGATTCTTCAGTGCGGCATCAGCTCTCTTGGCCTCCTGATGGCACTGGAAATGAATAACATTGAAATAACTAACAGTTGTATAAACACACTCCCCACGAGCACTTCCAGAAGTCCCTGCACCTAAATTCACTCGTTTGCTAAAAGAGTAAACACCAAGTAAGTCAGTAGGCCTCAAACTGTAACCCTCTCGGCAAACCATGCATGCCAAGCCATCCTCCTCCTCCTCCTCCACATCTTCCAAACCCTCAAGTAGTGGCCGAGCAACAACAATACGCTCGCCGCCATCTGATGCTAGCTCTTGTCGCATTCCAAGCCCCTGAGTTGATAGAAAAGCTATTAGTTTCATCACTTGTAATAAGTTATATTTCATTTTCTCAACACCAATTGCAATGAAGTTTAAATAAGAATGAATGCTATCTTGATTCTAATAAAAGAACCTTCTAGCTAGCTTACAATATGTTCAAAACATTTACTTTGCTTTCACTCTCTCAGACTAAAAAGTCATACTCTAATTTTGGGCCAAGAATAACAGAGGAAGAATATCCTTATTTTTCAACAGACAAGCATACCACCTTAACTTCAATTAACTTTGAAGATAAACTGGAAAGAAACATTAATGACTACTTACCTGAAGCAATTCCTCTCTTTTTCTTAAAGCTCTACGCCTCATCTCATCCCTTGTGGCATGTCTCAACCTCCGCACTTTCTCCTCCAAATAACCATCCCCTTTTCCCTCCTTATTTGAAAGTGTGTCCAACAAGTTTTCAGCCCTTGCTCCGATCTCATTTTCCCCTGAGACACCTTCCAAAGCATGAAGCAAAGGTAAAATATCTCCCTCATCAATACACTTCTGAGTAGCCAAATGTCCTGTCGACAAGCCCCTTAGCATGGACAATATCAATGGGACAGATGGCAGTTTTAAACCCATTGCCCATTCTGCACTTGATTTAAAGCCTGCCTGTCCAGCAACTGAAAAACTATCTCTCAGATGTGTAACTGCAACACCAGTAATTCCCCTCTCAAGAATAATGTCTTTCAATCTCTCTCCACAGGAACTTGTTTTAAGAGACTCGGAAACCCTTACAAAATTCTCCAAGGTGAACCTCTGCTTGGCAGCTTGCTGAGCAATGTTGTCATCTTTCGGGTTCTCTTGATGTGCTTCCTGCAGCCGATCGTATTCTCTCCAGTCTTGCAAAGGTGGGCTGAAGTGTAGGATAAGTGCTTCCATTGCAGCAGGTTCACCATATGTCAAGTAGGGCAAGATTCTTGCAACCATCTCAGTGTTCCGCTGCTGTTTGTTTGATTTTTTAAGGCCCAAAGGATGAGATAATCTCTCCAGAAACATGAGGACTATTTTCTTGGCCTGTTCACCTGTCTCTTCGCTGGTGACAGTAAGAGCACTCTGTGTGATACTAATGTTGTCACTTTCATTAGCTTCCAGGGTCAGACTCTCAACAATCAGAAGTATGCCTTCAGCTGGCTCCATGGCATCCACAGAGAAGGCATGTCTTGCAGTTTCAAGAAGTAGACCTAGAGCTCCTAACCTCAGTAAGGCCCGTCTATTCTCTCTTATTTTGCAACAATGCATTAAAAGATTTAGAACAGCTACCAACTGCTCTTGGTTAGACTTGACGTTCTCCCGCAAACGCTGTACATTCAAAATAGAGTCAGATATTTCAACAATGAGTGGGAAAAGGTCTCTCTTGCAAAAAAGAAAAAAAGAAAAAGAAAAAAAAGAGAAAGAAGATAGCTCTTTTCCATCTCTGTAGCAGATAAGAAGCTATATCAAAAAGTAAATGGATGTGAAATTAATACTAAAGGACAGTAACTATAAAAGAAGGTCAGCCACACATTGAAAACTCTTAACGTATTGCTTCCAAAGACCAAAAAATGAGGGAGACAAAAAAAGGATATGATAAGCTGACTAACTTTTGAGATTCAATGTCATAAGTCCCACCCCCCAACCCAACCCAACACCCACACACACACACACACAAAGTCGGTGAAGCAAAACACCGACTTTTACTTTGAGGACTCTATAGTTTATGTTTCTTGAACGCTTCTTAAGTTATGGCACTTAAAGGAACAAACTTGATACATGAAAAAAAATCTTCATGAATCAAGACTATCAGACTGTAATTTGAAATATACAACGCACCTGGATCATGCTCAATATTATTTCCAAGCCACCATATTCACGAACAGCCCCTGCAATGGCAAACTCAACCTCTGGATCTTGTGACTCCTCTCTATCTTCTTCCAATTCTTTAATCATTGGCTCAGTAGCTTCACCATCCAATCCCTGAAATATATATGGATCAACCAGAATGTCAAGATAAGACCTTAAGGATATGCAGAAAAGTCACACTATAAATGGATTGATGCATAATGAGAACTAAAGGATGCACGTGCATGAACAAATTTGAAATGAAGGATTTAGATTCAAATATCAAGATTTAGTTGGAGGAAATATGGAAAAAGTGCCTATCTTTTGACGTTACTTAAGGTCATGGATAAATTTAAAACTTGTATATGGAAAAAAAGAGAGATGAGACCAGTTATAACAAACCTGAAGCCGATATGTCACTGTCATAGGTGGAGAGTCTCTAGCCGACGAAACAGCATTAGGAGATAATAATGTAGAATTAGCCATTGCGTTTGAAGATTGATTGGACTTCTTCCAGACTTGCTCGTACACTTGAGCTACGGTCAAATCGAGGGAGATAATATTCCCAGCAACTAACAATTCCATCCCATAGTCATCTTCAAGAAGGCCCAACAGATCCAACTGATGGCAAATTTTATTCTTCACATCACGCATCAATGGACCAATCTCAGAACTAGAGTAGGGATTCTTTGTCATAGATCCCCTGATGAATTCTTCTTGTGTATGTGCCTTGTTTAGGACAAGTAGATACACCGGCTCTGGCTTTGATGGGCAGATCAGATTGCAGAGCTGCTCCAGGATAAACTGCACATATAATGGAAATTAATTCTGCCACATAGGTTGGTATTGACAAACCAAACTTGATACCCATGCTCACAAATTAAAAGAAAGCACAAGAACAAAATAAATGTGAAACAACGCATGCAACAATGAGAAGGGTAAATGGACTCGTAGAAACTATGCAGATACCACAAGTATTGACTTTCTCCATACACAAGAAAAAAATTTACTTCACTATGAAATGAGGGAGGAAGATGAGATATATATGAGGCAGAAATAAGGAAAAAGGGATGGACAATACATCAAACTAAAACTTTAACAAAAAAAAATTGTTTTGTTTTTAGGCTTATACTATTAATCATTCTATATATGATCGCCACCTTAATTCAAATCTATCATCTCTCTTCTCACCCCACCCAATCATCATCCTTTTTCCATCTTTAATTAAAACTAAATCCCAAAACTAAACATAAACATTACCAAATTAGCCCTTATAAAACCATTAAGAACTCATAACGTTAAGTTTATCACATACCAGACAAGTTCGTCCTTTACTCTCCTCTCCATGGTTTTGCAAACCAAAAATACATGCCCGAATGAACTGCCGCTTGTTTTCACTGCTTTCAAGCAGAAGGCTATCTAAAAGATCTTTTAGAAGACGATTGCAATCACTAATTAACTTCGTCTTCTGCACTACCAAGCCACGAATAACAATAAGCGCTTCAAGAATTTCCGAGAGCAAATTGTCTCGCATGAATCTGTCATCAATATGTATTAAGTAAGATAAGAAGAATAATATCAATTATGCACAAAACAAAAAATAGTAAAGAAGGCAATCTTACCTGGATCTAATATTTGGTACCTCCAAGAATTTACCAAGCAGCTCTATAAGCTTGTGAAGGATGAATCCTTGTGAGATGTCAATATGCAGGCTCCTTTCCAGAGACTCAACATTGCCCACTTCTTGAGTGATTAGTTTACAGATTGTACGCAGACATCCCCGCACAGTCAAGAACAGGCGAGCATCTTCCGATTCTATCATCTTGAACAGTGACTCAAAATATTCGGCAGCACTTTCACCAGCACAAAGAGTTGCTGGTAGCAAAGACACTAGTAAGTTCAATAACCGAAATCGCCTAGAAGTACTTTGGGCACAGAGCAGACTTATCAACATGCACATCTCGGACCTTATCGATTGAGAACAAGCACTAAGAACTAGTTCTGTGACCCACGAGCCCAGCTCAAATGCTGGCAAGTCATTCTTAGCTGTCTTGCTAGCACGCCTCTTCCACCTGAGTGCGTATTTCAGAGCCAGGAAATCTTGCCTTTGAGGTCGAGGCCGCTGGCTACCACCTTTAACAGCCTGGGACACTTTGTACTGCCTTCTAACAAAATCAAGATATGATGCGCCCTTCTCCCACTCTGAATAGCTTAATAATTGAATATCCTGAGTCTTTTGAGATGCATCCCAGTTTTTATCCGATGATTCTGATGTGGGCTTGCTCCCACTGCCAAGTCCACCCATAGATCCAGAAATATTAGAATTACTTTCATCCTTGATCTGTGAACCAGTAGTAGCTTTTCCTGTGCTAGGCTCTTTATCTGGTAGATCAGGTTTTGGAGGAGTACATGCCTGAGATATAATCCTCAGACAAGGAAGAATAACATGCTCGGAAATGGCAGGATGCTTGGCTCCTAATTTGATAGAAGAAAATAACAGCTGAAAAACAACACGCAACCTTGATTCCCAAAATTCATCAGCCAGAGAACACACTTCTGACAGCAATGACAACTCTTCACGGGTGGCCAGAGCAATGTCCATAGAGCGATGATGTTCAAGGCAGTACATCACCTTTTTCTGTATTAAGCTGTTCAACTCAGTCACTGCATTCATATCACTCTCAGAAAATGCACAAAGCACTGCCCTAGCTTGGACACGAGCCGTTTTAGGACCTTGATGAATATTGTTTTCAAACAGTTCAGTTAAGATGCCAGTACCAACAAGTTGTCTCTTGGAATTTGCATGCTTTGACAGAACCTGTAATATCTCAAGACACTGTGTCACAAAAGTGATAGCACAGCCATAGCAATTATTCGGAGACCTAGAAACCACAAATCTTGAAGCAGCCACACCATTATCAGAGTGTTTCTGGTGCAAATAATTCATCAAAACCCGACGCAACCCTTGCAGTGTTTGAACACTTTTGCTGACAGAATCAAAAGCTGCTTTGCACTTCTCCCCATATAAGACACCAAGAAGAGCTATTTTACGATTAATCTTACATGCAGGCCCAGGTAAGGAGACCATCATTTGCTGCACAGAATCCTTCTGTTGCGAGTCTATTTCATTCTCACCAACACTTGATACAATCTTAAGGAGAGGCTTCTTGAACCCTAAAAGTTGCTGATACCTCCTATGAGCATTTTCTGATTCAGTTTCTATAGCAGCCAACCCTCTCTTCATATCTTCGTCATTCTCCATGTCATCAAAAGCAAAACTTGGCTTTGCCATGAAATTGAACTCAAATCTACCATATTTACTGTACCCACACTCATTGCATAGAAAGGAATCCAGATTTTCATAATTGATGTTCCGGCATTGCCTGCATTGATATGCATTCTCATGGCAATTGCTGCATATACCATGCTTATCGGTCACAGGTCGACTGCAACGTGGGCATTGCAATGGTTCAAGGGACAAAGCCTGAAGATTTTCATAAAAGGAATCCAGCTCAATCATGAAGTTGCAAGCTGTTATTGGAATGGGGAAGTCCACTTTCAATTCAGTCTGATTGAAAGCAAGATGACAACTCTTGGCACGTTTCCACAGAGACCAATTATTTTTCAATTCTGACAAGTCAGCCACAGGCCGATTATTGTAATACAGATTCAAAACTCTCACTGATTTAGACTTCCGCGCATCATGAACATTCATGGTCACTGTCTGGATGGTGTAACTTCCGGTGCATTTCACTATGATGCGGTTGTCAGTGAATTTTGTTTCAGATTTCAGACTTTCTAGCTTCATCCTGCTGTATGGAACTTCTGGAGAGCTGCAGGCAACGCAAGGCTCACTCTCAAGATAGTATCCATCAAATTCAACTAATCCACTTAGAGTGTTGTAAATGCGGGAATTTGGATGATTAGCTAAAAGCTCATTTTGTGAATGAAGTGTCTCAAAGATGCATCTAATTACATCAGGCGTTAAGCATCGATCCACAAGTTCACTGCTGTTTTGCTTTGAGCTAATATCTGGCACTTTACCCAGCAACCACGTGACAAGTTCAGTATACTCAACAATATTTTGACCATACATCGGCAGAAATTTTACTTTCTGCAAGAGAGCCATCAACATTGTTTCCTTGAATGACTGTTTTGCATGATGCCAGACACCATATAGAACACACTTGGCCTCTACACGCACAGAGCTAGAATTCCATTCCAGTAAAAAGCAATCAATGAATTGCTTCAAGACATCTCCATCCTTGTCACTAAAGATATCTATCACCGACTCCATATCCACATAGGACTTCTCAACACCAGATTCTGCTCCTTCTTCGCTTTTCTTCTTTTTCTTTGGATCCTGAGATTGTGGCCCTGATTTATTTGAATTAAGACCTGAATCCACAGCTTCATTTTTCTGTAATGAATGACCAATATCCTTTCCAGTGTAAAAGGACAGATTTAACAGCTTCAAGATCTGAATTACGGACTCTTCTCCAAGATAGAACACTCCATTGATCAAGAATGGTAAAAAATCTGAATGCCTCAAACAGTACCTCTGCCAGTTCCGAGGCCGTGCTGCAGCTACTTCAGCCATAGTAGAGAGGCACTTAACTATCTTAACACTTCTTTCATATGACAAATGATTTTGAAACCCACCAGATTTGTTTACATGTTTGAAAAGTTTTTTCATCTCACTTGAGAACTGCCAAGAGTCTCGAACACTATAATAATGAGTTTTGCTTCCACAGAGATGGAGGAAAAGCCTCCTTGCATACCTCCTTACAAATGATGTGTGAGGATTGTTAATGTAACTGCAGAGAACATCTTGATATCCATCTAGCTTCAGATCCTTTCCAGAAGAGATTTTTGAAACCTTCTCTTTCTCCCCAGCCTTGTCTTGCTTTTCTGGTCTAACCAAGGTGTATACCAGCCGGAAGGTATTCTCCAACAGCAACCTATGGTAATCCACAAAAATATCTGTCCGATGGGCTTTCGCATATGAGTCTGAAAAGAAAGGAGAGAAATTTCCGGCAGCAAGATCTCTTCGAACTGTTAATAAAGCTCCACAGCCAGAACCAGGTCCTGCATTTTCATAACTAATGGAAGGAGACTTGAAAACATGCACTAGCTGCTGCAGTATGTCCATTAGGTAATTGACAACAGACTGTTGCCTAAGAGAATTGCAAGCTCGAAGAAGCTGAGACGCAAAGTCATTTTTCTCTTGATCATCCAAGGAAGATGAAGCAGCAACAGAGGTGGAGGGCGAAATTTGGATGACGCTTTTATCATGCACATCTGTTGTCCCACTGGGTTTTGGCATGGAACTATCACCGCCAGGCTGGTGCCAGTTTCGCAGCATCAAAGTGAAGAACATGAATATAAGAATTGCAACTTCCCCGAATGAAGAGCGTGATTTGCCAACAAAAGGTTGGTTGAGATTGAGCTCATCCAGAAACCATCTAATTAATTTCTCTAAATCTAAGCTCTCGGGCTTTGAGATGTCTATAAAAGGTCCACCAACAGCAGATGATAATCTGTAGAAAAGCTGCATAACAGGAATCGCCCGTACCCCAGATGTTGATTGCATCCATCCTTTTAATTGCTCAAGAAGCTCAGACAGAATCAGGGAATTCAAAGCCCGTTTTGAAGCAGAAATTGAAACTGGGTCGTTCACTGAAACAGAAAATTCCCCAGAATCACTGGGTTCGAGGACATGAATTGATGGAGTAGAATTCTGGGTCCGAGAATCTGCAGTAATTGGCAATATTGTTGAATCACTTGCATCATCTGGTGTGAAGTGGAACTCATTGCCATCTCCACCTAATGATTCCACTTCAATGGGTATTGCTGTCATAGGATGCTCTCTGGAGTGTGGTGATGGAAGACGGTCTGCATCGAGTACTTCATAACATGCCTCACACAGATCAAAATCAGGACAAACAGTACAATGCCATCGCCGTCTAAGTATAGGAACAGTGGTGCAACCATCACAACAATATTGAACAGAAGAAGTGATGGAATCTTCTTCAATCATGACTTGGGCATTTCCACCAGTCGTATCAGCATGCACAGGAGCAGAAACTGCAATTTCTGCAGCATCATCCGTTGCCAACATCGTTTGTTTTGGAAATGGAACCTGAAGCAACCTCGAAGATATAGCCAAACTGAAAAGGAAAGGGCAGTATATGTGAAGATCTGGAAAAATAAAAGGAAAAACAGAAATAAAATCAAGATAAAATGAATACTAGTGATTACCTGGTTGATGTCTGGACAGCCTCATTGGGAGAAAAGAGAAGCTTTTTGAATAATAAAACAGCAGGTCCAACAGAGTGCACCCCCGTATCCTTTCCATGTAAAGCCAAGCATTCAGCATAGCAATAAATGAGTTCTACGGAAGATATGACAATGTTGTTCATTGTTTGTGTGTCAAGTTGTTCCAAGTCCAAAATTCCCCACAGAACTTGAATGAGCCCATCCACAACTTCAGACCCTACATCAGAGATGGAAATAGAGCTTCTTCAATCTAAGATGAATGAAAAATGCAGAACGAGTGCAACAATGGTAAAAAAAAAATAATAATAATAATAATAAGTACATGACCTTCAGCAAATTTGAGACAATTGAAAAGTTGTATCCCCTTTCCACTAAATTTGTGACACAAGATTAACAAATGCTTGCTTGAACTCATAATACTACTTAAGAGAGTATGCCCTTTGTTTCCCTTCGAATAATAGCAACAATAAGCCCGTGTGTGCTGGTGTGAACAAAATTAACAAATCACCACCACGAAAATACCCAGAGATATCTTGACAAAACCCAATTAGATAAGGAAAAAATCAAAATACTATAACATGCAAAATTATGAGAATGCCATTAGATCTACCATCTAACTGATTTAAGCACAAAGAGAATCTACATATGAATAATGCAAAATGCACTTGATAAAACCGAATGATATTCATAAATTCTATACAAATAACTAAGATGAGAAAAAAATAAAGTGTATATAAACTGGACAACCATGAGCTCTAACTAGGTTGCAAGCACAAACAATAAACTGTACCACCAAATTTACACATATATGACATGAACAATCTACAACTAGCCACCACCAATTGCACAGCATCTAGGGCACAGGTCAAAGACATTATAAATTTACTGCCCTGTTCACCTACTCAATAGATTTTTTACTTAGTCATGCTCAACTGCATTTGGATCTAAGTGTAAGGGTGGAAAATAGATAGTTGAAATGAATTTATTTGTTTTATTGTTCTCCACCATTAGATTTATATCCAAAGGCAGTTGAGCATGATTGAGTAAAAAATTCATTGAGTAGGTGAACATGACTATAAATTGATAAAATGCACATTCAGCAAGAATAGCATCTTCACAGTGCCAAAATTCAGCAAGAAAGGAAATTTAGCACCGGTAAGCATTGCTGGGTTTCTTTTGCAGCACAAGGTGAGGTAAAAGAATACCATCCACTACGAATATTTTTGAGATCTGGTTTGTAACTTTGTACTTAAGGAGCATACTACACCCCGCACAAGAGAATGAATTCCTAAACAATTCATGCATCAGATAATGTAAAAGTACCATTTATCTCTAAGAAAGTAGCCAGGTTAGAGCGACGGTGCAGTGCAATCTTAGATACTGCACGCATCTGGGCTGTGAACTCTTCAACTATCCAACTTCCTGCAGTACCACCAACCCCAAGCCTGGAAGAGAGTACAGACGTCGATTTCACCACCCCAAAAAGCCGCATGGTGTCCTTGACCTAAAGAAAAATATGCCAGTTACTGATTAACAACAACCATCTTCATTTAGTTTTGTGCAAATAAGGATGCTCATGCACAGAAGCATAATGAATAATATGCATTGCCATTAGATAATTACATTGTAGTATATGTCTTTTTTGGGGTACACAGCCTGCAAGACACGGCAAGCAGCAGCCTGCAACAAGGGTTCTTGATCACTCTCAAATATGTTTTCTAACAATTGCTTGCACCTTAGTTTGCTCAACTCCAGATTAACTTCTTCAACTCTTGAGAAACCTGGAGATCGGCACAATGAATAAATCCTGGATAGAAGTTTAAGGCCATCAGCTATAACCTGCTCCTGTATAGAAGCAGACTGCATCGACCGGCGTTTTTTCCCAGATCCTGCAAGCAAGGAATTACAACCAAGCACACGCGCTTCCATATCCAGTACAGCATCCATTTTTTCTTTCCAACCAAATTCATCTTTAGCTCTACCATACACTTCAAGACAGTCAATTCTAGGCAGAGCTGATCCATTAAAGGATGGTCCAACACAGATTGTAAAGTCTTCATCAGCAAGGAGAGACTCGGCAACTGTAAATGGAATATCATACCAAGACCGCATACCTTCATCTAATTTAATCACCCTATGGAATATAGTAATATCAGAAGGTATATGATTTGCTGATGTATTACCAACATGCACACGAAACCCAACCATGATGATATCGGGGTTTGAGTTGAAGACAGATATCTGAGGAAGAAAAACAATGATGTTAAAACCCTAAAATTTAAGCTAAAGATATAAGCAAGTTATATAGATTTGGATGCTATTTTCAACAATCACTAATACAAAAACCACATAGAAAAAAAAAACTCAACAGCAGGAAAAAGAAGAGAAAACAAAATTCCATGCTACTATTTAAACTAATTCTAAATATGCGATCAAATCTCTTAAATAAAGAGGAGATGGATATAAGTGCAGAGGGACAAGAAGTCCATCTGAGCACAGTCCATAATAAATGCTTTATAAGCAACACAAATAACTCATTACTACCATGAGAAATTGAGAACCATAAGCTTAATTACTTAGATGAAGCATCGACACCAGATTTCCACATCATTGCTTAGAACAAAGCCTCTAGTGAATTACTGCAGCGTCATAGCTCCCTCATGAAGGTGAGAGATAGTGAAAAGTCATCAAAATGAGACTCCTATACATGCTTTGAAAACTGATAATTTAATTGTCTGTAATTGCAATTTAATGCCCAACTATATACAATATACTATCAAGCCTCAATCAACCACTCATGCACTCAACCCGAGCCTATAAAAGAAACAACCCAGAAACTAGACCCTGAAGTAAGCCATGCACATGAAATGACTAGACCCTTTTAACAATACCTTAAAGCCTGCAGGGCTTGGACTTTCTAGAAAGCCATCCTCAGATGCCAAGCTCTGCTTAGTTCCTTCAGAATCACCATTTCTGATAGCATCACCACCCAGCTTCACATCTGCTGTTATGCACAATGTTTTCTCGAAAAAATCAAGGGGGAATTCAGGGTTAACACCAGCATAAGCCTTATTGCTGAGGATACCGGAACCCAATTTTTTGACTTTCTCTGCTGTTGCACTAGCACCAGCATCAACTCCCACTGGAACATGCGAGTATATTTGAAGGCTACCATCATCATGTAAAACAAGACAGTGAATCTTATCTTTAGATAAAGGCTTATAAGCAGTTACTCCGACTAAAGGTGAAGTCGAGCCCACTGCATGTCGCAGGTTCTGTGCAAATAAATCGTCTGCTCCCATTGATACAGCAATTGCAGAGTTTAATTTTAAAGTAGAGAAGCAAACAAAGAGACCACTGCCAGCCAGCAATTCCTTCCAACGATGAAGTCCAGCAGACCGCAGTTTACCATCTTGTTCCTCATATATAGTAGATACTTCACTTAGAGAAGTCGCATCGGGGGTGAGCCGTCCCACCAAAGTAGTGCCATCCTGATAGGATAGGAAAAGTAACTTGTACGCCGATGAAAAGTACAAAGATGAGCCCTTCGCATCTATCTCTCTATCCTGTATCTGGATTACTTCCTTCAAAGGTGTAGCCCCGACATTGCCTTCCACTGACAACTCTAGCCTGAATAACCTTCCATGTTCTGAAAGAACAATAAGAAACGTCCTTCCATGAGATGCCACAAGAAGCGCTGCATCCACAATCATATCATCTGGCAGCGTAAAGTAGTGTATGGGACTGATGTTATCCTGAGATAGATCATATATTTTAACAAACCTGTTGGTAACCACCATTAATTGAACCTGAGAACCTGGAACCCAGTCTACCCTTCTGACATATGCACCTTGCAGTGCCAGTTCAATGGCAAGACGATCAGTCACTTCACCACGAGGATTCAAGGTGAGAACCTGGCAATCTTCATAACCTGCTACTGCAAGATAATTCTCCACCACCGGATTGAAAGTAAGATGCACAATTTCAAAGCGGACAACATTCTTAGAGAGGGGCTTAACATTGGTCTTGTCTGCTGTCACAGGTGCAATGGTGGCTTGTCCAATCAACTGCCCAACATCAAATATTGCCACTTTATCACCTTCTCCAACTGCAAGTCGCCCTCGAATACTGACACTAAGCAAGGATTTGACAAGAGACCCGCTAGCTAAATGTGATTTTAGTTCCTTGGCATTGGAATAGTCTGCTTTTATCTTCAGGTCTAAGGACCCACTTTTGTATGCCTTCTTCAATTGCAAGAGATCAACACCAAAAGAAAGCACCTTGTCTTTGCCAAGAATGATTTTGTTATCTTTTGACAAGATGGAGTCTCTTTTACTAGTTATATAAGGGAACAATGAGGAGCAAAGCTCAAGCACCTGACCTTCCACATCAAGTTCTTCAAGCAATGGTCTGATCCCATCTTGAAGCTCTCTTGGGATAGAGAGTCGGAGAGAGTTATCTATATCTGTACTAGTATCCTCTTCAAGATCTGAATCACTTTCTGGTAGCTGCTCTCCTTCCTCCGTGAAGGGTAAAAAAGACTGGAAATTGCTAGCACTGCGGACTGGGCCACTACTAACTCCAGTGAATTTTCGTGGTTTTAAGCATTGACAGTTGCTTCCTCTAACACCCCCAGCTCCGCAATCACAAAAGAAACGACTAGAGCGAGAATAAACAACACGATGACCACGATGACAAACTTTTGCACACACAGAGCAACAGCCTTTTGAGACAGTCAGATCACATGTATAACAGAAGTACCAGTGCTGCTCCATGAAATTGCTACCACTAGAAGTAAATGTGCAAACTTTAGAAGCAAGGGCCCTATCACTGTTAGTATCCTCTTCATCATCCTTATCCAGGCTAGCCACCTCACCATCAGAAGTTCCATCATCCTCATCCTCATCTAAAGAAGTTGCATCACATTCAATAGCCATCGACCCGCCTTCTTGATTAGTAGAAAGGAGCAACGTCTCAGAGTTCTTCCTTGATCCTACTGGCCTTGAAGCTGTAGGTCCCACAGCAGGAGTATTGCCAGACAGAGACTTCCCAGATGACCTTTCTGGGGTATTCCTACCAGACCCACAATCACTTAACACACTTTCCAAAAACCCAAAAAGAAACTTCAGCCCTGGTAGCAGAGAATCATTGTTGGCCAGCTTCTCCACCAGCATTATGGTTCTTTTTAAAAGCAATTTCAGTGAAGTATCCCCCTTGGATAGTTGAACAACAAAATGGAAAAATGATTTGGCAACATGAATATCAAATTGCAAAAAGGCAGGATCAAGGGAAACCAGCACAGCTTCAAAAATATGACTCCGGAGTTCCACTGATTGCAAATCAGAAGGTGAGGATACGAGGCATAAAATAAAGTTCATGGTCGACTCCCTGAGAGAGACAGGACTTTCTTTTGCACCATTAACTCCATCTGAAGCTTCCATAACGCAGCCTAAAAGCCTTTTCTCCAACCATTTGGACAGTTGAAGCAAGTCCATGCTGAGAAATTTGTTTTGCATCTTCTGTTTAAGATCAGGGCACAGGTCTCCACTTAGGAGATCAACAAAAAAGCCAAGAACCTTTACATTAACTGTTTCAGAGTAACAATTATGCAGTGAGTCAATAAGAACCAGCAAATCACCACGTTGCAAACTGAAAAGCTTCTTCACCTGATCTGAAATGCCATCCATACCAAGATAAAATTTAAAGATATCAACCTTGGTTGGGTCTTTCCTGAGGCTATCCATCGTATCAACAGCCTTGGTGATTATGCACTCATGGATACTGCTGTCACTTGCACCTTTGGCATTGATATCCCCTAAAAACCCCTCCAGGTGCTCCAATAGAATCAAATTGGAATATTCTGGCCCTACCAAGCCTGCACTCAAGCTGTCATAAATAGTTTCACAGTTCTCATGAACACTTTCGAATATCCTGTCAAACTTGATTGTCACTACCGGATCAAGAATTTGACAAAGTACATCACTCTCCAAGCAGACATTTCCCACGATATCTTTTACTTTAAGTAGACCAACCAGAATGGAAATGATCCGTCTTATGTTAAGGATGCAAGAAAGAAGGATTCCACTAGGAGTTTGAAGATTAAGTGGGAAACCATGCAACATACAATCCCACGAGGTCCTACACAAAATTCCTGAAGCTCGTTTATCAATAATAGCATCAAATTTCACCAAGAGGTCAAGAACAGACTCCAGACGAAAAGAACAAGTTCCATTCTTTTCAAGCTCATCCTGAAGGCATACGTCAAATCCAGAATGTTTAAAAAGCAATAGTGGTGAAAACCCATTAGCATCCTTCTGGCTATTACGAAAGGTAGCAACAAAAGCTTTCTGATAAAGTTGAAGATATTTATTCAACAAAGATGAAATTATCTTAAACAATGATGGAAGTTGACCAGCAACCACTAAGGAGGCGACCATCCCTTCAGCAACAGTGATATACATGTTATCCTTAGACATGTTCGGTATCCAGTTTGAACCCACTCCTGGGACTGTATTCTTCGCACCATACCTACAGATGCCAACATCAAGCAAGCCTAGCGCCAAAGACAACCATATTGCATTTCTCAAGAAACCCCAGCCTAACTCCTCAATGTGCTCAGGTACGTGTTCAGCATCCAAGTGCTGAAGCAGATGAACTATAACTTCAGAAAAGTTGGTGTTCACGCCAACAGAAGCATGATTACCTAGAATTGAATGGCTGAAGTAGAAGAAATTTTCCATGTCAGAAATGGCAAGAGTCTGTGGATCACTCCAAAAAGGAAGCTGATTGTGCTTTGCAGTGCCCATGGTTGGAAAATCCCAACAAAGTACAAAAATGTATCTTTCAACAATAAGATCCTCCACCACTGCAGCCTTCTTATCTTTCCAGAACGACATAATGGATGACATGGTTGAACAGATGTCATCCCAACTCAAGCATAAGCTGTCAATATTCAGACTGTCTATAGACAGTGAAGCAGGAAAGGCTGATATATCAATCAATTGGTGAATCAAGTAACTGATATCAGGCTCTTCTTCCAACCAAGCACTCATTACATTCTTAAATACAATTGAGACCCAAGACGACAAATGATCATTCATGCCAAGCCGTGAACTTGAGTGTGGAGCTTCCCTCAACTTGGACCGCAGATGTACAAGCAAAGACGAAGGAAACGTCTGTGGATAGAATATCATATGACGAAGCACTACAATCAACCTTGAAACCAGTAAAGCCCAGCAAGACAAATGTGCACCATTCAGACCCAAAGTTGGAGTGCCAATTGCTCTGAGAGCAGAAAATATTAAGTTTGCATGCGATGTTTTTTCCTCTTCGGACGATAAGTGAAATGCCATAAGAAGAATCTCAATATGAAAAACAGATGGAAGGGCCTCAAGCAATTCCTTAAAGGCATAACATTTTGAAGAAATGGCTTTTGTCTTCTCAATAATAAAATCCACAAAACCCCGGAAAATTTGGTCTCTCAACCGGCTACCAGCCAAACCCACCCTACAGAAAAGGGTGTGAGCTAGTAAGGTAAGGGTCTGACTATTGTAAGCAAACATATCATTCTCAACATTCAAAATTTTTCCAACTAAGTACTCTTCCAGTGAATCAGATAAAGCATGACGTGTGACAAGGTCCTGCAACAAATCGAAGCAAAGTTCATGGACATGGCCTATTTTTCTCTCCTCTTGTGAAATGGAATAGCATTCAGGGTTCCTCTCCTCGGAACATCCCTGACCTTGGAGTAGGTAAAGAAAAATATCAATATGGCTTTTGCTAAGCTTCGTGCAGCTATCCTCAAAAAAAGATGGGTACCATTCAGGAGAGAAGATGCACAATTTAAGAAAGCTAAGCAACTCAGTAGCAGCTTCCATGGGCAGATTACTCTGGCTGGAGCTAGAATTGGCAACAACAGGTGGCTGATCATATCCATCTGTAGATCCCCGGCCACTCTCAGAGAAAAGATCTCCAAAAAGGGCTTCATCTTCATGGCAAACCACATTTTCCACTTCAGAGCTGCAAATAGTTTTTGCACAACTAGAATATGTCCTCTCCACTTTTGGCCTTAGTTTCACTCCCTCGGAATGAAGGAAAAAGATAAGATGCATCAGATTGTCCATCCACTGATTTGAGGAAGGGAATATTATCTTCACTAGTTGTTCAAATGTGTACCTCTGAAGTAAAGGAACTTTCTCAGAATGAACCGAGCATGAAGGGGAATCAAAAAAACCGATGTTACTGCCAATAAGTTCTGTGTCTAACTCCTTCCAATTGACAGCACGATTAGTCTGTCTCTTAAGGTCGTGAATGAGCATCAATATATAAACAACAATCCGTGGAAAATAAGCTAGTGGGGGCTTCAAGATAGCAGCAGAACTGTTATATCTCCATAGAGAAGAATCTAAATTGTCTAGTATTGAAGCTATTACGCAGACTTGGACATTCAAAAAAACACTGCTGTTGCAGAAAGTAACCCGGACAAGTTCAAGAAAGTCTTCCAATAGCAACAGACTGAGGCTCTCAAAACTACCCTCGACTGGAACATGGTTATTTACAAACTCAAATCCAGGTCTAAACAACCCAGGCAGTGCATCAGCAAGAGAGCCAACTGCTTGCACCAATGAGGCATCATATTCAATATACGGGATGTCTTTTGCAAGACTTCCAAGTAGCTTTATAATCCTTAAAGTGAAGGACAGTCTCTTGCAGAAGATTGTCCCAGCCAACTTCTCATCAAACACATCTGGGAGTACAATGAGTTGTTTGCAGAGCAAAATCAAACGCTGAATGCACCCAACATGAGAAACTGCCCAATGCTGGGATAGAAAAACCAATTTGTTCAAATCCTGGTGGAAAGTAGGCCCACCAAATCCAGTGGTCTGCCTATCAGACTGTATGCACTCAGAAGCTAATGACATAAAAAGGTGATCCACCGGTTTCTCTGCCCTTGAGCAATTGACACCTTTTCATAAACATAAAAGTATATCATCAGTACGAAGAAATCCATGAGGCAGCAGCATTATAAGAGGCAAGTCTTACAAGATTAAAAAAAATTACCTTGAGGACCACACTTAATATAGTTATCAAACTCACTACCACTAGAACTGCCAGTAACAGATAGTGACAAGTCTGCAAGGCTATCTAGAGAGAAAGGCTGCCGTGCCTCGGGTGCTTTATCCACTCCATCAACCAATGATATCTCCAAAAGCTGCACCATATTATTCTGCAGAACCAAACAAAAATTAGATCACAAATAAATAAGTATACCCACTATTAACCCCTCCCCAAACATGGATGCCAATAGCAGCATAACATTAAGTAAAGAAGGTTGATTGGAATGTCCTCCACCATATGTGACATCAATGGTATATAAGGGAGATTAATTCTGCCTAACTAAAAGAATAAATAACCGTAAATAGTAGACTCGTAATGGGATTTTTGGTATACTTGCAATAACTGAAGAGGGTAGTTCTTGATCACATATGACATCATGTAATCGATGCAAGGACAAAATGTCATTACCAAACAACAATGACATGACATTATAAATAAACAGAACTTGATGCTCGTTGAGCATCAGAATAAATGCACAGACTTCTCTTTCATTGTAACTCTTCTGCTGCATATTGCTAGTCTGTTTTCTTGACTTAGACAAACATCTTCTATGTCTTCATTTAAATCTTTGTTTCTTCAATAACAATTCACTGTTTTCTTACGAAAATATATAACAAACATCTGAAATCACTTGCCGATTCCAGAATGCACATTCTAACAGTAGGATGGTAGTAACAAATGACAGCCAAACTGTACTAAAGCACATATGGACCTCACCACCATAAAAAGAGCCATTCAAAAAGTAGTGACATCCCTTAAAACTAAGAAGAATTCAGTGTCCAAATAAAGGACACGTACAACTTAACAAAAACGCAGTACAGTGATATTAATATGTTCAATCCCCACTAAAGAAGTTGATGTGAAACTAAGCAAAAGTTACATTCAAATTTAACAGGTCATTCCAACATGGCTAAAGGAAAAAAAAAAAAAAAAAACCTGAATAGTCATGTCTTCGCTGCCAAATTCTGATCTTTCCAGATAACATACAGCAAATTCCAGAGACAGTTGCACAGTGGCCACAATTATTGCTTCTGCTTGCTCCACTGTGTATCCAATGCAAAAGAAAAGAAGAAAAGTTAGTACATTTGTAACCATAACACTCCATTAGCGTTTCAAAAGTGTAATAAGATAGAAGAAAAGAAGTACAAGCGATAGAAACAAAGAGAAAATTAGAGATGATTTTGTACTTCCAACTTCATGCCATCTACTTCTACATGACTACATCCATCTTTCCTTAACAGGAAAGCATAAGCCTTCCGAATCAGAAACGGTAGCAACAAAAACAAAAAAAGCACAAAAATTTAAATGAAAACAGGAGCCAAAGCAATTGCGCAAAGAAGAAAATGAAACGAAGCAAAGTACCTGATAGAGATCGAGAGGCGGAAACGACGGCATACGCGAGCGAATATACTGCTTGAATTTGCGAATCTGTCCATGATTGGAGCCCTAGCTTCCCGTCTGCGGCCGCCTCAACGCCGCGTTTTAGAATCAGAAGAAGGTTCTGGAGCCCCGGTCTGATCGAGTCGGAGTCGGAGTCGGAACGCAACCTCTGCAAGAGATCACTGGAGGTGATGGGGTTGTTGTCCAAGTAGATAGACTCACTGAGTTTCGCCAAGGCCTCAGCCATGAGAAGCGAGACGATCGGGTGCGAGAGACAGAGTGAGCAAGAGCAAATGAAATAAAAGGGAGAAGAGACTCAAGAGAGAGTCTTTGGGACGGGGAGAGGGACTGAGGTGTAAATAAAAAGGTTTAAAGGCGGTGAGAGGAATTTTAACAAAGATTTTGTGGTGATATTAATGGGTTACTTTAGGAGGAGCTTTGCTTTTTCACTAAGCAAAAGTGATTCTTTGCTTTTGTTTTGCTTCTTTTCTTTTTTTTTCTTTTTCTTTTTTTAACTAGAAAGATCTTCCAAGTGATTGTGGTGGCTCTTGGCCGGTGGAGTTCAGCATCGGCGGCGGCTACAGAGTTCGGCCGTCGGAAATGGCTTTCTAGTTCGTGATGTGTTGGTTTCTAAGAGCTTGATTCTCACATGCTTAGGGGTTGGGTGTTGAGTTTTTAGTTTGTGGGCTCATTTTTTGGTCTTCCAATGAGTGAGCCACGGTTGTTCTAGTAGTGAGTAATTTTATGTCAAAACCTATACTGTGAATTATAAATTTCATTGGCAGTGACTAGTAACGATTGTAAAATATTTCATTGGTAGCTGATATTTGTACCTCTTTTCTTGTCAAACTACTATTTGTACCCTCATTTCATTATGCAATTCAATTCTTAAATATAATATAAATTTTGTTCCAATTCTGCCCTCATCCTATTTTAATTTTTTTTTATTTATTTCAGTTTTTACTATTTGTGCGTGAATTTTTTAGAAGAAATAAAGAAAACAAAAATCAACGTTTAGTATTGGTCGCTTAGAATTATAGGGATTTTGCAAGAAGAACCCACCAGGATTTTGGTACTCTAAGGAGTTAGCTGATTGGCCAAGCTCTAATAGTTCTTCCATATCACCATTGTGGACCATATCTATGATCCTTTGCAATTCAGGATTAAGGCTTGATTCTTCAAGCTCTTCCTCCATTGTTGCTGATATTTAGACGGAAGCAAGTTTTTGGTTTGTCGCTCTTTAGCGCAAAAGAGAGACTGAAAAGGGAAAACCTAGAATTCTAAGCGACCAATACTAAACGTTGATTTTTTTTCTTTATTTCTTCTAAAAAATTAACGCACAAATTGTAGAAACTGAAATAAATAAAAAGAAATTAAAATAGGATGAGGGCAGAACTTGAACAAAATTTATATTATATTTAAGAATTGAATTGTATAATGAAAGGAGGGTACAAATAGTAGTTTGACAAGAAAAGGGGGTACAAATATCAGCTCCCAAAAAAAATTGGGAAACACTGCGGCATTTCATATGAAGAAGCTCAAAATAGCCAAATGTCAAATAGCCACGTAGACATTTGAAAAAACTAATCGGGTGGAGATGCTCTTAAATAGAGATGGCAATGGGGTGGGTTGGAGATAGGAATCACAAAGTCATTCTCATTCCCGAATCCATTCTTTAAAATTAAAATCAACAACATAATGAAAATCAAAACAACATAAATTCATATTTTATAAAAGTACAAACTGCATCTCAATCTTACAAAACAAAACAAGTTTTAATAAAAGAGGTTAAACCACAAAAAAATAAAAATTAAAAGTGTGCACAAAAATATATATTCTTAATTTTAAATATAATTAACTACTATTACAATATCATTATCGTCTCATCCCCAAATTTAAAAAATTGGGATCAAGGATCCTCATCCCCATTTTTCAAAGCTTCCCTCTATTAGGGTTCGAGATCCATTAGGGACCCGTCTCGATGGGTATTTTTGTTGTCCCTATTCTATGAGTCTTAAGACTCTTAGGTGACAACCAAATTAATGAGTTATTGTATGATCTCTAATAGAACATTACATAGCTATATTGATGATTTCACATCGAGTATTGATTTTTGAAATCAAACATATATTTTGTCTCTGTTCACCGAATTATTGTATAATTATCATCCATAAAAAAAAAAAAATTATTTATGGCGCTCAGACAATCACCGAAGATATTTTATTATTTAATTTGAATCAATTGTAAATATATGTCTTCGATTGGTATCAACTGGCATGGACAAATTACATATTTCCATCAAGCTGCTTTGGTTGTCAAGCTAGTTACTTGTATATTCGTTTACACTAGAAGTAGTACCCGCGCTTTGCCGCGGTGTTTAGTTTTGTTCATGTATTTGAAGAATCAAATATGTGGAAAAGATTTACGTTTTTACCTATTACTTTAATGTGATTGCCACTATATACATGATATCTAGCAAATGATAATCTCGAAATGTTCACAGTTTAAGTCCGGAAGCTGGAATAGCTAATGATATAATATATTACAAACTGGAAAGTTTCATACAAAATATGACATGCCTGCACATAATTTTTTTTTTAAGAAATGGCAGTGCATTGTATTACATGATTGGTTTAATTTGTCAAAAATAGAGTAGTATAAACTGGAGCTTGATTGGGAGTCTCCAAAAAAAGTACTCTTTTTAGTGCTGTACAAAAACTCTAGATGATTGATAGATTGCTGTTGCACAAACAAAAACAGAGCAGTTATATTAGTTGCAGCTTTACTAAAGATGTTAGCATCAGTTTTTTGAAAATCATTCAAATATCAAAAAATATAAAAAACAGAAAGAAAATTAAAGTAGTTTTAGATAAAAACTGGTATAGTAAGTTATGCATCAAAATCTATTTTGTAAAACAAATCTTTACAAAATAGTACCAATCTATAATATCAATCAAAGCAAAGAAAAGATAAACTTTCTCATGAAAGCACAATGTTTTACAGTCAAAATTGAAGTAAAGCACAGTGAAATTAAAAATATAATTCTATAAGTAGATGTCACTGGTTCTTTAAAACAAAATTCAATAAGAAAATCATTGGTTATCAAACAGAAACTGGAACTATAATAATTTCATATATTAACAGAGAATCCAGATTTTTATGAAGGCAAAATGATGTAGAACTCTTTTTGTTTTTCAAAACAATACATAACAAAAGAAGAAATTGAAATGAACAAAAGGTGTAAAAAGAAATAAAAATCTAAAGAGACACTAAGTTAGTTGTTATTTATTTGTACACAATGTACCTTTTCATCGATCAACACGTAATGCAGATCGTCATATGTATCACTTTGGAATTTCTTGGGCCTCCATATTCTTGATACAAAGATTCTAAGCCTGAAACTGAGCTGGGTTTTATATCACGAATGAATGTCAGATTCATTGCTTCTCATAGCTGAAAGTAAGAAAGAAATCCATTAATTTTATGAGGGTAAATCAAAATTCCTAGCTTGTAGTATCCAAATGTCATTTTTACTGTTATAGGCATTTTAAGAAGCAGTGTGTGAAGTTTTCGAATCTATCGTGTAGCAATTGGAAAAATACTTAAATAAAATGCATTCTTGTACTATATAGCTGGAGCTTCCTCCAGTTTCTCCAAATATACTTCATTCTCACTGTCATTATAATACCAAAATGTGTATATCACTATCAGTAGTTTAATAAATTAAGAGAGAAAAAACTATTACTCTAAGGCAAGATTATTCCAAAACCCCATAATTTCAATTACTTGGACATCCAATTTACAGAAGCTACCAACAACAGGGCATTGAATAACTATTTAGAAATAGACGTACAGTGACTGGGAGGTAATTTCATGTTTTCATATCTCCTTAATTTAAACAGAAGAAAGATATTTCTTGAAACAAACATCAATTTGCTTAGTATACACAGAAAGTATATTCTAAATGTACATCCATATCTTGATCCAAAAATGCCTAAATATGAATAAATAAGAGGAAATAAGTATCTTACCTTCACAATGTTTTCATGTTTCACCTTTGACAGCAAAGTTACCTCCCTCTGAAATTTTTCCTTGCGTTCAGAACTAATAAAACATAGGGAAAAAAGCTAAAATGGTACCTGAACTATACCTCCATATTATTGATGGTACCTGAACTTCATTTTTTGTCACAAATGGTACCTGAACTTTTCGATTTTGTCTAAAGTGGTACCTGAGGCCACCTTCGGTCAGTCCTCCGGCCAAAATTGATGCGTGAAGCGCGTGTGAGTGACTATTCATGTTGAAATGACCATATTGCCCTCATATAACTGTCTAAAAAAATATATTAAAAAAAATTTCTCCACCCACATTCTTTCCTTCCTCTCCCTGTGATTTTTTTTCGGATTCGATCAAAATTGTTGCTACAACCGTTTGCTTCTCTTTGATTTTGGTTCTTGGTGACTTTCCATGACGTGTTGAACTCACAATCACCAGAAATAGGTATATTAATTATCATGTGATTGATGCTCACAATCACAATTAGATGCAGCAGCTCACAATCACAGTCCTCTTCCCTGTGTTCTTCAGCCGAGTCTCCACCAAATCGGAATCACCATGGCAGCACCCAACATCACAATCACCATCCACTATGAGCTTCCCCCTGCAGCAGCTCGATCCCGACCCGAGCCCAGCTCGGTTCCTTTCAATCTAGACGACGTCGCCGTTGATTCCACACTCACCTGAGCCCGTGCTCTGCGCCGCCGAGCCTTGCCCACAACAACGCCGCCGCTGCCATCAAGCACCACCTCGAGCTCGTGCTCGTGTTCTCTCTGCGTTTCCAGAAAGGAGATGCAAGAAAAGGGAGGGGAAGAGAGAAAATAACAGGAAAAAAAAAAGAGGCAAATCCTGGCCGTTGATCAGATTGGATGGCCATGATTAACTCGTGACGAAAAATGTCATTTTTAACCCTTATTTGTGAGTCACATAACGGAAAGTTGACCGAAGGTGGCCTCAGGTACCACTTCAGACGAAATCGAAAAGTTCAGGTACCATTTGTGACAAAAAATGAAGTTCAGGTACCATCAATAATATGGAGGTATAGTTCAGGTACCATTCATGACAATAACCCTAAAACATATTATGTTTGGTTGTATGACTTTCACAACAACAGGCCTGGAATTGTACCTAGATACAAAACTGAAAAGCTTCAATACTCTACAATCCAGGACATAGAATTCCTAATTTGGAACACAGAAAACACAGATTTATGAATACACAAAATTAGACCAAACATAAGATCCATTTATTAATTATAATTAATCTTGCAATCAAATAAAATGCCGCCTCACCAAAGAGAAAAATGAATGAAGATGGCTAAAAAAATCTGATACATAACAATTATGACATGAACTTAATAGTTACTGACTCACTTGTTTCTCTTCCTTTATCTTGGCCTTGAGTTAAGAGTAGATAGCAACTCCAGCAATTGCAATGGCCATTCCAATACCAGTTTGTATTGAAATTTTGTTACCTGTGAACATCAATTCGTTAAACGAAAGAAAAACTCAAACTATTTATTGATCTAAACAAACATCAATTCCTGCATACATGATATGACTTTTATATTAAGCAAAAAAATTACGATAAAGGAAAACAATATGGATATCAAAACTAATTGCTACCAACAATTTCAAAAAAAAACAATTTATATTAAGCAATGAACTACATAGATATAACTAATAGTATAATAATCAACCTAACCATAAATTGAATCATTGAAAAAAATACGACTAATATTATGGAATTTACTAAGCAATTTATATACTTCCAAATCGACTTTCACAAACCCTGAGCTTTGGTTTTAAATGTTTAAAAGCAATCAAACAAACCAAGCAGAATATACTCCTTTTTTTTAAGAGTGAAGATAGATAGACCTTGGCCAGTGTTTGTGCTTTGGGGACTGCAAGTACTGCAAGCTTTGGTCTCAAGTGCTGCAATTTGCCAAATTTACACAACCTCAAGTAAATCAAACACTTAATATGAACAAATAGAAAATGAAATAAGCAGCACCACACTCAACTTCTACAACTCATTTCATCAAACTTGCAAAAGAGTAAAAATTGATAACAAAATTGAGAATAGGAACTACCTCAGAGCTTCACAGTGAACGACGCCAACCCAAGACCTCAAAAACAAACGAATTCACTATCCTCCAAAGCCAACCAAAACCAAATCCTCCCCTTGTCCTCTTCACCATAGTTTCAATAGCTGATTCTGATTCTGTAACAATCATATAAAAAAGATAACAACATGAAAACCCAGAATGAAAAAGGATCACCATATGAAAACCCAAAATCAAAATTCACACTGAACAAAACCTGAAAAAAAAATTTGAATAAATTGAGAAGCATATCACTGCATGCAACTTGAAGGCATACCGATTAGCAGGCACAGAAAAGCACCTGGGTTCTGCTATCAGCTTCTACTTCAAACCCGTGCAATGGATCACTGAGATCTCAGACTCCTCCTGTATAAACAAAATCCCTTCAAAAACAAAACCCCAATCAGTTCAAATCAGTTCAAAACCAATAGAAACAGAAAAGAAATTCAAAACCAAACCCACAAAAAGGACGAAAACCCAGACCAATTCCTCCTTTTATCATTCAAAATTCAAATCAACAAAACTCAACCATTACCTTAAACCACCAATGGTCGATCTCTCTCTCTATCTCTGCAGCAAAGCTTTTGTAAACTTTGGGTCTGCAATTGTCGCGTTAGATCTGTAGATCTATTCACGTGAACAGAGAATTAGGGTGTAGAAGGAAGGTGTGATCGACTATGGATTGGGGAGGTGTGATCAATTCTATCAGCGATTCTGAATTGAGCTGGGTCTGTGTGTTGTAGGAAGTCGAAGGAAGGAAGAGAAAAACCAAAGGAATATGAGGAGAAAAAAGTATTTTCGGTAAAGAGTCAGAGAAGGGACAAAATGGTAGTTTGACATCAGCTCGAGCCAAGCCGACACTGTTCGGCTTATGAACAGTGTAGGCACTTTAGTATATATAAATATTGTATACTAGCTAGCTTGCATGTACAATATTGGTTCTTCTATCACTTGCATTGATTAATTTGTTTACGTTTTCTTTCTCTATCTATAAGTAATGAAGGAGTTTCGAGCTCATGATCTCATCATTGAACACTAGCTGCATAGCCTGCATGCAAACAGAAACGTACATTAGAATCGGCGTCGTTTTAAACATAAACACATTTCGACAAAAGTAGACTTATAACCCCCCTCCCACCCCAAAAAAAAAAACCTATTATATACACTAACTCTCATGCATGCACATTAATTAATGCATATCGATCGTCACAATGGCCAGATGGCCAAATTTGTTTCTCCTTTTATGGGAGGAATCTGCTTAGGAATTAGGGATAGGGATGACAGCTCTGACGGAGCAACGGCCTGGAAAGAGATATTCAACGTGGCTGAATATTCCTCTTCCTTTCTTAAATATACACAAGCGTTTTTCTTCCCTCATGCGTTCATGACCAAACAGAAAGTAAACCACTCACAGTTTTTACCTAAATAATTAACTAAAACACATTTTAATGATTTTATGGCCGGGTACATATATATAATATATATATATAACTTGAGGAACAGAAGAAGTAAAACTAAATGGAAGCAGGATTTTATATGAAAAAGAGATGAGGATAGATTATTTTCTTAATTAGTTTTTTTACCAAAATTAATACTCATGATTCCATACCAGATTGAGCCTTCATCAGAACACCCAAAACATGTACTATATATATATATGTGTGTTTCTAGATAAGAACTCACCTCAGTAAAATAACTTTCAGTGTGAAAATGTGGCTATAAATTAAATTAAGGTAAAACATAATACTAACAGTACAGATATGCGTCGCCTGGACTCTGCAAATTAATTAGATACATTTTTTAATTTTACCTACCCTTTATATATACTTTTCTAAATAATTTTGCTTCATAAAATGTCCAGGTGAGAATTTGGTTGTCAAAATATGAGAGGGGTGTATGAGCGAATCTCTCCTTATGTAATCTAATTTGTCTTAATGGGATTAATTTCCAAAAACATTTTTCTTTAGTGCATCTTGAATTCTGCTGGATTCTGGTCTTCATCACTTTCTCCTCTCTCTTTTTCTATATAACACTCCAAACACTGCTTCATATCGCCACACCTCTCTTCAACTTTCAGGGTTTTTGCTAAAAAAAAAATAAATAGAAAAGGTTCTGTTGTGAGATACACAAAAAAATGGGTTCATCATCAAGTCCTCTAGAGCTGGCCTTAAGTCTTAAGCCCTCCTATGTCCCCAAATCCATAAACCACTTACTCACTGACCTAGATCAAATTGACAGTGTATCCCGAAAATTGTCGGTGCTAAAAGATTACCTGAACAAGCATAAAGAAGAGTTGCATAAGGTTGAGCAATTTAAGAGAGAGCTGCCTCAATGCGTGCTTCTCTTGATGGATGGTGAGCTAGCTAGCCATTTATTTCTTAGATTCGTTCCTAATTAATTAAGAAGGTTAAAAATTAATTAAAGGGTTTTGGTGAATCTAAAAAAAAAATATTCAAAGGGTTTTGGTTTATATTAGATTACATTTTTTTTTTTCATTTTGAGTAGTGATGTTTTTGTCTTCTTTGGTTGTGAAATAGCAATTCAAGAGATACAAGAGCAAATTTCGGTGATCAAGAATGGTAACGTAGAAGCCGATCAGCCGGAAGAACCAAGCTTTTCGCCTTCAGAGGATGATCGGGTTACGGTAATGATGGCTAGCTTCATTTTTCATTTCTCTTTTTTTTTCTTTCCGGCCCCTCTAATATATATTTACTTAATTGGTTTGTTGATCGAAGATGGTCCGACCAAACAAATGCAGTCGAAAAGGAAATGAAAAGGTGGAGCTGAACAATACAAAAGGGTCAAATCCAATGCTTAAATTGAACATCAACGCCGATGATTATGCAGTGCCGGTAGTAAATAACCAGTGTCCCTCCTTATCACAACCAATATTGAGAAATAACCGGCGAATTTGGACGTCGGAGCTCCATTCAAGATTTTTGAAAGCTTTGAATAACCTTGGAGGTGCTGGAGGTCCGACGTTATCTGATTATATATATGGTATTTTTTTGAATTTATTTTTGGCATACCCAGTGTTGGGCATAGGCCAGTGATGAGGACGTCTAGCTAGGGCCAGATATAGTACTAAAAATCGCAAAATTCTATAAATAAATCTCTTACGTACATAGAGAATACTTTCGCGACTAAAAATATGGAGTAATTTTAAAGTTTTAGTTTCACATTTTATTTTCTATTTTGTTATATTATGAAATCTTGATTTTGAGTTCTTATAATGATTTGGGTCGAGGATTTAGTGTAGTTCGCTTCGAGTCCTATCAAATGTCAAAGCGGATTTGATTTTGAGAGAGATCTATAGGCTATTTGGGTATATTCTTCTATGTTGTTGATTTGTTGCAGTTAATTGAAATCACTAGCTACTAGAAATATGGTCTTTAGTCACAACTCCAATGGGCACATATCAACTTCCGTGGCTTGACACTGTTGTAAAGTAGCAAATACAAGATAGGCACAAGTAGCTGCGACAAAATACACAATCCGTGAGAGTAGTGAATAGTTTTTATTTTATTTTATTTTATATTTTATAAGAAAACGAAAGACCAAACTAAAGGGAGGAGCCTCTAAGTAGGCACCCAAGCTCAAGTTATCAAAAATAGAGTAATGGATAGTCAAGCAATTGTAGATGATAAATTTTTCATATTTTTTTTCTATTATTTTTGTTTTACATTAATTATTGACTCCAATTACTAACTGTTGTATAAAGTTTTTTTTATATTTAAATGGTATTTTGGTATATTTAGTCTGTTTTGGTAGACAAAGTGAGTTATCTTTAATAATAGTATACATTATATTATTATTATTATTGTTGTTGTTGTACTTTTTGTTGGTTAAATATTATTACTAATTAAAAAAAATCTTTTTGTTTTCTTATCGAGCAGCGGCTACTCCCAAACAAGTCAGAGAAATTATGCAGGTTAAGGGGCTTACGAACGATCAAGTGAAGAGTCATCTCCAGGTAATTGGTTTTGAATGACAATAGTTATATCCCTTGTGCGCATTTTTAAGAGAAGTTCCCTAGCTATATATATGATTCTATTTAATTTCTCCCAATTCTGATCATCATTGCTTGGAATTAGGAATGATATTGAAGTCAATCGTTCTGCTGTGGTATGTATATATAAGGAGTACGTTTAAGGCTGATTTTCCTTAATGTAAAATCCTGTGCTAAAATGTAATGATCAGTACTATATATATCAATAAAATGAAAAATTTGATGGAAGCAAGAGACCGATCTACTTTGGATATCTTGCTGTATGTAAGTATTTAATTGCCATCTTATATTCTTATGAATGAATTATATATATATATGCTAGACTTTGATGTGATGCTGATGGACACCAACATATACTAATCCCGTGTGATCGATCAAATTCCAGAAGTACAGGATTTACAAGAGGGCAGGAGTCCCGGGTCCGGAGGCTGGAGCCAGCAGTATTAGTGCAGAGTCTGCAGACCATCTTCATTGTCCAGCTGCAATGGCATCACAAGAAAAATGGACACCCCAATCCCAGTTTCCATGTACTACTCGTGACTTTTTTAGCACAGCCACTTCTATTCCGCAGTACTCTAACTCTTCTCAACATCAGGGAGATGATGACCCGGGCATGCACAACTATGGCATCTAGGAAACATCAAGATCAACGTGAAAGCTGGTGTGCTTTAACTATGGCAATAAGAAATGGAACTTCGTGTCTTGTGGTGGTTTTAGGGTTAGGGTTTGTTTGTTGGTTCAATAATTGGGCTCTGGTGTGAGCTTCTGGGACTGTTTTGGTTTGTTGTTGTACTGTTTGTATTGCTCGGGCTTTGGACTCTGAAGTTGGGCCTTTCTTTTGTGTTTTTTTGTTTTTGTTTTTCCTTCTTTTAGCAATTGAATAATAATTGACCAAAAAAAGAAGTAATTGAATAATATTGTGTTCTTCGATAGTTCGATCTTGGTCACATTTTCTCTAATGAAAATCTCCCATGCCATTGACTTTTGGTTCTCATGAAAGTTGGTGAACGTTGAATAACCAACATAAATTTCCAGGTTTTGATCCTCGATCCCCTAAACCTCATCAGAATTCAATGTGAGGGAAAATGAATTGATGAAAGAGAAACTTTATATTAATTTACTCCCTAGCTACGTTGGCCAGTTATATTGCAATTTGGGTTCTTATGTTTTGATAATTTTTTTTTGATAGAACCTCGAAAAAACGAGGCTAATTCATCTTTTTGATATGTTTTTTTTTTTAGGAAAAGATAAACTTCATTAAACCATTGGAAGACATACAACGGGGGGGACATAAGACCTAACCCCAAAAATAGTTACAGATACCATGAGCTTAAAAAGCCCAAACTCTAACCAATTAATCGCCTCCTTCCACAGGCTACAAATAACGAATAATCCCAAGAATCTCGATAATACCTCATAAACAACCGCCATAAAAACAAACACCCTCGAAGGCACCATGTCCCAAACGTACCAGGCCACGTGCAAGGAATGCTTGTAAGCAAATTGACAATAAAAGTAAACCGAACATAAGCCAATTCGTCCCCGGGAATGACACCACCACCAAGACACTGTAACTTCACCCAACCCTAGCTCAAAAGAGTAGGGACTTATTGAAACTAACCAAAAAACAATAACAAAAAATAAAACCCTAATGAAACCTAGTACAGAGCCGCCACGAACCCAATCCTTTCCCCAAGACGCCACCACGAAGCTCCCGACCACCACCTCCACCGGACTGGCATGACCACCAAGCCAAATCTGCACCCACCGACAACCTAGAGACCCTTTCCAAAGGCCCGAGCCAGACCCAGAAAACCGCCACCCACCAACCAGTGCCGCATCCACAAACCGCCACTAGAAACTCGATCTACCAACCGCAGACCACCCACCCGGCTCAGCACCCCCCCAAACCAAGCCGCCATCCCGCCATCCAACAAGCCAAAGAGCAATCGGGAACAACGTCGTCGCCACCTCCCTGGGAAAAAGATCAAATCCCGCACCATCTCCGCCAAGGAGCCAAACCAATAGCCAAGAAACACCACTCTCCCGTCCGGCAGCAGCCAACCCACACCAGAGAGGCCAAAGGCCAACACCGATATAGGGCCGCCGCCGGACGAGAACCCCCGAGAAAGATGAACGAAACAAAGTTTTGTCAGGCGAGTGAAGCGCGTTCCCCTATCCGCCCTTTAGAAGACTTCTATTAGTTACCTATCTCTATTTTAGAGATAGTGATATCTTTTTGATATGTTGGCCAATTATGTTTTGATACTTTAATTTTAGAAATAACTCTTGCAAATTATCCATTTTAATTGTTTTTCCGTCAATATTGGTCATTCTGAAAAAAAAATAGAATTTGACATACACACCCATGACAACACTACAAAACACTAATAAACCAACTAAAATTAGAGTTATACACATAAGGACATGCAATCAAGGCCCACACATTACAGTGCAAGCCCAAACCCGAAATTTATAGATGTAATTACATAATTAGACATTTCTTCATTTTATTTACAGTTTTGCCATCCATGTCTCTCTCTCTCCTTCCCTCTCTCTGTTAGTGAATCTCTCCCTTCCTTTTTTCCGGCGAACCCCATCCACCATTCTTTTTTGCCGGCGAATCCCATCCAATTTCAACCTCCTAGAACACCCATAAACAACATAGTAGATCCAACACAGCTGTAGAAGGAATTTCACAAAATCGATTTTGAAGAGAGAGGAGATCTCTCTAGTTGTTCAAAGTAAATCTGAAGAAGGTAATGGTACTCCCGGTCTCCGGCGTCGATTGACGATGCTAAAGGTTGAGTTCGGCTACTTGGAGGCCTGCGAGGTCTTCTATGTTGACGGTGTGTCATGGTTTTGCTCGGAGGGTCGTGACTTGAGGAAAGAGAAACCGGATCTCTCTCTCTCCTCATTCTCCCTCTCTTCCGTGAATTCTCTCTCTCTCTCTCTCTCTCTCCCTCCTCGTCTGCACCTCTTCCTTTTCAATAATTGATGAACTCAGATTCATTAATTTTGTGGGTTTGAGATGTGAAAAAATGAGAGAGAAGTGCGTGTAGAAATTGTGATTTTCTTTGTGAAAGTGAAGCACCACCAATAGCAATTCTTGCTACTTCATCATCATAAGTCCTGCAACTACAAAAGGAAGGGACACCATGTCTCTTCCTTCAATCTACTACTACACTTGATAGTTGCTATGTACTGCATACTAATCTTAATGGTTGCTACTGGATACTAGTTTTGATAATTGCTACTGCATACTTGTTGTGATAGCTGCTCTTTGCATGAACATATATTTATGCTACTTGCTATGAATATCTGCTACTGCTACTACTATTGCACTAATATTTGCAACTGCATACTTCTCATGCTAGTCGTTATTCGCACGAATATCTGTTTTCGCTCGCACAAACATCTGTTTCGATATCGCACGCTACCGCACGAACATATGTTTCTACTACTGCAAGAATATATGTTTCGCTATCGCACGAATTACGAATATATGTTATTGTTACTGCATACTTCTCATGATAGTTGCTCTTTGCATACTAGTTTGATAGTCGCTCTTGCATACTTCTCGTGATAGTCGCTATCGCATATTTATCGTGATAGTTGCTTCGCATACTAGTCTTAATGGTTGCTACGCATACTAGTTTTGATAGCTGCTCTTCGCATACTAGTTTTGATAGCTGCTATCGCATACTTGTTGTGATAACTGCTACTGCACAAATATATGTTTCTGCTCTTTCGCATGGGTATGTGGCGGCACCTACTTTGAGTTTTTTTTTTTTGTTTTTTTTATACACACTTAAGTTTCAAAACCAAAGCTTAAAAAGGACAAAAAGTAATTCAACACTTGTCACACGTCGACTGTGAACAACTTGTCCTTATGAAGTAAAAAAATTTACTTATATGTATGAATTGAAAGATTGTGGACTTTGGAGAAAAATGAAGAGATGTCATGGGCTTTTATGTAGTTTTCTAAAAAAAAAACATGATTTGTTGAAAAGAACCGTAGACATATGCTAAGATGTGTGTTTTAATAGTTTGGGTAATTAATTTATCGTTGATTTAGAAGTGTAAATTTGAGTTTGTCCCATTCATCAAAAATTAAAGTGTCATTTGAGATATTTCTCACAAAAGATGATAATTCTACAAATTGGCCGGAGAGCTCATAATGCAGACTGTAAAAATTTGATGATAACTAGTGGATGTACAAGTAAACAAAAGTCTAATAGATAAGGGAACTACACGTACAGAGGTTTATTCCAGATCGATCAGTACAATAATTTTGTGTCCACTACATTACAAGTTCCACCTTACAAAGCACAAACCCTATTATATATATATATGCTTCTGACAATTGCACAACAACCATACAAGAATTTTTTACATATATATACCTAGAAAACCATGCCAACATGTGAAAGCTAAGACATTATTTGAAAATTGTATTACTCGTACATAATTTTACATAGTTACCAATCAAGGAGAAGAAGAAGAAGCAGGGGGGATTCCAGGAATGAGAGGTACAGGTGGGAATGGGAATGGAGGGATTGTAGGGAATGATGGTGGTGGTGGCAATGGTGGAGGAGTTAAACCTGGCAGTGGGGGCAAATTAGGCAATGGTGGCAAACTAGGCAATGGTGGCAAATTTGGAATTACGGGTGCTGGTGGAGGCTGAAATGGGTTTGGGATAAGTGGTGCTGGGCTTGGCAGAAGAGGGTTTGGAGGCAAAAGTGATGGTGGATTTAGAGGGTTTGGCGGGAAGAAAAAATCTGGGCGGGCTAGTTTTTCTTCTTCAGTTAGGTGCCTGTCTGTCTTTGAAGAGGTAGTAGTAGTTTTGGTTTTGGATTTGGACTCTGTAACTTTTCCTGGGATGGGGGGTAAAGTTGGAATTCCTTGTCCTGAAAGTCCTGGGAGACCTGGGAGTCCTGGAAGACCTGGGAGAGGAGGGAGCTGTGGGAGTGGTGGAAGATAAGGGAGTCTAGGAAGAGAAGGAAGACCAGGAAAGCTTGGTTCTTGAAATGGTGAGGGAAATGCCAGCTCCTCAGTTGGAGAGAATGAGAGTTTCTTGGAATTGATGGGAATTTTATTGTTGGTCTTTTGAATGAGGCTTGGTTTTTGGCTACATAGGTTGGGTTGCTTAAGGGGCTTGAACGTGAAAAGCCCAGCTGAGAAAATGTGAGTCCCTTGCTTTCTTGACTTGAGGTAAAGTGAAGATGAAGCTGCTGCTGAGGCCACAGCACAATAGGGTTCACTGCTCCTGATTAGCTTCACAGAACACCCTTCAATTTTCTTCACATGTTTGCTCACCGAGAATGGCAATTGGACTTTGAACACTCCTTGGTTATCTGTTTTCACTTGTGCTTGAAAACTTGGTTTTGATGAGCTCGCATCTTTGCATTCCACACCAACAGAAGCCCCTGCATAAAAATAAACCAAATTTTTTTAACCCAGCGGTCTCGATTATACCATGTTAGAATTAGAGCATCCGACCCAAACCTAATTGAGAATGGTTAATTAAAGAGACTTCTGTTCGACTATGTGCGCTAACATAAATTATTTGCATTTGAAAATGGTTACCTGAAATGAAGTGGCTGGATTTTGAGAACGCATCTTGGAAACATGTCTCACAGTAAACTTTGCCTATAACCACAGCAGGTTGAAGCTTCTTCTCATGGCTAGCCTCTGAAGAAGTAGTGAATGTGAGACTAATGAGAAATAATAGGGTTAGAAACCAAGACATTTTTAGAGCCTTCTATCCTCTCTAAGAAACTTTATTGCTTCGAGTCTCTACGAAACGAGTTGACAGGTTGGGATTTTATACAAGTTGCTGAGGCTCAAAATCAGTTATATAAATTTTCTGTAACATATGTACACTTTGTTTTCTTGTAGGAAAAATTAAATTAGCTTTTTCTGACCCCATGAATCTTCTTAATTTATTTCACTCATGGAAAAACCAGTCAACTGCAAACTACAAGCAGTGAATGTAGGTTCCTTTCCTGCCACCAAACAAACCATACCAAAAGGGGAAGGTAATTATTTTTTTGTGATATTGGTGAGGTGATGTGAGGACGTTGGATAAATTTAAAAAAGAGGCACCACCTAGTTTTGCTTTGCTGTTTTTTTTTGTTTTTTGTTTTACATTTATTGGAGTTTGTTTCTATGTTGGTACGTGTAAGAAATGTGCAAAGAGAATAGTTGGGTCCCTGTTAGTTCACGAGACTGGTAGAGCAACCACAAAAATCATGAGACCAGAGTACGTGAAGCTGTACTATATATTAACAAGAAGTTCCATTGTTATGTTGCTGTATATATTTAACTATTTCTATATGGTGTGCTGTTGAAACTGAAACCAATTAAACAAAGCTTACAAGTTTGCATTGTGTTAGATATATATTATGCCATTTGAGCAGAGCATGGGATCTAGCTTGTACGTTATGACCTAATGTGAAAGTAATTAATTAGTAGACCTTTTGGTACCTGGTGAGTTAAAACTATGGCAATTAATTAGCAATGTCACTTTCCAAATCTCATGAGGTATTCTAGCAATCAATGTAGAACAATGATTTTCGTTGGCAGTAAACTTTTGAAATTTGGGAATTTTCTCTAGTAGAAAATGGATAATGTATAGGGCATTTTGTATCCATCTATGAAGTGACATGCTGACATCTAAACAACGAACAATGTATATCAAACAAACACTATTTTTCATGTACGACTTTATCAGTTTATCCTATAAGTATGTGAGAACATCACAAGTGTAGGTTGAGAAAAAAATATAGCCTCGCCTTGCATCTTGCAAACCAACAAAAGAAATGAGAAAAAAGTTGGAGGATAGATTCGAGCATAAATAGAATCTGTTGTAATTAACGAAAATCCAACACTATATTAGCAAAATAATAATAATAATATATCATCTAACGCACAAGTATGTACGTGATGTATTCGAACACTTTCCAGCCAGCAGCCAACTTAGGAATGTAATTTGTAGGCTTCTAAGACACTACCATGTGTTGGTGTTCTATCAAAGATTCCCTTAATTATTTGCATCTTTTATTTTATTAGTTCTTTCAATTTCTTACTTTTTGAGGATAAGCATGGTTATTTCAACAACGTAATTCATGCATGGACCGTTAATAATTGCGCAGCATTTAAGAAAAGGACACCACAATGGCACAAACTCTAGAATAATGTTAGATCCCATCGGAATTTGACAGATTCTCGATCTTTACTTGCTTCATTTTTACCATTAATTCCACTGTGTTTCTGTTTCTGTGTTTGTCTTTATCGCGTACAATTTTTCATTCAGCCGCTAACATATATCCAATCTTCACAAACCCTCACCGTTTCATTCTTTGACAGTATAAGGCGGTTCTTGACGGTTCAAGATTATCTTTGACACTGTTATCTTGTGAAGAATGATTTTATCTTTTAGAGTGTGAAAGAGATAATGCATGTTACAGTTCATAAAGGGATGGTTTTGTCTATTTGTTCTAACACTACAGAAAACATCTCTTTCTTCTATCACGGGTCTCGATTTCACGGACGACTTTAAGCCTGCTGTGCTAGTGTGTTTGTTAACTATCTTCATTTCTACCTGTTGAATTTTGGGACTTATCAAACTAGCTTGCAAAACAATTAATTTCCAAATGAATGGTTGCCAAAATTGAATCATAGGCTAGGATAAGATTGTTTTTGCTGTGCATTTTTGTTATAATTAACTTACTGGTATATGCCACTATGACAATTTATAAGGCAGCGTGGCCATCTTACCGCAAATTTACGTACTGATCGAATCTGATTCAGTTACTTCGCTTCCATTTGTGTATTTATATCTGTTTATTCTGGATGAACCGTTTGTTCAGGGTTCATGGTGTCAGTTCCTAAAACGTACAGTACATCAGATATCAATATAGACTGAAGTACTGAACTGCAAAATTGTATATTGGACTGGAGTTCAGATTCAAAGAAAATAATGCAAATCCGTGTATGCTCTGAGGCTGTTATTAAATATTATCTACCGACACAAAATTTGAAGTACCACTATATATCAACAATGCTTGTCATCAAACCAAAGCTATAAAGTTATGATATATATATACAAACTTAAAACCAACGCGGGAGATATATCCTAGCTAACACATCTAGCTTGCGTCATTGAGTGCTCAAACAACATTCATATGTGCTTCTGATCATAAAATGCAAGGAGCTGCTTCACATGATTATGCAAGGAGCAGTAACATTGAACCCATCAACTAGGACTATATATATATATATATATGCTGCATGCCTATGGTTCAATGTGTAGAGTAACCACCATTATGCATGTCCTATTGATATTTGGCAGAATAGTTACTTAAAAAATAACTTCACTAACATTCAGATAGTATATCATGGGCACGAACTAGACGCTTGAGCGAAGAGCTACGTACGAAGGCCCAAAGTTTCGCCATCAGCCTCCCTACTTCGCGTGCCTGTTAAATATGTAAGAACTTTTATCGTCCGTAGCTTCTTACTCCGTCGTGTTTTTTAAGCACATTATATATATACAGTCTCGAAGCTCTTGATGGGACGAAAAGTCCTTAAGTGTGTGATTATTTTTTGTTCTTCTGTTTCTATTTTTTCAAGTTCCTCTCAGTTAAGAGAAGCTAGAGGACTAGTTTTCGGAGAAATTGGTAGATTTAACAAAAAAACTCTTGCTCAACATCTATTTCTTCCTGACAGTTCTCTCTTGTTCAACAACTAAATTTGAACAGAAACTCGTTCTCCTGCAGGATATGTGTGTACGTTATTATCTTCATTCTACCAGTTGTTTGTAATGTTTAGTCCATCAAATAATGCATTCATGGGATATCGGACCCGTTATTAATCTAATATTAATTTAATAACTAGACATGAATCATATCAAATAAAATGTGCATATGGTGGTTGTAAGTAACTGATGAATTAAGGAAAATGTATCAGTTCTCAATTTATATCTATCTTTAAAACCGCAGCGGAAACTAGTCCTATAAATAGTCAATGCCTCAAGATAAATATATATATATATATACCAATTAAACACCTACTAGCTAGAGCCACAAGATGAATATGAGGCTGGTAAACATGAAGTCAATCTTGGTTTGTCTACTCGTCCTTAGCATGATGGTGCTGAACCATGGCGTCACAGCTAGAGAGACTAAAGATCATTTTGGCTTTGAAATTTTGCCTTCTGAACCCAATTGCGATAGACGTAATCGCAACTACGAGTACTGTCGTTGCAATAAGCATCAATATAGTTGCGAAAGACGTAATCGCAACTATAATTACGATTGTTGCCATAAGGTGTCACAATATAGTATTGAGCCAACTGCTGCATGACTCTAACAAATAAAAATTTAGTTGATCAAGATTGTGGGAATAAAAGGGTTTTTCATTTTGAGAAAATAACAAGGCTTTTTATGTACCAATTAATTATTATTAATATACTTCGTGTTACTATTATTTTGTTTTGGCAGCTCCTAATTATAATAACATGCGACCATTTCGGAAGACCTATTTTGTCTTGATAAGTTATATGTAGTTATGTACGTCATGTGTCATTGATGCAATACTAGAAGACATTCTTCTGCAAGCAACTATGAACATACATTTTAATCATCGGTTTCTAAAGAGATAATCCCTACCCAAAAAAATATCTAAAAAGATAATTTGCTCAATTAAATCAAACTAGAATTATTATTATTTTAATCCCCACCCCTACCTATTTCTTGATGCTAATGAGATTCAACATCAGTGGCGGAACCAGGATTAGAAAATAGGTAGGGCTAAGTTTATATGTATTGCCCGAAGGGCAAATTTTTTTTTAGACTTGCAGTATTCCAATAATCCAATTTCCAAATTTTTAGACTTGAAATTAAATCCTTAATTCCTTATCTTCCAAAGTGAAGTCCCAATGTCCCATTACCAAATACCAACGAAACAAATACTCCAATTCTGCAAACAAGGCATCATTTATGAAATTAGACATTTAGACCACACCATTAAATTAGTATGTAAAAATTAAAGTATTAAACCACACAATTACACAAAGAATAACAAATTAACAATTAACAATTAAAAAACCAGAAATGTAAGCATACATGTTCGGCCAGTTCGGCAATTTGGCTGTTCTTAATTTAATCAATTTATCAATCTTGATTTCTTGAATTCTTGATGCAACTTAGCAACTATGCAAGCAAGAAGCAACAATTTGATTATTTGAAGAACAAGGACTGGCGCCTAGCGCCTGGGCTGAAAAGGAAGAGTGGAGTGGCCGACTGGGTGAATTTTTTAGGAAGACAAATACTCAAATAGACAATTAGAAAAGGATGCGGTCAAATACTCAAATAGACAATTAGAAAATGACGCGGTCAGTGGTACTCTAAAGTCTAACCTAAGATTTTTTTTTTCTTTTCTGGAGGTGGGCTATTACTCTAATATCCTTATACTTAATGACTTTTTACCAGAAATCCTGTCTAGGCTGCAGCCTAGACAGCCTACTAAGTGGTTCCGCCCCTGTTCAACATCATGACCTGCACGTCAAATAACCAACAGACCACAGTTCATTGGTAATCATACTACTCTCGATGGGTACTGTGGGAGTGGAGGTATATACGTGAAGGAAGTGGATGATGGTTAAGCAATTATGAAGTTTATTTTCCTGCTATTTTTTATTTGACGTTTTTATCTTTTTTTATTAATTGGTTTTCAAAGAAATTTCAAATAATTAAAAAAAATATATGGTCATCAGATTTGTGCGTGGTTTTTTTCGATTACAGCTTTATACTTGGTTTCGGATGCTCGGCTTTATATTCAACCAAACCTGGCTAATCAGGGTATGCCACTATTATACGTACAATAAGTCAATAACTATACGTGCAACTCTAATATTGTACGGTTGCCCTAGCCTCCTAAAAATCAAGAATTCTTTGAACCAAACCATCACCAGAGCTAGGATGATTAATTTCCATGGTAAAGACATTCTTTACGTTGAACCACAAGTACCAACATATAATTGAAAATCAATTCAAGTCTCAAATCTTTAATTAGGAGCATTGAAATAAGAGTATCCACTTGTCTACTCTTCCGTATATTATGGATTTCCCCATTTGAATTAAAAAAAAAAAACCACACAGCATGAAGAGCACTTTCACATGTACGTAAAGACATTATCATCTGTGTGCAGTACTGAACGTACTTAAAAAAAAAAAATCACAGATCATACAATGCATAGACATCACATTTGAATTTAACATAAAACCAGAGCTTCATATACATCCTGAGTATTGATAGGACATCAGAACAAAGAGCAAGATGCCAATGTATATATGTACGTTGCTAGCTACTTGCTAAACTTTAGAGATTGACGGATTACATATATAATCTAGATTCCTGTTAAAACAAGGCCTTGTGCAGTTTTACCTCTTGTATTCATGTTGAGCTCTATGGGCATGCATGGTTCAACAACAGATCGATGACCACTTTCAACTAGATCCTGTCGTGTATGGACCAAATTGATTGCCTCAGAACCACGAAGTTTCAAACAGAACTCCAGGGACTCTAGGTTCGGGTGATAACAAAATTGATTGCCTCCTATATATGACCCCATTTTTATATGATATATAAGAACTTTCAGGTGGAAAAAGAAAGAGCTAATTATAATAATTTCATGGAATAACCAAACAAGGCCTATACGTACAATGACAAACATTGTGTGGAGTGTCTCTAAGTTTAAGAGGCACTAAGGAAGCTCAGATACTTTTAGTAGAGAAGTATATATGATTTCAAGTTCAGATCTCGATCCCGGAATAAAATTCTTCAATCTTTTTCCGCTTCTTTTTCGAATTCAATGAATCTTCGGCTTCTTTCTTTCTTTCTGCACATAATTAATTTATTCAAGCATATATTGTATATATTTCAGACATTAGCATATTCAAGCTAGCCCTCAAGCCAGCAACTTCTCTTTCCAATTGGCCCAAACCTCCAACTACTCAAAGAAACGGGAAGAACGTAAAAACACATGTACCAGCAGAGATACTATTGGGCCAAACCATGCAGTTCCCATGGTGGAGGCAATAAAAAGCTAGGTAGCTATAGAGTATATATAGAATTGAGTTTTACAACATATATTCAAAACATTATTGTTGTTTTGGCATGGTCTGATCTTGAAGAGACAGACATGAAAAAGGAAGATATAATTACTGAATTACACAACCTACCACAAGCATACACACTCTTCTTCGTCATGATAGCCAAAACTAGGGAAAAAAATAAAGTCATGCATAAACTAATAGAGAGGAGGAAGGTTAGCAGGTGATGGAATCATGTGATCGATCAGGCTGCTGCGTTAATAGGTTTTAGGTTTAGTTAACAATTTTTTATTATAGATTTAATTATTAACTTGTTAATATTTTTCTTAATTAACAACAAATAATTAATTATCTGTTGGAAATAAAATTGATAACGTGGTTGGTGCTACATTATTTGTATTCAAATTTGAAAAAAAAACAGAAGTTGGAATCTCAAGCAATTTTCTTTTAACACAAAAAGCTTTATTCCAAAAGTACAATAATTTGGTGTCTACTATATTACATGCTCCTTGGGTCCTCACAAAGCACAAACTTACACACCCTATTACATATATCTGCTTCTGACAACTACACAACAATCATACAAGAGTGCCAACATGTGACAATTAAGACATTATTTGAGAAATTATTTAATTAATTATACATGATTATTATAAGGTTACTTAATTTACTGTTTTAATTAATCAAGAAGGAGAAGAAGCAGGGGGATTCTAGGAATTAAAGGTACAGGTGGGAATGAGAATGGAGGGATTGTTGGGAATGATGGTGGAGTTGAACTTGGTAGTGGGGGAAAATTAGGCAATGGTGGAAAATTTGGAATCAAGGGTGCTAGCGGAGCCAGAAATGGGTTTGGAGGCAAAGTTGATGGTGTATTTAGGAAGAAGAAAAAATTTGGGTGGGGCTATTTTTTCTTCTTCAGATAGATGCCTCTCTATCTTTGCAGTAGTAGTTTTGGATTTGGACTCGGTAATTTTTTCTGGATTGGCTCCGATTCCTGGAAGTCCAGGGAGTCCTTCAATTAGGTGTCTCTCTATCTTTGAAGCAGTAGTTTTGGTTTTGGCTTTGGAGTCTGTAATTTTCTCCGAGTGAGCTCCAATTCCAGGAAGTCCTGGAAGACCAGGGAGTCCTGGAAGACCAGGGAGTCCTGGAAGACCCGGAAGTCCTGGAAGACCAGGGAGTCCTGGAAGACCCGGAAGTCCTGGAAGACCTGGGAGTCCTAGCAATTTTTTTTTCTTGAACTGTTGAGGAAAATGGAAGCTCATCAGTTAGGTGCCTTTCTATCTTTGTAGTAGCAGGTTTGGATTCAGACTCTATATTTTTTTCTGGGTGAGCTCCGATTCCTGGAAGTCCTGGAAGACCAGGGAGTCCTGGAAGTCCGGGTAGACCTGGGAGTCCTGGAAGACCTGGGAGTCCTAACAATTTTTGTTCTTGAACTTGTGAGGAAAATGGCAGCTCATCAGTTAGGTGCCTTTCTATCTTTGCAGTAGTAGTTTTGGATTCGGTCTCTGGAATTTTCTCTGGGTGAGCTCCGATTCCTGGAAGCCCTGGAAGTCCTGGAAGACCAGGGAGTCCCGGAAGACCTGGGAGTCCTGGAAGACCCGGGAGTCCGGGGAGACCTATTGGGAGTCCTAACAACTTTTGTTCTTGAACTGGTGAGGAAAAGGACAGCTCATCAGTTGGAGAGAATGAGAATTTTGTGGAATCATTGGGAATTTCCTTGTTGGTGCTTGGTTTTTGGTTACATAGGCTGGGTTGCTTTAGGGGCTTGAAGGTGAAAAACCCAGCTGAGAAAATGCGTGTTCCTTGGTTCCTTGACTTCAGGGGAAGTGAAGATGAAGCTGCCGTTGAGGCCACAGCACAATTGGGTTCACTGCTGCTGATTAGTTTCACAGAACACCCTTCAATTTTCTTCACATGTTCGCTAACTGAGAAAGGCAAGTGGACTTTGAACGCTCCTTGGTTATCTGTTTTCACTTGTGCTTGAAAACTTGGTTTTGATGAACTCTCATCTTTGCACTCCACACCGACAGAGGCCCCTGCATAAAAATAACCCACAATAATTTGAGTGAGTAAGTGTTAAGAAGCTCATGTTCAAGTATATATGCTAACACGTACATAAACAGTTTGAGTGAGTAAATGTTGTAATATGGAAAGGTTACCTGAAATGAAGTGGCTAGATTTTGAGAACCCTTCTTGGAAGCATGTGTCGCAGTAAACTTTGCCTATAACAACAGAAGATTGAAGCTTCTCCTCATGGCTAGCCTCTGAAGGAGTGGTAAGTGTGAGACTAATGAGAAGGAATATGGTTAGAAACGAATACATTTCAGACTACTCTCTTCCTCTTTTGCTTCTAAGTCTCTAAGAATGAGTTGATAGAGGTTGCCTTTTATACAAGTTGCTGAGGCTCAGGTCTAATATATATAAAGTCTCTGTAAATATTATACACCTTGCGTTTTCGTATGGGTGATTGGAGGTATGAACCATTAAACTTTTATTGAGTTTGTTTCTTAGTTGGTGTCAGAATGCCAAAGGGAATAATCGGGTCCCTGTTGGTTCACGAGACAAATATTAGAGCAACCACAAATATCTCGAGTCTGAAGTGATGGAACGGAACTATTTACAAGTTGAAGATGTTGCTGTATACAATTGACTAGTTATATATGGATGTAGTGCAAACCAAAACCAATTAAACAAATTAAGTTTGATGGCTATCTGCAATAAACAAGGTTTACAATTAAGTTTCCATTGTGTTAAGAGCATGCCATTTCAGCAGAGCGACTGAGCGAGGGATCTTGTTATGACCTAGATCTGTAGTTAATTAGTAGGGCTTCTTGGTACCTGGTAAGACTATAGCAAATATTAGCAATATCGCTTTCAAATCTCTTGGAGGCATATTCTAGCAATCTTTGTAGATTTTGGGATTTTTTTAAACTTTTTTGTAGAAAGTGGACAAACGTATCTATCTATATATCTAGATTTTCTACACTACATATGACTATGTACTTTTAAAATACGTAGTGTGTTTGTTAACTATCTTCATTTCTACCTGATGAATTTTGGGACTTATCAAACTAGCTTGGAAAACGATTAATTGCCAAATGAATGGTTGCCAAAATTGAATCATATAGGCTAGGATACGACTGTTTTTGCTGTGCATTTTTGTTATTAACTTACTGGTATATGCCACTATGACAATTTATAAGGCAGCGTAGCCATCTTACCGCAAATTTACGTACTGATCGAATCTGATTCAGTTACTTCGCTTCCATTTGTGTATTTATATCTGTTTATTCTGGATGAACCGTTTGTCAAGGGTTCATGGTGTCAGTTCCTAAAACGTACAGTACATCAGATATCAATAATAGACTGAAGTACTGAACTGCAAAATTGTATATTGGACTGGAGATTGTCTGGAGTTGTACAGATTCAAAGAAAATAATGCAAATCCGTATATGCTCTGAGGCTGTTATTAAATATTATTTACCGACACAAAATTTGAAGTACCACTATCAACAATGCTTGTCATCAAACCAAAGCTATAAAGTTATGATATATACAAACTTAAAACCAACGCGGGAGATATATCCTAACACATCTAGCTTGCTTCATTGAGTGCTCAAACAACATTCATATGTGCTCCTGATCATAACTTGCAAGGAGCTCTGCTTCACATGATTATATATGCAAGGAGCAGTAACATTGAGCCCGTCAACTAGGACCATATGCTGCCTATGGTTCAATGTGTTGAGTAACCATCATTATGTCCTATTGATATTTGGCAGAATAGTTATTAAAAATAACTCCACTAACATTCAGATAATATATGATGGGCCTGAACTAGACGTTTGAGCGAAGAGCTATGAAGACCCAAAGTTTCTCCTTCAGCCTTCTTACTTTGAGTGCATGTCAAATATGTAAACACCTCTATCGTATGTAGCTTCTTACTCCGTCGTGCTTTTTAAGCACATCATATACCGTTTCGAAGATCTCGATGGGACGAAAAATCCTTAAGTGTGTGATTATTTTTTGTTCTTTTGTTTCTATTTTCAAGTTCCTCTCAGTTAAGAGAAGCTAGAGGACTAGTACGTTTTCGGAGAAATTGGTAGATTTAATAAAAAAAACTCTTGCTCAGCAGCTATTTCTCCCTAACAGTTCTCTCTTGTTCAACAACTAAATTTAAACAGAAACTCGTTCTCCTGCAGGATATGTGTGTACGTTTTTATCTTCATTCTACCAGTTGTTTGTAAGGGCATCTCCAACAACCCTCTTCAAAACTCATACCCAAATCTAAATTTTGACTCACCCAAACTCATTACTATTCACCAAGGTTTTTCATCTCCAATAAGGATGAGTCAAAACTCATACCTATTTTATATTTTAATCATTTTATATACCGATTTTAGTCAAAAAGTAGTTATGGCCCGCGTGGATCCCACCCAAATAGTAATGGGTTTCATTTCCAAATTTCCTCCCATTTTGGGTCAAGGTGCTAGTATGAACTCATTTTGGGTTTTGAGTTTTGTTTGTTGGAGATGAGATTTTTGAGTTTTGGGTATGAGTTTTGGAAAGCCGCGTTGGAGATGCCCTAACGTTTAGTCCATCAAATAATGCATTCATGAGATATCGGACCCGTTATTAATCTAATATTAATTTAATAACCAGCCATGAATCATATCAAATAAAACGTGCATATGGCTGTAAGTAACATATGGCTCAATTTATATCTATCCTTAAAACCGCAGCGGAAACTAGTCCTATAAATAGCCAATGCCTCAAGATAAATATATATATACCAATTAAACACCTAGCTACTAGAGCCACAAGATGAATATGAGGCTGGTAAACATGAAGTCAATGATGGTTTGTCTACTCGTCCTTAGCATGATGGTGCTGCTGAACCATGGCGTCACAGCTAGACAGACTAAAGATCATAGTGGCTTTGGAACTTTGCCTTCTGAACCCAATTGCGATAGACGTAATCGCAACTACGAGTACTGTCGTTGCAATAAGTATCAATATAGTTGCGAAAGACGTAATCGCAACTATAACTATGATTGTTGCCATAAGGTGTCACAATATAGTATTGAGCCAACTGCTGCTGCATGACCCTAACAAATAAAAATTTAGTCGATCAAGATTGTGGGACTAAAAGAATTTTTCATTTTGAGAAAATAACAAGGCTTTTTATGTAGGGTAAAACCCTAATATGGTACCCAAACTATCACGGAATGCAATTTTTGGTACCCACAAATGCATAAAGACTCTAATGGTACCCAACCTATCATTCTGTTTGCCAAAATGGTACCCCGGTTAACTTTTCCGTTAAAATTAAGGGTAAATTGGTCAAATTGCACACGTGTCATTCAAAGGGGAAACAACTCAAGGGCAAAAAAATCTTTGCCCATCATCTTCTCCTCTCTCTCCCAGCCACTTCTCTCTCCCCGCACGGAATCAACATCAAAGGAGCCGTCCATGGAGTTGCTGTGCCTGTGGTGGCCGCCGCCGGCCCTCTTACCCTCAACCACTTCCTTTCCGGCCTCACCGGCACCGCTGAAGCCGAGCCCATCGAAGAAGTCGGAGTCGACAGAGAGGCTGCGGAAATGGGCGGCGGTGGCAGTAGGGATTGGTGCCGGAGGAGTCGTCGGAGTCGATTGGCATAGGGACGACGTTGTTGGTGTTGGTGTTGGTGTTGGCGGTGTTGCCACGTGGCGGGACGGAAGAGGGGGAGGGGAAGGAGGAGAGGTCGAGGTCGGAGGAGGTCGTGCGGGGAGGGGGGAGAGAGCGAAGCAAAGTTTTTTTTTTTTACTATATTGACCAATTTACCCTCAATTTTAACGGAAAAGTTAACCGGGGTACCATTTTGGCAAACGAAGTGATAGGTTGGGTACCATTAGAGTCCTTATGCATTTGTGGGTACCAAAAATTGCATTCTGTGATAGTTTGGGTACCATATTGGGGTTTTGCCCTTTTATGTACCAATTAATTATTATTAATATATTTCGTGTTACTATTATTTGTTAATCTTAATAATTTATTTTGTTTCGGCAGCTCCTAATTATATTAACATGCGATATTTCAGAAGATCTATTTTGTCTTGATAAGTTATATGTAGTTATGTACGCCATGTGTCATTGATGCAATACTAGAGGACATTCTTTTGCAAGTAGCTATGAACATACGTTTTAATCATCGGTTTCCTAAAGAGATAATCCCTACCCAAAAAAAATATCTAAAGAGATAATTTGCTCAATTAAATCAAACTAGAATTATTATTATTTTAATCCCCACCCCTACCTATTTCGTGATACTGAGATTCAACCCCATGACCTACGTACACGTTAGTTATTTCAAATAACCAACAGATCACAGTTCACTGGTAATCAAATTACTCCCGATGGGTACTGTGGGAGTGGAGGTATATATATACATGAAGGAAGTGGGTGGTTAAGCAATTATGAAGTTTATTTTTTTCTGCTCTTTTTTATTTGATGTTTTTGTCCTTTTTGATTAATTGGGTTTTAAAGTAATTTCGAATAATTAAAAAAAATATATGGTCATCAGATTTGTGCGTGTTTTTTTTCAATTACAGCTTTATACTTAGTTTCGAAATAGGGTATGCCACTATTATACGTACAACAACTATACGTGCAACTCTAATATTGTACGGTTGCCCTAGCCTCCTAAAAATCAAGAATTCTTTGAACCAAACCATCACCAGAGCTAGGATGATTTTCATGGTAAAGACATTAATTCGTTACGTTGAACCACAAGTACCAACATAAATCAATTCAAGTCTCAATCACCTTCTAGATATGGACAAGCTTCAGGAACCAAATCTTTAATTAGGAGCATTGAAATAAGAGTATCCACTTGTCTACTGTTAGCTAGCTAGGACAACCCCACACTAGTCTACTCTTCCGTATGAATGGATTCCCCATTTGAATAAAAAAAAACCCACACAGCATGCATGCAGAGCACTTTCACATGTACGTAAAGACATTATCATCTGTGTGAAGTACTGTACGTAATTCAAAAAAAATCACAGATCATACAATGCATAAACATCACATTTGAATTTAACATAAAACCAGAGCTTGATATACATCCTGAGTATTGATAGGACATCAGAACAAAGAGCAAGATGCCAATGTATATATGTACGTTGCTAGCTACTTGCTAAACTTTAGAGATTGACGGATTACATATATAATCTAGATTCCTGTTAAAACAAGGCCTTGTGCAGTTTTACCTCTCGTATTCATGTTGAGCTCTATAGGCATGCATCGTTCAACAACAGATAGATGACCACTTTCAACTAGATCCTGTCGTGTATGTACCAAATTGATTGCCTCAGAACCACGAAGTTTCAAACAGAACTCCAGGGACTCTAGGTTCGGGTGATAACAAAATTGATTGCCTCCTATATATGACCCCATTTTGATATGATATATAAGAACTTTCAGGTGGAAAAAGAAAGAGCTAATTATAATAATTTCATGGAATAACCAAACAAGGCCTATACGTACAATGACAAACATTGTGTGGAGTGTCTCGAAGTTTAAGAGGCACTAAGGAAGCTCAGATACTTTTAGTAGAGAAGTATATATGATTTCAAGTTCAGATCTCCCGGAATCAAATTCTTCAATCTTTTTCCGCTTCTTTTTATAATTCAATGAATCTTCAGCTTCTTTTCTTTCTTTCTGCACATAATTAATTTATTCAAGCATTGTATATATTTCAGACATTAGCATATTTAAGCTAGCTCTCAAGCCAGCAACTTCTCTTTCCAATTGGCCCAAACCTCCAACTACTCAATGAAACGGGAAGAACGTAAAAACACATGTACCAGAGATACTGTTGGGCCAAACCATAGAGTTCCCATGGTGGAAGAAATAAAAAGCTAGCTAGCTAGAGTATATATAGAATTGAGTTTTACAACATTCAAAACATTATTGTTGTTTAATTTGGTCTGATCTTGAAGAGACAGACATGAAAAAGGAAGATATAATTACTGAATTACACAACCTACCACAAGTCACACTCTTCTTCGTCATGATAGCCAAAACTAGGGAAAAAATAAAGTCACGCATAAACTAATAGAGAGGAGGATCGGAAGGTTAGCAGGTGATGGAATCATGTGATCGATCAGGCTGCTGCGTTAATAGGTTTTAGGTTTAGTAAACAATTTTTTTTATTATAGGTTTAAATATTAACTTGTTAATTTTTTTTCTTAATTAACAACAAATAATTAATTATATGTTGGAAATAAAATTGATGACGTGGTTGGTGCTACATTATTTGTATTCCAATTTGGAAAAAAAAAAAGTTGGAAGCTCAACAATTTTCTTTTAACACAAAAAGCTTTTATTCCAGAAGTACAATAATTTGGTGTCTACTATATTACATGCTCCTGGGTCCTTACAAAGCACAAACTTACACACCCTATTACATATCTGCTTCAGACAACTACACAAGAACCATACAAGAGTGCCAACATGTGACAGTTATGACATTATTTGAGAAATTATTTAATTAATTATACATGATTATTATAAGGTTTACGGTTTTAATTAATCAAGGAGGAGAAGAAGCAGGGGGATTCTAGGAATTAAAGGTACAGGTGGGAATGAGAATGGAGGGATTGTTGGGAATGATGGTGGAGTTGAACTGGGTAGTGGGGGAAATTAGACAATGGTTGAAATTTTGGAATCAAGGGTGCTAGCGGAGCCAGAAATGGGTTTGGAGGCAAAGTTGATGGTGTATTTAGGGAGAAGAAAAAATTTGGGTGGGGCTATTTTTTCTTCTTCAGTTAGGTGCCTCTCTATCTTTGCAGTAGTAGTTTTGGATTTGGACTCGGTAATTTTTTCTGGATTGGCTCCGATTCCTGGAAGTCCAGGGAGTCCTGGAAGACCTGGGAGTCCTTCAATTAGGTGTCTCTCTATCTTTGAAGCAGTAGTTTTGGTTTTGGCTTTGGAGTCTGTAATTTTCTCTGAGTGAGCTCCAATTCCAGGAAGTCCTGGAAGACCAGGGAGTCCTGGAAGACCCGGAAGTCCTGGAAGACCCGGGAGTCCTAACAATTTTTTTTCTTGAACCGGCGAGGAAAATGGAAGCTCATCAGTTAGGTGCCTTTCTGTCTTTATAGTAGTAGATTTGGATTCAGACTCTGTATTTTTCTCTGGGTGAGCTCCGATTCCTGGAAGTCCGGGTAGACCTGGGAGTCCTGGTAGACCTGGGAGTCCTGGAAGACCTGGGAGTCCCAACAATTTTTGTTCTTGAACTTGTGAGGAAAATGGCAGCTCATCAGCTAGGTGCCTTTCTATCTTTGCAGTAGTAGTTTTGGATTCGGTCTCTGGAATTTTCTCTGGGTGAGCTCCGATTCCTGGAAGCCCTGGAAGTCCTGGAAGACCAGGGAGTCCGGGAAGACCTGGGAGTCCGGGGAGACCTATTGGGAGTCCTAACAACTTTTGTTCTTGAACTGGTGAGGAAAAGGACAGCTCATCAGTTGGAGAGAATGAGAATTTTGTGGAATCATTGGGAATTTCCTTGTTGGTGCTTGGTTTTTGGTTACATAGGCTGGGTTGCTTTAGGGGCTTGAAGGTGAAAAACCCAGCTGAGAAAATGCGTGTTCCTTGGTTCCTTGACTTCAGGGGAAGTGAAGATGAAGCTGCCGTTGAGGCCACAGCACAATTGGGTTCACTGCTGCTGATTAGTTTCACAGAACACCCTTCAATTTTCTTCACATGTTCGCTAACTGAGAAAGGCAAGTGGACTTTGAACGCTCCTTGGTTATCTGTTTTCACTTGTGCTTGAAAACTTGGTTTTGATGAACTCTCATCTTTGCACTCCACACCGACAGTGGCCCCTGCATAAAAATAACCCACAATAATTTGAGTGAGTAAGTGTTAAGAAGCTCATGTTCAAGTATATATGCTAACACATAAACAGTTTGAGTGAGTAGATGTTGTAATATGGAAAGGTTACCTGAAATGAAGTGGCTAGATTTTGAGAACCCTTCTTGGAAGCATGTGTCGCAGTAAACTTTGCCTATAACAACAGAAGATTGAAGCTTCTCCTCATGGCTAGCCTCTGAAGGAGTGGTAAGTGTGAGACTAATGAGAAGGAATATGGTTAGAAACGAATACATTTTAGACTACGTACTCTCTTCCTCTTTTGCTTCTAAGTCTCTAAGAATGAGTTGATAGAGGTTGCCTTTTATACAAGTTGCTGAGGCTCAGGTCTAATATATATAATTTAAGTCTCTGTAAATATTGTACACCTTGCGTTTTCGTATGGGTGATTGGAGGTATGAACCATTAAACTTTTATTGAGTTTGTTTCTTAGTTGGTGTCAGAATGCCAAAGGGAATAATCGGGTCCCTGTTGGTTCACGAGACAAATAGATCGAGCAGCCACAAATATCTCGAGCCTGAAGTGATGGAACGGAACTATTTACAAGTTGAAGATGTTGCTGTGTACAATTGACTAGTTATATATGGATGTAGTGCAAACCAAAACCAATTAAACAAATTAAGTTTGATGGCTATCTGCAATAAATAAACAAAGTTCACAAGTTTCCATTGTGTTAATTAAGAGTATGCCATTTCAGCAGAGCGAGAGATCTTGTTATGACCTAATCTGTAGTTAATTAGTAGGGCTTCTTGGTACCTGATAAGACTATAGCAAATATTAGCAATATCGCTTTCAAATCTCTTGGAGGTATATTCTAGCAATCTTTGTAGATTTTGGGATTTTTTTCTTTCCTTTTTTGTAGAAAGTGGACAACGTATAGGTATCCATCTATCTATATATGGCATCCAAACTGCGAACAATATTTATCAAACGAAAACCCTTCTTCATGTTCAGCTTTTTTCAAGTGGATGTGTGCGGCGTTGTTTTCTGATTTTGGCCACAAAAATATCATAATTTTTTTTATCAGCACTTACTCCACTTTTTTTTTTCAATAATGGTTTTCTTTGTAATAAGTGATATATAATTGCATTCTCATAGTATATGAAAGATTGCTAGTACTACAATAAAAAGAAGAATTCACTTTGTCAATCAAATTGGATGGGAGAAGACTTAGACACTCTTAAACTATATAAATCATTTTCAATATATGAAGAGTATTATAGTGATTATAAAACAATATACAAAAATAAATTAGAAAATATATTGCAGAGGTAATTACTCATAGAAATTCTCTTTCTTAAATTTCTCTAACTTCTCCTAGTGCCTAGTGGTGACATTTTTGGAATCCAAAACCGACAGACGGCACCATTTTGGGTCCATACTCTATACTCTATACTACTATAAGAAAACAAAATGGCTCACAAGCCCTAGATAAGGTTTGAAAGATGGCTCACCTGTTACCATAACACTGTTTGTGATTCTTATAAACAAAAAAAAACAGTGTGTGGTTATATAGAAGCTTTTACAGTTCATGAAGGGTGGTTTTGTGACTTTGTCTACTTGTTCGATCTGTACAAACAACTCTTTTTCTATCTTGATTTCACGGACGAGAGTAAGCCCCTGCTACCAGGGTTCTCTTCATGTCTACCCGTTGAAAATTGGTAAGAGTAATCAAACTTATCAGGCTTCATGCGGATAAGATTGTCCAATCGATCTCAAACACATCTCAAACATGTGTTTGAGATAAGTTTTGTCTAACAGATTTCTATTTTTGCTGGTGATAGATTACTATTATAAATTTATAAGACTATACCACCATGACAATTTAAAAGACAGCGTGGTCTTCTTGCCACCATTTATGATATCTAATTTAACTTTAAGTGGTTTCAATTTGTACAAAACAACGTAGAACGTCTTATAGGCTTATAGCCAACTGACTTAATGGGAGAATGAAAATATCAAAACCATTTGGCTTGATGGAAAATAAACCATTTATGATATATGATTCAACTTTACGTCGCTTCGATTTGTAGAAAATAACGTAGAACTTGATGGAGAATGAAAATATCAAATCTATTTGACTTGATGGAGAACAAACCATTTATCATATATGATTTAACTCTACGTCACTTTGATTTGTAGAAAACAACCTACGTGGTAGAACGCCTCTTAGCCAAGTGGTTTGATGGAGAATGGAAGAACCATTTGGCTTGATGGAGTGATCACGAATTTTGATCATCAATGTCTTGTTTGGTTCGCGGAATTGAGACTTTGGAAAATAAAACTCAATCTTTTCCTGTGTTTAGAATGCAAAAATAAATGAAATATTTTTCCAAAGGAATGGACAATAGGGGGAAATTGATTCTTTCTATACTCCAAAAGAATCATTTTTCCTAATCACTTTCCTGCATTTATTGTGCTAATTTAATATTCATTAAATGACTTTTATGAATAAAATAATTATTTATGAAATTATAAAAATTAATTTTGTTTCATATATTATTATTCATTTATTCATTTCTTTAGTGTTTTCAAACACTTGAAACAAAAACTAATAAGAATTTTAATTTCTCATGTCTATGAAAAGAGTAAAGAATTGATTTCTTTACCTTTTATTTTCATAAACCAAACGAGGCCATGCTTCACAGAAAAATGTTCTTGAAAAAGAAAAAGACCTTCCGTCTGTCCAGGGTGGTGTCGGTTGGTATTTAGAGGAATAAAAGAATGTCATATAGATTCAAAGAAATAATAATGCAAAAATAATAATAATAATGCAAAATAATCCCTACCCATATAGATTCAAAGAAATAATAATGCAAAATAATCACTACCACCATCTGTATTATGCTCTCAGGCTATTATTATTTACCAAGCACAAAATTTGACGTCCCACTATCAACAATGCTTGTCATCAAGCTGCCCTTTGATTCAAATGGAAGTACAAATGAAACCAGTACAGTATCACTATTCCAATCTTCTGGCATCAATCAAGCCACATCAGAATACCACTAAAAACCAAGCTACAAAGTTATCATACAAACTTCAGAGCAACTAAAACAGACCTGTTAATCCCACCGCGGCTATACCCTCCTCCCTTCTCTTCCCCGAAACCAATTATAGAAGTGATGTCTTCAATGTATGGCTCTAGTTGCACTCCTAACTGTACAGTATACATGTTGCTTCAGACAAGGCTACGGTTTACATGGATATTATTAGTGTCGCTGAAGTGGCAGAATTGACAAAGGGAAGACGGGGGGAGATCCGAAACACGTCTTGCTTCATGGAGTGTTCCAACAATATTCACATGTGCTCCTGATCATAAAATGCAAGGAGCTGCTTCACATGATTATGCCAAGCAGCGACATTTAACCCATCAACTAGGACCCAGTCAACAACAGTTGCCGCTGGTTGCTCCCACCATTCATCAAGCTGCAGAGAGACGCATCGCAGTTCAGAAAATAAAAAAAGGGTAAAAGCAAAGCAGAACTATCAAGAATTTAGTTTATTCAATGAAGGTAGCAAGATGATAGAGGTCCTCTAAAGCCACTACTATACAACTAAACTACCAACTATCTAACCCTTACAGCATTGCCATTTAGAAAAAGCACATGGTAGTAGGGAACACCCACCACAACAAATAATGAAATCAAGATTCAAGATCCAGGAACACGGGGCATGTGCGTGGGCCTGATGCTTGTATTTTTTTTTTTTTTTGAGAGAGAAACCAATTTATTAAGGGCAAGAAGCCAAAACACTTGAGGACAAGAAGTCTTCAAGACCATCTACAAGAAACCCAGAACTACACAAACATTCATAAAACTAGACCGAAAACTGGCAAAGACTATTAAGACAACAGTTTTCCAGTGTAAAAGTAAGGCTGATAGTGAATAGTTTCTAAAAATAGGGGTGATCGATGCCCATAGGGCCTGATGCTTGTATTATGACTAAACAATTGCTTCAAAAGTACAGCCTATGCTGGCTATGGTTCAATATGTACAGTAAGCATCGTTGCATCCTATTGAGTTAGGCACTAGTGTCACCAGCTACATATTTGGCAGCATGATTGCTTAAAAACTAGCGTTCAACTCGTGTAAAATGATATATAATGTGGGCACAGGTAAGAACTAGAAGAAAAAATCTTGAGTTATAAATTTCATGGGAATCATTGGAAAGTAAGATGTACATATGGACCCACCCCCACCTCGTAACCCACAAATAAAGCTCAGCTCCATTTGTGTTATTTATCCAGTATTGGGTTATCAACTCATGTAAAAGATGATAAATTAACTCCACGAACACTCACATGCATGCAGGTAGATAGGCAGTTACGGTAGTCACTTACCAATCCCCTAACGTAGTTGCAATCTTCCAAGCACTTTTGAGCATTTAAAATTGCAGTCTTAAGTTCAGGCAACCATTTCTCGGTGACAGTTCTCTCTTGCTCAGCAGCCAAATTTAAACAAAAACTCGTTTTCCTGCAGGGTATGTGTGTAATTAATGTAAAGCATTTTTTTTCATGGATATTATCATCTATGTGTATGTACTTAAAAATAAAACTTATATACATAAAAAAGCACACAGATCATACAATGCATAAACATCACTGACATAAAAGGTTTAAAATGTAAGATGAATTTACATAAAGCCAGAGCAATACATCTTGAGTATTGACAGGAAATCAGAACAAATAGCAAGATGCCAATGCTACTAAACTTTAGAGCTTGAAGGATAACATAATCTAGATTCCTGTTAAAACAAGGCCAAGTGCAGTTTTACCTATCGTATTCTTGTTGAGCTCTATAGGCATGGTTCAACAACACATGACCACTTCCAACAAGATCCTGTCGTGTATGGACCAAATTGATTGCCTTTGCTAAGTCCTCCAACACGCTAGCCTCAGAACCACGAAGTTTCAAACAGAACTCCAGGGACTCTAGTACTGATGCTAAAGCAGCATCTGAACCCTCCAAACCTGTTTATGCAGTAAAATTAGTTCAAGTGTATATAAGATGATAAAGAAGGGAGAACACCCAAGCTGGCATACAATGGCATCCAAATAAAACCAAAACAAAAAATGAGGTAAAACAAAATATGTCATCAAAAGAATACATGCCTTAGAATATTAGACTCAGGCTGCATTGCACTGAGTATGTTTTTACTAGACATTTTGGAAACTAAAGGGAAATTTCCAAAATCATGGGCACAAGATAATCAGAATTCTCTTTTCATTTCCAAACCAGAACTCCCTCATACCTAAGCTTCAGGAATGAGTAAGTGATAAAGATCATTTCTGTTTATGAGATAAGGTTTGAAACCACCACAGGGATGAGAGAACCTATTATGATGTTCTACTGGAGTTTGAAATTCAACAAAAGAAAAAATCTTCCAGGCTTCAATGTATTAGCACCTCCATACTGAACAGCAGAAAAACTAATCAGTAAGTGGACTTTGCCTATTGATGGATTTACTGATGCTTTTGGTTTTACTTTTTCTTCTAAGTGTAATGGCAGGCCATTAAATACACAACTAAAAGTTCAAGGCAAATGGGTTTTCTATAGAGAGAAAATCCTTCTAACAGAAACTGGCCAAATGGAGAGAATGTTAGTTCTTCCATAACCAAGCATATTACAGATAGGCCTCTAATCTTGGGCATGCGTCTAATGTTGTCACAGATGAATGAAGACTCACCACCAGGATACTGAAGGGCTGCTGATACACGACATATGGATGGTGTTGCTGATGGATCCCTAGCACCTGCTTTAGCAGTTAATATAGCTGCATTCTTTTCTGCAGCAGCAACAGCTTCAGGTCCAGTAGAGCCATTTGCACCCATGGCCTCTAATAGTGCCTGATACAAAAATTCATGAAGGGTTAATTACATGTAAGCTACATATGGAATAATTAAATCAAAGGTACTCAAAAAAGTGCACATGGAATCAAGATAAATATAGACTTTTTCTTTCTAGCCAGAAGAAGAATTAGAAAAACTTATTGATGGTCAAGATCCTAGATTATAGCATTCATATATGTTGAAGTCAATGCAATAGTCAAACTACCCTTAGTCCCCAACAAATGACAAAAACTTGATAATCAAAATCCAATACTCCGTACACTGAAGATAACAAACAGATTCATCAATATAACAATCATATCACCAATTTAGAGATAAATCTGTTAAAAGTGATACTAAAAGCACGAAAATCATGACACAATATCCAATACTTCTGCAGATAAACGAACCTGTGGAGTAGCGGGAAGCATGTAGAGGCTATTATCAGGACTTTGATCAAAAGCAGAAACTTCTTTTTCAATAAGATCTTTTGCATTATTTGAAAGATCCATAACTACTGTGCATGCTGGAATGATAGTGCTTGATGCATACTCCCTTGCAGCTAATGGCTGCTGATTCCAGAAGGCGGCGGCATCCTACAAATTGTGAAAATCACATTAGAATAATTATAAGAAAGACAGATAAAGAGGCAGCATCCTAGATGCCTTTTATTGAAGTACCCAACTCTTCTAAAAAAACAAAAAGTACCCAACTACACAACATGAGTATCAACTGTAAACTATGCAACTTGTTATATCATTTGTATATATCTTCCAGAAAATAAAGTACCACATGGCACATGCCTATAACCACAAATAGGGGTTTTGGCCATCATAATAACATTATGGTGAAAAATTGGCACTGTCGGATTTTCACTAAATAATAACGACTCCACCAACTAGTTCAGGTGATAACAAAACTGTATACAATGGGCCCATTTTATATGATAGATAAGAACTTTCAGGTGGAACTTAGAAATATTCATGGAATGACCAAACAAGGTCTTTAAAATCACATTATATGTAGGGTTTGCAGTTTTACAGGCACTATTGAAGCTCAAACACCTTACCATGATAGCTTTTAGTAGGGCAGTATATATGGTTTCCAGCTCAGATCTGCGGGAATCAAATTCTTCAATCTTTTTCCACTTCTTTTTCAATGAATCTTCAGCTTCTTTTCTTTCTGCACATAATTTATTCAAGCGCTGTATTTCAGACATTAGCGTATTCAAGCTTGCCCTCAAGCCAGCAACTTCTCTTTCCTTGGCCCAAACCTCCAACTACACAAAGAAAAGGGAAGAATGAAAAAACACACCAGATGATACTATTGGGCCAAACCAAAGTGTTCCCCTAGTGGAAGCAATAAAAAGCATAGCTACAACTGAGTTTACAACATTCCAAATTGCTCCAAGGATCAAGACTGAGCCTCTCACCAAAGGCACTATTTCCGCCCAAACCATGGTAATTAACTTCAATTGATAACCAAGAAAAATTTACCTCAAGTTGCCTAAGACTGCCCACATTTTGTGATATGCCTGAAGAAACTACATCACTATTTCCATGCAAACGCTTTATAAGACTTTGACATAGATTCCTAGCTTCTGCAGCTTTGTTCAGTGCATCTTCAGTAGCCAAAAATTGCTGAACATGGGCTTTCTGTGAACAACATATGACAATAAAAAATTTAAACTTCTGAAACAATGCAGCGCAACCACAAAATAAAACACAAAATGTAGGGTCAAAATAAAATCCAATCATTCTTTCATTTAAATGGTATGGTCTTCTATGGCATTATGGTTTACCCCAAATATTCTATAGATTAAAGCCAAAACAAGACCAACACAATATCCAGAAATTGAAAGAAACAGTTCTTTTAGAAAGTCTTATGAAAAATCTGACAATAATGTAAAGGCTACTATCTAGAAAAGAATATAACCTGTCTTTCAAGAAGTTGAGTTCCTCTAGAAGGTGCATCGACTCCTATCTTTCCATTACCATAAAGTTGATAGTGTAAAGGTGAACTCACATCAGGAGAAGAGACATCTATAACTCGGTTGTTTTCATACTTGTACCTGATTAGGCAATTTAAGAAATATTAGGCAAGGATATGACTAAAAGAAAAAACGAAGCAACTTAAATCTAAACTGTCAAGGAAGCTTATCCCCTATACAAGTAATTTCGACTTTATTATCAAGGATATGGAGATCATACAATTTAGACATAAAAATGATCAAATGAAAAAGATACCATGCAATCATTATCTAAATGAAGCAGCAGTAAGTAATCATGCTAAGAAACTCTTAAAAAGGTAGATGATCAAGCTGTAGAAGCCAAGGCAAAGGTAGATGGAATATAAGAATGCTGAGGGGAAAAATGAAACAAGTTCCAAGTCTCCAACAGTATTGAAAAGAGAGTGTTTACCTTAAAGTTTCTGCATCAGCTCTTACATCAACTTTCTCTATTTCTCTGGAAATTAGAGATTTCAATCGCAATGTGTAAGAAGTAATTGCCTGAAGCAACTGAGGAGGACTCTTCAGGCCGTTCAGAATTGCACTTCTGACCTCATCAGATAATTCCCCATCAAATTCAAATCCTAACTTGGCTGTTTCTAACTGAGGATTCAAATGAATACCACTTCCTTCATACGCAGGAAAGGAATTGCGAATCTTTTCAAGCATATGTTCTGCAAGAGATTCACAGGCCTTCCGTATGTTTCTTTCCCTAGTGGTTTCAATGAGAAGCACATCATCTGCAGCTTTACTCCCCCTAAGTGTTGAATAAACAGCTTCCTTTTCACTGTTGGAACTAAAGCTATTAACCAATTCAAGAGACGAATCCAAACTTAACCTTTGAGAATCCCTGGCTTGATTAACATAATAACAGAGACGTTTATGATACTCTGCAAATATTTTTTCTGCTTCCTCACACTGTAGATAGTATGCGTCCAACAGCACCTGCTTATGCCTGCATTATGAACGAGCATATAACAGAGTTCCTATTAGATGACGTGAAATTCATACAGTATTCTCAGAACTTCTATATATCATTTGCAGTTTAAGAAAATAAATGCCTATTGAGACCTAGTACTCCGTGCCAGACTCATTTTGGACATTCCTTATAAAGGTGCTACCTTTTTTCTTGCAATCTATGAATACGTCTGTTTCAGAAAATGAGAGCATTCTCAAGCAAAACTCACAAAGAGGAATGACATTTATCTTTTAGATGAAAATGCAGGTCAATGAGGTACAGAGTGACATTAATGACCTAAATGTCAGTGCTTTAACACTCATGATAGAGCTTGTCAGTGTTTCAGAAGCCAATCTTTCTTTATTAGGCGTTCTTATCATCACTATAACAATGTGTTTGTTGAATTGATGTCAGCCACCACTCTAAGACACTCCATAGTCCATATAGTTCAGTTCATTCGAATATACGATGATCATCAGCTATAAGATCAAAACCAAATCTTACATAGTTATTTGAAAACACAACAAAATGAATCTTCAACTCAACCCAGAGGCATGTGACAATTATGCAGAAGGCATACCTTTTCTTTGAGCGTTCATCAAGCATCCTCTTCCTTTCGGCCTCGGCCCTCGAAACCTCCAACATTCTAGCCTTCAAATCCTTCCTCTGCCTCTTCACAATGTTCCTCAACTTCTCCACCTCCTTCTCCGCCGCCTCCCTCTCCTGCAGCGCCGCCTCCCTAATCTCCGCCGCAGTCGAACTCTCCCCAAACTTCTCCTTTCTCCTACCCCCTTTACTCCTGCCCTCCTCTTTCCCCATTTTTACCAATGCGCCACTGTCGCCGTGAACCGTTATATTCTTCCGAATATTCTTCACCGTATTCTCCGACTTCACGCGGGCGATCAAGAAATTCCAAATGGGTATCATATTCCCTCGGCAAATCTTCCTCAGCGCGTCGATCGAGGGCAATTGGGATTTGCTAGAGCCGGAACCACCGTAGGGACCCAAGGGTCGGTACCCCATTTCCTTCTGAAGCCACTCCAGTATGGCCTCCGGCTGAGCCGCAGAGCTCGACGACGAGCCCTGCATTGTGGATTGAAGTCTAGGTCTTTGAACTTGTTTATGAAATTGAAAGGTTTTGGGATCCCTTCAAAACCCTAATTCGTGCATTGCTAAATCACCATGCGGAATGAGATTGGGACTACTTCAAAGACTGAGAGTAGTTGCTATTACGGTGAGGTCTGCCGGTGTGTGAAAGATAGGGTTTGGAATTGGGAAAGTTAGAGCAGATCTGAGACAAAAATGGCCGGCGAAGAATTATAATACAATTTCAAATCATATAACGCAACGGTAATTGGCACGCAACTGAAACGACTATAAAACTTGTTTTTTTTTTGGCTTGAAACGACAATGAGCATTTGTAATGATATATCGCCTATTTTGTATTTGTTTTAGGTTGATTTATTATCCCTAAATTTTTCACACAATTGTCAATTTATTTATCGACTCTGACAAAAAAAAATCTTAATAGAAGAACTGAGTTGTCGGACTTGTGTTTTAGAAAGAAGTTGGACCTCTTTAGTTTAAGTAGTTGATTATTAATAATAGGGATAATTATAATTTTAGTCCCTGAAATATAACTCATTCGACACTTTCGTCCCTGAAGTTTGAAATATATCACTTTCGTCCCTGAACTTCAACACCAACTATCACTTTCGTCCCTGACCGGAACGAAATGGTGCAAAACCTATGCCAAAATGTTCGCAAGGATGAGAGGAGTAACTTTTATAACTGAGGCTAAGCTCGATTCGGCTTAGAATTGGTCGAATTTAGCCCGAAAGCTTATGGTGGCTGAAACTTTAATCGTAAAATTCTCCGCCGTCCGGCGACGGTTTGAGGCGAGGTTGGTGGCGTTGAACTAGCCTCAAGGAGGGCTTCAAAGCCCAATAGGTGTTGTCCTCCGATTTGGCCAGAATCGGAGGTGTATTCGATGAAAACCCTCGGCAGGGACGAAAGTGATATAGAATATTAAAGTTCAGGGTCTAAAGTGATATATTTCAAATTTCAGGGATGAAAGTGTCGAATGGATCATAATTCAGGGACTAAAAGTAATTTTTTCCCTTAATAATATTTCTAATTGATATAGGAGTGTGGTATCTCTACAACTAAGCCACTTTATATTTTAGTTATAATTTACCAAATTATTAATGAAAATCTCTATTTGATAAAAATAAAAAAACTTCGTTCATTTCCATTTTCTAATTTTGCTCTTGTAGTGATTTGTTGTATAGAATAGTGAAATACTATATATGCAAGACCGTCACTTTGATCAGAAGCAAGTACCATACTTATCAAATTTATCATCAACCCATCAAAAAGGCAACGGGCTCCTCCTCCTCAAACCTACCAACTAAATGGGGGGGGTGCACCATACCATGCTCATAAAGAAGCACTGTACCAAAAAGGAAATTGCCATAATTGGGCACTATAGCAAACAATCTGTCGGTTGTCATTTATTTCAATCTCACAATAGAGTTTTTCCTTTTTCATTGTCTTTCGTATAAAACTATAAGAAAAAAATATAGGTTAATTTGATGCATAGTAGTCAATCGTTTAAGAGTTTACTTGAATTTACGTTCTTAATTTAGATAAAAGTTACTTTATAGTTTAGTTCTAATTTTGGACCATCAAGATTAAAAATAAGAGTCGTAGTGTTGCATTATCGCACATTCACGTTATTAAGAATTAGGACTAAAAATGATTACATAATCGATGCTAGTGTTGTGAATACTTTATCACTATAGCTACTTTATCAGCATAACTTGCAAACATAAGACTGGAAAATTCAAATGGGTGACATCCTCTGACCTCCTATAGATCCGTCCAAGGTCCCAAATCAAGAAAAAAAAATGGAGTAACTGATTCAGACCAAAAAAACTGGAGTAACTGATGATTTACCATAAACCAAAATAAATACATATTTAACATAAAAGAATATTTTCCATATTTTTGAAGGAAAATATAAGAACATTTCTTGACAAAGATACAAATAAAATGATATATCATAATCCGGTCAATAGAAAAAACAAAATCATTTTTTTTGGAGATTTTTTTTTGTTATTCCTTGTTGGGATTGGGTCATCATCATTAAAAGTTAAATTTCCTTTCTTTAATTCATACCAATACAATAACAATAAATCAGTGAAGATTCTTCCACCCACTGTCGGGAGAAAGATTAAAGGAGGTGGCTTTAAAATTCCGCGCATGTATAGCTTCTATCACCCCAAAATCCAAAACCCACAATTGCAGCAAATCCCATTTACAAAACCCACCCACCCATTTTTAGTATCCGATTTTCGAATCATCTAAATATAATTTATCCATTTACAATCGAATCCAAATTTTTCTACTGAATTTCCGATTCCTGGGTGCCCTCTGTCTTTGTCCACCCACCGAGATCAATCTCTATCTCTCTCTCTCTATTCCACCTTTCTCAGGTACTTCTTTTTGCTCGCTGCAATCTGGATTTTGTGCAATTATTGCTTTTTTGTACAGTGTTTTGATTCTTCTGATTGCATCAAATTTGATATCTGCATAGGGGTTTTGTTTTGCTTTTGTGTTTTGCTGATAGTGGACATTCTGATTGCAGCAAAATTTGATTTTGCTAATGGGTTTTTGTTTTTGAACCTTGAGACTGCTTCAAAATTTGATCTTTTCAAATGGGTTGATCTTGTTTACTTGATTTATTTGTGTTCTGGGTTGATATTTCATTGTCCGCTTGAACTTTTTATTTCCTTAAGAAAAAAAAATATTTGCATGGATAACTTTCAATTTGGAGAGACTTACTTGACCTGTAATTGGTAGGCAGGTTGTCAACAAAGTAGCATAAGATCACCAAATCTGTTTCTCTGGGTTTTTATGCTGGTTATGGCCTTCTTGTGAGGAAGGGTTTGAAAAAGATGGTTCCTTTTTTAGCAAACGAGAGACAATTTTGTGTCAGAGAATCTGTTTTGTGAAATTTTATCATCATGAATTTCATGATCACTTTCTCAATTCTGTCATTTTGTTCTCACTGTTTTACAACGATGTTAGACTCTATAGAAGTCATGGTATTGCAGCTGCAATTAGTTATGTGCCTACAATTTTTGCCAGGGAATATGACAATTAGGATTGAAGTAAATCCTGATAATCTATTTGATATGCATTGCATTAGTTTTGTGCTTTAGTTAATTTATCTAGTGAGCTTGTTCAAAGGACAAGTCTCTTGAGCCTTAGCTCCCTTGTCAATGTGGTTCTTTGAAACTTAAACATGATTGTCTTCTATTTTGCAGGTGAGGAATTCAACCTTAAATTATATCAAGACCACAAAGCCGTCCAGCAGTGTTTGTCAGAAGAGGGAGGGTGCTGGTCCGCGGAGGCAGTTAGACTTCTGCGAGCTTTGTGTCCTCTCTCATTCTTATCAAAGCACACTTGTGCTCCTAGAGCTTTTCTTAGTGCACAAGTGGAACTTGATTCTTTCAGTGTATGAGAGTGTAGAATTGTTGGGGAGGTTTATTTCGACACTGGCATAATGGGTGCTGTCTGTTGTTGTTTGAATGCCGATGATTTTGAAGATTATGTGAATCCAAACAGTTCTGCGTTTAGGAACTGTCCGTGTCTTAATTGCTTTCTTCAGAACTTTCTAAATGCGGTATGCTTAGTGATCCTTGTTACTGAATTAATTATTTTTCATTTGTCTCTTTTTCTTATTAATTTCGAAATGCCATGTGTTTCAAATTCATAATACATTTGCCATTGTTAGATACATATAGGCAGTATTTCGATGAGAGCATCACATGAAAGTTGAGTTAGAGGCAATGAGAGAGGAAAGGAGGTTTTTCTGAAAGAAGGTGAAAGAGTTTACATTATTAGGCTTAAATGTTGGGACTACAAGGAGTTCAAGTCTGCATCATTGTGGCTCGAGTGTGGGACTCACGTGTCCTCCTCAAAAATATATTGTTTCGTTTATATTCTTATGGGAAACAAATGATTTTTCGCTTTGAGTAAGATGTCCGGCCCGTCACACAATTCAGCAAGGAGTGGGTTGATTTTATAGATAAAGAATTAAGATTGTTGTATGCACATGTTGTTGGAACAAATGAAAACTTTTTTTTCCTTCTCTTGTATTTAAGAGAAAGATATGTAGTATTAATTGTGGTCTTAATATTTAAGATGGAAGTATAACCCTTTATCTTCTCTCATTTGTAGTATACATCACTGTTCAGAAGAGGGGAATTGCAGTCACTCCCCTCATCCATTCAGGGGGCTGCATCAATGTCTTCTGCAGCCTCACTTGACAGCTCTTTATCTGACATGTATCGGTCTCCTCCAAGGCCCTTGCCGTATGATGCTGACCCCAGATACATCCGCTTGCAGCGGGATGGATTGGTTTCTAGGCGTGAGAAAGGCACCAGTCATTCTCATGAGGAGGCCGAACCTCTAAGAAGTGATACCGATGCAGATTCAGAATGTTTGAGTACAGGAGACAAATGGAATGGATCTGCTTGTGAAGATGGATCAAAAGAATATCGTTCCAGGTCCTCAATGAAGTTGTCATTGGCAAAAGCAACAACTGGATTTGGGAACATTTATACATCTTCAGAAGAAGAGGATGTATGCCCAACATGTCTTGAAGGTAATTTTCCTTTGTATTTCTTTGATTGGTTTTTCTTCTTCTTTCCCAATCTATTAAAATAGAACTTCTCCCCATTGGATTTTTAGTATTTTCCGATGGATACCTCCACCACACTTTGCTCAACTTCAGTGATGAACCCAATACTGTTTGGACTCGGTTTCTATGTTTGTTTGCTGAGTTGAATCAAATTAAATGTATATGTAAAGGGGGGGGGGGGGGGGGGGTGAGTTCTGGCATTGATGTCAGATGCTAGCTTTATTAGGAAAGAGTAACTGTGCACTTCTGATGTTTCTTGCAGTTTTGATTGGTTTATAATTATGAGAAGTATATACACCATGACTTCTCACTTGTTTACCATTGCCTTTGTATGCAGAATATACTCCTGAAAACCCCAAAATAATGACAAAATGCTCTCATCATTATCATCTTGGTTGTATATATGAGTGGATGGAGAGAAGTGAAAGTTGTCCTGTGTGTGGCAAGGTAACATTGCTAAATCTTTTTTTCAAGTAGATTTTCTTTCGCAGTCATGATAATATTTCAGGAGGCATAGCTTGTTTCTCAGTTTTAGGTTATTGTTATTTTGTTATATTATAGGGAAATTCCTTTGCCATAACAAATGTGAAGGTTAAATTTAAAAATTGTAATTGTTTATTTCTGTCTTGGACATTTTGTTCTCACCAACACAATACTCAAGCTGCACAATCAAGCAATTTGGTTTTGTATTGTTGAATATTTATGATTCCTGCTCAATCAAGGTATATATTATCAAGCAGGCAGATTGACTTAGGAATTGAAAGTTTTACACTCACTACCCTGCTTTGTCTTGAAAGTCTACTGCCATTCTGATATTTCATCATATGATATTACTTAATATAGAGGTTTGAGTCGACCTTCGTTATAACCCTGTTGATTGGTTTGGCAGATATGGTAGGTTTTGCAGCCTGCATCTGTTGTTTCTTTTCGATGCTCTGTAGTGTAGAGGGATGGATGCTACATAGCTTACTATCAACTAGTATAAACTTAGAAACTAAAAAGGCCATTCAAAAACAATATTTCTAAGATTTCATTTGATACCAAATGGCATGAACAAAAGCAAAATGTCTTTCTTCGTGAATGTGTAGTTTAACTGTGGATTTTTCGTTTGGCTTTTGTAGGTCATGGCATTCGATGAAACGACTTAATCTTGATTGACGCGTCGTCGATGAAGCCAGCAGCATCAGGCGAGATAGAATACTAAAGAAGTGATGCCACTGTGAATACCGCATGTTAAAAAAAGAAAAAGAAAAAAAAAGTGTCATCTATAGTACATATAAACTACATTTCTGATAACCATTGTCGCAAGTACAGTTTATCCAAATGTTTTTTTCTTTTTCTTTGGAACAGTGATAGTTCTGGCAATTTTACTTGCATTTGGCAAGAGTACTCTCCCAAGTACATAGCATTACACCGGGGAAGAGAACTTAATTTGTACCTGTACAGCTCAATTTATGTTTTCGATCAGTCTATTGCTCAACCAAAAAATTGTCTATGGGTTCTACAGCTATTCTGAAAACAGATTAGTAATAAACACTTTGTCTTATGGATAAATATGGTAGACAAGCTAGCAACACATGATAAAGCAAAGCATATATATAACAGCACCAAAACACAGGACTAACATCGGGAAGCAAGCAATTATTATATCTGAACAAACTGCTGTTCTTAATCTCCATGGTAGTAAATTAACACAAATTAGGTGCAAGAGTGAGTTAATTAACTAAAATTCTAAATTCTCTGGGCGGGTGAGTAATTTTCTCTGTACAAATTCATAGAAAATCCCAAAAGAAATCTGTTTTATGGATAGAAACTCGAGAGACGACGGTGCCATCCAACGCAAGGAGTCCATCAAGGCAGAATGCGTCTCTGCTCCTGTATAACTTCGTGTCTCTACTTCAAGATGCTTCAGACTCGGTAATGGTGGAGACGATTCCTTTCTTATATCTTCTGGAATGATAATAAATTAATAATCTATCATTATCACACACAAAAAAAAAAAGTGAATCGTTAACTCGTTAAGGTTAAATGAACTTGAAATATATAATATATACAGATCAATCTATATGTACGTACATACCTCATCGGCATTAACATGTAGACTTATTTTTCTGCAGCAATCAAAATTTTCAAGAAAATCTCTTAGTCGATGAAAAAGCCACGTCCAATAGGGTACCTTAAGCCAAAGTATGATTACAGCCTCCAATAAATTTGGAAAGTTTATAGACAAGACGGCGGGGAGGAATTTATAAAAAATTACAAAACGTTTCAGATGCTGACTAGAGATGTTGATACTTGAGGCTACATATATAGCATTCATGTAATTAAAGTCAAACTTTCAAGGAGGGGAAGTCTTGAATCCAAGTCTACAAACCAAGAGCTATAACCCAAATCTAGACTTCTAATGTTTTGAATAGAGGAGATATCCTTAAGAAAAGGGATATCATGAATGCAATGAACTCTAAGAGATTCGAGATTCACAGCTTCAACTTTAAATATTATCTCGGGGCAGAGGGGCAAGTACAACGAGCCAACAACAAATACTCAACAAATAGCCGGAAAGTAAGGGCAAGAATTCCAAGTCGGTCCTAAATTCAACATATATGTAAGGGACATAGTTTTCAAACAAGGAAGGTCAATTCTGTCAGCCTTTAGGATCACATGCTCCAACTTTAGGATGGTTAAAGACTTTGCACTCTTGACGAGTACTGTTTGTGACAAGTAGAACCGTTTGCACGGTTTGCAGTTCTGCCCAAACAATCCCATTCTGCAGACGTGCCAAAACGGTCTCGTTCTACTATTTGTACATCTTTTAAAGCAGATGTCCAACTCCTTAACGTTTCTCTCACCAGCAAAACTCAACCACTTGTTTATGGCAACAGGACCTCCAAGATATCTCATTCGAAGCCTGAATTTGTCAATGCAGCAGCTCTCTCTTTCACGGAGCTTCAAGTAACTTGTCACGAAAATCATGAATTTTGAGCGCTGTGTCTTGCTATCGCATGGATGCTCCTCCTCGTCGAGATCTATTACCGGAACCGAAGACCACAAGCGTCTCCATTGCTTGGAAAGAATGCTAGTCTGGGCGGCGAGTCTGGTGGGAAAGAGAGAAAGGATTTGGTAAACAGCAAGGTCAGGTCAATCGGATCCCACGACCATGCCGTCATCTTCGTGCGCTTTGGTCCTTCTCTTTCCGTGTGCGGTGTTGATTACTCCTCTACTTTTTCCTTTCATAGACACAATTTGATGAAACACAAATCTCCTGCGCGCTTTCAATGCCAGATCAAGATCAGTAGATGAAGAAGAAGAAAGTGAAAGGTAAAAAAAAAAGATGAAGAAGAAACTCACTGGCTAGCTAGGCTTGAATATTGATCTGAATTGGTCTCTACGGCGGTAACCCTAACCCTAGCTTAGCTTTTATATATAAACCAGAAAGCCTGCCTTTTATTCCCACATAGTAGATTGGAATGCGGCCCAATTACACCCATGTCCTTTTTACTTAAGTTTACAATTAAGTCATAACTCTATCCATGCATGCAACATATTTAAATGCACCATAAAAGGGGTGGTTATATATAACTTATATGTTTTCTGTTATAGTATCTTGTCAGAGTGAATATCAAGGTTATACCTAATTTACAACAAATTAATGCTAATGTACACTTTGTTTATACAACAAATCAACTCTTAATTAGTAATACAACACATGACTTTCTAGCAAAGTTATGTTTACATGCATGTACACAATTACATATTTCCAGGGCTCCATTCCCATTAATTAGAGACGGAGAGTGAAGGCTTTCGGACGACATTAATTGTATCATTTTGTGGCTGCTTCGAAAGCTCTCATGAACACCTCTGTCGGTTGAGCACCGACGCAGTCCACCTTTCCATTAAACTGCCAAATTAACCAAATAATTAATAGTTAATGTATCTAAGTAATTGATTGATGAAAAAAAACTTTAGTCTGGCCTAAATGTGAATTTGCATCACTCACCACATAATATGGGACTCCTTTTGTTCCTGAGTACGTCTTTAGATCTTCAGTGACCTTCATTTTGTAAAAGAACAATGTCAGTTCTATTTATTATTTTGGGTGCCAAATAAATCAAATCCTTCTGTTTGAATCAGTAGCTTAACCGTTTCATTATATAGTTGCTTCTTTTTTCTTTTCAGACCATTTTCGCTCACGGAATGAAAATGATTCAATTTCTTAAGGAAGAGGGAAAACAAATCCAAGAAAGCTGAAGGGTTTCAATTAATTTCCTTCCCCCTATTGAGTAAATTGCATTTAATAAACATAAGAAGCAAAAACTCTTGTCCCATTCCCATGCCTCTAATTCACGAACCAAACTAGGCCTTAGGAGCAAAATTATAGGAATTAATCAGTGAAGAAAAAGATACCTCATTGAGCCCATTGTTGGGGTCTTCAAGAAACTCTGCTGCCCCTTCAACACCAATCTTACCAGCACATTCCACAAGATATTCCCTGCATGTATACAAAATTACAAATTGCAAATGCTTGTGCCTTTTAATTCAGATTTAACAAATCACTAATTACAACCATGCATAATCAATTATAACCTGTCTGCAATGTCCTTTTCCTGTGTGAAGTACCCAATTAAGATCTCATCTACAAGATCATGTTGCATATCATGATCCTGTTGCCCAGCAAAATATACAAGCCTGTGATAATCTAGAGGATTTCCCCTGTAAATGGGCAATCAACACCAAAAATGTTGTTTTAAGCTTGAAAATTGATAAGCAAAGGAAAAATGACGAAAATTCTATGGTACTCTGGAATGTGACATATATATTTTGGGTTTTTCAACGCATAATCCAAGGTACCATAGAAGGTCTCAGAAAATGAATCATTAATTGTTTACACTTACATGGTTCCAGAAAGTTTGTATTCAAGCTCATCATAGTTTGCAAAAATCTGCAAATTGTGAAAGGGAACACAGTGAATGATTTGGGATATAGACTTGTGGCAAATGACATCAGGATATACAGATGCAAAAGAAAGAATTAATGATTTGATACATATTGTAGACGCATCTCTATCACTTCAGATATTTGAGTGCTAAACTTATCCTCATAATGCTTTTTTTTATCAATGCCTTCTTTAGGGATATCAGGATCAATTTGAAATGGATGCCATCTAAGCTCAAACTCGTACAGAGGGTCAGCCTCCTCTAGAGCTTTGTCAAGATTTTTCTTGCCTATAAAGCACCAAGGGCACACCGGATCCGAAATGATGTCGATTGCGCAAGGCTTTTTCGGAACTCGGAATGGATGAGCTGCAGCCATGTTTGTTCATGCAATGCTTGTCTATGAAATTGGTGATATCAGTTACCAAACCACAAATGAATTTGAAGAGGGAGGATTGAATGGTTTTTGTTTCCGTTTCACAGAAGCTTGCCACTTGGAGAGGAGAGAAGCCAATTGCATATTTGCATACATAGGTGGGAGTGGCGGACATGCATTGTTGTTCTCCCTATTCAATTTGTCACACCCCTTGAGTTTACTTAATTTGAAGGCAAAACTACCTACACGTAAAGAAATTTAGAAAAATGACCATTTTTCAAATGACATTTTGGTGAGTAAAAAACTTAAATACCCCTCACGAATCTACTTGCAAGTTGCAACTATCTGTCGCAAATTTACCAAAGTGCCTTTAGCGAGTTGCTCGATACTTTAAAAGTTTAAAGGTTAATGAACCTTTTTAAGTCCTTATGTGATTTGTCTAATCGGTGTGTCTAACCTACGGTACTGCATACCATGCAGGCTATTTTTTAAAAATGCAATTGCATTTTCGAAATGCAATTTCCATTTGAAAAAGTAAAACTGATAATTTTGAAATGCAATTGCATTTTGGAATGACAATTGCATTTTCAAAATGACAATTGCATGATTTGAAATGACAATTGCATTTTTGAAATGTCTAGTTTATACATTTTGAACGGCAATTACATTTCAAAAAAGTAATTCAATTTTCAAAAAAAAAAACTGTATGGTATGCAGGACTGCATATTAGACTAACAGAGACTAACAAGACTGCATGTTAACAGAGACTGCATGTTAGACTAACTGAAGGATAACACAAAGACTAACAACTTCTGTGTATATATAGAGGGATAGTAATTTCCCCAATTAAACATCCTGATTCACATACTTTAAACATAAAACACCAAACAATTTCACAAAACATTACTCATTTTATGCATGCATTCAAGACATATTTCCAAGGTTGCATTCTTATTGGAGATAACAGGGTAAACACTTATTGATGTGAGGCTGTATCACTTCGTGACTGCTTCAAAAGCTTTCAAGAAAAGCTCGGGGGGTTGAGCACCACTCAGTGCTCGCTTTCCATTATTAATCTGCCAAGAGAACCATATAGTCATTAATTGATGGAACTATTTGTATATAAATCAAACTAGAGATAGATTTTTCATCACGCACCACGAAATGTGGAACTCCGTTTATGTTGCCCGAGTACTTGTTAAGCTCTTCTTTAACCTTCATTTTTACATAGCAAGCAAGATCAGTTTTAGGTTCACAACGAAAGACAATCTTAAGGTCTGAATCAGTAAGCTCAGTAGTTCTGCTCCGATCAGAAAACCAAAAAAATGCTTCATATATTTGCTTTCCTTTAACACGAGAACTTGGAAAACAATAGCAACATGAAAGAACCAGTAAAGGACGAACCTCATTGAGCCCATTGTTGGGGTCTTCAAGAAACTCTGCTGCACCTTCTACACCAATCTTCCTAGCACATTCCAGAAGATATTCCCTGTATCCAAATTGCAAATGTCTGTGCCTCATAATTCAGTTTAAGAAGGAATAGCATTGATTCCTAGGATGTTTTCCCACAAAACTCCCTATAACTAATTATACCATTTCTCATAATCTTAGGGGCAAGGAGGAAATTTAGTTTTTATGTTTAAGCAAATAAATCCCTTCTTTACTTTATAATCTTAAGGCCAAGGGCATATTATGACCTCCTTTATCCTTTCAGGTTAACCTGATCAGGAACATATATACCTACTAGGGTGATCATGACAATAGGTTCTGTACTGTTTATGGATCAAACAAAATGAGTGCTATGGAAATCAAATAGGTTGATTATTCAATCTTCCCCATGAACCCTCCAGAAGGCTTCTTTCCTTGAACATTCTGTACGTTTCTATTGATCGAGTTGTTTGGTTTATAGTAACCTATCCTCTACATATAAGAACAGTATAGTACACAGTAGTGTGATAAAATGTTGATGTTTAATTTCTCATTTGACTGGTGAGTTATGTTAAATTGTTAATGAAAAAGAGAGTTATACACATACACACTCTCTCTGGTATTGGAAAAGAGTCACAAGTTCTGTTCTTTTCATCTTAGAGTGGCAGTGGTTTACATTTAACACATGTCACAAACTAAATCTATACAACCTTAAAGCATACAGATATGCGATATAGATCTCATGAAAAAGTGACCCAAAACCATGCTTAATTACCTGTCCCCAATGTACTTTGCCTGTGTGAAGTACCCAAGAAAGAGCTCACCAACAAGATCATGCTGCTTCCCAAGATCCTGCTGCCCAGCAAAGTATATAAGCCTGTGACTATCTAGAGTATTCCCCCTGCACATGTTCGACACAACTGTTAATCCAAGATATCATCTAAAAACACGCTTTCATTTCCAAGCTTTCCACCATATGAATTGCTGTTTACAGTCTACACAATCAGCACGAAAACTAGAAAATCAACAAAAGATCGAAATCATTCTTTACACTTACGTGAGTCCAGACAGGTTATATTCCAGGCCATGGCTTCTGAAAATCTGCAATTGTCAATGCAATTATTAATGTGATTATTCCAACCATGGTTAGAAACTTAGAATTAGTACCAGGGCAAGTATGGAAGGAATACCTCAGACATCCTATTCCCCATCTTTGACGACATATCAGACCCAAATTTTTGCTCATAATATATTCTCTTATCAAGACCTTCTTTAGGGGCATTAGGATTGAGCTGAAATGGGTGCCATCTAATCTGCAAATTTATACATACTAACAATTTAGCCATTTAGGATTTACAAAGCAACAACATCATCACCATAATCATCAACAACAAGAGAGAAACGATAGAAGAGAACCCTAAAGTCGTATTGACCGTTGGATGCCTCCAAAGCTTTGTCTAGATTTCTCTTGCCCACAAAGCACCATGGGCACACAGTATCCGAAATTATATCAATTTCGACCAGCTTTTTCGCAGGAGCTGATCCTTCAGCCATGTTTCTATAAGAAAATTAATATTGCACTGAAATGAAATTGGTGCTCAAACAATTCCTGGCAATTATGAAATCAGAGACGCTAAATTCACAGTTCACAGTCATCATGGTTTGCAGAGATCATAGATAACAGATTGATGAAACAAATAAAGTAAGAGACTTTGATGGTAAAGTGGCTCATTTACTTGCCTGTTCGTCTGTAAGAGTATGAAAGCTGAGACTTGGAGCTGGGATACAAGGAAATCCACACAGTGACTTCAACGTTTTCGAATTTGTTCCACCTTGTTTTTTTTTCTTATTGTGTGCTTCATCACCTAACACTTACCACAAAAGTCAAAACGGAAGGTGCGTCACACCATTTAATTTTTTATTCTTTTATTTTTTAGTGAGCTCACGGCTCACCTACCAAATTTGTGGTAGCTTCGAATAGGAGAACCGAGAAGGCGAGAACGTCATCCGTCGGACGGCCGGTTAAGTTATCCCTCCGACTGGCCGATGGGGTGTTAGTAAGGGTTGAGTGCAGCCGTGTATGGATATTTTTAGTGTTTCGTCATTCGACTAAATAAGCTATAAGATAAAGTAAAGTGAGATGTTAAATTTTTGTTAATGAGTCGGATATGTTATGTGACATTGTCTCTTCACTCATGATTTTTTATTCAAATAAGAAGGGAAAAAAAAAACTCAAGAAAATATTAAACATAACAAATTCGTCCAATTTAATTCAATTTTTTAATGACAAGTCACATATATAAAACTGAACTCAGAATTAGTATAGTTGCTTTTTTATTTTTCTTTTCATAAAGGCCGAATCAAACTACTAGTTGACAAATAATACATGCATGTCGAATCAAACTACTAATCTTATTCAACAACACACTTATCGTAAATAATACTTGCTGACTTTTGAAGCACATGCGTGAAGTATTACCTACTTTGAAATTAGAAAAATAAATGATGTTTAAAATTTCCAATCAAATCAAACTTAAAATTATTTAAAATCCAAACGATGCACAATTTGATTGTGCAAAAAAAATAATTTCCAAAATAAAAAATCCGAGAATGATTAGCACGTGCGCCCAACCCGACCCGGCTCCGCTTCCGTCTCCCAGTTTCTCGGAACATTAAATTCCCACCAACGATTAACGGCAAAGTCAAGATTGAGTGACTCGGGTATCAATCTTCCAAAATTCACTCTCTGTTTCACCTGGATTCTCTCCTTCATGGCCCATGAAGGAGAGACCTAATCAAACACAGCTCCACCGTCCCATTCCCATTTCTTCAATTTCACAAACCCCCAAGTATAAATCTTTGCCAAGGTTCGCAACTTTCTTCTTCGAATTGAAGTTTCCCCAATTTCTGTTTACTAGGTCAATTTCCCAGTGATGGATATAGATGAGCTATTAGGCCGCAACCGACCGGTGACCATTAAGGCGGAGAGTGCGATTTACGTTTGGGGTTATAACCAGTCCGGCCAGACCGGTCGGAACGGGAGAGAGCGCCAATTGAGGATCCCGAAGCAGCTCTCGCCGGAGCTTTTTGGATGCACCGCCGGAGCTAATTCGCGCTGGCTGGACATTGCTTGTGGCCGCGAGCATACGGCAGCTGTAGCTTCAGATGGGTCCCTCTTCGCTTGGGGTATGCTTTTTCTCTTTTTGAAATTTTGGAATTTTAGTTTTCCATTTTTGCGAGTTTAATCAGTTGCATGTAATGGGAGTTGAATTAGTGTTCGATAATGGACCTGTGAAATGAACCCTTTAGTCGTTTTGGGAATGGATGATTATAGGTAGAGGGTGTTTGGTTGATGTTCATTTGATGGATATGCAAATGAACAGGGGCTAATGAATTTGGTCAATTGGGAGATGGAACTGAGGTGAGAAGAAAGCATCCCAAGAAAGTGAAGCAATTAGAGACAGAGTTTGTGAAATCTGTATCTTGTGGAGCACATTGTACAGCTGCTATTGCAGAACCTCGTGAGAATAATGGAACCGTCTCGACTAGTAGGCTTTGGATTTGGGGGCAAAATCAGGTACTGCCCTTAACTTCTTAAACATCATTCCTATTTTCATCGACTTTCGGCATATTATGATTTGTCCTTCTTTTTTTTTCCCTGCTTTCTTATTGTAGGGTTCAAATCTTCCACGTTTATTTTGGGGGGCCTTTGCTCCAAACACGGTATGTTATAATTCTTCATTTTATAATGTTTCCATCTTCTCAGAGATGAGTGGTGTTAAGTTCTACAATTATGGTTTGGTTTGGATAGACAGTTTACTAACAAGCCAAATGACAGCTATCAAAAAGTTACTCAAGTTGAGGTCATTAGGCTTTGATTGCTGATATAATCCCCTTATGTCCCGGGTAAATCAACCTTGATTAATTGTCATTAGCTGGATTCTTTCATCTAAGGCTGACTGTGACTTTTACGACCACTAGGCTTAGCTGCCGCTGCAAACAGTTGTTTTATAAAGTTGGACGACTGGACTAGGATTATAACTCCGAAACCCAAAAGAGGATAGAGATGAATTGGATTTATATGGAATTCTTAATTGGAGGAACAGCCTCTGATGGAGCCCTTTTATTAGGGTAGAGTGGATGATTATCAGACTCCATACTTGTTACTTATAAATGTATGAGCTTATTAGTGTACGCATAAGGGTCTTCCATGAACTCAAATGTACATGTCATTTGTTATTTAACATTACTTATCAAAAGGTTTGTAACAGATTATCCAACAAGTATCTTGCGGGGCAGCTCATGTAATGGCTTTATCAGAGGATGGCCTGCTACAAGCTTGGGGTAATTGCTCTCCTTGAATCATTTGCATTGTCCACCCTTTTCAATAATTCCAAATCCAAACAAAATTTTTGGGTTACTAATTCTTTGGAAGCATATTCTACTTCTCGGTGTTATGTTAGAGGTGGTTATGCCATTGCAATTTTGTGATGGATACTTTTTTTGTTATGGCAACGTAGATCCATTAGGCAATACAATATAAGAAGAAAACTGAAGTTCATGCTCTTGTGTCCCGCCTCCAATTAATCAGAATTTAATTACTGTTCTGATACACCAGGATACAACGAATTTGGTCAGCTTGGCAGAGGAGTTACATGTGAAGGGTTACAGGGGGCTCGTATAATAAATGCTTATGCAAAGTTTCTTGATGAAGCCCCTGAGCTTGTGAAGATTACCCAAGTGTCATGTGGGGAGTACCACACAGCAGCTCTATCTGAAGAAGGCGAGGTGTAAGTAATCTGAAGGACTTATTAGTTGGAGATTAAGTCCTAGATTTAAGCTCGAGTATTCTGGTTATCCGCATGGCATTAAACTCAGAAGGTTTGCAGAATCTTCGTGTGGGAATCTCACATCAGGAGGCCATGAAAATGGGTGCATTCTAATTTGCATTCTGCGGCTATTCATTCCTCTAAATTATATTTGTTATTTTAAGGATGGTGTTGGTTCATATTCTCAGCAATAGGTGTAGCAGCTGAAGGAATGCTGATACGGTTGTCATACTTAATAATATAAAATTGTGATGCGTAGTAGTTTTATGTCGGTTATTTTACCAAAACAAGAGAACAGTTCTCCAAATTAAAGAGGTTACTCTCATATTGAATCATTTAGATATGTTATGAAATGACATATCATAGTCGCACAATCTTCGTGTGTAATATATTTCCCAGACAATAAGTTATTAATGTAGTTTCTATTCACTTGTTAACATGCTTTAGTTTCTTTACAGAATTCTTCCTTACAATAATTTTATTTGGTCCTGACAGGTATACTTGGGGCCTGGGAAGCATGGGGCAACTTGGTCATTGTTCTCTTCAATCTGCTGATAAAGAGTTATTGCCAAGGAGAGTGGTTGCACTTGATGGAATCTTCATGAAGGATGTGGCATGTGGCGGCGTACATACATGTGCTGTGACTGAGAAGGGGTCTCTTTATGCTTGGGGTGGCAGTCGAGCAGGGCAGTTGGGCCTTGGCCCCGAAACTGGATTCTTCTCATGTAATCCTAATGAGTCTGCGAGCTTTTTTCGAAACATCCCTGCTTTGGTTGTTCCTATTGGTGTGCAGCTCGTTGCATGTGGACATTCCCATACACTTATCTCTACAAGGGAGGGAAGGATTCATGGATGGGGCTACAATAGCTATGGTCAGGCATCTAATGAGAAATCTACTTATGCTTGGTTTCCATCCCCAGTCGATTGGTACGGTATAGATAAGTTGTTGAGCAGGTTTTCTGTATCTATCTTTGTTTCGTACTGTTATTGAAGTGCAAATTGCAGGTGTGTTGGGGAAGTTAGAAAACTTGCAGCTGGTGGGGGACATTCAGCTGTGTTGACTGATGCATGTTCCTTGAAGGAATTGTGCGAATTTAGGCTAGCAGATAGTGTGACTCTGACCAATGCTTCTATTATTGAGGACATTGCGTCTAGAACAGATTCAGATGCTTTAGTACGCCTTTGTGGAAGATTGAGGTACTGATCAATTATTTTAAATTCTGCAGCATTCTCCGGTTCTCCCCATTAAATATGGTTTGGAATTATTCTTTACTTTTGTTTTTGATGAAGATAACCATCTTAGTTTCTATTCACTGCAGGCAGCATATGCTTGATGGTGGCGACTGCGAATATGAAGATGATGATGAGACAAACAGTTATAGGAAATGAGGATACAATGGAATAGAACCGATGAGATCGATAGTTGACCATTTATTCAATTTGTATCTATTGATCACTTGATTTCCAATCTAGGTAGGAAATACTTAATAAAAAGTTGTTGTAATAACATTGTAAAGGGGCTGTCTCTTGTATTTATGTCAAAACGTCTCCTTAATTGAGATGTTGGATTTGTTTCTGTAACTAATCAGTTGTATGAAAACTACCTATGTTTGAACTGTCTGCTACAACCTGGTTCTGTAGTGAAGCAACATGAGGTTGCATGGGTAGATCAAGATGGTACAGTAGCTCAAACTTTCATCCAAATATGGTTAGATTATTGCAATTTTAATTAATTGGCAAGAAACATTCTAGTTCTTATTCCTTTACATGGTAGAGACTAAATAGGTAAATTAAACATTAGCGATGTCCTGATCGATCGATCTTCCAGCAGTTGATCAACACCCCAAATTACATTAGAATATTATATATATATATATTATTATATATTATTTGAATGCTGCATCACTAGTTCAGATGGCGAACCATCCACGGTGGCATCAGTGTGTTAGTGGTAGGCCGAGTTTGAGCTCTTCCCTGGTGATCCTCACCATCTTCATCCATTGCTTCTCTTCTTCCCTGGACAGCCCCACTGCATCGAAATATGTACAATAAATACTCTCGATTACGAATTAATATTGTACATATTTAAAGAAATATGTACGTATACAGTATGTAGGAATATCAATGAGTGTGTACATACCCAATAGTTAGAGAAGATAGTAGTGTGGGTGGTGATTGCTGTGATGGGGGTTGCAGTGGCGGCATTAACATGAGGGTGGAGGCGTTCGGCTGCTGATTATTAGGTTCTGCCTGCCGCACCTTTTCATTCTCCTTCAGCTGTAGGTAGGTTCACATTTGTAATATGTTAGATGCATTAACTTTATGCTTATAATCTGAACCCAACTCTATTCCCTTAATTACATTAGGATCATTCTTAATTGGTTAGCGAGTAAAAGGATATATCCATTACATTACCTTCTTTGTTAGTGAGTTATTTTGTTCCTGCAGTGTCTTATGCTGTAACAAGTGTCATTATTAGTGTGAGAAAACATTCATAAAATTAATTAAAGCATATATATGCAGTTAATTAATCTCATCCACAAACGTACGTACACTCAATGCAGATCGAACACACACACACACACATATATACCTTTTTCTGCATCTCTGAAATGGATTCATGCATTAATTGGTTCTGCAAATGCCAAAGAAAACTACGATATGACTACTATAAACGGATTGGAAATCTTATTAGCTTGACAGTAGATCGATCATAACTGAGATCAATCAAGTTAGAGCTAACTTCACCTTTCTTGTTCGTACGCGCTTAAGAGCTGTATCAATCTGTTGCTCCAAACTTTGAAGCTCCCTCAAGCTTAAGGGGTCTAAATCCTCTCCCGTGTAATTCCTAGAGAAATTAATAAACGAAGTGATCGAAGTTTATACAATCGATGATCATCATAATTTGTTGAATTCATCTATAATCAAAGTCTAAATTTGTTGCATTCATTCATATATTAAAAAAATAAATTAATATAAAAAAAAAACTTTCAAAATATCAAGAGCTTAAAAATTAAGGTGGAACGTACCTTATCTTCCTTTGCAAGATTTCAATCCTTGCCGCAAGCTTGGGGTATTCCATAGACCAGCTTTCCTGTATACACACACACACACACCGTGCAACATAGGCTTACACAATCAGCTTATTTCTTGCATCAGCTACTCTTCATGAGCATCAATAACTTCAAAAAACCAAAAACACTAAAATGTTTAGGACGTAGATACTTCTCCCTCCTCAGATTTACTCCTAGAGGATTAGATCATTTAGGCGTCTTTCACGTTTCTTGTGAGAAAATGCAATCTACATAATATTCAAAACTCACATCAACAGAACTTAAGACATTAAATGTTTTTGTTAATGAAAGTATCAGGTCCATGAGTCTGTTAAAAGATCGGCCGGAACACATGGAATTCAAAATCTTTAGACTTTAGTGGCTCAACCAAATCCAACTATTGAATTAATAAGACTACTGCGAAAAATCTTGGGGTCCATTTTTTATGGTGAATTAATTATTTATATTCTTTAATACTAAGCTAATTACTTTAGATTGAAAAGCCATGAAAAATACTAAATACGACATGTATGAAATGATTAGATACAAATACAATATGAACAAAAATTAATCATATGAATAGGTATAAATTGGAGCCTCTCCCTACCGCATACATGTATACATATATACATTGTCCAAAAAAAAAATGTATTACATATATACATATATATATATATATATGTGTGTGTGTGTGTGTGTGTGTGTGTGTTAGCACCAGCTAGCTAGGTAGGGTAGGAATGCATTGAATACCTGTGATTCAGAATTAGGAATTCCCATACTCTGCCTTTCTGCATAAGAATATTGTTCATATCGCTCCAGGATCCCCTCCATGCTTCATTTTCCCAAAAAAAAAAAACAAAAAAATCAGAACCGCAAGCTAAGAATGAGATCATTCTGAACTAGAACTCTAGAAGTGTGAGAATGAATCGGATTCTTAAACTTAAATCGCTTGTCAACAGATTAAAAAGCTGTTATGATCGATATGATGTAGTATACTCGCTGATATTGAGCTACTTAGACTATGATCACTTATGTTATTGAAAATTAGGGCTTGACATATAAGGCAGATATAGTAGTTTTCCCATGGCTTTTGTTTTTTGGGAAATGAAGTAGATTTCCCATGGCTATACGGTACGTTAAACGTTAAGATATAGTTGTGCATGTTAGACAACGCTCCAGTACTTCTTGATTTGATGACAAAACTTTTTTTTTGGACATGCAGTTGATGACAACACATTTGCATGAGAAGAAAATTATCAAAGTCATGAAACTTAAATGAATATTACAGTTTTTCTGGTTACTGATCAGGAAAATACTACTAGTACTATTCAAAATAATACAATAATAGGAATTGTAATTTCCAATCATTTGGAAAAGAATATATGTAGCTAGTTTTCTTTTGTAGCTAGCTAAGCTAGTTTTGGTATTGAGTAATATATCTAGTCATATTGTCACAATCAAATCCTTTCTTCTAGTTAAATATCATGATGCATGTTCACCAAATGTTCTCCAAAAATTTGTAAAATCTCAACCTCCATATGTATGGAGTACTAGTTTGGAAAACCCAATTAACAGCGCTTAGTTTTCAGATCTCTTTTCCTTTGGACCTTTCCAAAACCTATACATCATTGGAGGAGAAATTCAGGGTGCACTACCAACAACATTGGATATATATATATATATATGCATTCACACACACACGCACACACACAGATATACAAGAAAATATACTCATACAGACTCATGTACAATCATGACACATTTCTCAAGGACCCTATTCACCCTGGTCCAATACTGTACCTCTAAACAGATTACTTATTTGAAACAAGAACAAGTGCTACTAATCTTATAGATATTAAGTACAAGCATCCCATGCTCATGGACTATATTCCCTATTCTTTCTTTTCGAGTCTTCTATTTGAAACATACACTACCCTTTTGGGGAGTGTACTAGTTAGTGTGTATTTGTAATTTTGTATACAAATACAAGTAAACAAGTAGTAGTAATTAACTGGTTTGTTATAAATCTTCATATATAATTATATATACTCACGCACCTACAACGTCTGATGATTTATCCCCTAGCTAGCTAGCTAGTTACTACATTCACTGCTGGGGAAAGTTTTCAAATATTAATAATTTAAAACATGACGACAACAAAAAAAGATAAATAAAAAAAATCTGACCTGCTAGTGAACTGTGTACTTATAATTTATAAATGCATTTTAAGAAAATTAATAAAACGAAAAAGAATAGGCAAAGCCAAGATATGAGCCAAAACCAGGAATCGTTCCGTTCAATCCTATAGTTACCTTGCAACAGATTAAGTTGAAGTACTTAATTATATGCAGTTTCTTTATGACTAGCTAGCAGGTTTATATATAAACAGACAAATATTATTATGTCGACCTCGTAGATGGTGTTCAAGTAAGCTTAGCTTTGTTCAGATATGAACTAGAGCTAGCAAGCTTAATTATATCTTTTCCTGAACAAAGCAAGCTACCCAGAAAAAGATATAAGCTTGCTAGCTCAAGCGAGAAGGACTAGAAATTGAATTTGTACAACAAAGCAATACAAAGACAGACCAACACTAAATACTAATGAAGCATATACGTACGTACCTGGAATCAGTAGAGTACTCAAAGAGCTTGCCTTTGGTGGAGAAGACAATCAAAGCTACCTCAGCATCACAGAGAACTGAGATCTCATGAGCTTTCTTGAGCAATCCGGTCCGTCGCTTGGAGAATGTTACTTGTCTGCTGATCTTGTTCTCGATCCGCTTCAGCTGAACCTTACCTCTTCCCATTTTTGAGGAATTGAGCTTTCTTTTTAGTTAATCAAAAAAGGGAGGGATTTTCTTGCTGTAAATTGATATCAGTTCCTGTAGAGAAATAAATCACCAAAAATAGCAACAAAAAAATGGAAAACCCTAAGTTTGGTTCATTCAAGGAAATAAGATGGAAAAGGAAAGCATGATGAGGAGGGGGAGGAGGAGGAGGAGGTCTTGTTTTTGTAGTTCTAGGAGTGGTAGTGTTAATGAGGCTTTCTTTGGGTATCTTTCTATTTTTGTGTTTGGGTTGAGTTTTTGGAAACAAAAGGCTCATATATATGGGAAAAGAAGCAAAGAGAGAGAGAGAGAAAATGACCGAGTGGTATTTGGAAACCTGGTTGTTTTAGGGAGCGCGTTGTCGAGTTCTCATTGGCCGAAACGAAAAAACTGTTAGTTCTTTGTCTCGATTTAGTCACACAGGATTAACAGATAATGTCCGTACATTATCATGCCTCTCCTCCGCTGGACCAGGGTAAGGAGCATCGCTGACGGCGCTTCGCTTTTATAAATTCCAAATTCACTTTTCTACGCATAATAATTAATTTTGCTCAAATCATATACAATTTTTTCAATCGTACTTATCATATGGACCACCTACGTGTCGGGTAGCTAGTGGTCTACTATGTAATAACCATGTTATTCATTAGTGAGTTTCTTTTCTTCTTTTTTTTTTTTCTAGGAAGAGAGGAGGGGCTCCAAAATTTGAAAAATGTGGGAAGGTGAGACTCGAATTTGAGTATGTGTTGGACAAGTCACTGTTTTAGTCCAATTGGACTACATGCTAGTACGACAGCTAATTAATTGATAGGTTAATTCATTATCCAAAAAAATTAATTAATTCGTAGGTTATATTTTGCTTCTAGCCTTTGTATAAGACTCGTATATCTCTGGAACATACGGCCCTTCATAAGTACACTACTTTTTAGTGAAGACATTCTCTTTATCAAATTGTAATTAATTAGCCTAATGCTGTGGTCCAGCTTATGATGCAATGGAATAATACATATAGTTTTGTTGGTAATTGGGAATGGTATTTTATTGATTTAATATAACAAATTATATTTCATAATGCTTTCGAAGGCTGTCAATGGTTGGATTTTATCTTGTTCAGGTCGAATCAGGGTATTAAAACTCATTTATCTCATTTTGGACTACATAAATTCAAATAATCTGAAAGTAGCGAAGAGTCTTGCACACACCTACGTATATATATACCCAAGTCCAATTGGGTGCGTGAGATACACGCGTCCGTTAGTCAGCAACGTGGTCAACAACGCGTCCATCACTGCCGACGAGCCCAGCTTCTCCATTTCGGAGAGTTTCAGTCGATCGGATGCTTTGAATCAAAGGCAAAGATGTTGATCGGAGGACGGCTAGCCCAGGCGAGAGAGGTGCGGGTCAGAGAAGACCGACGAATGTGATGGTGATGGTGAACAGAGGAGGTTGTGATGATCTGAGGGGCCGCGAGGTGGAGCTGGTCGCAGGCTGGGGAAGCCGGCAGTGGGCTTTAGGCGACGCCGTGGTGAAGTGGATGGCCGGAATTGGATCAATGACCGCATCGGCGTCGATTGCAACGAGAGGCCGGACCGGGTTTGATCGATCGATGTCGTGGCGGTCGGCGGCGGATGTGATGGTGACGGTGAACGGAGGAGATCGTGATGATCCGAGGGGCGGCGCGGTGGAGCCGGTCGCGGCCGGGGGGAAGCCAGCGGTGGCTTTAGGCGACGCCGGGATTGGATCAATGACGGCAGCAACGTTGATTTCAGCAGAGGCTGGGCTGGGTTTGATCGATCGGTGCCGTGGCGGACTGGCGGCGTGGTATGTGGAGCCGAGAGATGGGGACGACGAAGCTGGGCTCGTCGACGGTGATGGTGGGCGACGCCGAAGAGGAAGGAGACCAAGTTTTTTGTCACAGTCAAATTTTTTGTCACCGTCAAGTTTTTGTCACACAATGAAGGGTGAGATGCATTTAATGGCTCTGATTGATCAATTCAAATAAAATAATGGGAATAATGGCTTAGGTATAGATATACTTGGGTGCAGCCCAGAATTTTCACTGAAAGTAGAACTAATTACATTATTTCACAAGCTAGTGGATCATCATCATAAAAATGTATATTAGGGAATGGTACCGCACCAAGAAAATCTTTAATTATCGATGAAACCCTAAAAATTAATTATTCCATTTTCATTTAATTTCTAGCTACAAGCAGGTTACTTATACTCTAACTATAGCTAACTGTAGGTGCGACCTTCCTCGATCAACATTGTTATGGAAGAAAGTACTGGACAAACTAGGGATGGATCACCAATAGGCTAGGCTAGCTTTCACTATTTGGTAGCATATATAGATCACTATTTATAGCTAATATTCATCATGTGCGCCCTATACATTGTCCCATATATTCATTGGCACTAGCTAAAAGAAATTAAAGAATAGACCACTATACCACATATATATATATTGAGAGGAATGACAAAAACTTTATTCATATATATATATATATATATATATATATATCCTCTCTATCCATCTTTTTAGTAAAATTGAACCGACTGTTGGAAAACAATCACAAATATTATTTATTTATAACAAAAATATCAAAGATCGATAATAACACAAATTCAATGGTATATGAAAACTAAATTTATAAACATAAAGAATGTATATAAAATAAAGACTGATTTTTTTATTGAGGCTTGCAAATTATAATAAACTAAAGATAGATTTCACCCTTACCCTTGTGCTTGCAGTTCAGCAGGTGTTAATCTCCTAAAATACAATAATCGATAATCCAAAATTAAAGCACTACAATTTTGGACTATGGCAAACCATTTATATATTTTGTTATACTCTATAGACAAGAAGAAGACTCGAAGATGAAATGAAAAGAATTTAAACCACTTGGTGTGGTTGAGTTGACAAACTTATACCATTCAAGTTAGGGAGAATTATTCCTGCATCGTGGTAATAGAAGATAAGGGGTTTGAAACCAGCTTCGACAAGTTTGAGAGGCTTTTGAGTTCGTGCACCTGTCAAATATCAGTGGCCAACGATAGTTAGTTCCGCGAAAGGAGATTAATCTCCTCAGCTTACCCTCCTGGAGGATTGGCGGATCCTTCATGGGAAGATAATCCCTCACCAAAAAATAAATGGAAAGAATTCACAATATTGATTTCACTCTATATACTCCCTTTGAAGAAATATGATGATTATGGATTTATATAGAACCCAAAATGAATCAATATATTTATTCACTTATATTTCTCCTAAAGAGACACGCATCTGTTCTTAAAGAAATTTATTGGAAAATGATTCAAACCATTTTAATTTTAAAAAAAATATAATTATTTATATTTTCATTCACAATAAATTAGATATATTGTATATAATTTCCAACACCCATTACTTATTGATCGAGGTCCCCTAAGAGGTAACCTACTATAAATTACACCATTTCCTTTACAAGAAAATTGCCGACCTACTATAACTTGCCGACCTTTTTAAAAATGTTGGTTAATTTACTTGCAAGTCTCTGTATGACTGCATGCATGTGCTGGCCTATCTTCTTCATAACTTGCAAAGTTTGATATGATCGACTTCGAAATTATTGGTTCTGGAAATGTAAGATAGATGTTAATGCGTTTCTGAGTACGTAGTGCATGTGATATATATTATGAATGTCTCAGCTATAGCTATATATTTACGTACAATTAATGAATGCATTCAATAATGTGCGTCTTCTTTTCGATAGCTTTGCAATAATGTATGCTGCTATATTTGCTACTTGCTCTTTTTAGATATTTTTTTTATAAAAAAATAAAATTATAAATGAAAACTTCTATAACAACCTAAATTTGAGGAATCAAAAATAAACATTGGGCGCGCTAAAAAAAACAGATTTCTTTCCCAAATCTTACAGGACAAGTGGTTATCGTCAATAGTTGCAATGACGTCAGCAATGAAGTTGGCTTCCCGAAATATATGGCTAAACTGAATGTTTTAAAACTGAGAGGCAATAATTTGAATGTCTTTAATTAAAGCCTTGAGGCGCCGTGAGATCGAACACTTGTTCAACACACAATTAATAATGAATTTAGAATCACCTTCCACCTGAATTTTCATAAACTTGTGCCGAAGAGCATCTATTTTTCTTCTTAATTACCAGATATAAGATACAATCTTCTTCTTAATTACCAGATATAAGATACAATCGATCCTCCATAATTTCTTGTTTGTTTGAATGTCCTTGTGAAATTTATATATATGACATCTTGTGACTCGATTATATTATAGATAGGGTGTTTGCGTTTTTCTGGTTAACAAAAAACATAGTACCTTATTAAAATGTCATTGTGAGAGTATGTTGAAGAAGCCTCTTTGAGATAGTTCATCGCAAATAGTTTTCGCCCCTATCTCGAAAAGAGAAAAGCAAAGCTTTCATAATCTGTAACTCAAGTTTAACGGAGAAAATCAAACTGGTGGAAAGAAATCTCACGCACTAATGCACTATTTATAAGGGGAGTGCTAGCGTCAACCGCACCATGGGTGTGAGTTAGCCCGGACAAGTGTCATGATATCCTTTTTTCTTAGTATTAAAATAATTTGGGGAAACAAAACGTGTCAGTCTCCTTCTTTGTATATTTTGTTCCCTTTTTGCCCCAGTCTTCTTTTCTCTTCCTCTCTCCGATGTCTCTGCTCTCCCTTTTTGCTCCCGAGTCCAGATTGGCATTGACTAGACTAGATTAGATTGGAGAGGGGCAACTCCAATCCATTCTTGCGTTTGATGAAACCAGACTCGGATTGGATTAGCTAAATTTGAATTTTTTTTTAACAAAATTGATGCTTCAAATCTGAGTGGAGAAAAGTTTAGTGAGGAAGAAGAACCATCATCGGCGGCAACAGTGGCAAGACGATCACAGATCGGAGAATTGGAGAAATTTGTCATTCAAGAGATAAACACCTTTTTTCTCTTGGAATCAGACGAAAATAAACAGCAAAGATGAGGCGATAGAAAAACCCAGGTGGATGACTTCGGCCAAGGATCGCCGGCACAGGTCGGAGAAACTCGGATTTGGCCAAAATTTTCTGGACGAGGTTGATCACGGCTGTAGAGGTTGGCGGCTGAAGGTAAAGCATGCTATGTTCATGTGGTTGGGGTGAAGTAATCAAAGGTGGATAAAATTATCTTATTAGTTCAGGTGGATTAGTTATCTATCTTAGAGAGGAAGAGAAAAGAAGATAACAAAGTTTGGTTTGAGAGATCTGGAGAGAGAAGAACAGAGACATCGGAGAGAGGAAGAAGATTGGGGCAAAAAAGGAACAAAATATACAAAGAATGAGACTGACACATTTCGTTTCTCCAAATTATTTTAATATTAAGAAAAAAAGATGGCATGACACTTGTCCGGGTGTGGCTAACTCACACCCATGGTGCGGTTGACGCTAGCACTCCCCCTATTTATAATCATATATAGTGTTAATTAATGATTTCTTGTTATTAACCAAAAATGAAGTACAAAAAGCAAATTATAATTAACATAGGTAGATGGTTTTGAGAATATAGATGGTGAAACGTACAAATTTGTTCTTCTTGTGGTCCAAATATACATATACGTACCATATACATATTTGATATTTGATAACTAGGATAGCATGGTCCTGCTAGAACTATGTTAGCATAGAAATTTTCTATCTTAATTAGCAAACCCCAATGGATTAAACGTTAAATCAAACCTCGTAAACCTATATATCTATCTAACCTAAGTAAGCTAGATAGCACGGGGACCATTTCTTTACGCATAATTCAAGATCTAAAATTTGGTATCGAGGGCCAGATGAGGTAAATGGAGAATTAAAGTTAGCTTAGCTTAGCTAGCTAGCTCAGTCCCACTTTTGCTTTGGAATATACACCCATATATGAGTAGTACGTGTATGCCTCTATGGTTTAATATATACTAATAGCTAGAGTTGTATATTCTTTGATTGTTCGATCTAAATGTAGAAATTTCAGATAAATGCATCCCAAATGTTAGACATTTCGATCACTACTACAAAAAGGGCTAGTGGGACAAACATTTGTTTCTATTACAAGTCTTTCTATTACTTCTATATGTTCCTAAATAGCTTAAATTAGTCCCTAAAGGCTGGATTAAGGGACAAATATACTATATGTCTCATTTTTGCATTAGGAACATTTTTAATAAGGACATATATTTGTGTCTATATACATAAAAAATGAGACATATATTTGTCCCCTTAGGGCATTTTTCTAGTAGTGAATTTCATTTGAGTTCTTCTACATTGCTACTAAAATGTGAAAAAACTCTATCCTACCTAGATCTTGGACGGTAGGATGGAGTTTTTTTTTTTAAATTTTTTTTTATAGATTTTTTAACGGTAGATTTATGATAGGTATCATTTAGGATGAAAACAAAAAGTTCAGGTACCATTTAAGATTAAAACGAAAAGTTCAGGTATTACTTGTGACAAAATTAAATCCAGGTACCAAATATATAATTGACAAATAGTTCATGTACCATTTGTGATAAAAACCCAAAGAAAAACTATCAATAGCAAATTAATTCCAACCCGCCTTATTAATTTTTTTTTATTTTTTTAAGAAAAGGAAACTTACATTCAATAATAATAAAATATTACATAGGAGAGAATGACTATGTAGTTCACAACCACTCCAAGCGAAAAAGATGAACTACTCATATCCCAAAGGTATAACCGGCGATTACAAACATCGATCATGAGTCAAAAAGACTCAACTTCTAACTACAATAATCGCCATTGTTTCCAGACTACTGATAAGAAACCAATTCCCAGAGTTTTGACACACCCTCAAAGCCAACAAGAAAAGCTGTATTCCCTTCCGCACTGTGTCCCAAAGCAAGAATTGAAATGCCAGAAGCGCACACACACACACATATATATATATATAATACAATTGTGTTTGTTAGGGATAAAGATTAGAGAAGCAAATACAAGTTTGTAGTTGAGGGTTTAGGACTATATACATATGGGATTCGTACCATATTTCTACAAGTTTGTGGTTATGTATGTATGCCGCACCCTACGTCCGAAGCCTAGACTCTTAATTAATTAAACTACAGCGCCCTACATTGTACATGATTCTAGTGAAGCTCTAGCCTTTTCAATAATATAACCGACCTCGGACGTTATCCCTTATGCATAGCAACATAGGCCAGGGACCATAATTATTAGCAAAGATGTCATATATATATATATATATATATATATATATATATAAACGAGCCTCTTAACACACGCGATATATATATATATATATCTGTGTACAAATTGGTGAATATATAGTACAGGTTAGAAATTAAATGGTTTGGGAAAAAAACCTTCATATTAATTTGGTACGAATCCCATGCCATAACGTACGTTTTGTAAAAATATACTATTGGGAACCTTGCATCATCGATCATGAACCCTGTTTACTGAATTACTGCTGCATATATGCACTTAATTATTACCCTGTGCTACTTAACGACTAGTTAAATTATTACCCTGTGCTGCATGCACTTACCTAGAGATTATTATTTACTATATGTCTATATATGTATAACTAGATACACGTACATGCAAATAATGCATGCTTTTAACTAAGTTGTGTGTGTGTGTGTTATATATGCATGCATATATGGGATGAGGAAGCTGATCGAAGAGTTAGCTGTGCATGTATTCCATGATTTCCATCAATGCATATATGCACATTATCATCCAGAGCTAAGGCCAACTTCAAGTCTTCAATCGATCGAGCTCATCATCATCCAGAGCTTCTGACCAGATTGTAAGATACGGTCCATCCTCCATAAATTCATTAGTAATCGGCCGCACAATTTATATCCTTGCATGTAGAGAATACGTATGCAATAACCAAAATATAGGAATCACCGAATTAAATATAGAAGATCTAGAAAATGAAAATCAATTTCAATAAAATTAATATCGTGAAGATATCGAATATCGATAGAAACTTGGTTAACATTTTGGAAATTAAAACAAAATATTAAAAGATATTTGTTTAAACTAATATGGGTACTTGTAAAAAATAAAAATTTTGATTGACGGAATGTGGAGGTTATTATTGATAATTTAGACTTTAAATGTATGTACATCTTAATTTTGGGTGTTTTAGGATATCATTATTGTGTGCCTTGTCAAACTAGAACTCTCTAAAATAGGTTTATGAAAGGTAGATCATTCTAGAATATGGATTGTATTTAGTATAGATATTTCATATATCAATATAGATTGCACTTTGTATTCCTCTATATATAGATATCCTTATTCATTCAGAAATGTTTCTCTAATTAATCTGCCTAAAGAATCCAATATCACCATGATCAAGTGGGAGATGAAACAATAAGTGATCAATTACGTTGATGGCATGAGGATTTCACCACACACACACACACACATATAAATATATATATATTTACTTGAATAATTTTGATAGCTAGCTAGGTTTTTATGATAGCATGGTCCTGTTAGTATAACTGGCGTACGTAACTGGATCTGTTTAATAATTTGGCAGAAGAATCAAATTGTAATTCAAGAACCTCTGTATATTCATCTATTATAAGTAAGCTAGTTAGCATCGGGACCATTTCTTTATGCCTAAATCAAGATCTAGAACTGTGGCCATGGCCACTGGCCAGATTTAGATTGACGGTGAATTAAGGTAAGGGACAGCTATCTAGCTCTCTAGCTATATATATTCCCTAATCCTCAAATTTCATTAAAAGTTTTTTTAAAAAAAATAACAATAATATAACTAGAACTGTAGAACTTAATTGAAGCTAAAAAAAATAACAATAATAGAACTAGAACCAGAAATAAAAAGTGGACAGCATAACCCCAATGAATCAAATTAATGTTAAATCAGACCTCGTATATCTATACATCTAACATAAGGGAGCTATGATAGAAGTGCTCTCTGCTGATGGTGGTCCTCCTTAATTATGTTGTAGCTTCTTCATTTTTGCTGTTCTGTTTGTTCTTCTCATGTATTATTTTCCTTTTCTCCTCTGTATCCTTGCTGCTATTTTGAGCTCTCTTAATCGAAGCATTTCGATCATGCAGTCTAAAAAAAAAAATAAGTGAGCTAGCTATAGCACGAGCCACGAGGACCATTTCTTTACGTATATATAATTAAAGATCGATCTACAATCTGGGACATGGTCAGATTGAGGTTAATGGAGAGTTGAGGTAAATTATTGCTAGCTAGCTCAGCCCCCTAACCTTTTGCTGTCCAGCCACCCATGACCTTCCATATTATTGAGTTACTCTTATCATCCTTATCCTACCAAAAGTAGAAATTTCAGATTAATTCCTCTTTGGTGGCGCTCAAACGGGATGGCAAACTTTAAGTATATTAAGCTTAATTTATACATAAATTTATGTATATATATAGAACCATTACACTTGAGAGAGAAATTTTTAGATGTGACCGTCACGCCATGTCATATATGTGACTTCCCAATAAAAACTTGTCAAGTGTAACTTTTTAAACATCTCATCATTAGAGACAGATCTTTAGGGTTTTAGGGTAGGGTTTAGAGTTTAGAGTTTAGAATTTATGGTATGCATAATGCTGAGGTGTTAAAAAAATTTCAAGTGGCAGATTTTTATTGGAAAGTCACATATTTAACATGGCGTGACGGTCACATGGAAAAATCTCTCCCATTTTTGGCCATTTTAGGAGATTGCTTGTGAGACCCATTATATCATCTTTCTAACCGTTTAAATTTTAGATCTTAATACGTACATCAAATCTTCAAAAAATTAGCAGAATTAGAACAAAAAGTCTCGTATTAGAATTTATGACAGCTCCACCGGAGCGGGTTGCTATGTGTAATTTCATTGAACTTTAATGGATTGACTATTTCCTCAAAAAAAAAAATCCGCTGATGATATATATACTAACACTAGGGGCATTTGGGCTGGTATATGAATTGCTTTAGCCTCCCGTTGTTGATTCGTTTTTATGAACCAACCATTTTCTCAAAAATAGTAAGTGAATCTGCTTAAGCAATAAGTGCTCTAGCCTCCATATAATCTGCTTTTTTTAGAAGGAAAAAACCTTTATTCATCCATATAATCTGCTTACATATATTCAACAATCATAGTAAATCACTTAAGAATGACTTTTATAAATGAGCCGAATCGCAAATCAATATATTAGTCATTTGATTACTATTATATATATATATATATATATATATATATATTCTACGTACGTTTATTGACTAAATTGGATGACTAAATTTTTTCACAAGCATAATTTTTGAAGAATGACCTAAAAATGAATAGTTTCAATTATTGACCTACAGAAAAGAAAATCTTGAACATATATATATATATATATTGTGACATATCATAAAAGCATTTTGTCCATTTCTCATCGTTTGCTAATTCCTAATTGATTGAGAAACAGGCCCTCATTGAAGCCGAAGCAACCACTAGTCCACTACTGCAGGCAATGTACTGCATGCCACTAATTAATGCACCAAACTTAATTATCAACTCTATTTATAAACTTACAGTTCATATGTTGATCCATCACATGCATTGTCCCCTGCATACATACATATATATATATATCTGTGTGTGTGTGTGTGTGCCCAAAACAGAATTACATCGATAAAAGAACTATTTCTATAACTGGTACCACCCTATTTTGAGTCTTTTCCAGAGCCGATACTTGTTGATCGAGGTCCCTACTCCCTAGCATTGCCCAGCCTAGTTATGACCCTAAACCCTAACTCTATGATATTATCTCCAAAAAATTAAATTGCTACTGCAAGTGTTCATTTTGAGAGATTTCCAGTCAAAGTTGAAGCCGCGCGTCTCTATACGGTTGGCCGGAAATCCTCCACGCATGCGTACGTCCACGTCCATAGCCGCAAGCCTGCAATCGACCGTACGTAGCAAGTGCTCTTATCTTCGAAAAATGCCAAGTGAATAACCACATTTAGTTATTTTTTTCTTTCAAAAGGAGCTATAAAGATTCATTATTTATAGTTAAGTACTGCGCACATTGAAGTTACTCATAAGAAAGCTGGGATTTCTCATTATATTGATAATGAAGGATTACAAAGAAGCCATTAACAGCATAGAAGCTTTCTATGAATTTGTTACATTAATTGAGAGAAAAATGAATGAAAAAGATTACAGATCAATCAAGCTTAATGAAAACCATAAGGCTATAATCACATCTTATACTAAACCCATACTAACAGAACCATTAATTATAATTAAGACACGTGTGATGATCTGATGTGAATAGTAGCTTAACAGTTGCTCAGAGCATCGAGTGCGTACTGCAGCATGCAGTGTAAGGACATTAGGATCAAATAGTATCAATCAGAAATTCATAACACGAGAAACAACCCCCCAAAAAAAAACGAACAAGATAGGTCCCAAAATTGGCAAGATCGACGAGATAACTGCTTCCTGCAAAGTGGAAACCAAGTACAAACATGATACAGCTTAACTAACCAAGCTCCACTAATTTAACTGCTACGGTTTTGTTTCCTATAGGGTTTTTGTAACGTTGGAGGTGCTATAAGCTGCTCAAATTCAATGGATAAAATCAAGGGACTTAAAAAATAAAATAAAAAACGGTTATAAAGGGCTATATTTCTTACTTTCTTTGGTTTACAAATTTTGCAATTTAATGGATTGTATGTGAGATCCACTAACTATAATCAATTAATTGTAGGTTTGATGCCTAAATTTCTTTATGATACGTCAATTCTTCAAAGTTAGCGCTTGTGAATGAAATTGATAATCAAATTAATCGATTCTTCTTTTGCGATGAAGGAGGAAGATATATATTGATAAGTACGTAGTTGAAGAAAGGATTATGCAAATAATGCAACCACAAATTAATAGTGTTCTTGAATCCCTTTTCGTAAGAGTGGTTAACTAAAGGACTTTCTCTTTAAAAAAAAAAAAACCTGAAGGACTTTCAAGCAGTCAAAGGCCCTGTGAATTAATTAAGAAGTTCAGTCACATACGTATATGCTGTTAATAAGGGAGCATATATTACACTTATTATGATGACTGATATATTTAGGTCACAAATATATGTCATAAGAGCATCTGCTACTGTCTCAATTCTCAAAGCATCCAACCAGGGATGAAGCCATTGACTTGTTGGGCATGGGTTGTTGTGGCTGCAGTCATCTGCTGTTGTGACCCTACAACATTGTACCTGCATGCATGTAAGTAATTAATTAACACTTAATTACTTTGGTAAATAATTACATATTAGTACTAGAGTTGATGGAAAATGTTAAATCTCTAATGAATTAGTTACCCTATTTGCAAGGTGGGGTTGCAATCTAAAGGCTGGAACATGAGTCCCAGCTGGGTTTGAGCATGTTGAGTTTCATATAGCATACGCTGGTGATCATGACCACCTTCCCATGTTTGTCTAAGTTGATTTCCTGAATTAATTTCATCCAACTGCAATATTATCAACATGTAGAACGTAAGAGGAGATTCTATAATTAATGAAAAGCAAAAGGAGTTCAAAATGACATTTCGAGAGTTCTAATAACGTTTCCCATTAATTATTAGCATTTTTAGAGAGTGTTATATATATATATATATATATATATATATGCTTCAATCAAGTACCTTCATTGTCAAATCTCTGTTGGTTTCTTTTAACATCTGCTCCTACAATTAGAACAGGTCAAAAAATACTATAATTAAGCACACGAATTAAATTGCATATTGCCTTCATATCTTCAAGACTTAAAAGACATGTAGGTACCTTGCTCTGAAGGTCAGAAAGCTGATCAAGCATATACTGGGTCTGCAAAGAAAAGCAAGATATATGAGACATGAAGTGGTAACTATATAGTTCGACAATATATTAATGGGTAATTTAATGCATAGATGTCATAGACTGGTAATTACCTTAGTGGACCTAACATGCTTCAAGGAGGACTCTAGCTGACGCTCAAGCTGCTCAAGCTCCTTTGTGTTTAATGGATCCAACTCTTCTCCAAGAAGGTTTCTACAATACCAATTAGGAAAAAATGATTCATGATTATATAATAATCAGTCTGCTTACTGATACAACTGTTTATATACTACCAATTTATGGAGACAGAGCATTGGTAATTAATGAAATGTTAAAAGTTACAAGTTATCCAACCCACAAATTTCACAAGGAAATTACCTCTGAGTTCGTTGAAGAGACTCGCATCTGGTTTTCAGTTTCAAGTACTCACGATAACTGCTCTGCTACATGTGCAATATTGTAATTAACAAAGATATCAACAAGGTTAAACTAACAAACAAGTGCATAAATATATATATATATATATATATATATATATAGAGAGAGAGAGAGAGAGAGAGAGAGAGAGAGAGAGAGAGAGAGAGAGAGAGCCATGCTTAAGAACAAAACTGTCCATAACTGAATTTTTTTTTTCCATCTCATTTCATTTCATGTAAACAAGCTTTGAACTTTAAGCTATGTAGTAGAAAACACAATATAGAGAACTAGCAACTTTAAGGGCTAGCTACCTCAAGTTCCTTGGCAGGGTTGTTGATTTCAACTGCACCATAACTGCATTTTTGGTACCTTTCAAGTGTTTTGAGCATGCTAAATCAAGAAGGGAAAAGGTCACCCATGCATTAGCATTTATATGAATAAAATTTTCAATCAACATATATAATGCTTTATATGTCAATCAAAGAAGGTACAAGAAGAGAAACTAACGCTACTGAGACTACTGGTACATTTTCTACTTTGCATTTAAATGCCCCAGCACAATTTGCAGACCTTATAAATAATTTATTATATATATGAAGTGGCGGAGCTAGCTCAAAACTTTGTTGTCGGGGGGCCAATTACATTTTTTTGAAAACACTTCTTTAAAGGAAGCCACGTACATACACAAGGGGCGCACGGCCACCTTAAGCAGCAACCCTGTCTGTATATCCTGACAAAATAATGATCGAGGGTTGATTGAAGACTGGCTAGTTGGCTTGATTAATGGTTGCTTAATTAACAGGCATCATCAAGGTGTAGACACTTCAATTCAGATTGTATAAGTAACAGTGGACTCTTAAAGATGGCTTAAGGCATTGAAAATATAGATTAGGGTTCTAATATATATGATAACATATTAACATCATCATATCAGATCATATAGAATAGTTACCCTAGCTACCTATTTTATCAAATTAACTCTATTTATGAGAAAAATAACTCCACCAATGAAGAGTCACTAAACAGCAATACCACATGTTAGATTGTCTGATAGAGAGCTAAAGCTATCTGGTATCTTCACTTAGCATAAGTATTTTAGTTGATAAACTAATCAATATTATACATTCCTACAGGAAAGATCGATAATGACAAAAACAGATTAATCAAATATCTTCATGAAGATCAGACAAATATAGCTCATCAGTTTTCAAATGTACTCTCTCTTAACTTTGAACTGAGTTTATTTAACTTATATATGATTCTGACAACGTACTCTACTTCTATTTATCCTAGCCTTATCCATAAACCTCAAGTGGATCTATAGAAAGTACCATATATCGATCAGTAACTATGGATTTCATTATTTGTACGTAATTTATTTTGAACCATTTGTATGAGCATTAAATTTCATCCCACATTCTCCCACTTTTGGTGGTGATGGTAGTTGGCTTATGAAATTTCCTGCATATGCGCAATTAATCATTTAATATTTTTTTTTGGTCGAATTTAATATATGGATCGGACTAAACCCCACATTTCAAAAGCCTATAATCTTTTCTCATCAAACCAAAGCATCTTTTTTTTCCTCTTAACAAACATGATCTGCAATCACCCCAGAAAGAGTTCCTAGCCATAAAAGAAAAAAGCTTAACTATTGCAAAATATTTCAACTTAATTCCTTTAAGAAATTGCAAGGCCAAAAATGAAATAACTCTCTTAATTAATATATATATATATTTTTTAAATTTCAAGGTCTAATCATGCAAAACAGAACTCCATATAAAAGGAAGTCACGTACAACTTAGTCCACTGTATAATAGATAGATTTTCTTCATTGATAGATGTGTCAATATACGGATTTCAGAACAAATCACAAGAAAGAACTTTCTTTGTCATGCCAGAGAAACACTCTGAGTCCGAAATTCTATAAAAAAAGAAGTGTATATGATCATCATGATATCAGGCCTTTAATATTCACACCTCTTAGGCATCTGCCAAAACGAATCTCTTCCTCTAAAATATGACAAATGCATTTCTAGAAAAGTTCGTGCAAAGATAATTTTAATTAGTGAAACTAATTTTCGTCAATATAAAATAAAATAAGAGATAAGAAAGTAAAGCAAAGATCATGGTCCTGCTGTTTAGTGAAGCTGGAAAGATATGCAGGTTAATCAGAAATTCCATTCATATGCATACTCAAAAGACAATCTGAATTTTTTATATCTTATTACAAAATGAAAGAGAAAAAAAATTCTGTCAAAATTAAAGAAGAAACAAGAAGAAGAAAAAAAACAGAAAAACAAAAAGGGTATATATATATATTATAGTATTTTATGCTTCAGATCCAAAAAGGAAAAGTTTAGTACCTCCAAAAATGGATTTTAGAATTAGACCAAAACCCAACCTTAATTAGCTTCAATAAATTAATCACAGAAGGAAAGGAAGAAAAAGAACAAAAAGCTAGTCTTCTGTGGTTAAATAAGGAATTCAAAAAATATAAGATGAAAATTAATTAACAAATATTTCCACCATTGCAATTGAACTAATCAAACTCAAAAAAGATAAGAGAGTTGCAATTAAAAGATGTATGCTTTGTCCTAGCTTGAAGAAGCAAAAATTATGGATCCCAATGAAACCCCATGAAGAAATTAATCAATGAAGGAATCAGCTAGCTAGAGAGTGTGATGTAAAGTAATTAATTACCTGGAGCTGCTGCAGAACTCATAGACCTTTCCACGGTTAGAGAAGATGATGAGAGCAACCTCAGCATCACAGAGAATAGAGAGCTCATAAGCTTTCTTTAAGAGCCCATTTCTTCTCTTTGCAAATGTGACTTGCCTGTTTATCTTGTTCTCTATTCTCTTCAGCTCCACTCTTCCCCTCCCCATAGTTTCCTTAATTGTAAAATTAGTCCTATCCACACACACACGTACCCAACCACACCCTTAAAAATCTTCTTTCCCTTGTTTTTGTTTGAATATACTAATTTCTAGCTTTTGCCTACCGAATAACCAAAGCTAGCTGTTGATCTCCTAAATATTTTGTTTGCCTTTCTTGTTCTTCTATCTTTTGGTGCTAGCTTATCCTCCTTTTCTATGTCAGTACCAAAACTATAACCAAATCTGTGAAAAACAAGAGAAAGTTAGATATATATTGATCACTGAGTGCAAAGCCCTAAAGAAAGATACAGTAAGAGATAGACTGAGACAGAGAGACAGAGAGAGAGATAGACTTGTCCATGAGTTTTTCTATTGGCTTTTAACCTTGTGAGTTTTTCTATTGGCTTTTAACCTCAGACTCTGAATGAGAAACTTAATTAGCTAGGGTTGGTGTTCTTTCTAGTTTTATACGAATCTCGCTTCCCTTTTCTTTTGTGTACTATTACTTTGCTTTTGCTAGCTCTACAAAGTACAACCACCAACCACAGTTTGAGCGCGTGTAGTAGCGTGTATAGGACCCACTTCCCTTTTGTTTTTTGGTCAAAGGATCTACGTCTCTATTATTACCGTGTCTTTGTAAAAAAGAGGATAATTTGAAAGTGAAATTCACAAGGTTATATTTTTTTTTTTGATCAAAAAGATAAACATAACATTAATGAAGGGCACCAAACCCAACATTACACGGCCAGAAAACGGCCAGCCCCAATCGGCATAACAAGTACAAACAAACCCATAAGGGGTAACATAAACAACCAAAACAACAAAACACCGAGTCCGAAACTTTCCAGCGCCGCCGAGAAATCACCGAAACTTTCACAAGGTTATATTGATGGTTGTTAAGTTGCATGACTAATAACTACTAAAGTTTACCCTATTTGAGATGAACCCTTTCACTCCTACTTTTTTTTTTTTTTTGAAACTCTAAGATCCGAACTTCCAAAGTTCCCAACTTTTTTCTTGTAGAAGAAAGCCCTCAAACACAATTACGTGCTATTTTCGCTTCTTAATTAATTTCTTCCGACTCACCCACCTCCTCACTCTATTCTCCAACGTCACCTACACCCGACCCCACTTTATCCTATTTTACTTTCAGCAGCCAATAATAGCCCAATATGGCTATAAGACCATCTCCAATCGGCTGTTATGACAAACCAAAAAAAGTTTTGAAGGTCTTAAAATCGGTTGAAAATAGTTAAATTATAGTATATATTATTTAGATGAATAATAAATTTTAGGGTACTAAAATTTTAGCCCCTCTCAATTGGAGATTAAGCTCTCGACTTATTTGTACAAGTCCAAAAAAGTGCTAGTATATTTATGCTGCTATGGTTGGACCAGGGTAATTTTAAAGACGAGGGCATTCAATTTTGTAAGGCAAGTACAATATATAGTCCGTTCACATAATGTGCATATTTATTCAATGGCAGTGGGATATGATCCAGTACAACCCATATGGAGCAGAATAACTCAAATTCCAAAAAAGGAAAGACGTGGGTGATTTTTCTTTGAAAATTTCCAGTAACTGATGGAACACATGTAGTATGTATATGTATAGAAAATCTGAGGCAATTTTTTGCTGCCATAGAAAATGAAGGGAAAAAAATTAGAGACGGGAAATTGGTCGGGAAGACATAACGCTTTGATAATTGATATGTGATGTGTACGTTTGCATCTAGAAATTAGACATGTTCGAGTCAAGAATATATTACAAATTCTTGTCACTCGTTGTTATCGCATCATGATAATACTTGAGTTTTGTTTAATTAAGACTTTATTTACTATCTATATTGTAGTAAGTGATATTTGTATATATTTTTAAAACATTTCACGTGATGTGTTATTGTTCTTTCACACATGGAGAATTCATTAGTGTGTAGTGTGTACAAAATCATTTCCTCAAAAAGAAAAAAATTACACAATTATTAGGTTTTTGTCCTAATCCCATTTCTTTTGAAGGAATAAAAGAATCCATGGAGGTACATATGGAGATAAAAAGATGGAATGGGCTTTTCAAGTTATAAACAAACAGTTGTACATGGGTGGCATGGGTACAATTATTCAGTCGGCCCCATCTAAATTATTATTCCTCATCTCATCATTTCAAGATTTGTAGCAGTGTCAGGTTACTGGTTATCTTGATTTTAACGTTATCCAAAACAAACTTACTTAGGGCTAGTTTGGTACAGCTTCGCTTTTAAAAAAATCAGTTTTTTCGTACAATTTAAGGTCTTAAAATGTTTGGTAAATTAGTAAAAAGTAACTTTAATTAAAAATTACGGATCAGTGGAAGCAGATTATAGAAGCAACCCAAAGGTTACTTCTAAAAGCTGCTTTAATTCACACTTGATTTTTTTAAAAACGATTTTTTTTAAGTCACAACAATCCCAAATTAGCCCTTACTAGCCACTGCGAATGGGTCACTGTCTATTTTTGTTTCTCACTACCGACTAATGGAATTGACAAAACAATTCAGTAAAAAAAAAAAACATTAAATCACGTAAAAGCACAACGAGTTTTTAACATCTAAATAACAAAATTGACATAAAATGTTATATTAAAAATAATCAAACCTCTGACTTACTTTGTTGAATTAGGTATTTTCTACCCTCCTTCATCACTTATTCACTTAGGCCAACTCTAAAAACATAAACCGACGTAAGTTGTATGTATTACACACAAACCATAATTATGAAAAGAAAAAAAAAATTATCTCAATGTTTTTTCTTTTCTTTAGTGAGAAACTTATGTTCACATCCTAGTTATAGCATAGAGTAGTTGGTGTCTTGGTGATTATCAAAGGGAAACCCTAACAAGAGACAATTTGTTGAGATATTTTTGGATTTAAATAAAATTACTTAAGATTGGAAGGCAGTGTTTGGCCCAAGACGGAAACGAACAAAAGTCCGAACAAACACGTGTTTCCATTGAAGGAGCGTCTTATGTTCCAAGCACCTGTCAGAAAATGAAGAAACGCCATTTCCCAAGGCCCAAATGTCACCGGTGGAGTGCGAGAACAGCACTGCTCGTGGCGACCGCCCATTGGGGGTCAGAACAGTGCCAGGTGACGGACATGATTGATGGCGAAACCTTTCGTACACCCTCAAACGGCGTTCCAGTGAGCTCTGCGCGCACACGTGTCGCGTTATTGCAAGAGGAGGAACAGACTAGTTGGTCTTCTTTGCTGTCACGACTCACGACGTCGATCGACGACGTCTTGTCGAAAGCGTGCTGAGAAAAGGCAAAGGTAAAGGACTTGGCTGGTAATTATGGCGTTCATCTTCAAGTACTGGACTGGAATCACTGGATAATGGTTATGGGCCTATTTTCACCAATGGTACGCTGCAAGTTTTTTCTTTCTTTCTGGCACATCAAGTTTTTACTCGTTAGGGACAGACTGACATTGTCACTTGTAGTTGGTACCTTGTAAGGTTAGGGAAATGACTGGTTGACATTATTTGAGGGGCACCAATGCAATTTTGTCTTTTTTTGCAAGTGTCATTTGGTAATTAGAATTGTGAAAATAGACAATGGGTGACTAAATGACTACACAATTTCGCATTTGGTTCATCATTTTGATCATCAAATTGCAAGTCGTAACAAAAAAGTGTGTAACAAAAAAGTGTGTAACAAAAAGAAAAAGGCCACCTTCAATCTTTCCTGCCTAAAAACTAATTCATCTTCATGCCATGGCGCTTAGCTTTTACGGGTCTACTAGGGTTCTTGAAACCATTTGTTAACAAGAACCTGCTAAACATTTCCGTAGATTCCCAATTGTTGATGGTAACTGTTGTTGTTTTAACCCCTATTGCAAATGAACCAAATTTCCAGAATTATGGAACATTCCATTTTTATCTTGCAAGGAAGTCCCCATAGAAGTTTAGTGTTTACAATTGAACCAAGGGTTAGAAATTCTCTCTCTCAATAACCAGTTATTTGTGTTCTTTAAAAAGCTATCAAACATATATAGTGGCACATATCCAATCAGTGAATTTATTCAAATAGGGTCACGATCGACGTCATTTCTGGCTGCTCCATTCACCAATAGGGCAATAGCTGGGTCATGGTGCCTCGTCATTTCCCATGAATATGATGAATCATATATGCTATCCCCACTAGCAAAAAAATGCTTTAAGCTTTGCCCAACTCCTCGACCAAAAAAGAAAAGAAAAAAGCTTTGCCCAACTCAGTAATGGTCTATTGCTACAAGGTGCAAAATTTGTCAAGGCATTTCTGAAAGCACAAACCACATCACACAGACACACACACATATATATATATATATATAATTATATATATAGGGGATTATAGGCGTGTATCTGCTGCTAAAGAAGGGTGAGACTTAGAAATATGACCATAGCTACCCAAGAAAGAGGAAATAGTAACCACTGTATACAAAAAACATGTGTTGCAGAAATTACTCTTACCACAGTGCGTAGAAGTGAAAATGGCTTTACTTACCATGGTACGTAGTAGGAAAATCACAACCATCTTTCATACATACAAATCATATAATGTTTGTTTGTGCACCTAACATGTAATCCATCCAAAGACGAATATTCCTACCGATTTGAAGGGCATATATACTTTGATCAGAGCCTCTGAGGTGCTCTCTTTGGCAAAAGCTTCTATCTAAGGACACCATTAGGGCCACTATGCAATGCACTTGAAACTTGTAATAGTGGTGGTGGGGGGTTAACAAAAAGACATACAATGCTCCTTCCCATCAAAACCCAACTGGACTTGGAAAATCTTTTAGCGGATAAAGCATGCAACAGAAGGAACACCTTCAGAATATATAAGCCATTGACCACATATGAAGATCCTTAGATGAATTCTACATATAGCTCCCCTACTTGATTTTTTAGCTCAACTCTGATGAACAGGTCCTCAAGGGCATTGAATAAAATTCCTCATATCTGATTTTCAAATACAAATATTCCACGAAAGGGAGAAAAGACATAATGGAGTCACTACTGTCTCGATCCGGAGATTCTAGGGAGCAGGTAATATTAGCTAGAAATCGCTAGATTTGCAGAAGAAGAATCTGACAGGGTTAGTAAGCTATCCAATTTAACACAAGCAATACTCTCAGTACATTAACTGTGAGTCTGTGAGCATGTCAAAATATAGAAATATATTTTACCATGTATACATATGAATCGCTACAGTTTTCCACTCTAAGTTGGGTTCATAAACTTGCATTTCACTTTTCTTTAGGTACAAATTAAATTAGTACTGTAACTCTAGAAGAAGAAAGTTTGTAATTTGATTGAACTTTGAATAAGGCATAACTAGCAGAGTGAACTTTGATTCACATGAGATACAGAAACTCAAACAATTTATGTTTTAGAGCAATCGGGGCAGCTAAAATGACCTTTAGCTTGACATTTGGTGCAAGCAATGGATTTTACTTTCGATTCATCACCCCCGAGCGATTGATACAAGTCATCAATGAAATTTAAACCGGCTACTCCACCTTCCTTGACTAATCCAGTTCCTCTACATGTTGAGCATGCTATCATCCTCACATTGCCACATCTCTTGCACATTCCCAAAGCACTGAACATTAATTCAAAAGTTGCATATTCAGCACACATTGTAGAATTAAAATATGCAACAAGTATTGAACTAAAAAACCCACAAGTAATGGCCTTCATTCACAAGCAACAGAAAAAGTAACATGGTGTAAAGTTTTTCAATACGATGTAGAGCTCAAAATAACAAGACAGTAGATTTTACTCATTATTTCCTCCAAATTCAAAATCTTTGGGAGTTTATTGTTTTGACAGTTCTCTTAATTTAATCTTCATATTAAATTTGTACCCTCTGCCCTCTACACATAGTGACTGATAAAGATGCAATTTTTGGAAACAAATATTGAAACTGAGGGAGATAAAGTCACGCATTAGAAAGATGAAAAATTTACAAATGGGTATGGTGTATTACCTGCGCTGAGAGCCAGAGATGAAAGCATCGACCTTTGGAGCAGCAATGGTGGCGCAGAGAAGCAGAGTCCCAACTCCAAAACCCGCAAGCTCGCTTGCCGTTATGTTGTCCATGTCTTCTCTTTGGCTTTGCTATCCGCTCCAGAATATCAGATAAAGTCTATAACCACTCTATCCGAAATTTGAAATTATATTTAGTTTATTTAGATATTTTGTGAACCATCAAGCAACAATGGCCTATTAGCTCAGCTGGTTAGAGCGTCGTGCTAATAACGCGAAGGTCGCAGGTTCGAGACCTGCATGGGCCAATTTTCTTTATTGTCTGTTGTCCTTTTTTTTTCCTTGCTTGGGCTTTCTGATCGAGGGGATCATATTCACAACCTTGTTACTTTTTTTCCTGAAAAGACCTTTCTACCAAATCTTAGTGATAATGTAAAATTGAAGCACATGTCTGCTGATACATGATGGACATGCATATATATATATATATAATCATAAATTATTAATAATCTATAAAGCCTTTTGCAACTCAACATCAGCACTGCAGCAGCATGCAGGCTTTCATATTATTATTAGTTTATGAAAAATATAAAGATATCTTGTTTTGGTAAATAAGAGAAATTTTCCTCTTCAGTCTTCAACTTATGATCAACCCCAAGTACTTAGCTAGTTAGATCTCTTTCCTGGTATCTTTGGGAATTTTAAGGAATATGAACAAGCAGCATTTGTTTCACAAAAAGGTTCAATTATGTATGAATAATCTTATTCACTTGATGCAAAATCTAAATCAGTACTAGCTAGTACAGGGACACTACTAAAACCAACATATGGATAAGCTTATATATAGCTCTAGGCTCTAGCTAGCCGTATAGTGTTAGCTAGAGTATGAGCTAGTACAAATAATATTTGGTACCAGTGAATAATTAGATAATCAATAACAAAGCAGCTTGCTAGCCATTCTTAGAATCTGTAGCCTGATCCACTATAGAAGTACTTCTCCGAATGAATATCCTCTCCCCAATAAAAATTGTTAGCTCTAGTAGCTTCATTGTGTATGGCTCCAGACGATGTAGCTGTAATCACCTGCGAGCACTACTAGAATTTTCCACATATACATCACTTAAAAGAAATCGGTTAAAATTGCACCTGATGTAAACATATACGTTTACATCGATTTGAAACATAAGCGATTTCCATGATAAACATTAACATCGGTCCTTAAAAAAATCAATGTCTCCAATTTTTTTTTTAAAATTGCGGCAACCTCTAAAAAATTAAAACACGGAAGCGCTAAATTTTTGTAAGTACAGGCGCCGAAGTTTTTTCTTTTTTTCCACTTTCCCTCTCAATGTTTACAACACTTCAACAAATTTTCAGCCCTAAACCCAATTCACTCCCACACTTCTTCGTCTTCTTCTCCAAAACTCCACATCCCAGCCCCCAACTGAAAATCTTCTTCTCAATTGCTCCACAGCCCAGCCCTAACGGAAAACGTTATCTTCACATTCCTCCGTGTTTCTCTCTACCTACTCCAACCCTCATACCCGAAAACCCTAACTTCCCTGAGCACCAGATGGAGGAAGAGTTCGTCACCAACCACGAGCGGCTTAAGCCTCAAGAAGAGAAAGCCGAGGAGGACAGATCTAAGGTCGACGATCTCCGTGGCTCGCCTATGAGCGTTGGGAATCTGGAGGAGCTCATCGATGAGAACCATGCCATTGTTTCATCCTAGGTTGGGCCTGAGTACTACGTGGGAATTCTGTCCTTTGTGGATAAGGATCAATTGGAGCCGGGCTGTGCGATTTTAATGCACAATAAGGTAATTAGGGCTTTGGGCTTTTAAGGTTTCGATTCGGTTCAGAATATTTGCGTCTTTTTTGTCTTTGGATTGTCATGATTCTGAATGTTTAGTGTTTATTTGTTGGAAATTTGAACTGGGTAAATTTTGTTAGCATGTTTGGTTGCTTAGAAAGAGTTTGGGAATGGTTACAACTTCTTCTCCGGATTTCTATCAAATTCGACCGCTTCAGCAGCCTTTCGATCGATTGAATCCTCTAACTCGACATATCAGGTGGTTTCTCTTTCTCTTCATATGTTGTTCTTTTTTTCTTCTTAACCAATTTGGACTTTTGCCTAATGCTTCTGAATCTTGTTCTGTTTCACTTTTTTTTTTGGCAATAAAAGTTCTTTTCTGAATCTAATTTCCTTTTGAACATTATTGCTGCTTGCTTAGCACGAAGGTTTAATCAATATTGGAACCCACTTTCAAGAGGTTTCTTCTGAATCTATTTCTTTGAATGCACTTGATTGTGCTTGGTTCCATGTTTTTCATTTTCCTTTTGATCATTGTTTTCTAATTCCAAATTGCCAATTATGATTTGATTCCAGGTGCATTAAAAAAAAATATCGATAATACATGGACTATTCTCCAATGTTGTAAGCATAAGGTGTTTGAAGAAATTCTTATGTACAATGGCATGAGATAGTACCGTGAATTTTTTGTAAGCTTCTACAACTGTCAGTTTTTTGTATAAAAGGCCAACATCCTGGTTTCGCTTTCTGTTTCTTATTACTGCAGTTTCTTTCTATTCTTTTCTTGCTTCTGATCATTGCTTGATTAGGTGGAAGTGTTCCATTTGTTTACTTTTGGGGACTGGTTTTTCCAGTCCGGTGTAATTGGCCATTGTGCCCTCCTGGAGCTTGGCTCCTTAATGCTAAGTTCTTTTGCCAATAAAAAAAAAGTAAGTTGCAAAGAAGACATTAATTAACTGCAAGATTCTCCTAAATGCTGGATAGGTCATTGATTGAACTAGTCAGCACTTAAGCTGCTAAAACTCTAATGTCCTTCTGTTTTGCTATCTGTTGCGAGTGGTTCTGCTGTGGTAGAAGATTTTACTCTGTTGGATTTGTGTCTTGACCTAAAATTTTGATTTGGTCTATATCAGTATAGTTCATGTTTTACTTTTAATTATAGCAAAAGGAGATTATTTCCTCATGTCTAGCATGAAATGATTCCACCTCTTTCTTTCTTTCTTTCTATTTACCACTCCTTCATTTGTTCTTACAGGTATTGTACAACATCAAATTGTATCAGGAATTGACATTTTCTCGCCAACGGAGTACCCAAAGTACCTATTTTTCTCTCTATCATGGAACATAAGGCTAGTCTCTCATCCGATTCTCTCTTCCCATCTATTTTTTGTTCCTCTGTATCATGGGTGATTTGGTTTAACTGTTTATGGCGTGGGTTTCTGAATTACTTAGGTTTTTTCTTGATCAATTTAAATAAGGGTTTGAGTTTTAATTTGTGGATTAACAATTCAGAGTAAGAGAATGTGAAATTGGGGGTTAGGGTTTGTGTTTCTCAACTTGAATTCATGTTACTGAGTTATTGTTGATTGTTGACAATTTCTTGTGTATGTTTAACTTTAAATTCATCTCACAGTTTCTTTTCTATTTCAGTGTTGTAGAGTTTTGCAGATTTTATTTCATTAATTAGTTTTGCAGATATTGTCGGGGTTGTCTTTCCTAATGTCTTATTCATTTACTTGCATCTCAAGAGCCTCGGTTTGGTATGTTATTGGACCTAAGAGTTTAAGAGCTTAGTATCTTTTCAATGGAAATTTTGAAGCATATATATACTGAGGTTAACCAATATTGTTGATTGATAACAGAAATTGGTAAAATAAAAAAAAACAAAATGAATCTGAACAAAATGAGTATGTTTAACTACTGTAGCCTCATTTTAGACTAGTAAGTTGAGTTGGAGTTTATCAATATTGCATAGATCGTTTTTTGAATAGTCTGTATTTTTGATTTGGAATTGTATTGTACAATTATGAGATAGTGCATTATTTCATAGTACTTAACTTCTATCAATCTCTTTGTAGTGGGCATCAAAGTCTCAAAAAGAATATACCCAAGAGCAACGTGACGAGATGCACATTGAAGTGATCGGCTACTTACAAAATTTGCTCAAGTGATTGACTAGCAAAGTATTGTTGGAAATCCATAAGTAGTCAAGGATGCATGGCTTGTTGTAGTTTTTGCTAGTTAGGACCTAAATTGCAGTGTTTGCATTATATTTTGTGGTCTAGTCAATTTCTAGTTTTCTTTGTGTCTATTACAAATACAATGCAATGCATTAACACAATTAGTCTTGATTCATGGTTTGTTAAAAAATGTGGATTTGATTTTCTAGCAGTTGTTTGATGGAGTTGTGGACTTCATGGCGATATAAAAGGTGTGAGGTGTATTAATAAAAAGGAAATAGATTCACCTTAAACAGAACCAAATGCATCAGTTCAAGCAAAAAAATTGATGTATCATAAGCCACTGAACATCAAATGTTATGGAAATAATTGATTTTCCATAAACCAGTGGACATCGAAAATTATAAAAGAAACGATGTCTCATAATTCTATGGACATCGAAAATTATGGAAAGAAACGATGTTTCATAAATTGATAGACATCAGAGCCTATTGAGAAAAAGATTTTAGTAATGGATAACAATATCGATTTTTTTGTAATAAAACATGAAATACATGCAGTACTTCAAGGTTTGCGATGTCTGAAAGCATAAAAGACATCAACATAAACATTAAAAACGATGTACAGTCGGTTTGTAGACATCGGCTAAAAACCGATGTCCAAATTTTTTTGATCTTTCTCTACACCCACTAACACATCGGTCGAAAAAAATTTTAACATCGGTTTTGGGCCGATGTATATGTGGAAAATTCTAGTAGTGGAGGCTACATTGTTGCAGCACTTGTTATAGCTTGTGTAACGATCGTCGTCTAGGTTCCAGAGTTGGCCCCATAACCCCTGATCATCTTCATCTTCTGATCTGATGTTTATGATGGTATTGTTATCTGATGACCAAATAGTGGATTCAACAGCACTAGTAGCACCACCTAATTGGTTCATCGACACTAATGGAGGCAAGCATTGATCCTCCTGGAAATTCGGGCACGTAAAAACAACATTCATCTCTTGAGTAATTGCTTTTGCCAGCTGCAGCTCATCAGTGATCATATTTCGTAATTCGCTGGTGCAGGCTAAGGCTTCAACACCATGTCCCTGTGGTGCAGTAGTACTAGTACTGGCTGATTTTATTTTCTTGTTTTCCTGATCATCCTCTACAGCTTCTTGTTGTTGTTGTTGTTGTTGTTTCTCTTTGAGAATTTCAGCTTTTCGTTTTTGCTGCTTCTGAGTGCATTTCTCTTTCTTTTTGAAATGGGTTCTCCAGTAGTTCTTTATCTCATTGTCTGTTCTCCCTGGCAAGTATCTAGCAATTGTAGACCATCTGCAAATGTATATATTGCACATGAAAAAATAAGAAAAGTATTTAACTTAATCTTAGGATAGGGAGAGAGACAGTAGTATCAGATTACTTACTTGTTACCCCATAAAGCATGCAATTCAATAATAATGGCTTCCTCCTGAGGTGTTAATTGGCCTCTCTTTAGTCCAGGCCTAAGATAGTTCACCCATCTAAGTCTGCAACTTTTCCCACTCCTGTTCAAACCTGATCAACAAATCCCAACTCATCATCTATAACAACAAAAGCATATATCTGATCATAAAATCTCAAAATTAACAACATGAAGACCCTAAAGAGCAAGTATTTTCTAGCCTTTGGGGTTCGAGTTTCGATCCCATCCAATGTAAAACAAAAAAAAGGTATTTCCTGTTGCACTAGATAGGAGTAACTAGCTAGGAAGTTAGTAAAAAATTTGAATCAATTTTGATTCATTAATCACCTGTACATCTAGCCACAGAACTCCATCTTCCCTCTCCATGCAATTTGACATGTTCACCGAGCAGTTTATCCTCTTCAGGAGTCCAAGGACCTTTCCTCCACCCTTTTTCCGCAACACCACCCCAACCCATCATCACACCTGCCATGTTCCTTAGCTTCGATCACTTTCAAATTCTCACTCCAATATCTTGTTTGTTTCTCTGTGTGTTAGTAATATTGCACATTCATGCATGGCTAGCTTAATTCCCTCTCTCTCTCTCTCTCTCTCTCTATATATATATATATATATATTTATATACATGTCTGAATCAGTGAGAGTTACTTCAATCTTTTGCACAATTAATTAACACTAATTAATTAATTGATGATATCACTGGTCAATATCTTTGAATCGAATCTCTGCTTCTCGGTCTCTTCATGAAATTGACCCTTCCTTCAACAAATCTGAGTCCAAGTGTTCCGACACCACCAGCTCAACAATTGCAAACCAATTACAGCACAACAAGTGTGTCTTCTAACTCTTACCCAATGTACTAAATGACATCAGTACCAATATTCTTCTAACTCCTAGTTTAATTAGCTGATATAAGGTAGCTAGTGGGTTGTTGATGTCTCCTTGAAAATGGCTTCTGCTGTAATGAGTGTGCAACATCTGTGATGTAACAGTACTATTTGTGGTAATGACCTTTGTGTTTTTTAAGGAGAGAAGGTTCTAGGCTGCCATTTAAGGTAATGGGGCTTGTAAAGTTTTGAAAGGAGGAATCCCTTTGATGAGTCACATATCCTACACCTGTCTCTGGAGTTTATCTTAGTAGGCTTATTTGGAAAGCTAGGAAGTGCTTAATTGGTTTTGAGTCATTTGTTTAAGTGCTAAATGCCTATAATAATATAGGTATTGCTGGTAATAGAAACTATATATTATTCAATAAGTGAGAGTTTAAGATCTTGTAAAGTTTGAATAATACAGCATGACATGCTTGATTTGATGGTTTTAAAAAGAAGATCTATAAAGTTTTATTGATGTTTTCTAATAATTTATTGATTATCAGACCCAGTTTATATTTTGTACTAACACCTACTAACTTTTGAGTCATATTATTACTTGCTTGATCAAAGACCATGAAACCCAACTTGGGGGAAACTGGGAACTATTCCTCTGAACAATCTTCACATTGTTTGTGATAAAATGCAGAAGATATATGTATATATATTACATGGCTTCTAGAAGGATCTAGCTAGTTAATCACTGCATATCTTGACCCATCAAACCACTAATATATTAAAATCTTAACTTTGTTTATTCATCTAGCTCCTTTGTCTTCCTGCTTTTGATGATGGCTAATAAGTAATAACTAAAAGAAGAAATGGTCCCCTCTGCATAATTTGGCATAATAATTTGCGAAATATATGTTAATAGACCTAATAAATTCCACTACCATAGAATGGAGGATTAACAATAGTGGAAGAGTGTACAATCAAGAGGAATACAAGCAAACACATAAGCAATCAAAGAAATTAAGCAAACACATGTTACGGATTGCAAGCAAGTTGGGTAATATTTTAGCCATGGTTAGCTCATCATAAGTTGAATTGATTAATGGACAAGTTCATTGAGGGTACATTTATACTTTGTACTATTATGATAGTGCAATGTTTGATGCATTGGATGCAAGATTTGGGGATTTTTCAAGGGATGAAATTCAGAACATTGTGGCTAGGGATGGGGTGCAAATTAAGGCTAGAGAGGCAGGAGAGATATGCATGGTGGATGGTTAGGTTTTGGTAGAGTTGGGTTCTATGAGGATTCAAAGGTCGAGGCATATGGGATAAGATGGTTAGAAGATCAGTAGTGAGAAAACAACATGCTGTAGGTGTCGATCTGCATTAACTTGTTAGCAACAGTTCTTTACATTTGGGTAATGGGTTCAAATCTATTCTACTACTTCAAAGCACGCTTCATTGGTTATTTGGTTCAAATGCTGAAGTGATCAAGCCCGCCTATAAATTCTTGGTGCTCAACTTATATGATTTTGATAACTTGTAAAACTACTAATCACCTTAATGCAGTTAAGTGTCATTGCTAGACAACAACTTCTAGTAGTCTTGTGATACTTTGATAAAAAGATATCACAAATTCGAATTTTCTTTTCCTTTGATATAAAAGCAATACTCCTCTTAACCAGCCCATATCCCTTGATTTTTAAGTTTTTTTTTTAAGTTTTTTTTTATCTTCGGAGAGGAAAATTTGATATTGGGATCTCATATATTTGTGTGAAGAGAAATATTAGACTAATCACGACTTGATCATATACTTTTGAAATAAAGTTGTTCACTATTGAACAATTATCTATCTAAATTATATTTTATTTATTATATGATATAATAGCCATGCATACATAATTCATAACTTAAAAATGAATCTGGCAAAGAAAAATTATTTGAACATCAAGTGTGCGTTTGATGAACAATTAATATCATTTGTTTTTTTTTTGGACGATAACAATATCATTTGTTTTATTTATATTGTAAGATCAATGTTTGTCATTGCTTCCCATAATCCCATATAATTATGACACTTCAATGCAATAGCGTAAATGCATTTTCACATGGAAAAATGTATGAGAAGCGTGATTAGTATTTCAATTTGATTTATTTTGATCGGTCCGTTTTAAAAGATTTTCAATTTAAATGATCTTCAAATAATGCTTTAGAACATTAATGATTATAATTGAAAATTTGTAAGATGAAAAGTGGGAATGAATAAATTCACGTGAGAGTTGAGAGTAAAGCTAGAATTATCATTTTGTAAAAAATAATAAAAATGTGGTTTTTTTTAATTTCATTTTTGTTAAAAAAACTAATCATGGAGTCTCGTATAGAAAAGGAAAGTCAACTGTTGAGAACTCGGCCCAAATTCGGAGGCCGCGAAATCCCACCCACCCGTTTAGTCCACCGTAGGGTTTAAGAAAATCAAAATTTCTAAAAACTAATTCGCAGCGGTGAAAAAGATAGGGTTTTGAAAATAACAGGCAGTTCCACATATAAAACCTTTCTCAGTTTGATGCTACTTTCCCAGACTCTCAGACTCTCATACCAAAGCTTCGAATAGAAGGAGAAAGCCTTCTGCTTTTACAGTCCCAACCCAAAGCAAGCAAAAAGAGGAAGAGGGCCGCAAAAGGGAAGAGACCCAGAAATTGTTTTTGTATGAAACTGGAGGAACAATGTCGACGGATCTCAGTGATTTCATCGTCATCAAAGAAGGAGAGGCTGAGATTCTCATGCATACTAAAAACCAAGTCTTTTACAACAAAACCCAGGTGACAAAAATCTTATCTTTTTGATGATTTTGCATTGGCTTATTGGTATTGATGTTTTTGATATTCAATTCATGTGCTTTGTGTTTTTGAATTGGAAGTTTGAAAAGTTGAATTTGGTTTGCTAGAAAAATAGTGCAGAAAAGTAAGCAAAATAAAAATAAAAATACAAGAATCCCGAGGTTTGGAGGTGTTATTCGTGTTGTTAATATTGGTTGGGGGCAATGTCTGTGAGGGGTGAAGGAAAACCATTTAACATTTTGAATTATGTATGCTCAATTTGCTTATCGTTTAGGTTGACTTTCGTCGGCTTTTGTTTAAATTTTAAAATTATGGAGTACAAGTTCAATAGAAAGAAAGCACATAACAGTTGTTTAATTACAAATTACGAGCAAAGGATCACACAAACACATTAGTTTTCAATAATACAATATAATGCCAAAATAGATTGAGAAGGGATACATAGAGTAAGGTGAACAAAATGGGGACAAGCTAATGGCATCCTAATGTTGAGTTTTCACATTTTACCTTATTACCTCCGACTTTTCTTGTTGGCTTTGAGATTTCATTATATAAGAGGGTTTCTCTCTGTCATAGGTTAACAATAGAGACATATCCATTGCTGTTCTGAGGGCATTTGTAACCAAACGCAAAGAGGAGCATGAAGTGAGATTGTCTAAGAAAAAAAAGACAGCTCCACAGGATTCTGAGAAAGATGTTTCAGAATCTGTCGTAGAAGAAGCTTCTAACGAACCTGCTATTAATAATGGAAATTCGAATGGAGATTGTGAAATGCCAGAAGAGATATCTCAAGATGAGCCTTGTAGCATTCCAAAAGAACCAAGCAAGACCACAGAGGGAAAAGGACGAGGGGAACTGAAGCCACCAAGAGTTCTTGAGGTTATTGCAGGAATTTTGATCTGATCAATCAATTAGTTTTTTCATATCTGCAATCCTAGTTCTGGAAGATGAAAAACCTCATTTCTCTTTTGTATCATTTGGGTTCACAGGCCTTGTCAGCTTCTGGCTTAAGAGCTCTTAGGTATGCTCGTGAAGTTGAAGGTATTGGTCAAGTTGTGGCCCTAGACAATGATAAAGGTAATTGTCAGATTCTCTCTCTGACAACCTTTTAAATGTATATGGCCATTTTTGTGATTCAAGGCCGTTTAGGAGGTCCATTTGTTTATTCATAGAAGAAATGCATTTATAGATATATGGTACCAAAGAGTAGATAAAGTTGTAGTTCCTATTTATATACATATTAATGTTATAAATAGCTTATTTGTGTAGCTGTAAACTGCCATTCACCCTATGAGTAAAATTTTGCATACATATATCTATGGTTTAGCTGGATGTAGCTTTTAAATCTAACCAGTAAAAGAGTTGCTGTTATTTGCCTTCCTGCAGTATCAGTTGAAGCTTGTAGGAGAAACATTAAGTTCAATGGTTCAGTTGCATGTTCAAAGGTGGAATCACATCTTGTTGATGCTCGTGTGCATATGCTCACCCACCCAAAAGAATTTGATGTGGTATGCATATGATGTTTTTTATGTTTATGTTAATTCTCAGAGCATTTTGTTAAGAATTGTATATCTGAATATGATTAACAAGTGCTATCATTACCCCAAACTTAAATTAAAAAAAATAACATGAAAATTGTCTGCACTATTAACACTTGGGTTGGTTTCACTACCTCTGTTCCTCAGGCTTCAGATTTGCACTATTTTGTAACAATTTATAACATGAACAACTAACATACCTTTCTTGGTTATTGTTTCAGGTTGATCTCGATCCTTATGGTTCTCCCTCTGTCTTCTTGGATTCTGCGATTCAAGCTGTTGCTGATGGAGGCATGCTAATGTGTACTGCAACTGATATGGCAGTGCTATGTGGTGGTAACGGGGAGGTTTGCTATTCAAAGTAAGCACTCATATCTTTCTGCTTACCTACTTTGACTGAGAAATTCTTCTGCTTCATGGACTTACCTATTGCTATTTGTGGTATTAGATATGGTTCCTATCCATTGAGAGGGAAATATTGCCACGAAATGGCTCTGAGGATCCTCCTAGCCTGCATTGAGGTATTATTATGTTCTTGATAATTCCTTTTCCCTTGAACATGCATACTATGAAAATTGTTCTTAACAGTTTTTCCAGAAGGAAGTGTAACTCATATTGGAATTATCTCGGTAATATAGTTTTAGCATCTCTTTTCTGTACCTACTATTGGAGTAATATGGCTCACTTGTTTACTAATTATTGGGGGTTGATGTACATAACAATTGTTTTTTCTAAAAAATATGTAGATAACAATTATTGATTTTTCGATTTAGTTGAAAATGCAAGATTGATTTTCTTCCCAACTCTAGACAGGGAAATGACTAAAAAAATATGAAGTGTACCCCTGCCGTATAATAATTTTTTTTCTTCAATTATTGTAATTCTACACATGTCTGTGGTGCATAATTCATCTTGTCCTTGTACCATGCAGAGTCATGCAAATCGTTACAAACGATACATTGTTCCTGTGCTATCCGTTCAGATGGATTTTTATGTTCGGGTTTTTGTCCGAGTCTACTCGTAGGTGTTGTGGCCTAATTATATAAATTTGTTTAATATTAGCTTTTGGGCTAAGTAGCATTTCTTTCTTTTGTTGTTGACTAACGACCCAAACAATTGGATTGCAGCTCTGCAAGTGCTATGAAGAACACTCCCCTTAAGCTTTCCTATGTTTATCAGTGCATTGGATGCGATTCTTTTCATCTCCAGCCTATTGGAAGGACCGTTACTAAGGTCTGATGCATGTCATATGTTAGCATGTGCTCTTAAGTATTGTTAAAAAAAAAACCCCTTGATGTTGATACTCCTGCTCCTGCTCCTGCTTGTTCATCACTATATCTGTAAATACTGTGGTCAACAGGTGTATTCACTTCTAACTTATATTCTTAAAGATGACCTTAAAAATTTAAATAGGAAGTTATTACGTGTGTACTGTTCGAAACAACTGTTTGGGACAACTAACTTGTTTCATAGGACAGTTATCTGTCATAGCTTACATGATTGTATCCCACAGGTGTGCTTTGTGTTATTGCACATTTGTCCATTGATGAATCTCTCTCTCTCTGTACTATTACAAAAATTTACTGTCATCGAAGGCTTGTAGCTTTAGATTAATGGATTTGTTTTCTTTGTTGAGTTTAAATTAAAGTGGCAATAATTTTTTGATAAGGTATCTGTTTGCTTTTCAGAACACCAGTGTGAGATATCTTCCGGGTTTTGGTCCTGTTGTTCCTCAAGACTGCAGTGATTGTGGGAAGAAGTTCAATATGGGTGGGCCTATATGGTCTGCTCCTATCCATGATCAAGAATGGGTTACTTCCATATTATCAGATGTGAAATCTATGAAGGATCGTTATCCCGCTTATGATCGTATCTCTGCTGTACTAACAACAATTTCAGAGGTGTGTACTTTGCTTTGGTATTCTTCTTGTTAGAAATAAATTAGTCATGCCATTGTGATTGAAAATGGCTGGTATTCGATGCTACTGAAAGTTTATCTTATGTTAGCAGCATATGCATATTTACTGCTCAAGGTGCTTATCTTTAGGCAGATTCTGTAATTTTTTTTCTTTCTTTTAGAATTTGGATGTTTAGAGTGCTTGAACTGCAAAGAATTGACCCTATGCAGTTGTTTGACTAATTTGTATGGATTGTTGCAGGAGTTGCCAGATGTTCCTTTATTCTTGAGTCTGCATAACCTCTGTGCTACACTCAAGTGCACTTCCCCATCTGCAGTGATTTTCCGTTCTGCTGTGATCAATGCAGGATATCGTATATCTGGAACTCATGTAAACCCATTGGGATTGAAGTCAGATGCTCCTATGGATGTCATTTGGGACATAATGCGCTGCTGGGTAAGGAGTCTCTTTTAGTTCTTGCTTGTTTCTTGTTTGATGCAAGTAAATACTTTTTTTAACTAATCTGTTAAGGACCATTGTGGTTCTGTTGTTTATCCTGTGACTCCCATCTTTTTAACTGCACTAGCCTTCCCTGAGACTAGTTCGGTTCACTCTTTGTTTGTGCTGGGTGTAGGATAGTATCATATTTAGGGTTTTCTTTTGTGTAGGTCAAAAATCATCCAGTGAAAGCTCAACCTCCAGATCAGTCAGGAAGCGTGATACTTGCTAAGGAACCTGTTCTTCAAGTATGTTTCCCCCCGTTTTGGATTCTCCCTGTGTTTAATGATTTTTCCCTTTTGAATATTGTTGCCTTTTATCTTTCTGGTATATGTGTATGGGCCAAATCACCTTATGTGTGTCTATGAGAGAGATGGCATGTTGCTGAAATATGCGTGTTTCTTCTTTTGACAGGCAAATTTTGCTAGAGCTGTTGCGTCTCTTAGTAAGGCACAGACCAAGAAGGTTGCACGCTTCCTTCCAAACCCGGAAAGGCATTGGGGTCCAAAGCTTAGGGCAGGTCGTCAAATCACCAGCAAGCACATTTCTCTCTTGGGTCCAGAGGCTGTCAATGAAATTCTTAACCAGGAAGAAGATGGCGAGGAACATAATGCCAAGCGTCAAAAGACGGAAGATAATCCTTCCTCAAGTTGATGAAATGAGGTCCTTAGTATGTCAATCAAGCTGACCTAGAGCTCCATACCCTCCCAGCCAGTAATTTGGAGAGGAGAGAGAGATAGAAAGACCTCTCTTGATTCATATAGTAAGCCACGGTAATCGAATGGAGGATTTAGAAGCCAGTTTACATCAATTTTGATTATGAAAAGACAAATTTTGTTTACCTTTTGAGTTTGTATTCATTCTGTCTTGGATTGGATTTCAAAATATGTTGGGAATAATTTGGTTGTATCCTATAAGCCGCAATGCGTGAAATGAATGTCCCTGTCCAAACTAAATCCTCTTCTTCCATCGTCTTCTAATCGTATTAGTGTATTGCAAACTGGAGGATCATTTTCCAGGACCCTAGATGAACATCAATTTTGACTTTCTTTCTTTATTATTTCAATACAGCAATTTCCATTTCTTTATGTATCATTTTGAAGCTTGAAAGTATAGAGGAAATGCCAATATTTTTGAAATACGAATATAATTCAATTATCTACACGTGTATTGCAATAAGCTGATATTCTGGAACTAGGAAATGTATAACCATGAAAGCAACGTTTTGGTGCATGTGGAGACTTTGAAATAGACAAAACGTGTAGCCTAGTTCTAGTGTGTAGCCTAACATGAATTACAACCATAGATTAACTAACATGCCATGCTTACATAGTTAATTATATTTAGCTGTGTATGCATTGGCACATTTAATTTTGGAACAAGAATTTGGTGCCAACTGAGGTAAGATGCCAAATAGAATTAGGGTGCTATTTAGGACAGGGTCTTTTGTCTTGTATTCACTAAATGGTTTATAAAAACATGGATCGACAAATCTATAAACTTGACCTTATTGTTCAACTTGCTAAACCACAGAAATATTTAATTAGAACTAAACAATTGCATAACCTGTAGCTTTCCCCTTAAATGTTTCGATAGGCTTTTTACACTAGACTACAATTAGACTCGGCTGCTAATTTTGAATCAATCAACACCCACTTTAGCTGGATCATCCTTGCTTATATTATTGCCTAGTACACACCTAGCTTTCCTATGCCTTGCTATTTTATAAAAGTAGTAAGCTTTTGGAGAGCTTGGAATTGTGACATCAATAAAAAGAGAAGTTTGGGATTGTGATATGTTTAATAAAATATGAAAGTCTATAGTCCATTTATGTATCAACGCATCCATTTTCGGTATTGGTAGACTAGCTCCCTCCGTTTGTACTGTACGGATTTTTCTACCACAGTGAATTGTGGGAGAAGCATCAAATAGAGTCAATTTGACTGCGGTAATTTCCAGATGAATCCAGTTGCTAAATACAGCCTAAGCACTCTTTGAATTTGCTTTCAAGGTGCCAAAACCTTTTCCTGTTTTAGGGAACCCGCTAACATCCAAAACCCTGATTGTGATGGACTCCATGATGATCAGGCTTTCACAACTGGAACCCATTTAATCTCAAACTCAATTACTTTATTTTAAGCAAGTTATGTTATTATGATATTAGTCTTTAACTGACTATCTAGGCAGGCATTATATATAGACTTGCAGAGTGATACACACGCTACCGCGTACTCGGTTTCTCTTTTCACCTTCTTTCCTGTTCATATGTTCTTGTTCTTGCTTGCTTGTGTTGTTTGTGTCCTGATAAAAAAAGAGTGTTGTTTGTGATTGTGTAACCCAAGAAGTTGAAGAAGACAGACATTCGAAGAAAATCAAACAGCAAAAATGGGACTTCTGTTGTACAAGTTGACCAGGTTCGCCACTGTCGTTCTATTTGGGCTTTTCTGCTGCAGCTTCACCTCAACAGGTTGGTTCAGTTTTCCTCTTCCTCATTCAATCTTTACAAAAGCTATCATCTTTATTTAGTTTTATTGATTGTGTTAATGGATTTCTTCTTCTCAAATCATCAGTGGCCTAAATGTGTCTCATTTCCTGATTGAAGCAATGGTTTTCACCTGTGAGGTTTGGCGAGTTTGACAGATACGGAAATTGGTTATGTAATTAAGGAAAGACCAAACCTAGTTTTTTGGAGTCAATGTGTTGTTCAACTTAGAAATTTTCAATGCTTAGTCTATATTTATTGATCAAAGTATGGATTAGTTAACAAAATGGGTATCAAAAAGTGTGGTATTAAATTTGACACATGAGGAAATGGGTATCAAAAAGGTCAATCCTTTACTGTCCCTAGGTTTTGTCTAGTATTTGAAATTAAGAATCTTGTTATTCTTGGAATGGATGTGTTGTTCAACTCAAAATCTTTCATTGCTTCTAAGAGTACAGTTAATCTGTATTAAGATTCAAGTAAGGATTAGTACCCCAAGAGTTTGCATAGAGGACAGGTAAGAGATAGTCCAATCTGGACTCAAATGTTGAGAGGATTTCTCATGTAGTCGTGTTTACCAAAAGTGGAGAATAGAAATTTGGGCTCATTCCAAGTCATACAAAAAACAGGGTTCTCTGTTCCCGTGTGTTAGTTCATTAAAGACGGGCCTCTATTTAATGCCAAATTGAAGATGTGACGTTGCCACACACTGAGACACAAGACCATATATGTCTTATGCAAATGGATTTTCATGGAAAGGTTTTCACCGGTCGTAGTTATATTTTGAGAATTCGATTTTTTATTTTTATTTTTAATTTATGGGAAGAAATACTGGGAAAAGATAGTTCTATGCTTTTGAAAATATTTCATTGCAAGGAAGTGAGAACAAAAATCTACAATTCTATTTATTTTGATCTGAAAATTCTCTTCATGCTCCGCATACTGACGATGTTCATTGTTCTTTCCTGCTTGTTGATTTCCAGATGCATATGATCCACTTGATCCTAATGGCAACATCACAATCAAATGGGATATTATAAGCTGGACCACTGATGGCTATGTTGTAAGTTCTATTTGAATTCTGAGCTAATGGTAGTTTATTTTTCACATTAGTTCATGTGCAATATGGTTGGCTTCTAATCTGGAGTAGGATAATATCTAATGAGCATTCTCGTTGTATAAACAGGCTGTTGTTACACTTTTTAACTTCCAGCAGTATAGACACATTCAAGCACCGGGGTGGTCGCTTGGATGGACATGGGCAAAGAAGGAGGTAATTTGGAGCATGGTGGGAGGACAAGCCACCGATCAAGGGGATTGTTCAAGATATAAGCCAACTCCACCACATTGCTGCAAAAGGACCCCAATCATTGTTGATCTACTCCCTGGAACTCCGTACAATCAGCAATATTCCAATTGTTGTAAAGGGGGAGTACTGAGCTCATGGATGCAGGATCCAGCCAATGCTGCAGCTTCTTTTCAACTAAGTGTTGGTAGTTCTGGAACCACCAACAAGACAGTTAAGCTTCCGAAAAATTATACCCTAATGGGACCTGGGCCGGGGTACACTTGTGGTGCTGCAAGAGTTGTCAAACCAACTAAATTCTATACTGCAGATAAAAGGAGAGTCTCTCTAGCCATGAGTAAGTCTCTCTTGAAATGCAAGTATTTTTGCCAAGAAAGATGTTGGTTTAACCTTTACTTGTTTGGTGGCAGTGACATGGAATGTGACATGCACATATTCACAATTCCTGGCTCAGAGTGCTCCTTCTTGCTGTGTCTCATTGTCTTCCTTCTACAATGACACTGTAGTTCCCTGCCCGACATGTTCGTGTGCCTGCCAAAACAACATAACTCATCCAGGAAGCTGTGTAGAGTGAGCTCTCTCAACCACAAAGTGTCTTTTAAACCTTTTTCTAATTTGAAACATGAAATTTTTTTCTTATATATATTCTCCTGAAGACATTTATTGTGTGTGGTAATTTGCAGGCCAGAGTCTCCGTATTTGGCTTCAGTTGTTTCAGCTGCTGACAAGAATTCACCTTTGGTTCAATGTACTAGCCATATGTGCCCAATCAGAGTTCATTGGCATGTCAAGCTGAATTACAATGAATACTGGCGAGTGAAGGTTACAGTTACAAACTTTGATTACACTAGGAATTATTCGGATTGGAACTTGGTTATCCAACATCCAAATTTTGACAATCTGACCCAAGTTTTCAGCTTCAACGCAGAGTCCTTGACTCCTTATGGAACCATAAGTACGTTATTAGTTGCTTTTGTTTGTTGGCATGTTTTCTATTTGCAATGTAATAATGTTGGTTGAGTGGTACGTGAAGTTATTGATGATTTTCTATAACATCTGCACATGTTGCTCTCCCTTGTTTATAATTTGTTGGGGATTTATATATATATTTTTTTTCTTTTCTAACAGATGATACTGCAATGCTGTGGGGAATCGAGTTCTTTAATGACATGCTGGTACAATCTGGGCCTCTCGGTAATGTGCAGTCAGAGCTGCTTTTCCGGAAGAATCCAGCCACCTTCACTTTTGACAAGGGGTGGGCTTTCCCAAGAAGGATCTATTTCAATGGTGATACTTGTGTAATGCCACTTCCAGATGCCTTTCCACATTTGCCAAATGCTGGTTTCCGACAGTATGTTTCTCTGCTTACCGTGATCATGATTTCAGCATCGACCTTTGCATTCACCTATGCTTGTGCTTAAACTCTCCTCTTGAATGCGTCAAATCTAAGATTTTGAAAGGGATTAGTTTGACTTCAAATTTATGAAAGCCACTCAAAGTTTTGGTGCATTTAGATGAAGTGCTTCCACAATGAAATTGGATGGAATCGAGTCTGCTGCTGATGCCCATCTTTTGGACTACATAAGTGTGGATTGCCTTAGCTGTTCTGTTGTCTGTAGATTCATGTAGCAACCTTGTTGATTGTAGATTTACCGTTCTATGTTATCATTGTAATTGTATATCCGCTACAATCTTTAACAAGGATTTGATTCTGGTTGATAAAATATGTCCTAAAAATTACATTTTTTTTTATTATCAAGAGAAAGTAAGTTTAATTTACTACTTTCATTGCCTACCTTAATTAGGCTTACTAATTTCATTGTCTACAGTTCTGTAGGCTTCTAGATATAAGGTGGAAGATTTTATTTATGTGAATTGAATTTGCTTCAAGTTGTGAGGCTAAATGGTTCTGCTGACAAATATTATACAAGAACATTAGAATTCATACACACAAGATACATTTCATTAAGTCAATTTTGATTCTTCATTTCTTCACTTGGATAATTTAGTGCCTGTGCTTGATCTTTTAATTCTGTGGCAAAATATCCTTGAGCTTCAAAAATCTATGTAATCAAATCATGAGTCCAAAATCTATGTACCCAAATCACCAAATAGCTATCATCAAGAAAACGAATGTGGAAACCAATGCTGAGAAAGAAAGTAGATTTCGATGGGCAGAGTTGGGCAGAAATGGGTATGCATCAGGAGGAGGCATCTGGCACTCATCACCATTGAAGTAAACTTTCCGAGGAAACGCCCACCCTTCCTTGAAAGTGAAGGTGTTTATGTCCTTCTTAAGAAGAAGCTCCGACTGAACGTTCCCAAATGGCCCGGCTTCCATTAATTGGTCATTGAAGTATTTCAAGCCATAGAACATACCTGTGTCATCTGCATATGTAACATGCGCAGCTATGTTAATCTATCATGTGTTTGAAAAAAAAAATGCTCTAATCAATTCTAGAACATAAATTATTGGAAAATTAAGGAATTTGATTAGTGGAACTCACTTTTGGACTCATAAGGAACGAGAGGCTTGTAATCAAAGCTGAAAACTTGTGTGACATTGTTGAGATTAGGGTGCTGAATAACCAGAGTCCAAAGTGTGTAGTTCATCCGATAGTTAAAGTTTGTAACCGAAACCTTCACACGCCAGTACTCCTTGTAATTTACTTTCACATGCCAGTGAATCCTTACCGGGCACATGTGGTGTGTGCACTGCAATAGAGGGACATTGTCTTTCTTTGGAGTGTTGACTCCCACCATGCTCAGAAGTTTCGAGCCGCTTCTGCAATACCATCATTGATCATGTGATTTAGGTGCATATCTTTGCACAAGTTATATATATCTTTCAAAGTATATATTCAAAAGGGTGACTTACTTGACACAACTGTTTTTGTTCTGGCAACCACAAGAACAAGATGGGCAAGGAACAATTGTTTCGTTATAGAAAGATGAAAGAGATACGCAACAACTTGGGTACTTACTGGCCAGAAGCTGTGAATAAGTACATGTCACATTCCATGTCACTGTAAAAAAAATGATACAAATCAGAATGAAACAATTTAGCTTGTAGAATAATCAACTCTGGTGAAAATTAACCTTGCCAGGCAGATGAACTTACTGAGAGCCTGAGTCTTACGGCGACGATCAGGTGACAAAAAAATGGTGGGAGGCACAACTTTAGCTTTGCCACAAGTGTACCCTGGACCCGGGCCTAGCAGAGTGAAGTTCCTGGGAAGCTTCACAGTCTTGTTTGTAGTACCGGCCATTCCAACACTCAGCTGGAAGGCTGAGACAGAAGCTGAAGGGTCTTGTCCCCAAGCCCCGACTACTCCACCTTTGCAACAATTTTGGTATTGCTGATTGTAAGGCACGCCGGGAAGCAAGTCCACAACTGTGGGGTTTCTCTTGCAACAGTGAGGTATATTCCCTTTGAACTTGGAGCAGTCACCTTGCTCGGTTGCTTGAGCTCCCACCGCAGACCATATCACTTCTTTTTTAGCCCATGTCCAACCTAATGTCCACCCGGGGCTCATTATGTGCCGATACATTTGGAAGTTGTTCACAGTTACAGTTGCCTGAAAAGTACAAAGAAGTAGAGGCACATTCATTGATACATATATACCATCATGCATATGGCATTTTTTTAGAAGACAACTACATTTTGTGAGAAAATTATGATATGTACTAACCACATAGCCATCTGGTGTCCAAGACATGATATCCCATCTTACTGTTATGTTTCCATTTGGATCCAAGGGATCATATGCAGCTGCATTGATTCACAAACACGAAAAATAAAATTTGGTACCAAGGATAGAGTTGAGTTTTCTCATATCAAGTAACTGAAGTCTAATGAGTAAGAGCTTACCTGCATATGAAAAGATGACAAGGAGGAATAGAGCTGATACCAAAAACCTCATCTCTAGTCCCAAAGCCTAACTATCAACTCGCCGATTTTTGAATTCGGGTGGTAAGCTTATGCAAAATTTGTAAGCTGAAGATGTAAAGGATGGATTACGAGCTTCTTTCTTAATTAGGGTAATGGCTGTGTATGGATTTAACAAAGTAGAGACTGTTAGAAGTTCTACACAGATTGGTTACCAAATAGTTGTTGGACACTTATAACATCTTCAAATTTCTCTCCTGTGACTCTCATTTGGAGACTTCTGTATGGATTTCCAAATCTTAAAGCAACTGCCAAGTGAAACCAGACACGGCAAAATATGTGGAATGAAGTTGACAGGTAATGAGTTTGGAAGTTCAAGCTAAGAAACTAGATAGCTAATATACAATGTCATTACAAAAACAAGGCCTAGTCAAACCACACATGCTTCTATTTCTGATTGATTATTTGATTTCTGATCATACTAATCATTTTTTAAGAAAGCTGCCAACTGATAACCTTCCAAGGCTATCTAGAATTTTGCTCTTCTCTCAATGTTTTAAGTTAGAAGCATGAGTTTCATGGAAGCAAAGATCTCTTAGTAGGGACAAGTAATGAGTCTTTTTCGCTTTTTCTGATAGAAAGACTACTCAACAACTTTTGCTTCAACAGTAGTAAATTCTACCTTTTTGCAGAGTCTTAGGCCACCTCATGAATCATGATATGGGCCCTGCATCAAAACCATAACCATAAACCATCCCATGAACAAGTACAACAAATAGAATCTATACAGTTCATTAAGTTTGAAAAGGTCTCGGTTGTTCTAGAGTCTAGACCATTATTTTAGCTTTTTAGAAGGTTAGGTGCAACTTAGCATCAACTGTTGTGTGCCACAGCATAAAATTTTAAATCAATTACGAAAATTCTACAATACTTGGGAATCAATTAGGTCATAAATAATTTGAGGGTCATAGTTTTAGAGATATTTATGATCCCATTTATGATACTTTAGAGTATACCATAATGTTCGGGTGATCTCTCTTTTTGGTTCTTGACGAAAATAGTCATGTTTTGTGTAAAAGATGGATGGATATATACTTTTTGTATAATTTACTCAAAACTTATATAAGTGACCATAAATATGACCACATTTACGAAAAATTGGACTTCAAAGCAACTCCAACGCTATTCCTATCTTTTTTTTTTTTGGTTAAAAAAAGTTTAGGTGAGAGCTTGGTTACGCTACACCACCATCGCCAGGGCAAGCCTGCAACCTAGGCCCGGAAGGACTGACGATGTGACACGTACCTGTCACACTGCCCCCAGGTATGGATTTCCGCAGGAGACTTATAGATCGCGAGCCAAACGAGGCCTGTTGGTAGCGGGGATCGAACCTGTGTGGGTGATACACCTCAGGCCCGCCCTTGCCAACTGAGCCAAACCTCGTTGGTAACGCTATTCCTATCTTGTCCACTCGAAAAACCCACTCCAAGTCTCCAACAATGTTAACTAAATTTAGCTAAATTAGTCATTATTAAAAAAATAAATGCAACTAGCCATTGGATAGAATGTTAATTTTTTGAAATTAAAATTTGGACTCCATTAGACATATTGGGCCTTTTGATTTGGGCCTCAGTAAACAGAGTCCAGAACTCCAGACCATTAAGATAACCGTTACTCCCAAAACCCTGCCCTGAGTTGATGCAAAACCCTCGGTCACAATCCGGCTCCGCCATGACAGAACCTCAATCGCCGCCGCCAAAACCTCATCAGGGCCCAGCACCCGTTCCCGGATAAGTACCAACCGGAGACTCTGCTCGCTCTGGTTTTCTGCGGCTTCAGCTTCTTCTTCTCCATCTCCGGCTTCGTATTCTACAGCCTGGGCCTATGGGACATCACGCGCTGGGTTTTCTTTCACGGATTCTATCCCCGACCCGGCAAGCCCATCAAGGACATGTGCAAACCCGTCTCCGTCTCCTTCTCGATCTCGTTTCTGACTCTGCTGGGTACGGTTCTCATTGCCATCCCCAACTGGGTCACTCTGTTCAACCTTGTTGATTTGGGGCAGAGCATGTTTAGGGGAGTTTCGGAGAGCCAGGTAGATATGATGAGGGTCGCTTTTATGATTGGTTATGTAAATGTCAATGTACACCACGCACTTGCAGCCCCTATTGTCGTGCTTGAGTCGGGTGGGCTACTGCAATCGTTGTGCAGGAGCAGTAAGCTCATGAAGGGGAAGAGGATGATTGCTTTATGGATGCTGTTGATTTTCGGTGGTTCTGGGGTTTATCAGCAGTTGGATTTTGGAGGCGCAGCTGAGTCTGTACGGTGATTTAAGTGGTGGTGGCTGGTGGAGGATGGTGACTCCCGAATTTATTCTCCGGATTGTGATGGCTTCTACTGTGATAGCTAATACCGTATTATATGCGCATTGCATCAAGGTGGAGTAGAATGAGGTCAGGCACCTTACTCTATTTGTGAGTGTAAACACATTTGTGAATGCTTGTTTAGAAAAATTAAAAGATATATGAATAGTAGAGTTCATTAAAGATATATGATATGCTTTTGCTGTGTAATGTGGTTCCATTTTAGGATTTGGGCAAGATGGTATGATATGATGTTTTGCTTGGTGATTATAGTGACAATCCTGGCCATATTATTGACTCTCCTAGAATATTGTCATGTTTGAGTTGTCTGAGCTACTTGAATGTGCATATCTTCTGTTGGCACTTGAACTAATACAGAAAATCTGTGTGCATGCAGCTTCAACTACCAGCTAATCTGCACTTGATCAGATGTACAGGGCTTATGGAGAATCAGCTTATTGTCATGTAGTTTCTGAGCTATTATCTCCGCTGTAGTTTGTATATGCTAGTTGAACAACTTAAGTGATGCAACTCTTTAAGTCTGATACTCATGGAGATTGGCTGGGAAAATTTTCTGATGATTGTGGATAACTTCGTTTCACTTTCCTCTTTCCTGTCTCTTCTCTCTCTCTCAATTCTGATGAGGTAATATGGTACACGTGTCTGGAAATCTGCAATGGTCTGGTTGGTCTCTGTTTCCCATCATCAAATGATTCATATATCGGTATCCACTTTCCCCGATCCATTGCTTATAACAAGTCTTACACTCTTCGAGACCCAAAGGGAGTGTCTAATAGTACCCATAGGGAACGGATTAGTGATCCATTGATCCATCATTAACAACTAAATGGGCTTAGAATGCTTTTGATGTAAGGTTTAGGGTTTAGGTTTTGGAGGGTGATTCTGAAGTTTGGACGAAGTATCCAAGAGACCGAGAGAAGGTCAATCTTCCTTAAGAGGACTCGACTCTCTTCCCTTAAAAATTAGTAGCAACTTTTAAAATTTTATACTTTTTTATTTTCGTGGAATTGAGGTTTTGATATTTATCTGTTGGATTATTGCAATTTATGATCGTGTCCTCAAGAAAACAAGCAACAGCCTGTCTTTTGGGTTAATCGGATTAGTGAAAACATAGTTATCCAACATGAAAGGGTCCAATTCACGAAATTAATTAATACTTTTCTTAATAAATCACTCCTATTTAATTTGCCAAGATATTGAGTCTTTATTATTTTTGACGTTGCTTGGAACATTCTAGTGATAAGGTTAAAAGGCATAATGGTCAAACAGCAGAGGCAACGCAATTGCCTATTGGAATTTGGTGATTCAAAGTAGAGAATATAAGAAAACCCAGAGGCTAAGCCGCTGGTTTTCTGTAAAGTCAAAGTTCAATGCTGCCCACAGTAAGTTTAAAGCTGCACAAGACTTCCTTCCATAGGTGACCCCTTCCACGTTTGGTTGCCCTAATCCCACACTATATATACTTGCAATTGTTGCACATAGAAATTCGATCAATCCAACAGTGAAAGGAAACAAGAAAGAGAGAAAACCAAATTATACTTTGCTAAAGAGAAAGTGGTTGAGGTCTTTCTGATGGGGCGTTGGGTTAGGCCTGAGGTGAGCAAGCATTCATGCATGATCAGTTTTCCAATTACATTTTCATCAATACATTTATATTTATACACAGTTACACACACATTCATATATCTAGCTAGCTAGAACGGATTATAGTAAAATAAGTTGCACCAAAATTGAATGGTAAAACAACATCGTTCAAACAGTTCTTATATTTTAGTCGTGGTTCACATTCATATATATATATATATATATATATATATATATTCCTTTTTGTGATATAATATATAATGATATATATTTGGCAAACTATACAGGTGTACCCGCTAATGGCTGCGATGACATTTGTGACAAGCTTGTGCGTATTTCAGCTTACAAGGAATGCAATTCTTAACCCAGATGTCAGGTAGTACCGTAGTACTATATACTTAATCAATTCAGAATATTAATCATGATGATGATATGGAGTATTAACTTACTGAATTCATTTATATGATGATGATTGTTTTGCAGAGTGAACAAAGCTCACCGGAGAATGGCGGTGCTCGAAAACGAAGAAGAGGGACATAAGTATGCCGAACATGGCCTCCGGAAGTTCCTCCGAACCCGGCCACCGGAGATCATGCCTACCATCAATCACTTCTTTTCTCATTCTCAACAAGATAAATGATCGCAATCCATGCATACAAATTACTCGGTCGACGATCGAAAATGGAATAGTAGTTTAATTTACTTGTCATCTCGATCTGTTTTGATTTGGCGCCTTCGCAATACTTTAATATGTTCTTCCATTTAGTTTCTTTCATGATTAATAAGAATAAGTCATGCAATTTTGATAATATGGACTGTGGATCTCAATCTTAATTCCTCGCTTTTTGGTGCAAATACAAACAATTTCTCATTTTCACTATGGTGGTTAATTACGTTTCGGCACCCATGTGGATGCATGCAACTAATGAAAATAAATTTCCAAACAACTAATGAAAAGAAAAATCTATTGTTTTAAAGTATAAGGTGGACCATATTGATTTATCAGATTTAGGAATCTTTACTTTAGGGATCTTTAATTATGTACTTGAATAGTTTGACGAAAATCTTGAACACATCAATCAGTTTTGCTAGCTGTTTTGGTAAAGCATCTATCCTGAAATTTAATGTCTCTTTTCCTTGTTTTTCTATTTCTTAAAAATGCAATTTATTGATCCCAATGTAACTATATATTGCCCATATGTAAAAGGAGTGAACGTTACAATGATCTCAGTGATTTAGGGTGATGTTCAACATTAACGATTTAGTTTCTAAATATTTAATGCAACTCCTATGCAAAACTCATCAATATTGGTCCAAATGTTAATTTTGGCAAAAAAATCAAGCAACTAAGATCCATGTGCAAGTCATGTGCTAGGATAAAATTGTCATTCAATTAAAAAACAAACTAAAATAAATCAAATTAAAATTCATAACAAAGCCTGGAACCTCAATTGTATTAATTGATTGAATTGATATACATGAATTACTGACAATAATCCATCAGAGGCATTGAGAAGCCATAACAAACATTGATGATTTGTTATAGAGACAACTAAGAGAAAATACATATCAGGCTTAAGAGAAAAATAGAAAACTGGAGTGGTTCTTATATATGTAGTAATCAAAACCTTCCAAGATTAGAACACATGGCACTCTTTTTAAAATGACAAATTTATCATTGTGAAATACTTGCACATAAATTTTAATTGATAAATTTTTTGCAATAAATAGCATTTGGACAAATTTTGAACAATATTGCAAACCACAAGAGTGGTATTAAACATTTTGAAACCGCAAAGGTGAAATTGATTAAGAGTTAAGACCATAAATTACATGGATCATTTATAACTTTTACCTTATAAAAAATATCGATTTGTAGCGTTAATGGGACATATGTCATTCACACGTCCTTTTAGAACCCTATATTTCACAATGGCAACATATACTCTTGTTATTGTGGGAGCTTTACTTCACCTTCTAGCAATGCATGCCTTTATAGTTGAGTCTCTCCCGCTCCCTAAGGCCAAGGCGGCCATAGGAGTTGATGAGCTTAGAACCTACCTAACAACCTTAGGATACCTAACCTACGGCAGCGATGGTTTGAAGGACTCCAACTTAGAATCTGCATTGGTTATGTTTCAGAAAACCAACCACTTGAACGTTACAGGAAAGCTCAACCCCGAAACCATTGATCTAATAAACACTCCGCGGTGTAGAGTGCCTGACGATAACCTAATCCATGGACATCAATCGCAATCACATGGCGTTGAGATGGGTTCCTATAATGCTCTTTTCCAGCTTGGAAATACAAAATGGCCACCTACAAAGTACAATCTCACGTACAACATCATCGCCGGAGCAAAAATCCAAGTTGGGGAGGTCTTCGAATTGTTGGATGCCTGTGTTCAAGCATTCAAACTATGGTCCGACGTTTCCAAGTTCACGTTCAAACAGGTCGAACCGTCGGAAGACCAACCTGACCTCAAGATTAGCTTTCAACGAGGCGATCATGGAGATGGGACACCGTTTGATGGCCGAGGAGGGTATTTAGCGCATTCCTTCTTTCCGGAGGGTGGAACGATGCATGTGGATGCAGATGAGGATTGGACTTTGGGGCCACCAAGTGCTGGCCAAGAAGATTTGGGACTCGTGGCAGCGCACGAGATAGGGCACCTTCTTGGACTTGCTCATAGTGAAAATGTTGACGCGGTTATGTATGCTTATGCTCGTCCTTGGAATCCCAGGGTTTTGCACAGTGATGATATTGCTGCCATAAGGGCTATGTACCCTTGAGATGGATGTTCTTAATTTTCATCATGAAATCAAAAACCCATGAGGAGGGGTCAGATTATTCCATGGGGCAAATAAATATATATTTGATTGCAAGAATTAGGTTTGGTTTTCATTGCTAGAGTTGATTTTCGGTTAGATCCTATTTAATGTCAAGAATCTTGACCTTGATGTCCTTTCTCTTTGCTCAGTTGCTGGTTCTGCGGTGGAGATCGCGGTGGCGACGGCTGGGATATTTGGTTGTGACTTCTTATTTCATTTGTTATTTGTTGGGTTTTTCTTTATTTAGAGATTAGCTCTTGATGAACTTATCGTTTGGGCATTTGCTATGCTCATATTCTTTTTTCTTTTTTTTTAAAGAGGTTTTTTAAAGAGGATCAAAAGATTTCACTCCTACCCCCATGGTGACTCGAACCCATGACCTGAATCTTAGGTAATGGATACTTTAACCACTGAGCTAACACTACTTTGTCGCATATTCTATTACAAGTTTAACTGTTTTTTTTTAGGATTAATTTATCTTTTTCATCAAGGTAAATGTTCTTCATCACTACATGTACCTTTGTATTAATAATAATTGAATTATAAGTTATGTACATTAGTATTGATATGGTGAATTTTTTAGAATTTTGTTTTTTCACTGAAACCATGGTTTTTCACCCAAAACCATGGATTATAACACACCATTTTATGGTCAAAATCGAATGTTCTTATTTTTACACCAAAATCTTCACACACTCAAATCATGGTTATTAACAACTTCTCGAGTTGACAAAACGCAAAAATAGACTCGTTTATTTTTTACGATATTCCAAAGTCGGAAATTTAAAAAATTCATAGAAAATAAACGATTCGAGATTTTGGAGTTCTGTTAATTGGAACTCGTTTTAAAAAATATGTTTTACCGACGGTGAATTTTTTAGGAATTTTTTTTTTGCGAAATCATGGTTTTCACCCAAAATAGTAGGTTATAACACACAATTTTTTGGCCAAAATCATATGTTCTTATTTTTGCACCAAAATCTTCCCACACTCAAATCATGATTTTTATCCTACTTCTCAAGTTGACAGAACGCAAAAATATTTACTCGTTTATTTTTTACGATTTTTCAAATTTGGAATACTAGAAAATTCATAAATAATAAATTATTCGAAATTTTCGAGTTCTGTTAATTAAAACGCCTTTCTAAATGCTTGTTTTACCTATAGTAATTTTTTTTTGCCGAAATCATAGTTTTTCACCCAAAATCGTGGGTTATAATACATGATTTTTTGGCCAAAATTTCATGTTCTTATTTTTGCATCAAAATCTTTCCACACTCAAATCATGGTCTTTAATGACTTCTCGAGTTGACAAAACGTGAAAATATCGATTTGTTTATTTTTTTTTTACGATTTTTCAAAGTCAAAAACCCAGAAAAATCATTAAAAAAATAAACAATTCGAGATTTTCTAGTTTTGTTAATTGGAACACCTTTGTAAAAAGCATGTTTTTACCGATGGTGAATTTTTTAGACATTTTTATTTTTCTGCCGAAACTATGATTTTTCACCCAAAACCGTGAGTTATAACATACGATTTTTGTGCCAAAATCACATGTTATTATTTTGTCACCAAAATCTTTTCACACTCAAGTCGTGATATTTAAAGACTTTTTGAGTTGATAGAACACAAAAATATAGACTCCTTTATTTTTTACGATTTTTCAAAGTCGGAAAACTTGAAAAAACATTATAAAAAAAAACGATTCCAGATTTTCAAGCAAAATCAGTTGAAACACTTCATAAAAATCATGTCTTATCAATGGTGAAGTTTTGGCAAGGAAAAATTTAAGAGAAAAGAGGATTGGCATGTTTTGGCATATCAGGGCATACTGTTTCACCTTTAAATGTGTCAAACTATGTCAACCTCCTTTTTCTTTCAACTTTGTTTGTGACAAAACTTTGCCAATGTTAAAAAATGATTTTTAAAATTTTTTCAACTGACTTTACTCGAACAGCTCAAGTTGTTTGTGAGGTATGATTTTTCAAAATCAGAAAAGTTAAAAAATTATAATTAAAAAAGAGTCGGGCTTTCCGAGCAAAATCAGTTAGCACACCTTTTAAAAATTATGTTTTACCAAGGGTGAAGTTTTGATAGAGAAAAAGTTGAAGAGAAAACTACAGTTCACAATGAGGCATCCTGAAGAGCCCCCAACAATTCCAACCATATTCATGTTAACGAGGCAAAGGATGCCCACGATGCTTGTACGATTTTCTAAAATCAGAAAATAAGAAAATTCATAACAAATAAATGATTCGAAATTTTCGAGTTTCGTAATTAGAACACCTTTTGAAAAGCATGTTTTACTAAGGTGAATTATTTAGAAAGTTTTATTTTTTTTGCCGAAATCATGGTTTTTCACCCAAAACTGTGGAGTATAACACACGATTTTTGGGCCAAAATTGCATGTTCTTATTTTTGCACCAAAATCTTCCTACACTCAAATCATGGTTTTTAACGACTTCTCGAGTTGACAGAACGGGAAAATATCAACTCATTTATATTTTACGATTTTCCAAATTCGAAAAACTAGAAAATTAGAAAATTCATAAAAAATAAACGATTCGAAATTTTCCAATTCTGTTAATTAGACCACATTTTAAAATGCATGTTTTACCAAAGGTTAATTTTTTACAATTTTTTTTTTGAAACCAAGGTTTGTCACCCAAAACCGTGGGTTATAACACACGAATTTTAGGCCAAAATCGCATTTTCTTATATTTATACCAAAATCTTCTCATACTCAAATGACGTTTCGAAAAAAAAAAAAACTTCGGATGAGTTTATGACAAATGATATGTCAAGTCATATCGTTACTACGTATATTCGTATTAAAAAGTTAGTAATCAAACGCATCAACCCATTTTGAATGATATTGATATTAATGTATATGTTGATGTGTATCTGCAAAAGAATATTCTCTAAAATTTGGATATCTATACACGAAATATACATGGCAACTGTGCTGGCTGATATAAACATGCATGAATCCAATTCCTACTTTGAAAGTGAAAAACAAATACGTGATCAAATGTAATTAGTTATGGGAACGTACGATGGATGTTCCGTAACGATTCCATTGATTTTTGGTAACACCCTTCATGGCCAAAATCAAGACCTGTAAATTAATTAACATTCTAATTTAATCATTAATTTTCATCTCTTTCGTCTTCCAAACGTCTCCGACACTTTGGTGTCATTGGATTTAGACGTAGCCAACGTCTCGTTTCCCCATCCTTGTTGGTTTCGACTCCTCCTTTAGCTTATACCATTTATACCCATTAATTCCATATGGATTCTCTCCAGCTCCTACCTTAATATTTTTCCACATTTGTCATTTTCAAATAAAGCTCTGCAGACCGGCCAGTGCTGCTTAGCTTCTTCGTTTTCTCAACCACCAAAAACTGAGAATCCCAAGTTAATTGGCCGCTATTCAAAAGTCAAAACCCGGCCTTTCTTTTAGTTTTAACATGAAGACGACTCGGCAGAGCTTCCTTCTGGTTTTAGCTCTCGCTGCGTTTTCGTGTACCGTCACAGCCTGCTCCGATGGACAGTGCAAGGTTTGCGGCTCTCGCTTCTTTTCTTCTTCGTATCAATATATATTTGCTCTAAATAATTTTTCAAGGTTAGGACTTGTTTGAATGTGGTATAGCTCTTAGACGAGTGCTCAGTCGACGGAGATTGTGAGGCGGGGCTTTACTGTTTCAGTTGCCCTCTGGGGTATTCAGGCTCCAGATGTGTGAGATCAACCACCACCAACCAATTCCAGCTTTTGGTATGTAACTCTCTCTCTCTCTCTCTCTCGACAGACACAAACGACTCACTACGAGTCAGCCAATGAGTCACGCACTTTTGTCTTTGTGAAATTTCCAACTCTCCACGACGGTGCCCATCGAAGTTAAAACAGCGATCCTTCCGGGCAAGGGCCTACCAGTAGTTACAAGGTGTACTGCTGCTGTCATTGGGCTTTAGGAGTCATATAGGCCTTAACAGAATGAGGAGAAATTCTTGGGTGGAACGGACGTGCCATATGGCACTTCTCTTCTGACCCACTAATTAAATTTCACAGAAGAAAAAAAATTTCATTTCCTAAGTCAGCCCAGGTTAGCTGTTGGTTCGGCCGCTTGACTAAAGAGTTTCTAATTTTCTTGGTTTCTCGTAAATAAGAGTAAACCTTAGGATATATTATTTATTGGATTTAATATATATGGCATATGTGTTGCATCATTCCAATAATCCATTCAAATGTTAAACATAAATCTCATTGACTATCCAATATATTTATATCTGATATAAACATTTAATAGTATGCAATTCTCTTTTCTAAAAAAAAAAATGTTAAACACATTGATTTTTATCGTGCCTATCATAAACTCTAGACTTTGAACTCTCTTGTAGTCTAGTATTTTATTTTATCACATGGTATCATTTAAGTTGAACGATACAACCGGACATATTTTGTCAAATAAGCAATAATAATTTGTCTATTAAGTAATATGAAAGTATGTAATAGTAACTTATTTGTCAAAATCAATTAAATTTAAAGTGAGATTAATTAGATGCAAACTCATAAAATGTCACCACTTAATTTTGGTACACATTTGATTTGCTACAGAATAATTCTCTGCCATTCAACAAATATGCATATTTGACAACCCACAATGCTTTTGCTATCGATGGAGAGCCATCTCATACTGGAGTCCCTCGCATTACCTTCACGAATCAAGAAGACACTGTCACTCAACAACTGAACAATGGAGTTCGAGCTTTGATGCTTGATACCTATGATTTCAGAGGAGATGTATGGTTGTGCCATTCGTTTAAAGGAAAATGCCATGACTACACTGCATTTGTAAGCAAAACAACTTCCCTATATTCACTAAAAATGTTGCCCAAAATGTGATACATATTCCCTCGAAATTGCAGGAGCCGGCTATAGATACATTGAATGAAATCCAAGTATTTTTATCTGCAAACCCAGGAGAAATTGTGACGTTGATATTAGAGGACTATGTCGAAGCTCCAAACGGATTGACAAATGTCTTCAACGCTTCCGGTTTGATGAAATACTGGTTTCCGGTGTCAAACATGCCCAAAAGTGGTCAGGATTGGCCCCTTGTTAGCGATATGGTTGCCAAGAACCAAAGGCTACTTGTATTCACTTCGAAACAAGCCAAGGAACAATCCGAAGGGATTGCATACCAGTGGAACTACATGGTCGAAAACCAGTGTAAGCACCAACTAAACTAAGCAACTTTGTTTGTTTATTATTTTTTTTTTCTTCAAATGTTGTTTTATTGTTGTCTCTTGATTATTGGAGAGCACAAAATTTTGCAGATGGAAATGATGGAATGAAAGCGGGAAGCTGTTCTAACAGAGCAGAATCGTCGCCTCTAAATGACAAGACAAAATCTTTGGTGTTGGTTAACTACTTCGGGTCTATTCCCATTAAGCAGCTCTCTTGTGAATTCAATTCCGGGGATTTGATTAGCATGCTCAACACTTGTTTTGGCGCTGCTGGTAACCGCTGGGCTAATTTTGTTGCGGTTGATTTTTACAAGGTAATGCACTTTTTAACCGCCGGAAAATCGAAAATGTGATGGGAATAATTTACATTTCTGTTGGTTTTGTGATGCAGAGAAGTGAAGGAGGAGGATCATTTCAAGCTACAGACACTCTCAATGGAGAACTCATATGTGGATGTAATGATGTCCATGCATGTGTGGTAAGCTCTGAAATTTGATTCTTCATAATACTCCATTTCAAGTATTTTACATAGTCTGGCCTAACTGAGTTTTTGGTGAACAAAATTGTGTTCATGAAAATAAAAAATTTGATAATTTGTGTTCTTGCTTTGCTTCCTTGCAGCCAGGATCAACTTCACCCTGCAAGGTATAGAACAGACCATTCTAATTGATCAGTAAGCTTTAATCCTCATGATATATGAAAACAGTTGTCGATTGTTATGGAATCATATTGTTCCAAATATAATGTACTGTTTTTGCAAAATGGTTAAAAAAACTATATTCCGTTGCCGGGACTTGAACCCGGGTCTTTCGGGTGAGAGCCGAATATCCTGACCAACTAGACTACAACGGAAATTTGAAATACCATAGCAGAATATTGTATTGATAAATTATTTTAAATATTGTGAAGCGTATTTGGGCTGGGTTCGTTTATGTTGGGCAGGCCTGGATGATGCGTGGCCCACAGTTCTGAGAAATATAATATACATAAGGTAAACCGTAAATGACACCTTTAGGGTTTAGAAAAGACCTACTATATTCACAAATTATGTATAAACTTGGAGCATCCCAAAATAAACAAATAAATGTCTCCAGAATATGAAGTAAAATATTTAATGTGGAATATTTTGGATTACTATAATTAAAAGCCCAAAATCTTGGCTTTGTTGCTTCAAATGATGAACATGGTTCTTTTAATTGATAGAAAATGATGAGAGAGCCTTCTACGTACTATGGTGGGTTTTGTGGGTTGCAGGTTGCAAGCATTAAGGGTATGACAAAAATGTTTGGAGGTAGCTCAGTATATATATATATATATATATATATATATATATATATATATATATATATATGAACATGCACGGTTGTAATTAAGCTTTAAATATTTGTGACATATCTCTAAAGTCCCAAATATATTTTAGTACAATTCCTATGTTCCATCATGTGTTGTGCAGACAATGGGCTACAAATTAAAGAGTTATAGAAAGTGAGATTAATTAAATAATCCTTTCCTGCATTATAATGGGAACCAACTACTCCTAACTAGTACTTCTAGATGGGCTCTCCAACCTTGGTTAGTCGAGTTTGTGTCGTTTCTACGAGAACATATTCCCTGCACCCTCCGTGCAAAATCACGTGTAACAAACAAAGGGCAAAATAGTAATTTCTCATTTTAATCTTCTCATCTGGACGGCTAATATTTATTAGACTTTCACATGGACGGTTGAGATGGACCGTGCATATGCACGGTCCGTGCATACAATAATTTTCGCGTTTCTACCAATAATTGAGTTGTGCTAAGCTACATCTATATCCAAAACCAGTCCAATCTGTTTTCATTTGTTCCACTTGATCCTTCTCTTTCTAAACAAGATTTGTTAATTCGTTGTCTTTTCTTTCTTTCCTTAGTGTATGAGGAAAAATTATTAAAAGTAGACATATGGGGGAGGAAGTATTATAATTTTATAAACAATTTAGAAATCTAGAACAATGTCAAAAGAGTTACTAACAAGCAACCCAAACAAGTAGAACAATGAAGTACTTGAAGCCTCTCGATCTACTGTAGTATTACATGGAGGTCAAGTCCCCCAAGCGCGAAGAAAAGAGGAACAATCGTCGCTCACCTTTAGTCTGCTATATGTTGGTCTAATCGACCACAGTTCCATCAGAAGAGGACATAGTGAGAGAACCATAACACCGGCCGGAGAGTGACGTCAAATTCAACGATCGGAGTTGATCATCATGTACATACGTGCTAGGTCATCGTGATTTGAATCGTTGTGGTGCAACGATATGGGTCAGAGCAACAAGTATAAAAAACATGACAATGTGTTATGGTCGTTGTAATCTAGATAGTTATGAACGGAAACATTTGTCACGTCGAGGAAAGAAGATATTCGAATAGATGATCTATTAGAAATCGGTAATGTTTTTTCTAAAACTAATAATGTAATTTTAAAAGAACAGGTAATGTAATATTTAGAGAGAAAAAAATACTCAAAAAGAAGCGGCTGCTCTCTTTTCTGCAGATCGATTCGACCTTATTCGTGCAAGGTCTTCAAGGAAAACTGACCATGGGTATATTACATTTGTTTGGCCTTAATTAGGAGTAAAATGACATGTTCAAGATGACCCATCAATTCTAATTACAAGCTTGCTTACCAATTAACACCAGTCTAATCAATTAAACTATTTACTGGATGTGAGTCATGTGATAGTCATTCACTGTTGGACTGGGTCAGTATTTCCACACATAGCAACAAAATGGGATAATCTAACCCTAGAAATTAACTAATGTCTAGCTCAACATCATACAGTTTGACCACCACCCCACCCAGATTCCCAGAATGTGACCAAGGTAAAACCTGTCAACTTATTAACTAGTAAAATCTTTTATCACTGCAAAAAGTTGTTTGGATTAAGCAATTTTTGTCAGATTCAGGGCCGTCTACTTTTGAATTTTGATGACTGTGACCTAGTTTAATTTAATTCCTCCACATTATAGAGTTATAGCCCTCATTGTTCCCGAAAATCTCAAGCTTTTGATGCTAATTAAGCTAATTAGTCAGCAGTCAAAATTAGTGTTAGATTAAACAACTTTTTTTTTTTATCAACATATCCAAGATCCTGCTTTTCTGGCATCACCGACTGGATAAGTAATCCTTGTATATTAAAGAAACAGAATCGCAAAGTAAGAAATATTATATACGATTGGAAACTTAATTATAATTGGTTAATTAGCTTAATTAACTGGTGAAGAGCATGCATGTGAGTTGGTATGTTAGGAAGGCATCCAACAGACCAACACATGCTAGCAATCTTGGCAAAGCAATAAAAATTAGAATTGATCATATACTATATTTATAAAATCAATGTCATTAGGGTTTTTTCTTATATAAGGGATAGGAATAATAGGGATATGAGATCTGCTTGATTACCTAATCTGATTAGTTTATAATTAGCTTCGCTAGGTAAGTTAGTAACATGCATGCTTCGATGTTGCTTTGCGAGAGGGAATAGTGGGCTTCATGTTATTGGTGTTGAAAATATTAGAGAAATGAAAGAATGCGCCGATGAATGAGATTATGAGAGGGAGATCGATGTGTTTATTTATTTATTCATTTATTTTTTAATAAATTTGAGATTATATTTGTGATCATGGGCATGTAGTGGATTTGATTTAATACTATTACGTACTCATGATATTTTTATGTCATTTTGACTTTTATGCTTGTTCGTGGAGTACTCTTGTCGTCAACGCACTACTAAATAGCTAGGTTGATTGAGAAATGCCCCAAAACACCAATTATATATATTAATCTTCAAAGCATAGCTCAAAAGGTTGAATAATTGTGGGTGGGGTAATCTCTTATAGACACCCAGCACATTGTTTTCTTTAAAACAATCGAATTTAAATAAATAAATATACAACGAAACCTTTGAGTTTTATTTCTCATATAAAGTCATTAAATAAGATTATGACACGATGTTATCTCAAGGAGAGATAAACTATTAAACTTAACATATGTTGCAAGATATATTATTTTGTTACATTCTTGAGCAGAAATATTCATTGAAACATATAAATTGAGTCTTGAAAGAGCTAGCTTTTGAAGTAAACAGTCGTAAACCGTATGTGGTGCAATTAGATAGAGATAATGTAGATCGATAATCTCCTTGACTCAACATTCCTTTCTACCATCAAGTTCATGTTGTTTTACTATTTTCGATAAAGATTGCAGGGCAAGGTATTTGTTGAAATTGTTGATCGAGATAATGGTAATACTTGGCAAACAAAGGAAGTTTGTGTCTTGAAGTGACGTGTACGTATGTACATATGTAGTAATGCTTGCACGAAGAAAAATTCATAAATCCGACATATATGGTCACGATCAAGGGGAATATAGTAGGCGTTGTTTCTTTCCGGAATGAATTTGTTGTTCATCATAGCAAAAAGGAATATGAATTGATGGTTTGGCATCGTGGTAAGGGGGTTGGGGTGAAGAATGGATCGATAGTTGAGCTATACACATATCTAAGTGGCTGTCAGGTACTTGTCAAAATGTGCACAAACGTACCAAGGACGATTACGATACATCCACGAGGGGGTAACATGCACTTGGGGCATCATCATCCTCCATCGTTTCCATTGTTGTTTGTTATAAGAAACTAAGACTGCTCGTGCATGAGTCCTAACCCTAATCTCTCTGTCGGATCGGTCCAGCCCCACCACAGTTGTGTATATATAACAATGGAGTTTGATGCCATAGCTCAAATCTCAATCCTTGAATCCCCATTGTGGCCAAGCACACCACCCGATCACGTGGGTTTTGGGGCAGCCCCGGCCTGGCATAACATATAAGGTTACCTAATGTGGACGTACGTACTCTCAAACTCAAAGCAAAGAGAATTAAGATTAAAAATGCAAAGTGGGAATGAAAGAAACAAGAGCAAAGACAAAGATCCAATTATGCACCAAACAAAAATATGAAGGGCCAATCGAGGGGACCCCTTTCACACATGGGGTGGGGGTGCAACTCTCTACCTAAAGGCTTTGTATGAGAATCTTTTTTTGTGCAAAATGTCGCTTGGAACCACATACTACATACACATTACCATGATAAGCTTAAGCTACCAATCCATCCATCGGTTCCTCAGTTTCATAGATCTTAACTACTAGTTAAGGTACAACTTATACTTAGTTAACATATTGTTAAGACTAACCAATCATCATGATTGGTGGTGGAGAAACCGAGTGCATATTATTATGTACGTTGTAATCGGGATATATTAATGATTATTAATGGTTGGAAGTTTGGAACCATTAATTTTTATTTGCCAAAAACTTGAAAAAATTAGCTGAATCTAAAAGAATTGAGCACTTTGATTACCATTCGATTTTCACCATTACTTAAAGAATCAAAGGCTCTTATCATTTGAGGGATATTTAGATAAACATCCTTTCCATTTTTATTTTCTAAGATATAATTCGTTGACTTTTCGGTTATTAGATTTAGTCCAATATTAAATTTGAGATGCCACATAAGATATTTTACTGCCATAGTTCTTCAATTATTTACAAACTATACCATAATCAGAAATATTTAAATACAAAATAAACATTTAATTTAAATCCCCATAATTAAGCTTAGAATTCAAATTTTAGTTATTACTAATCTATAACAAATGAGAATAAATTCGTATAATAAATTTTATCATTCAAATTTTCATTACCTTAATTAGTTATTGATAGAATAATAAAAAAAGTAAAAGTAAATTACTAAGTTTAAAAATTGTTAATGTATAAAATATGTAACTTTTTTTTGAACGAAATATATAAAGAGGTAAATTATTGTGTTAATGTATAAAATATGTAACTAAAAAAATTTATAAAAATTTATAAAAATATATTACTAATTAAGTTTTTCATAAAGAGGTAAATTATTCATAAAAAATAGGTAAATTGTTCATTCTAAAAAAAAGTAGGTAAATTATTCATAAAATAGTAGGTTAAAAAAATTAATATGTAAATTAGTCATAAAAAATACTAGGTAAATTGTTCATAAAAAAAAAAGTAGGTAAATTGTTCATAAAATAGTAGGTACGTACATTAAAAAAAACTAATATGTAAATTAGTCGTAAAAAAGACTAGGTAAATTATTCATGAAAGAGTAGGTAAATTATTATAAAAAAAAGTAGATAAATTGTTCATAAAAAAAGTAGGTAAATTAACAATAATACTGTAAAATATAGGCCGATATACATGAATGATTAATAGAGAACCATAGTAAAGAAAATATGTTGTTTATGATCGGTAACAAAATATCAACCAAACAACAATAGCAACAAAAAATAAATGGAAGATATAATACCTCATGACTATTGGAACCAAAAGAATGAGGAAGACATACAAAATCTTGAATCTCTAAACTCTACGGTCACCGCACTGCATCTCCCTAATCCTCATTTCTTAAAACGAATTCTCATCTCCATCTTCTTAAGAAACAATGGTGAGAAAAATTGTTATGATTGTTTGTGAAAAGAAATTTAAATAAAATAGTAATATAGTGACAAAATATCAGGAAATCATTATTTGCCTTAAAGAATTCATGCAATATTGATTAGGTTAAAGGGAGAATCAAGATGCAAGATAGAGGGTGGAAAAAAAATTCTTACCATTTTGAGTAGTCAATGATGGTTTAAAGTTGAAGATTAGGTTAAAAGGTATTGTTGGCATCTTGAAATATAGAAGGTTGCCTCATTGTTCTCAAAATGGAAAAAAACTTAGTTGGCATATAGTCAAGGGATTAAATCCATCAATGAAAATTTACTTGATTTTTAATTAAAATTTGAAAAGTGGCAAGGAGTTTTATCTAATTTCTCTTTAAAATTAATTGTCCAGTTGTCAAAAGTGACCGAGGTCTGCAATTTTTAAATTACAAACTCATTTTATCCGACAATATTGAAATACAAATGCGTTCTAGAAAAGGGAGTCCGCAAGTTTGAAATTTGTAGTCTTCACTTCCGATTTGTGAGTCAATGATCAAAATCGTTTATTATCCAGTTTCCTTTACAAGATTCGGTCCTCTAGAACATAACAAGGCCGGAAGTTATTGAGGCTTTGAGCATGACATTTTTCACAAAAATTATTTTCTTTTGACCTCTCTTGTTCCGGCCATCATGCAATTTAATTACGTGACTTGTCTTTGGCACAGCTCATTTCTTAGGTTCCTATGGATTGATTAAAGGTCGATTTTAGTTTCGGCCGGCCTATTACTCATCCTAGATCGATACATTGCCACACCCGTAAGAGCTGGAGGAGATATAGACATGTGATCGTGCATAGATAGATAGGTAGCTAGCCCGACTGGTTTGTCTGGACTGTAGAGTGTAAAGGGATCAGAAAGACTAGCTAGGCTAGGGTAGCTAGGAGGCGGACGCTCGAGCTTGCATGAGAGTCCGATATGGTAGCCCTTAATTTGGCATTCGGGTTTTTGTATGTTTTCTCAAAGAGGCTTCTGTGCTCTCTGTTGTGGGCATTGAGTCTAGAGTAGCCGAAAGTTAATTGGAGGGAGTAGCCGTGTAGGATAGAAACTTGGAAACAGAAACTCAACTCTAGCTAGCTAGGCCGGGTGTGTGCATGTTACGTATACATAGTTACCTAATACCTATACGGACGTACATCCAACTGCAACACTAATAAGAGAGCTATCTAGCTTCGCTTAGCCCGTGGCCTCTGATGGCCGTAGTCTCATCATAGAGACCAGCACGCGTGATCAGTTTCATCTGACAGAGCAGTTACTCTGATGCAACTAGTACAGTCAGGATAGGACTGGTTCTCGCAACAGCAACTCTCTCTCTCTCTCTCTCTCTCTCTCTCTCTCTCTCGTGAGAGAATTTAGTTCAACGGTCAACTGATCTCGCAAGAATCATGATCATAAACAATGAAGTTGAGGAAGAATATATAGCCAAACGTAATTAGGACGTGTAGAGTATGTATCTCTCTCTTGATTTGGTTTTTTGTTAAGAAATGCGGGATTTTCGCGTTTCTTCACCATTGAATTTGGTGAAAAAATGGAGATCTGATTTCAGTGGTGAAATATTCCTGAGCATAAGATACTCAAGAGTCAAGAGTAAGTGATACTCTAAATATGGGACACTCCAAACTTGTCAAGTGAGCAAAATTTTGTATGATAACCTCATTTTCAAATAGGGATAGCTAGTTAGATAGAATTATATCAATTTAAATTTTGTTAGGTTACATAGTTGCTTAGGGGAAGGACAAGTGTTATTATCCAAGAAGGTAGGTTGCACCTTTGTCCTTCTAATCACTCAACAAACAGAACAGGTATATAGTGCTTCCCCGTACTGGTGCTCCCACTCCAAGTGTGGGCAAGATTAAACCGTTTATATTAGGAGAATTGTTTTTTTTTCTTTTAGCATTATTAGAAAAATTGGTTTATGGTTAATAATTCATGATTAGGTAGAGCAATATATGATGCTCCGGAGCACTAAGAGCAACTCTAACTCTAAGTCTCCAAGTCTCTACAAGTACTTTACAAATTAAGAGAAAAAAAAAGTTACAAGATGTACATATAATTGGAAGTATGCTTACCTCAAAACCGTAGGTGACTCCATCTCTAATATTATCTATTGAATTGGCTCCCAAATTTAGAAAATGTTAACCCAAATTTCAAACTCTACCTTAAATACATATCAGGGATTTGTTTGACGGGCGACGGGTAAAAGTAAAAAATCAGATGGATAAACAAGATAAAGATACGAGTGACTTGTCCACCGACTTAGTATGTACTGTCGAGAAATCACTGAACGGTTGTAATGAATGGAGGTAACAAGTGCAAAACGTTGGCAGTAATGATTATTAATAACCCGCATGCAGTAAAAAAGTAAGAAACGTACAAACCAAGTGTGGAGGAGGTGACTGTTTTGCAAAGAGACAGAAGCAAAAGGATCATCTCGAATTCTCGATGATCAGAGAAAGGTCGGGTGGGGGGGGGGGGGTGAGAGAGAGAGAGAGAGTTGAAGCAAAAGAACAAATCAATCAATTCAGTGAATAAACCAGGTGCACGTGGACAGACCTACCACACGTGCATGCACTCATGCAATCATCATAGAAGAGATAGATATATTATATTCGAGAGATAGGAAGAACCGAAGGACTGAAGGAGAGGAGGAGGAATTGAAGAAAAGGTTTCTGTGGTTAGGATAAAGACGTCAAGAACTAGAAAACAAACAAACACCATCCCCATCTCTCTCTCTCTTTCTGTCATTGCCTTTGAGGACCCGTGTGCACTTCTGCAATTACTTATTTCTTTCTGCATGCCATATAAATGATATTTCCATATATTTTTCAGAGTTGGGAACTGAGATTGTGAGTCTCAAGGAGGTTTGGTCCTCCTCAGTGATATTGGCATGTAGTTGTTGACGCTTGACACCGTCGCTGTTTAATTTACTGTTCTCTTAAACAGACGAAGTTGTTGCCACGAGAAAGGAAATGAAGCAAAAGTCTTGACTACTCGATCAACTTAATTCACTATTATGTATTTCATTACTGTACCTAATCATTATACGCAGATTTGTTAATTTCATCCATTGTATTTATTTGAAATAATAATGTGGATGTCAACTTATTTGTCAAGTGTTAATTTCAAAATATATATTTTTTGAAAAAAAAAAAATTATAAAGCTTTTTGTTGAGGTGTCACAAAAACATCCTTTGAATTTTCAATAAACGAATCATATTTAAAATCAAAGATAAATTTGCGCCAAAGAGATGATTTAGATCAACCTACCTCCTTAGCGCATACTTTGTATGTATACCTTGGAATACATGAATTTCTTATCACAACTAAGGGGGTGTATTCAATTCGGATTTTAAAAGATTATGTCAGACTTTTTATAATTCATGGATTCTATATACTCTATGGATTGTTTTAATTCCATATAGACTTAGATAGATTTTAATGCATTTTATTTCAGTATTTGTATAGATTTTAAAAATCCATGGATTGTTGATTGTTCTAATATCAATAATATATAGAATATAAAAAATTACATAATTGAAACCAAAAGAGTTGTCAACTACTCCAAATTATCTTTTACGTATATATGTCAAAATACATTAATGAAAATGCAAATACAACCAAAAGAACACATTACCAAAAATGCAAAGACAATTATAAAGAAACATACTCATCCATTTTAATCTCATTATCATCATAACCCTATTGATTCTCATCATTCCTTTATTCCTCATTATTTTTATTGTTATTGTCTGATAATAGTACACAACTTTAGAAACGCATCCGGATATATTCTATGTAACTCTCGAAAACTTTGTGGGTCTTCCTCCAATACTTGATGTATATAATGATATTCTTTCCTAGTAGCGCACTGCACTTCATTTGAAGAGACATTCAATCCGTCGAGGCATCGTAACATTCAAACTATGTTTTTGTGACATAGTCTCTTTTAATACAATGATTATTGCTTGAATGCATTTCCGTCAATAAATATTTGATTTTTTTTTCAAAAAATTCTTCTTCAATTTATTCTCCCTCTATGTCTTCCCCTTCCATTTCTCAAAGTAATTTGCTGTATTATTAAAAACAAATATATAATAAAGAAATTATATTGAATGAAAGAAAAAAATGCGTCTGACTATATCATAGGTATTATATAGTTATATATATAGTATATATATGAAAAAATTCTAGTGTACGTTAATGTATCTCATACGTACAATTATTACTTTTAAGACTTAATTACTCAAATAATAACCTATTTACTCTAATCAGAACCATATTTACCTTAACGAGGGCTTTTTGTAGTTACCACATGAGTTGTCAAAGTAGTAATATGTGTCCTCAAGTCGTAAAATATTATAATTACAACTTTTAGGTTTTAAGTCCCCCACTACTATATATATCGTGAAACGTCATATCTGTGTGTGTTTTTTTTTTATCCATTCGGTCTTTTTTAAGCATAACATAATATAGCGTATTTGTAGTTTTTCTAAACTAGAATATTCTTTCTTTAAATATTCCTCAGCTCGTTAACATACCATATCTTTACTCATATTTATGTATATTTAAGGAAAAAAAAACAAGCCTATGCTTTTTATCTCTCATTAAAACATAGCATTCATTTAATGTCCTTCTTAGATGAAGGATGGGAGAAAAAACAAATAAACTAGGGAGGACCTTGTCGATCAGACTCTTCTCTTGTACTAATACTCTAATACTACTTAGTAAGCTAGTTTATGCTTATATGAGATATGAATTAATATACATATATTTTTAGATGAAATATAAATTGTTCAATACCACTTATATATAGATGAGAAAGAACCAATCTTGGTCGATCAGAGAAAGAACCAACCTTGGTCAATAAGAGAAGAGGTCGTCTGTTCGTCTTCTAACAAGGTCAAGAAAGAGACGTTCGTCTCCCTTCATCTTCTGAGCGTCAAAATTTATAACATGCAGAAATCTATATGTTGTCTATTGCATTACAACTCAATACAACTTATATGCACCGTGTTACAAATTAGATCCACTATTCTAGGACTAAATAAGGTAAAACATCTCCTATACTAGTTGAGAATATTACATAATATCACACTTGATTGAAATCCTAATCACACAGGATTCTTTCCCTCAATAAAATCAAAATCTCTTAGTAGGAGAGGAGATTTCCCAATAGATTTTGTATTTATACCAAGGACCCTAAAATCCTACACAATCCAACAATTAATGAAATCTTTAAATACCACTAGATTTATAGGGATATTTTAAAATCCTAATTGAATACAACAAGATTTTAAAGGATTATTTAAAATCCTAATTGAATACCCATGGACTTTTTAAATACAAAAAAAAAATTCAATAGACTCCAAATTGAATACTAGCCATCACAATTCTGATCAATTTCCCTGCCAAGGTACGAAGATCGATTCCCTCTTCATATTTCCAGCTCTAGTGCTAATAACTTTTACAGTTTTACTGCATGCATACTAATTGCATAGTACAAATCTCGTTCTCTACTGCCATGCTTCATGTTTGTTAATTTTATCAACTCGATATATTTAGAGAAATTAGATATACCTGTATAATAGAAAATTTATTTTGTATCTCGAATTGTGTACATGCATGTCCACTCTGGTAGAGATCAATAATTTAGATGATCGAAATAATGGGTTGGCCGGGGTGCCCATTATTTCTTCCTCTCTGGCACCAGAAAAAGTAGAAGCAAACAAAATAGAGGCCCTCGTGCAACTGGATGCTTCAATATACATCACACCTTTTCTCCTTTATCATATCTTAAAATGAAAATAATTGTAAGAATTCCTAGCTTTCCTTCAATAATAATAATGAAATGTGTGCGTGTGGGTAAACATTCCTTTCCTTCTCTCTTCTTCTGCCGCCTGCATATTTGAATCATTGAGATCGATGCATGTGTATGACCATATCAATATCACGACCTTTCTCCATCGATCTCCCACAAAAACAGTGAACAGTCTCACTCTGATATATAAATACACAACCTTCTGCAGCCTCTTCTAGTTAGCAACTACTCACGCAAACCTACCAGTACGTACGTACCATAAGTGTTCTATCTGCAATTCCGTGCAAACCATTTTTTCATTTTGATTCAAACGGATTAACTCATATCATTCATTCACAAATCGCTTTCTCTCTCGTTTTTTTTTTCCGATAAGTTTATCAATAACCGACCCCTCCTCTTATTTTTGTTAATTTTCTTTCTTGGCTTGTTTGGTCGATCTATATATATATATATCCATCGATTCCATGCCATGTCGGCAATGTATCCTCTAAATCATGCAAAACTATATGCATATATCCTTGGATAACAACTTGAGAAAGATTAAAGGGTGCCTACTTTGCCATTTGTCACACGCTAAAATAAACCTACGTGTTCTAATGTAAGTAATCAAGTACATCCAAGTGCATGTACGAGAAGAAAACTCCAAAAGGGTACTCGATCATGAAACCAATGCTTGAAAATTTGACCCAAATAAATGATTGATATACATGAAAACTTTCTTTCTTTCAACCCAAAAAATTATAGGTTCGATCTCAATACCCCAATCATTTAATTGACTATGTAACAAACTGATATCTCCCAAAACATTGATGTTAACAAATTAATATCGTGTATCCCTATTATTGATTCATGTTGAAATTTATAGAAACGTATATTTTGTCCGAGTAAAACCTTTGACATATAGAATGTAAAGCTCTTTCGGGGCCATGTGAATCCGTCCTTCAGCTTACGATCTAGTGTTGAGGATCACAAACGGCACTTTCGCAATACAACTATTTATAGGCTTACTCTTTTCTCTCTTTTTTTGCTTTCCTTGGGAGTTTTGGAAAGTTGGGGTAAATTTATAAATGCAGCTCTCGTGTTAAATCCCTTTCCAAGGATCTGTATATGGATCCACACTCTTCTTTCAAGTCACCATCGAAACCACCTTGTGTGGGCACTCGAGGACAAGCCATCAGCCTCAAACAACCCAGAGTCGAGAAACAAAATGAGAGTAGAAGAGATAAACGGAAATTACAGGACGAACCCTGTCTCATTTGAATCATATAAAACTGAAAATGTATAAACTGATTAGACATATGATCATATATCGACACCTACGTACACCTACTGTACGGAGCCGCCTGAAGAACTAAACATCCATATATTTTTGTGGTGTGTATCAAGATAAACCCATATATATCAGGATAAACCCTAGTGAAGAAACACTTGTATTTTGTCGATATTTGCATGAAAAACCAAAAGAAAAAGAAAAATTAGCATCAATTCGTGATTAGGGAAAAAGGGTTTGGATTTTTTTTTTAATTTAAGAAAGTGGAAAGAAGTTGCAATAATGGAGATTTGGGGTTTTGGAAACATTTCCATAACTAGACAGGTAGTTACTAGCGTTTTTATTTCTGGTCGTTTTTTCGGGTCCAAAGTTTCTGTTGCCTTCTGGGTTTTTACAACCCAACCATGTTTTTTCAAGATTTGCTCAGAGGTCCTCTTCCTCCTTTAATGTCTTCATCTCTTTGCTTTAATGGCAAGATACAGATTTTCTGCACACAAACCAATGCACCGTTTATGGTGCTTCATCTTCTAAATGTGATTTAATGGCTACCATCAATGAAGCTTTCAATTTTCGAAGAACAATGGAGCTGTGTAAAGAGAAACAAAACCTAGACTCCCTTTTATTGTGTAATAATGAAAAAGAATTTTAGGAGTATATATGCATGCAGTCTTTGTGTTCTGTGTGCATGTACTAGCTTAATGTCAGATTGTCAATGATGAAAATTACCCACGAATTAGGATAGGAGTAAACTGTTAAAAATGGTCGGTCGCATGTTAAGTGCTTATGGCAATTTTTTTTTCTGTCATATTTTAGGTAAATTTGTTTTTTTTTTTCAATCATTGAAGCGAAAAGGTCAAGGCATACATTATTTAGAAGGGTAATCATGGACCTGGAAATTCTTTCCCTGGTTACAAAAAGCCAACACTTCAATGATACTGAATCAATTGATGTGATTAGCAGAAAACTAAGACTTGTATATATCTTTATTTGCGTAAAGCTACCATACTTTGGAATTCCATATCAAAGGGTATTGAACAATACTAGTCAATATCAATACGAGTTCATCATTCATTTGCATTCACATATACTCTCTCTCACACATTTTAGAAAGTGTTATAAATTTATTTTTCGGAGATATTTAACACAAGAAATGCCGTTACACCGGATGCCTATTGCAAATCGACCATTTGAGGACAATTCTACAATAATAGATGATGTAAACACAGGGCCGCACAAACCTAAAAAGCTTTATCAAATTTTCCGATAGCACTTTAGAGGCTAAAACGACCATTCCTTGGGGTCTAGGGTCTACCAAATTACAGTCCAAAAAGTCAATAGTACGGCAGTATATATGGTGGTCTAGGAATTACAGTCCACAAACTTGAAACAGCAAACATGGGGGATAGAGTCCAAGTTTGAAACTTGCAGTTAGAATGGAACCAAAAACACACACTCTCTCTCTTCACTTATTCACATGGTAACCAAGGACCTGTCTTGTTCTGGTTTTTGTAATTCCATTTAGCAAATCTTTTTCAACAACATGTGAAGGGATTGGAGTCTGGAGTCACTTTACTATTTGGTCCAATTGGGTGCTGTGCATGTGCCTCGTCACATTTTACCATCCATGCCTTTCAAACAGTAATTTCCTAAATCATTTTTAACCTTTTCATTGTCTCACTTTCGAGCAAATCATTGTTTTTTTTTTGGGACAAATCATTGTTAATATAATGGGGCTTTGAGCGTTTCAAATTTTAACCTTGGAAAGTGTTATACATTTCTGTCATTCAATTTTTCTGAGTAGGGTGCTTTTTTTTTTGGAAGGATGAGTAGGGTGCTTTAACCTTAGATTAGGGTCCCTCAATTTGTATAGGGTGCATGGATTTGGCCTATATGTCCCTCCCTCCCTTCTTCTCTCTCTGTGCATATGGTGGTTGGGACTTGAAACTTGAGGCTTGAGAAAAAGGCCTATATATATGCGCACTTGGCTATCTAAAAAACTAAAGCATGCCCATACACCATTGAATGCTCTCTCTCCTTTCTTTCTCTCTTCAGAGCATCAATGGCTGTGTTTGTGGTGGTACTACTTGGTGTGCTCTTTGTGCTCTGTTTCTGCTCTGCTTTGTTAAGATGGAATGAAGTGAGGTACAGGAAGAAGGGTCTTCCTCCAGGCACAATGGGCTGGCCAGTCTTTGGGGAAACCACAGAGTTCCTCAAGCAAGGCCCAAGCTTCATGAAAAACCAGAGAGCTAGGTGAGATTATGTGCTCAACTCTTGCTTTTGCACACCAGGTCATTGTGTTTATTCCTCTGTTTTCAATAGCTATATAGCTTTGGTTTTTATCTTCTGAACTTGGGTTTTTTGGAACATTTTGAAACAGGTATGGTAGTTTTTTCAAATCCCACATACTGGGGTGTCCTACAGTGGTTTCCATGGATCCGGAGGTGAACAGATACATCCTAATGAATGAAGCGAAAGGCCTAGTTCCCGGGTACCCTCAATCGATGTTGGATATATTGGGCAAGTGTAACATTGCAGCTGTTCATGGCTCCACTCACAAGTACATGAGAGGGGCATTGCTTACCCTCATTAGCCCAACCATGATCAGAGACCAGGTTTTGCCCAAGATTGATGACTTCATGAGAGCCCACCTCAGTGGTTGGGAGAACCAAGTCATCAATATTCAAGAAAAGACCAAACAGGTTTGTGTGTTAGACAAGTAAATTCATGTCAATTTGTTTGCTTAGTATTGTTAACATTTCTCATGTTGTTTCAATTGTTTTATGCAGATGGCACTTCAGTCATCGCTTAAGCAGGTTGCAGGCATTGAATCGAGCTCAATTTCTCAAGCATTCAAGACCGAGTTCTTTAAGCTTGTGTTAGGCACTCTCTCATTGCCTATTGATCTTCCGGGCACAAATTATCGCCGTGGATTTCAGGTATAATATGTCACCAATGACATTATTTTTCATCATCTGATGGAGTGTTTAACGGAATTTATGAAAAGATGTAATAACTGAGAGCTGAACCATGTTGTGCAGGCGAGGAAGAATATTGTTAGCATGTTGAAGCAGCTAATAGAAGAGAGAAGGGCTTCTTCAGAACAAGTCCATCAAGACATGCTTGCTAGTTTGATGAGAAGTGATGATCAAAACAGATACAAGCTCACTGATGAAGAAATAATCGATCTCATAATCACGATTTTGTATTCGGGGTATGAGACTGTTTCGACTACTTCAATGATGGCGGTTAAGTACCTTCATGATCATCCACAAGTGCTTGAAGAACTCAGAGTAAGTTTGAGAAGATTTGGTCTTTGAATAATTAATTGTTGCATATATCATGCATCCTGTACTGACTTTTATTTGTAAAATTTGTCAATTTCCAGAAAGAACATTTGGCAATTAGAGCAAAGAAAAGGCCTGAGGATCCTATTGATTGGAATGACCTGAAATCTATGCGGTTTACTCGTGCGGTAAGAGATCATTTCCCAGCTCTGTGTGCATGATTTGCTTTTTATTGATCATAGCAATTTTATTAATAAACTCTTGCCTTTTTTTTTTCTTTCTATTTTTTACTGCAGGTGATATTTGAGACCTCAAGATTAGCTACTATTGTGAATGGGGTTTTGAGGAAAACCACTCAGGATATGGAACTAAATGGTGAGTAAGCTCAGCTGGAAAGTTTCACTAGCACCAATATATGTATGCATATAAATTCTGTGTTGTATTATATTTATGGCCTCAATAAACTGTGAGCAGCTAGCATTACATTATTGCCACTTTTTGGCAAAAATATGTGGAAACAGTGGATAGACATGACTCAATGATTTCCCATATAATCATATATGGCATTTTATACCAACACAGCTAGACAATGCATTAAAGAATAATTCTTCAGAAGATGGAAATACCCTTGTTTGTTTTGTTTTTCTTTTTTCTGACATCAAGAAAATTTAAGTTGCATATTCAACATGGTTTTCAATGGCTAGGATTCTTGATAAGATTTTTGGTGGACCATTACTTGAGAAAATTCCTAACCAAAGCTATGCTTGTGTGCTTGAACAGGGTTTTTGATACCAAAAGGATGGAGGATCTATGTCTATACAAGAGAGATTAACTACGATTCGTTTCTGTACCCGGAGCCATTAACCTTCAACCCATGGAGATGGATGGTGAGTTTCACTCTCACTGATTATTTTCATGCAAATGTGTCTGATTCATGTTCTTGTGGTGGTAATAATAATTTCTTGCCATGAAAATGCAGGATAAGAGCTTGGAGTCTCAGAACTTTTTCTTCATATTTGGGGGAGGCACTAGGCTTTGTCCAGGAAAGGAGTTGGGAATAGCAGAAATTTCCACATTCCTACACTACTTTGTAACTAGATACAGGTCAGTGACTGAAAAACCCAAATCAGAATCTATAATTTTCCAATTATGATACCACTATCATTAGGTTTTTTTTTTGTTCTGATGGATTTCTTTTTCAATTTAAATTTCAGATGGGAAGAAGTTGGGGGAGATAAACTGATGAAGTTTCCGAGAGTAGAAGCACCAAATGGACTGCACATTAGGGTTTCTAATCTGACTAACTAGTTTATGTGTATAAACAAATATATAGCAGCAGCAGCAGATCAGAGAAAAACAAATATGAGATGGTGTATGATAACGTGCTAACACATTAGAAAATCAATGAAATTCGGCATTTTCCTTTTGTCAGCAAATGTTCTGCTAAATCACAAATGCTTTTCCCTAGACCCTGGTGCCTTGCTATGACAGTAGAATTGAATTATTCATATCTATTTTGATAAAATTGTACACAAGTGAATTTAAAATGTTATATATATATATACCTATATTTGAGGGTTTGAAGTGAACTGGTGACTGCAAAATGGCCAGATTCCAAACCCTATTGCCACCTCTTTGATCATCTGTCAATTTGAATGTAGAAATTTTGAGGACTTTTTATTCAGCAATTCGGTCTCTTGATGAAGCCTGGATTTTACTTGGTAAATTTAAGTCTTAGGGTTTAGGCTAGCGATAAATTACAAATCAAACTCTTTTCGTGGATGGTAAAATAAAGTGCTATGAGAAATTAAAATTAACAACCCTTGTGTAAATACTTGGGCTCCGTTTGGTTGATGGAAATGTTCAATTGAGAAAAATAATCGTACACCTTTTTTCACTGTGAATCGAATGAAATAAAAAATTTCGTTCTATCGTTTGAAAATTAGTCGGTAATAGAGATTATGAAACAATCTGCATGAGGCGAAGAATGAACCAAAAGATTATGATAGGTTAATAGTTCGATTTTTAGAACACACTTTGACAGTAGTCGAAAGTCAAACATGGAATATTCATGGGCCTTGTGGATTCTTGGTTTGATTTTGGGTCATTAAAAGCTTGTTATGAAACGTAAAGAAGAAGGTGAGGGTTGCTTAACATGAAGATATAGCCCAATGTGAGTGCACGTGAGCTCCCACACCTCCCAAAATCAATTGCTTGAATTAAGGTTCCAATCCCTAATTGTAATTGACGCAAAGAGAAGCACGACACAAGCTCCCATACACGTGTACCTTTATAATCCCACACGCTTTTCATTTACGTTTTCACTTTTTCCTACTCCACATTTTCCTTTATGATTCATTTATTTTTTCACTGTCGAAATTATCGACCGTCACAATTCTGTGAACGTTTAGTTTTTTAGTTACCAAATAATGCAATTCAATGATCAAAACCGTTATTGTTAGATTTTTCGTAACATATCAAATTGTTACATGAAATCAGCTGTAAAAAAAACCGTTTGGTCATTTAAACTCTTTATTTGCCAAATTTTCGATTAATTCAGACGACTGAACTATATGCCAATCTTTCGATTAATCCAATACCACGCATTCATACAAGAGTCCATTGAATCCGGCACTCCAAATTAATAGTCCCACAAACAATCTTTGTGGTAGAAGATGCAAAGAACTAAGACCAGACCTTGATAAACACAAACTCAACCTCAGAATCTCCTAGTCTTTCTCAATCGATCATATTCATACCACCCTTTTTCCTTTGAACAATTCCATTGACCCTTCAAATCTCGGACACGTTTCCCCCTCTCCCTACTAAAAAACACCACCACTCGTGCCGCACTCTCCGGCTCCGCTCGCACGTGCCACCACGTCTCCATCTCCATTTATATGAACTCCCTCTCACAATTCATGCACTCCATCCCAACACTCTCAATTTCTCTCTGTGATCTCTGAATTTCTTCGACACAATGGTGACTCCAACCCATCTGCTCAAGGATGAGCTCGACATTGTGATCCCGACCATCCGAAACCTCGACTTCCTCGAGATGTGGAGGCCGTTCCTCCAGCCCTACCACCTCATCATCGTCCAGGACGGCGACCCCACCAAGACCATCAAGGTCCCCGAGGGCTTTGACTATGAGCTCTATAACCGTAACGACATTAACAGGATCCTGGGCCCTCGCTCCAATTGCATTTCCTTCAAGGACTCTGCTTGCCGCTGCTTCGGCTACATGGTCTCCAAGAAGAAGTACATCTTCACCATTGACGATGACTGCTTTGTAAGTTCTCCGATTTTTTTTAATTTTTCGCCATCTTTTGTTGGAATTAAAGAGTTGGTAATTTATATCTTATATAATGTTCGTTGATGTTTTTCAAGTTTCAATATTTATCGGTCTGTTTGAAGATTAGTAATTGAAAGAGATCATATGGTGGATGCATTGCAATATTGATCACATTGTTTTAGGTTTTAATTGCATTGACCTATCTGTTGGTACTTGCAAGAAGTTCATCACCAGATTTGTTTGTATGCGTTGGCATTGGTATTATAATGCAATTTGCTTCTGTCATATTTTTCAACTACTTTCACATTGTTTGCACTGCAAGTTTGAAATACATTTTTATATATGATGGTGGAATCCTTAGATTTATTAGCATCTTCATTATGTCACTGATCATGGGATTTCTGTGTAATTTTTGCTGTGATTTAATATGCTTAGGTTGCACAAGACCCATCTGGCAAACTAGTCAATGCACTGGAGCAGCACATTAAGAACCTTCTTTGCCCATCCACCCCATTTTTCTTCAACACCCTCTATGACCCTTTCAGAGACGGTGCGGATTTTGTCCGTGGATACCCTTTCAGTCTCCGTGAAGGTGTCCCAACTGCCGTTTCTCACGGACTGTGGCTCAACATTCCGGATTATGATGCACCTACTCAACTTGTGAAGCCTCTAGAGAGGAACACCAGGTAGACACTTCCCAGAACATCTTGCATTGTATGTGTTAATCAATGATTCTTATACTGTATATGTTATGTAATGTGATACTGATCATTATGCTTATGATATTCCTAAGGTATGTGGATGCTGTTCTGACAATTCCAAAGGGCACCTTGTTCCCCATGTGTGGTATGAATTTGGCTTTCGACCGTGATCTCATTGGACCTGCAATGTACTTTGGACTCATGGGTGATGGTCAGCCAATTGGACGTTACGACGATATGTGGGCTGGCTGGTGTATCAAGGTTCCCTTTTCCCTTCCGTTTCTTACATTACATTCGAATTTGTTTTTGCAACGGTTGCGTATTAACAAGCAATATGTGGAATGTGAATGAATGTTTAGGTGATATGTGACCATTTGGGACTGGGAGTGAAGACAGGTCTGCCGTATATCTATCACAGCAAAGCCAGTAACCCTTTTGTGAACCTGAGGAAGGAGTACAAGGGCATCTTCTGGCAGGAAGAGATCATCCCATTCTTCCAGGCCGCTGTTCTCCCCAAGGACTGCACCACCGTGCAAGCCTGCTACGTCGAACTGTCCAAGCAGGTGAAGGACAAGCTCGGCAAGGTTGATCCCTACTTCGACAAGCTGGCCGATGCCATGGTCACATGGATTGAAGCTTGGGATGAGCTCAACCCAGCTGGAGCTGCTGCTAAACTGCCCAACGGCAAGGCAAAATAAGTTTTCGTTTTTTATATAAGAAACATGATTCTACTGCAATCTCTCTTCTCTTACTGTACTTGGATTTATCATTAGTTTAGAATCATTGTATCTTTTATCCCCCTAACCATTTTGGTCAGGCTTTGGATTTTCATATCGGCAGGTGTAACTTTATTTATTAACTTCGTCCAATGAGGATATATAGCGCAATAAAAAAATACATGTAGTTGGTTTAGCATTTCATTCAACACATAAATGTTTGTCTTATGACTATTTGACAGATATAATATATAGTCCTATTGGAATTCCTGGATTCTGATTTGTGTTGCATTTGTTGTTAATGGCCAACTAGTCTTTCCTAACTTGATAGGATTTGTTATGGAAGCAATTTTGACCCATAGAATTTCTTCTAAGCAAAAACCAGAAACACAGAAATAGAGCGTAACCTACGCTGTGACCAAAAAGACATACAGATCAAGAAGCCAAAGTAAGACTACCCACATTATACCATTATACAACCATGGTATTAATATCTACCCACATGATGCAACTAAGACTGTAGAAATTGAACTGTACTAACTTTTCTACTGTTCGAGTTTGTATTGATTTATATGAGGCATCTTGGCAAAAAATGTAATGCAAAAAATGTATTAAAAACCTCCAAAGATTTTCACAGACCAAAGTAGTGAAAACCCATTATGATAAATCCAACTAAAAATACCTGTGGATATGTATCTTGTGAATAGAGAAACTGAGTGTCTGGTATACATAGGGGAAGAGCCTATCTTCCATCTAATGATGTCAAAGAAACACTGTTTTGGGCTGCAAAGTATCATTTCATTTTTAACTAGATGCACTCAGCAAATGAAATCGTAAATTTTAATGCTGAACTGTAGTGATTTGATTGAATCTACAGGTTTAAAAGAGACATTAGAATCACAATGGGAACAAGAAAATCGTACAATCAAAACTACCATTAGATTAAATTCCTCGTTACCGTAGAGGATTTACTGTTAGGATTACAATATGGACTGCTAAATTTACAATCAACAGGTACATAGAACAGATAGAAGCAACCCACCTCATGCAATCTAAAAACTCAGCATCAGCAGCACAATTGAGCCCATCCAAATTTAATAGTTGAAGCACTTCATCAAAATGCATGAAAAATGAGTAGCTTGCATAAGTAAGTCTTCAGGTCAAACTAATCCCTTTGAAAATCTTAGATTTTGACACATTTGCGAGCAGAGTTTAAGCACAAGCATAAACAAATGCAAAGGTTGATGCGGAAATCATGATCAGAGTAACCAGAGAGATATACGGTCCAAAACCAGCATTTGGCAAATATGGAAAGGCGTCTGGAGGTGGCATTACACAAGCATCACCGTTGAAAGAGATTCTTCTCGGGAAAGCCCAGCCCTTCTCAAAAGTAAAAGTTGCTGGATTCTTCCGGAAAAGCAGCTCTGACTGCACATTACCGAGAGGCCCAGAGTGCATCAGCATGTCGTTGTAGAACTTGATTCCCCACAGCATTGCAGTATCATCTGTTAGAAAAGAAAATCAAATTACTAATTCTCAGCTTCCAATATGTATAAACAAGGATGAGTAACATGTACAGAAGTTCTAAAAAAATCATCAAAAAGTTGAAGTACCAGTCAGCTCTCACGATACATTGCGAACAAAGAACAAGAGAAACAAAGAAAAGTAACTAGCAAGTCAGCATAACATACTTATGGTTCCATAAGGAGTCAAGGACTTTGAGTTGAAGCTGAAAACTTGGGTCAGATTGTCAAAATTTGGATGCTGGATAACCATATTCCAATCCGAATAATTCCTCCTGTAATCAAAGTTTGTAACTGTAACCTTCACTCGCCAGTACTCCCTGTAATTTAGCTTGACGTGCCAATGAACTCTGATTGGGCACATATGGCGAGTACATCGAACCAAAGGCGAATTCTTGTCAGCAGCTGAAACAACTGAAGCCAAATACGGAGACTCTGGCCTGCAAATATAGACACAGTAAATGTCTTCAGGAGAATATAAGAAAAAAATTTGTCTTTAAAATCAGAAAAAATAAAAATAAATAAAAGCTTGTGGTTGAGGAAGCTCACTCTACACAGGTTCCAGGATGAGTTATGTTGTTTTGGCAGCCACACGAACATGTTGGGCAGGGCACTACTGTGTCATTGTAGAAGGAAGACAGTGAGACACAGCAAGCAGGAGTATTCTGTGCCAGGAATTGTGAATATGTGATTAGAAGTATTTTACCTACGTCATTAATTATTACCTAATTTCCTAACAATTGTCGTTGTAAAGTATAATGAGAAATAAAGGTTTTTCCCACAGAAGATTGTTATATTTACTTTTTAATGTCACGAAAAATTAAATTAAATAAAGAATTATTATTAACAAGTATAAAGAATAAAGAATATATATATATACAAAATTAAATAAACTATACAGTATTGTTTCTATTTACAAAAATATACATTATATACAAAAGTATTTTTGGGGGTTTTTGATAATTTTGAAAACAATAAAAAGAAATATTTTTGGATTTTTATTATTTTTGAAAACAAGAAACACACACACAAATATTGTTTTGAAGATTAACCAACTCCCTAGCCATGAATCCGAAACTAACACATGTAGAATGCCCACGCGGGTTATCATTCCCCAAATAAACTTCTCCCATGAAATCAACCTAGTGAACGCTCATCTAGATTAAACAATTAAACATGCAAAGGTGATTAATCTAAACATGTCTAACGCATAGAAAAAGAGTTGTTAATTCAAGTGCGCGACCTAGCGAACGCTCGTCTATCCGCGATCCTTATTATTTAGTTTCAACATTAAAGATAAAACTAAACAAACAAAATTCACATAAGCTGCTAGAAGAATTAATCAACTTCAATCCAATTTATTACACAAAATAGAAAATAAACAAACAATAACATTTCCCAAAATTATTCACGAATAGTTAATTAAACAAAAATAAATTATAATAAATAAACGAGTTTGGGAAAAATGTTACTGTTGTGTCCATGAAAATGGACACTGTCTGGCAGGCGAAGGTGGCAGACTCAGCTATTAGATCGTAACTAATTATTTGGATGTGGCGGGTGTAGAGATCACTTTGCATTTGGGCCTTTGGGGTGTAGATAGCAATTTCAGATTTTGACTTGATAGGAGCACAAAGTGTGACGTTTTTAATGTGTTTTCCCTACTATTTGGCTATGATTTAATTGTAACTTTGCTATTTTAGCTTAGTTTCCATATTTGAGTCCAAAATGATGTATTAATGTGAACATGTGCAGAAACGAAGTCTAATGGGCTTTTGCGAGGCCCATTAAGAGGTGGTCTGCCATGAGGCCCATTAAGAAGGGGGCCCAAACCTAAGAAGGGGGCCCAAACCCAAGATGGCAGGCCCAAATCCATGAAGGAAGGCCCAGGTTCACAAAGCATGAGGAAAGGCCCAAGCCCAGATTTTCGGACATTCTGCCTGTGCAGATCAGTCAACTTGAGAGGCCCATATCTCTCAATTTCACCGTCAGATCTAGCTGTAATTTTGAAACACGCTGCATGTGGATGTTAAGTGTTGGGCATTAAAATTTCAGAATCATCAGACCGTCCATACGTCCATAATTCCACTCCAAGTGCGCACTGCTCAGTGCTGTCTGCTTTTTATTTTTTTCCTTTTCCTTTATTCTCAATGCTCCACTCACCCCCATATTTCCACCCATCTCACCTAACTATCTTTGTTTCTTTCTCTCCATACCATTAGTGTTTGATTTCTTTTACCTAAATAAATGGTTCATTGCCATATGACTACATTTCCACCATTCCACTTACCATTTCTTTTCTACCACTCACATTCCACTTCCCTTCCTTTTCTTTCTTTATTTCTTTCATTGTCTTCTTCTTCCTCTCCATTCTCCTATAAATAGCAGCCTCATTCTTCTCACCAATTCACACCCCAATGGGGAGGGACAAACCCTCCTCTTTCTCTTCTCCATCTCACATCATATTTTCCATTCTCTAGTATTTAGGGTTTTCAAGTCTTCAAGGAGGAGGGGAGCTGTTTACACCATTACCACCAGCCATCAACCATCATCACCACCATCATCATCACCTTGGGAATCTCGGCTTTTGAGTTACTCGCGTGAGGATTTAAGAGTTTGTGATCTTCGAGTTCTTCCTCCTTTCCATATGGTGTACTTCAACTTATTCTTTAATTACTCTTTTTGAGTTCCTCTTTGTTGCTTGATTATTCTTTGTATTAGTTAACATGACATGATTTATATAATTTTCAGCCTATATTTATGAGTTTATTTGATTGTTAGATCCTAATTAATTAGTTCTTCTAGCAGCTTATGTGACTCCGTTTATTTGATTCGGTTTTATTGAATCTTTTATGTGTTCTTGTTTTAAGGTTCGAAACTTAAGATGATTGCATGTAATTGGTGCTAGAATTAGGGTTTTAATTCTAATTCACAAGTAGTAAAGGCTTATCAAACGGGTCGGAATCAAAATAAGAAGGATCGCGGATAGACGAGCGTTCGCTAGGTCGCGCACTTTAATTAACAACTCTTCTCCTATGCGTTAGATATGTTATTGATTGATCACCTTTGCATGTTTAATTGTTTAATCTAGATGAGCGTTCACTAGGTTAATTTTCATAGAAGAGGTTTTATTTGGGGAATGATAACCCGTGTGGGCATTCCACATATGTTAGTTTCGGTTTCATGGCTAGGGAACTTGGTTAATTTTCGGTCTAATGATTGGTAAACTTGTGTATATGTGGCTGAACTTTATATACTTTGTGTTTCATCATCATATTTAATTTATTCTTTGTTGATTAATTAATTTATTTCATTCAATTTATCTCTCAATTCCCCTTTTGACTTTGTACATATGTATATATTTATACTTTATACTTGTTAATAATAATTCTTTATTTTATTTAATTCTTTGTGACATTTTTTGTTAGGTACACCCTTTGATCTCCGTTGTGAACGATACCCTACTTACACTATACTACCGATAGGGTTTTTTTAAATTGATGCTCATTTTGGGCGTGTCATGACTTTCCCTCCTTTCTCTCCTGAACTCTACCTGATTTTTTTCTTTCTCTCCTTAATTTGGAATCAGCCCGGTTCTTCTTTGTAGGTTGACTTTTCAACCTTGCAAGCCAATTGGTTGATTTAGCCATGTCAGCATTGCAAGGCTTCATCTCCTCACGAATTCAGTTCAAGAACAGCTCCTTTCTTCATTGATCTCTTTCTTTTTCAGTTTTCTTCTTCACTTCATTCTTCTTCCCAGCAAAGAGATCGAGGCCGGCGAGGTGATCTGCTTAGGGACGACGGCGGCAGAGCAGGTACGGCGAGGCTGGGCAGTAGCGTCGTGGAGATGGGAGCTTTGGGCGCGGCTGTGAGGTGAAACGGTGATGCTGGGACGGCGACGGGATTGAAGAATAGATGCGGCCGGCGCCGGGAAGTGCTTGCGCAAAGAGGAGGCGCCGGCTTTGGGCTTGGCTGGGCACGGCGAAATCGACGGCGCCGACAAGGAATTCTGCAGCAGTGATGTAGCAGAGCATCGACGACGGAGCGGTGATGATGATTCACGGCTGGGCTTGGTTAATCGACGGGTGCGGCGGCGGCAGAAATTTATTGCAGCAGGGAGCAATGGTGATTAAACCGAGCTGGGTATCCAAACCATGGTTGAATTAGATGTGGGCAGGAGCTGCTTTGATGTGCTATGATGAAGACAAGAGAAGATGGCGCCGGATTGAAGCGAACCTGCAAAAGAAGAACATGAATAATTAGATTGAATTTAAAGAACATGATTGCAGGAAAATTGATGATTTTGCAGGTTGAAATTGGCAGAGGCTGCCATAGTGATGAACTGGAGCTTGGGGTGAGGTTCGGCATTTGTAGTTTCGGGCTGCTTTGATGTGAAGGATGAGTACGAGAGGTGATGGTTCTGTTATTGCAGACTTGCAGGATGCTTCCTTAAATAGATGAGGAAAGGGGAGAAGCAGCCAAGGAGAAGGAGGAGGTGGAATGGTTGGTGCAATGGACTGTAGTGGTGGTGGGATTTTGGTGGAGGCAGTAGGTGAAGATGCTGCCGGCAGTGGAGAATTGTTGGTGAAGCTAGCAGCCAAGGGTGGCTCGGTGGAGCTGCAAAAATCCAAGACAAATACAAATACAAAATAATTAAAATAAACTAAAAATAAACAAAATAATTATAAATATAAAAATAAAACAAAAGAAAAGAAAAGTAAAATAACAAAAGAAATTAAAATGAAATAAATGTAAAATAAAACAATAGAAATAAAATAACAAAAAGAAACAAAAATAATTAAAAATATAAATAAAATATAAACAAGGGAAAATAGAATGGAGATTTAAAATGTGTATCGCCACCGCGTGTGGTGGTTGCGCCGCCTTATATGGTGGTTCGCCGACAAACTTGTCGGGATTCGGAACGGTTTCCGAAATCTTCGTACAATATTTTATTCCACATATGAAAGTCACGGTTGACTTTCCGAATTACGCTGAAAACCTCCAAAATGCACCTATTCTGTGCAGATAAACATTTTCCTGGTATTTTCCCTAAAAACACGAAAACAAACATTAAACAGACAATTAAGCTTTCGGAATAGCAAAATCCAGTAATTAAAGGCACTTTGTGAATGTATTTTACGTTCACATCACACCCCTACACTTGAACTATTGCTAGTCCTCTAGCAAACACAAAACAAAACAACACAAAACAGAAAGGGAAACACAAAACAGACGGTCTTTCCAACCATAATCCTCAGCGAGTCCGAAAGAATTATAATCAAGAGAATAAAAATTATATACCAAGGTTAAAGAATTTGCTAAGCATTTAACATGTACATCTCATTTATGCTCGGGTGAAGTGTGTGAAAACCAAGTATACAATTAATGTCAAGCAATCCAATAGGCACATCGAAACAACATTAACCACTAAACCTCACAAGATTCACTAAATATTTCCGCTCAGTGTTTAGGGTTAAGTGTTTACTCTCAAAACAATTACACAAGTAGTGTTCCCATATGCTTGCTCATTAACCAACTCTCTACAATTAATCTACAACTCATCAGATCATAAGGACTTTCAGGTGAAACAGGAACCAAAGGGTGGATGGTAAATGGTGAATGGTAAATGAAGTGAAAGGACTCGAAATGAAAAATGTTTTACATGTTTGCAAGACAAATCAACGACTTTGAAACTCATACCTATGCTATACCCGAAACAACTCTTATTCTCCTCCAACCTTTTATTGAAATTAAAACAATACAAGAACATAACTCTATTTTTGGAATTTCTCTTTCTTTCTCTTTTTTTTTTTTTTTTTTCTATTTTTTTTTTCTTTGAGGAATTTATTTATTTCTTTTTTTTTCTTTCTGATTTTTTTTTCTTTCTTTGAACATATATGATAGGAGCACAAAGTGTGACGTTTTTAATGTATTCTCCCTACTATTTGGCTATGATTTCATTGTAACTTTGCTATTTTTGCTTAGTTTCCATATTTGAGTCCCTAAATGATATATAAATGTGAATACGTGCAGAAAATCGGAGCTCGGAAATTTACGAAGTCTAATGGGCTTTTTCGAGGCCCATTAAGAAGTGAGCTACCGTGAGGCCCAAGATGAAGGCCCAAATCCATGAAGATGAAGGCCCAAATCCATGAAGATGAAGGCCCAAATCCAAGAAGAAAGGCCCAAGCCCAAGAAGAAAGGCCCAAGCCCAAGAAGGAAGGTCCAAGCCCATTTTCGGACATTCTGCCTGTGCAGATTTGTCAACTTGCGAAGCCCATATCTCCCAATTGCACCGTTGGATCCAGCTGTAATTTTGATACACGTTGCACGTGTGTGTTATATATTCTGTATTAAAATTTGAGAATCATCCAACCGTCCAAACGTGAATTATTCCGTTCTAAGTGGGAATAGCTCAGTGCTGCCTGCTTTTTATTTCTTTCATTTTCTTTTATTCTCATTGCTCCACTCACCACCATATTGCCATCCATCCCACCACACTATCTTTGTTGCTTTCTCTCCATACCATTAGTGTTTGATTTCTTTTACCTAAATAAATGGTTCATTGCCATATGACTACATTTCCACCATTCCACTTACCACTTCTTTTCTACCACTCACATTCCACTTCTCTTCCTTTTCTTTCTTTATTTCTTGCATTGTCTTCTTCTTCCTCTCCATTCTCCTATAAATAGCAGCCTCATTCTCCTCACCAATTCACCAATACACACCCCAATGGGGAGGGACAAACCCTCCTCTTTCTCTTCTCCATCATATTTTCCATTCTCTAGTATTTAGGGTTCTCAAGGCTTCAAGGAGGAGGAAAGGCGGCTGCACCATCACCATCATCACCATCAATTTCGTCCATCATCATCACCACCTTGCAATTCACGGCTTTGGATTGCTTGCTTTCAAGGATTCAAGGATCCGTGGTCTTCGAGTTCTTCATGCTATTCATACGGTGTAATTCGACTTTATTCTTTAAATTCTCTATTGAGTTCCTCTTTGTTGCTTGATTATTCTTTGTATTAGTTAACATGACATGATTTATATAATTTCCAGCCTATATTCATGAGCTTATTTAGTTATTGGATCCTAATTAATTAGTTCTTCTAGTAGCTTATGTGACTCCGTTTACTTGATTCTGTTTTATAGAAAACTTTTATGTGTTTATGTTATAGGGGTCGACACTTATAATATTTGCATATAATTGGAGCTAGAGTTAGGGATTACAATTCACCTAATAGTTTTGGAAACCTAATTCACGAGTAGTAAAGGCTTTGGACAAAGGTCGGTGTCAATTAAAAAGGATTGCGGACATATGGACTTTTCTATAATGGGTCGTGCACTTTGATTAACAACTCTTCTTCTATGCGTTAAACATGGTTTGACTAGCTAGCTTTCTAGACTAAGATGGCATGTTTAATTGGTTAATCTAGGTGCTTTCACTTAGGTTAATTTTCCTAGAGAGGTTTTATTTGGGGAATGGTTAGCTTCTAATTTTCCACATATGTTAATTTCGGTTTCATGGCTAGGGAACTTGGTTAATTTTCGGTCCAATGATTAATAAACTTGTGTATATGTGGCTGAACTTTATATACTTTGTGTTTCATCCCATCTCATTTAATTTATTCTTTGTAGTTTAATTAATTTATTTCATTCAATTTATCTCTTAAACCCCCTTACTTTGTACATATGTATATATTTATACTTTATACATGTTAATAATAATTCTTTATTTTATTTAATCTTTGTGACATTTTTTGTTAGGTACACCCTTTGATCTCCGTTGTGAACGATACCCTACTATGCACTATACTACTACCGATAGGGTTTTTTTAAATTGATGCTCCTTTTGGGCGTGTCAATTTTTGGCGCCGTCGACGGGGATTGAAAATATTCCTAACCTAATATTTTTTTTGTGAATACTGTTTATAATTTTTTGTAATTATTACTGTTTTTATTACTTGTATATAATTACTGTTTACTTTTTATTGTTTATAATTTTACTATTTTTTTTAACTGTTCATATTACTTGTTTATATTACTTGTCTATATTACTTGTTAATAGTTGTTTTTATTACTTGTTTTTAATACTTGTTTATATTTTTTTTTACACTTAGTAACTATATTTAGGTGTCTTTTATATAGTTGATTATTTTTTGTTGTTGTAAGTTGTAACTTGAACGGAAATAGGTAAGGTCCTTTTATTAATATTGGCCTAAACCCTTCATTTGTACCGTAAGGTCACTTGAGGTTGAGGGCGGCCTTTATTAACACTTGGAGAATTGTCGAACACTTAAGTGCTTTCTCAACTGAGTAAGGGGCACATGAATGGTGTCTAGATATGATCGAGACCCTGGGTGATGGGTTTGTAAAATTGGATTCAGAGGACTAGTCCACTAAATGAATCCTGCCTCTCGCTTATCTCTTGTGATCTGGCCATTCGCCTTCTGAAAACACGGAAAGTCATTTAAGTCAAGGCATTGCACCTAGGCCGTAAGTCCACATTGAGTTACCGCTTGGAATCAACTTTCATTTTTTTTCAACTATATTCAGGCAAAAGAAAATATTTTTGTGTAAATAAAATATACGTAGACATAGGAATATACGTAGACATAAAATATACTTAGACATAGGAAATTTTATTCATTCATTTTGTATAGATAATTTGTGACACATTTTTAACTTTGTAAATATTTTGTTTTTATTTTGTAAATTTATTACTAACCTTTTTATTTTGTATAGGAAATAATCCGGGTTTATCGGAAATTCTACCACATACATCGGAGCATACGTTTAGGAAGTCAAGGTTGAAAAACCTTGAGGTTGATGTCTTGTTGGTGATTTTCGGTTTTCTCGGGAGTAAAAAGGTAAGTTTTCTTTTAACTCTCGTTATTTGTTTTTGAAAAAAATAAAAAATAAAAAAATAAAAAATTAATTGTAAATAAAAAAAAAGAGTGTTTTCTTTTGTTTTACTGTTGGTAATTATTTCTTTTTACTATTTATAATTACTGTTTGTTTTATTTTTGGGCTTGTTAGTTAGTTTTTTGTTATTGGGCCTCAGGCCCGTTTGTGTGATTGGTTAGTGTTTTGGGTTTCGAATAAAAAGAAAAAAATAAAAAATAAAAAATTTAGCCCATTGGGCTCGTGTCATTCACGAAGCCCAAAACCCGTAACCCAAGCCCATTAGTGTGTCGGGCCTGTTCGATTTTAGGCCCATTAGTTAAGCCCACCAATAATGGGCCGGAGATTTCTTTGGCCCAGGCCCACTTTAAGGCCCAGACCATTTCGATGGCCCAAGCCCGTTTAAAGTGTCGGCAAGCGCGTGTGCTACGCGTTTTCACTGTTCACTTTACGACTTTTCGTAAAGTATTAAAAAAAATAAAAAAATAAAAAATCCAAAATCAAGAAAAAATGTGATTGGGCCGACGCACGACTTTTGCGTCGGCCGATTTGTTTAATAAATCGTGCGCGCGTTCCACTATTCCCTTTGCGACTTTCGTCGCTCGATCCGTGATTTACGGATCTTTGTCTTCGACTTTGGACACGCGTCCGTCCATTCCGTTCCCTTCCCCTTCGGTTTGCGTTAGTGCCTTAGATCATTCCACGCAATTTCCCTCTCTCTCTCTTTCTCTCTCTCTCGTTTTCTCTCGTTCTTCGTGTTCTTCATCTGTTCTTGAGTTTTTCCCAGAATCCTCCCAAATCCCAGAAGCTATCCTCCCCTCCCAAACCACAAATGGCCAAAAGAGTCAATTCTTTCAGCGACTTGTTTCAGGCAGGTCCTTCAGAGAATCCGATCTTTGAAGGCTTGGCTGAAATAATTCCACCGAGCATGCTTACTAGCGCCGATGCTAGCATGCCGACCGAGCTACAACCGCAACCACTACCTCAAGCACCAATCTTGGTTGCTGATCCACCAGTTGAGCCGGAAGCCGCTCCTGTCTATAGGAGACTTCCGAGGACCAAGTACACCAAAGCTCAGAGAGATGCACTTGCAGCTTTCTTTGCGGTGTATTCTCACCCCACCAAGCCACAACGTAAACGATTTGGTTCAACAATCAGACTAGAAGAAGACCAAGTCTACTTTTGGGGGTCGAGAAATAGGAAGAAGTTCGGTATCCAGTCTTCCGAGCAGCGTATTGCCGAGCTAGAGAAAAGAAACGATCAGCTGGTGAGCAAAAACGAGGAGCTTCAAATGCAGAATCAAAGACTCGTCGATGCTCTCCACAGCGGCATATGTCCCAATTGCGGAGGTCCTGTTCCGCACTCAGATGTGCCTAGGCGAAGGCTCGAAGTTGTTCCTCCACAACAAGAGCCTCTTCTCGAGTTGTCCGATGATTCTATTGACATGGACCACTTGAGACGGGATGTGCGGAGTCTCATGCCTACACTAGTCGAGCGCCCATCCGCACCTATTCCATCTGACCATCTTCCCGGACCTGCTCACGATCTTGTCGGAGTCCACACCGACTTGATCTCGGATATCGTCCGTAAGGCCAAACACGAGCTCCTGCTCATGGCCACTGCCGGATTTCCTTTGTGGATAACTTCACCGACTCCCGACACTTCCATTCATCCTGAAACTCTTAACCGCGCCGAGTACTTGCGAGTGTTTCAACGTTGCGAACCAGCACCGTACTTCAAAGCCGAATCCTCGAGACACTCAGCAACCATCCACCTTCATCCGACCACCATTGTTGAGATCTTAATGGATGTTGGTCGATGGTTGCCAGTCTTCTGTAGCATGATTACAAACGCCAAGACGTTGGAGATCCTTTCCTCCAGCAACGAAGAAGGCTACGAGGAGCATATGCAAGTTATGTCGGCCGAGTTTCTGGTGCCATCTCACCTCGTTTCGACTCGTGAAGTCCAGTTCGTTCGGTATTCCCACCTACAACTGGATGGAAGTTGGGTCGTCGTGGATGTCTCCGTGGATGAATTGCGTTCAAATCCAAAGCCTTCCGTGAGATCGATTTGCCGAAAACGCCCGTCCGGATGTTTGATTCGAGACTTGCAGAATGGATCTTCCTTAGTTACTTGGGTGGAGCACGTGGATGTGCGCGAGAAGGAGATGAAGGCCATTTTCGAACCCTTTGTCCATTCTGGGTTCGCTTTTGGTGCAAAGCGTTGGATTTCAACTCTCCAACGACAAGCCGAGCGCTACATGTGCGCCACAGGTATCCACTCTTCACCCAGTGACTCGATTATTTCTCTTGAAGGAAGAAGAGGACTGGCGGAAATGGCAAAGCAGATGACAATCTGTTTCTTCAACGACATCAGCAACTCCACGTACCACCACTGGACTTGTTCGAATCGAACAAGGGACACTCGAATGGAGGTCAGGACCAACAAAAGAAGGGGTGATCCGAGCAAGCCCCCTGGAGTCAATCGTACTGCCGGTTGTTCTGTCGTGCATCTTTCCCATCACACCAGGATCTTTGAGTTCCTCAAAGACGTTCAGACTAGACCAATGTGGGATAGTATGTCGATGGACAGCTCGGTACGTGTGCTAGCAAACTTTTCCATCGGTCTTGACCCGCGGAACCAGATTTCGGTGCTCGCCATAGATAGTCACAACGACTTCCTTATTCTTCAGGAGTGTTGCACCGATGCAACGGGGTCGTCTGTGATTTATGCGCCGATTAACCATTCCATTTTCCAGTGTTTGCTATCTGGAGTTCAACCGGAGCCATTTCCGCTTATGTCTTCAGGCTTCTCCATTCTGCCTAACGTATCCGGAGCCGTACTTGATGGAACACTACTGACTATGGTGTTCCAGATCTCAGTGAGGGCTACATCAGCCAAGTCTGCCGTGGAGTCGGCTACTACCCTTGTCCAGGACACACTTCAACGGATCAGAGCCGCAGTCAATTAAGGAGCAAACGTTGGATGCAAGGCCCTGCTAGCCTTGTTTGTGACTATTGGTGACTTGCTTCGGGAGGAGCTTTACGATCTTCAAGGGGGAGATTTTCTTTAACCTATCTTTTTCATTTGTATATATGTTGTGTGTTTACTTCTGTTGATTTATGTTTGTGTGTTTAAATTCAATAACCATACTTGAATTTTTCATTTTCGTGAAATATCTGTCTAACATTGAGGACAATGTTTAATTCAAGTGTGGGGGAAGGTTTATTGAAAAGAAAAGAAAAAATTTGAAAAATTTGAAAAATTCAAAAATTCAAAAAAATAATTTACTTGTGTTTGTTTTCTACGGTAACAATATATCGACTAAATCATACTTACTCCCTTGGTAGCGTTGAACCTACCATTGCACTTAGTAAGTCACTGTGGTCACGTATTGTTACGTAAACTGAGAAAAATCAAAAAAATAAAAAAAAAATCAAAAAATAAAAAATCACAAAAATATTTGCTTCTGTTTGTGTGTTTTTGTGTCTTTATTTGTGTTATATGTGTTGTTTTCTTTCCAATCCCGATGATGAATTGAGTTTAATTATTATGATTTGGAAAATGTTGGTTATATGCTAAGGCTTTGTGATTTGCTTTGGATTTAATTTGCATAACTTGTGATTGCTCGAATTTCCATATTCACTTAACCTGTTTCGATTAGTTGATTGCAATCCGAGAAACACATTTGAACATACATTGTCATGCATACCCAGAAAATGTGAGGATTTGAGCCTATTGTATATTCACATGTATGCATATTTCATACATTTACTCGTTCTTCATGTGTGCACAATTCATGAGTTTTGAACCTAGAACTTGCTCAAAGACCGCTTGAAACTTTTTATTAATCTGTAATGAATTAGAAATGAGTAAGGCATTAGTTGAGCACCATGGCCAAAGTATTCACCATCCATCTAAACACGAACTTTAGGAATCCCCTTTTGAACTAAACACTCATTAGCCGTTTCTTTTGTTCACCCATACCATCTCACCCTTGTTTTATTTATGTTTGCAAGACGATGATAGTGACTTCTTGTGTTCTTATGCTTCGGGTTTTGATTTGTATGGTAGTATACCAAAAGGCAAGTGTGGGGGTGTATTTATTTTGTTGTATTTGTTCAAAGAAAAAAAAAATCAGAAATAAAAAGAAGGAATAAAATTCCTCAAAAAAAAAAAAGAAAAGGAAAAAAAAATGTGGAAAAGAAAAAGAAAAAAATACCACAAAAATAGAGTTATTTTCTTGTATTATTTTCAATAAAAGGTTGGAGGAGAATAAGAAAGTTGTTTCGGGTATAGCATAGGTATGAGTTTCAAAGTCGTTGACTTGTCTTGCAAACATGTGAAACATTTTTCATTTCCAGTCCCTTCATTCATCATTCACCATTCACTATTCACCATTCACCCTTTGGCCCCATTACACCATTGAAAGTCCTTATGATTTAATGATTTGTGGATTAATTGTGGAGAGTTGGTTGATGAGCAAGCTTATGGGAACACTACTTGTGCAATTGTTATGAGAGTAAACACTTAACCCTAAACACTGAGCGGAAATATTTAGTGAATCTTGTGAGCTTTAGTGGTTAATGTTGTTCATATGTGCCTATTTGATTGCATGAGATTGATTGTATACTTGGTTTTCACACACTTCACCCGAGCATGCATGAGATGTACATGTTAAACACTTAGCAAATTTGTTAGCCTTGGTATATAATTTTTATTCTCCTGATTATAACTCTTTTGAACTCGCTGAGGGTTATGGTTGGAAAGACCATTCTGTTTTGTGTTTCCTTTTCTATTTTCTGTTGTTCTTGTGTTTGCTAGAGGACTAGCAGTAGCTAAGTGTGGGGGAATTTGATAGGAGCACAAAGTGTGACGTTTTTAATGTATTCTCCCTACTATTTGGCTATGATTTCATTGTAACTTTGCTATTTTTGCTTAGTTTCCATATTTGAGTCCCTAAATGATATATAAATGTGAATACGTGCAGAAAATCGGAGCTCGGAAATTTACGAAGTCTAATGGGCTTTTTCGAGGCCCATTAAGAAGTGAGCTACCGTGAGGCCCAAGATGAAGGCCCAAATCCATGAAGATGAAGGCCCAAATCCATGAAGATGAAGGCCCAAATCCATGAAGAAAGGCCCAAGCCCAAGAAGAAAGGCCCAAGCCCAAGAAGGAAGGTCCAAGCCCATTTTCGGACATTCTGCCTGTGCAGATTTGTCAACTTGCGAAGCCCATATCTCCCAATTGCACCGTTGGATCCAGCTGTAATTTTGATACACGTTGCACGTGTGTGTTATATATTCTGTATTAAAATTTGAGAATCATCCAACCGTCCAAACGTGAATTATTCCGTTCTAAGTGGGAATAGCTCAGTGCTGCCTGCTTTTTATTTCTTTCATTTTCTTTTATTCTCATTGCTCCACTCACCACCATATTGCCATCCATCCCACCACACTATCTTTGTTGCTTTCTCTCCATACCATTAGTGTTTGATTTCTTTTACCTAAATAAATGGTTCATTGCCATATGACTACATTTCCACCATTCCACTTACCACTTCTTTTCTACCACTCACATTCCACTTCTCTTCCTTTTCTTTCTTTATTTCTTGCATTGTCTTCTTCTTCCTCTCCATTCTCCTATAAATAGCAGCCTCATTCTCCTCACCAATTCACCAATACACACCCCAATGGGGAGGGACAAACCCTCCTCTTTCTCTTCTCCATCATATTTTCCATTCTCTAGTATTTAGGGTTCTCAAGGCTTCAAGGAGGAGGAAAGGCGGCTGCACCATCACCATCATCACCATCAATTTCGTCCATCATCATCACCACCTTGCAATTCACGGCTTTGGATTGCTTGCTTTCAAGGATTCAAGGATCCGTGGTCTTCGAGTTCTTCATGCTATTCATACGGTGTAATTCGACTTTATTCTTTAAATTCTCTATTGAGTTCCTCTTTGTTGCTTGATTATTCTTTGTATTAGTTAACATGACATGATTTATATAATTTCCAGCCTATATTCATGAGCTTATTTAGTTATTGGATCCTAATTAATTAGTTCTTCTAGTAGCTTATGTGACTCCGTTTACTTGATTCGTTTTATAGAAAACTTTTATGTGTTTATGTTATAGGGGTCGACACTTATAATATTTGCATATAATTGGAGCTAGAGTTAGGGATTACAATTCACCTAATAGTTTTGGAAACCTAATTCACGAGTAGTAAAGGCTTTGGACAAAGGTCGGTGTCAATTAAAAAGGATTGCGGACATATGGACTTTTCTATAATGGGTCGTGCACTTTGATTAACAACTCTTCTTCTATGCGTTAAACATGGTTTGACTAGCTAGCTTTCTAGACTAAGATGGCATGTTTAATTGGTTAATCTAGGTGCTTTCACTTAGGTTAATTTTCCTAGAGAGGTTTTATTTGGGGAATGGTTAGCTTCTAATTTTCCACATATGTTAATTTCGGTTTCATGGCTAGGGAACTTGGTTAATTTTCGGTCCAATGATTAATAAACTTGTGTATATGTGGCTGAACTTTATATACTTTGTGTTTCATCCCATCTCATTTAATTTATTCTTTGTAGTTTAATTAATTTATTTCATTCAATTTATCTCTTAAACCCCCTTACTTTGTACATATGTATATATTTATACTTTATACATGTTAATAATAATTCTTTATTTTATTTAATCTTTGTGACATTTTTTGTTAGGTACACCCTTTGATCTCCGTTGTGAACGATACCCTACTATGCACTATACTACTACCGATAGGGTTTTTTTAAATTGATGCTCCTTTTGGGCGTGTCAATATACAACAAAATAAATACACCCCCACACTTGCCTTTTGGTATACTACCATACAAATCCGAAGCATAAAAACATAAGAAGTCACTATCATCGTCTTGCAAACACAGTAAAACAAGGGTGAAATGATGTGGGTGAACAAAAGAAACGGCTAATGAGTGTTTAGTTCAAAAGGGGATTCCTAAAGTTCGTGTTTAAATGGATGGTGAATATTTTGGCCATGGTGCTCAACTAATGCCTTACTCATTTCTAATTCATCACAGATTAACAAAATGTTTCAAGCGGTCTCTGAGCAAGTTCTAGGTTCAAAAACTTATGAATTGTGCACACATGAAGAACGAGTAAATGTATGAAATATGCATACATGTGAATATACAACAGGCTCAAATCCTCACATTTTCTAGGTATGCATGACAATGTATGTTCAAATGTGCTTCTCGGATTGCAATCAACTAATCGAAACAGGTTATGTGAACATGGAAATTCGAGCAATCATAAGTTATGCATATTAAATCCAAAGCAAACTACGCAAAGCCTTGACATATAAGAAACATTCTCAAAATCATAACAATTAAACTCAATTCATCATCGGGATTGGAAAGAAAACAACACACATAACAGAAATAAACACACAAAAACACAAAACAGAAGCAAATATTTTTGTAATTTTTGATTTTTTGATTTTTTTGATTTTTTTCAATTTACGTAACAATACGTGACCACAGTGACTTACTAAGTGCAATGGTAGGTTCAACGCTACCAAGGGAGTAAGTATGATTTAGTCGATATACCGTTACAGTAGAAAACGAAAACAAACAAATAAATAAACAACAGAAGCAAATTTTTTTTTTTTTCTTTTTCAATTTTTTTTATTAGGGTAACAATACGTGACCACAGTGACTTACTAAGTGCAATGGTAGGTTCAACGCTACCAAGGGAGTAAGTATGATTTAGTCGATATATTGTTACCGTAGAAAACAAAAACAAGTAAATTATTTTTTTGAATTTTTTCAATTTTTCAAAATTTTTTCTTTTCTTTTTAATAAACCTTCCCCCACACTTGAATTAAACATTATCCTCAATGTTAGACAGATAATTCACGAAAATGAAAAATTCAAGCATGGTTATTGAATTAAACACACAACAGAAATAAACCGAAGTAAACACACAACAGTTAAATAAATGAAAAGGGAAAGGGAAACAGAAAGACTCCCCTTTGAAGATCGTGAAGCTCCTCCCGAAGCAAGTCACCAACAGTCACAAACAAGGCTAGCAGGGCCTTGCATCCAACGTTTGCTCCTTAATTGACTGCGGCTCTGATCCGTTGAAGTGTGTCCTGGACAAGGGTAGTTGCCGACTCCACGGCAGACTTGGCTGATGTAGCCCTCACTGAGATCTGGAACACCATAGTCAGAAGTGTTCCGTCAAGTACAGCTCCGGATACGTTAGGCAGAATGGAGAATCCAGAAGACATAAGCGGAAATGGCTCCGGTTGAACTCCACATAACAAACACTGGAGAATGGAATGGTTAATCGGCGCGTATATCACAGACGACCCCGTTGCATCGGTGCAACACTCCTGGAGAATGAGGAAGTCGTTGTGATTATCAATGGCGAGCACCGAGATCTGGTTCCGCGGGTTAAGACCGATGGTGAAATTCGCTAGCACACGTACAGAGCTGTCCATCGACATACTATCCCATTGCGGTCTTGTCTGCACGTCTTTGAGGAACTCAAAGATCCTGGTGTGATGAGATAGATGAACGACGGAACAACCAGCAGTACGATTGACTCCAGGGGGCTTGGTCGGATCTCCCCTTCTCTTGTTGGTCCTGACCTCCATTCGAGTGTCTCTTGTTCGGTTCGAACAAGTCCAGTGGTGGTATGTGGAGTTGCTGATGTCGTTGAAGAAACAGATCGTCATCTGTTTTGCCATTTCCGCAAGGCCTCTTCTTCCTTCAAGAGAAATAATCGAGTCACCGGGTGAAGAGTGGATACCTGTGGCGCACATGTAGCGCTCGGCTTGTCGTTGGAGGGTTGAGATCCAACGCTTTGCACCAAAAGCGAACCCTGAATGAACAAAAGGTTCGAAACTGGCCTTCATTTCCTTTTCGCGTACATCCACGTGCTCCACCCAAGTAACTAAGGAAGATCCATTATGAAGATCACGTATCAGGCATCCGGAGGGGCGTTTTCGGCAAATCGATCTCACGGAAGGCTTTGGATTGGAACGCAATTCATCCACGGAGACATCCACGACGACCCAACTTCCATCCAGTTGTTGGTGAGAGTACCGAACGAACTGGACTTCACGAGTTGAGACGATGTGAGATCGCACCAGAAACTCGGCCGACATCACCTGCATATGCTCCTCGTAGCCTTCTTCGTTGCTGGAGGAAAGGATCTCCAACGTCTTGGCGTTTGTGATCATGCTACAGAAGACTGGCAACCATCGACCAACATCCATTAAGATCTGAACGATGGTGGTCGGATAAAGATGGATGGTTGCCGAGTGTCTCGACGATTCGGCTTTGAAGTACGGAGCAGGTTCAGCTCGTTGAAACACTCGCAAGTACTCGGCCCTATGAAGAGTCTCGGGATGAATAGACGTGTCGGGAGTCGGTGAAGTTATCCACAAAGGAAATCCGGCAAGTGGCCGCGAGCAGGAGCTCGTGCTTGGCCTTGCGGGCGATATCCGAGATCAAGTCGGTGTGGACTCCGACAAGATCGTGAGCAGGTCCGGGAAGATGGTCGGATGGAATAGGTGCGGATGGGCGCTCGACTAGTGTAGGCACGAGGCTCCGCACATCCCGTCTCAAGTGGTCCATGTCGATCGAATCATCGGACAACTCGAGAAGAGGCTCTTGTTGTGGAGGAACAACTTCGAGCCTTCGCCTAGGCACATCCGAGTGCGGAACGGGACCTCCGCAATCGGGGACATATGCCGCCGTGGAGAGCATCGACGAGTCTTTGATTCTGCATTTGAAGCTCCTCGTTTTTGCTCACCGACTCGATCGTTTCTTTTCTCTAGCTCGGCAATACGCTGCTCGGAAGACTCGGATACCGAACTTCTTCCTATTTCTCGACCCCCAATAGTAGACTTGGTCTTCTTCTAGTCCGATTTTTGGACCAAATCTTTCTCGTTGTGGTTTCGTGGGGTGAGAATACACCGCAAAGAAAGCCGCCGGTGCATCTCTCTCGAGCTTTGGTGTACTTCGACCTCGGAAGTCTCCTATAGACAGGAGCGGCTTCCGGCTCAACAGGTGGATCAGCAACCAAGATTGGTGCTTGAGGTAGTGGTTGCGGTTGTGGTTGGGGCTCGGTCGGCATGCTAGCATCGGCGCTATTGAGCATTCTCGGTGGAATTATTTCAGCCAAGCCTTCAAAGATCGGGTTCTCTGAAGGATCTGCCTGAAATAAATCGCTGAAAGAATTCACTCTTTTGGCCATTTGTGGGTTGGGGATGGAGGAAAGCTTCTGGGATTTGAGAGATTTTCTGGGAAAACTGAAGAACAGATGAAGAACACGAAGAGAAAACGAGAGAGAGAGAGAGAGAGAGAGAGAGACTAAGGGAAACGCGAAATGACCTAAGGAAACTAACGCAAACAGAAGGGAAAGGAAGGAACGGACGCACGCTCGCACACGTGCCACAGACAGAAGACCCGTAATTTCCGGATCGAGCGACGAAAGTCGTAAAGTCTACAGTAGACACGCACGCGGCTATTAAACAATTCGGCCGACGCAAAAGTCGTGCGTCGGCCCAATCACATTTTTTCTTGATTTTCGATTTTTTTTAATTTTTTAATTTTTTAATACTTTACGAAAAGTCGTAAAGTGAACAGTGAAAACGCGTAGCACACGCGCTTGCCGACATTTTAAACGGGCTTGGGCCATCGGAATGGTCTGGGCCTTAAAGTGGGCCTGGGCCAAAGAAAACTCCGGCCCATTATTGGTGGGCTCAACTAATGGGCCTAAAAACGAACAGGCCCGACACACTAATGGGCTTGGGTTACGGGTTTTGGGCTTCGTGAATGACACGAGCCCAATGGGCTAAATTTTTTTTTTATTTTTTTTATTTTTTTTATTTTTATTATTTTACGAAACCTAAAACCCTAACCAATCACACAAACAAATGGGCTTAAGGCCCAATAACAAACAAACTAACAAACAAGCCCAAAATAAACAGTAAATAGGAACAGTAAAAAAATAAATAAATACAAAGAGTAAAACAAACAAACAAACACTTTTTTTTTATTATTATTTACAATTACAAATATTTTTTTATTTTTTTATTTTTTTAAAAATAAATAACGAGAGCGAAAAGAAAATTTACCTTTTTACTCCCGAGGAAATCGAAAATCACCAACAAAACATCAACCTCAAGGTTTTTCAACCTTGACTTCCTAAACGTATGCTCCGATGTATGTGGTAAAATTTCCGATAAACCCGGATTATTTCCTATACAAAATAAAAAGGTTAGTAATAAATTTACAAAATAAAAACAAAATATTTACAAAGTTAAAAAAAATGTGTCACAAATTATCTATACAAAATGAATGAATAAAATTTCCTATGTCTAAGTATATTTTATGTCTACGTATATTTTATTTACACAAAAATATTTTCTTTGCCTGAATATAGTTGAAAAAAAATAAAAGTTGATTCCAAGCGGTAACTCAAGGTGGACTTACGGCCTAGGTGCAATGCCTTGACTTAAATGACTTTCCGTGTTTTCAGAAGGCGAATGGCCAGATCACAAGAGATAAGCGAGAGGCAGGATTCATTTAGTGGACAAGTCCTCTGAATCCAATTTTACAAACCCGTCACCCAGAGTCTTGATCATATCTAGACACCATTCATGTGCCCCTTACTCAGTTGAGAAAGCACTTAAGTGTTCGACAATTCTCCAAGTGTTAATAAAAGCCGCCCTCAACCTCAAATAACCTTACGGTAAAAATGAAGGGTTTAGGCCAATATTAACAAAAGGACCTTACCTAATCCGTTCAAGTTACAACTTACAACAACAAAAAAATAATCAACCATATTCAGGATACCTAAGTATAATTACTAAGTGTAAAAATATAAACAAGTATAATTAGTGAGTATAAATAAAATTAACAAGTATTATTTACAAATAGTAAAAAGTCAATAGTCAATAGTAAAAAGTCAATAGTAAAAACAATCCCCGGCGAGCCGGCGCCAAAATGATTAGAAGTATTTTACCTACGTCATTAATTATTACCTAATTTCCTAACAATTGTCGTTGTAAAGTATAATGGGAAATAAAAGTTTTTCCCACAGAAGATTGTTATATTTACTTTTTAATGTCACGAAAAATTAAATTAAATAAAGAATTATTATTAACAAGTATAAAGAATAAAGAATATATATATATACAAAATTAAATAAACTATACAGTATTGTTTCTATTTACAAAAATATACATTATATACAAAAGTATTTTTGGGGGTTTTTGATAATTTTGAAAACAATAAAAAGAAATATTTTTGGATTTTTATTATTTTTGAAAACAAGAAACACACACACAAATATTGTTTTGAAGATTAACCAACTCCCTAGCCATGAATCCGAAACTAACACATGTAGAATGCCCACGCGGGTTATCATTCCCCAAATAAACTTCTCCCATGAAATCAACCTAGTGAACGCTCATCTAGATTAAACAATTAAACATGCAAAGGTGATTAATCTAAACATGTCTAACGCATAGAAAAAGAGTTGTTAATTCAAGTGCGCGACCTAGCGAACGCTCGTCTATCCGCGATCCTTATTATTTAGTTTCAACATTAAAGATAAAACTAAACAAACAAAATTCACATAAGCTGCTAGAAGAATTAATCAACTTCAATCCAATTTATTACACAAAATAGAAAATAAACAAACAATAACATTTCCCAAAATTATTCACGAATAGTTAATTAAACAAAAATAAATTATAATAAATAAACGAGTTTGGGAAAAATGTTACTGTTGTGTCCATGAAAATGGACACTGTCTGGCAGGCGAAGGTGGCAGACTCAGCTATTAGATCGTAACTAATTATTTGGATGTGGCGGGTGTAGAGATCACTTTGCATTTGGGCCTTTGGGGTGTAGATAGCAATTTCAGATTTTGACTTTCCCTCCTTTCTCTCCTGAACTCTACCTGATTTTTTTCTTTCTCTCCTTAATTTGGAATCAGCCCGGTTCTTCTTTGTAGGTTGACTTTTCAACCTTGCAAGCCAATTGGTTGATTTAGCCATGTCAGCATTGCAAGGCTTCATCTCCTCACGAATTCAGTTCAAGAACAGCTCCTTTCTTCATTGATCTCTTTCTTTTTCAGTTTTCTTCTTCACTTCATTCTTCTTCCCAAAGAAAGAGATCGAGGCCGGCGAGGTGATCTCGCTTAGGGACGACGGCGGCAGAGCAGGTACGGCGAGGCTGGGCAGTAGCGTCGTGGAGATGGGAGCTTTGGGCGCGGCTGTGAGGTGAAACGGTGATGCTGGGACGGCGACGGGATTGAAGAATAGATGCGGCCGGCGCCGGGAAGTGCTTGCGCAAAGAGGAGGCGCTGGCTTTGGGCTTGGCTGGGCACGGCGAAATCGACGGCGCCGGCAAGGAATTCTGCAGCAGTGATGTAGCAGAGCATCGACGACGGAGCGGTGATGATGATTCACGGCTGGGCTTGGTTAATCGACGGGTGCGGCGGCGGCAGAAATTTATTGCAGCAGGGAGCAATGGTGATTAAACCGAGCTGGGTATCCAAACCATGGTTGAATTAGATGTGGCAGGAGCTGCTTTGATGTGCTCTGATGAAGACAGAGAAGATGGCGCCGGATTGAAGCGAACCTGCAAAAGAAGAACATGAATAATTAGATTGAATTTAAAGAACATGATTGCAGGAAAATTGATGATTTTGCAGGTTGAAATTGGCAGAGGCTGCCATAGTGATGAACTGGAGCTTGGGGTGAGGTTCGGCATTTGTAGTTTCTGGGCTGCTTTGATGTGAAGGATGAGTACAGAGGTGATGGTTCTGTTATTGCAGACTTGCAGGATGCTTCCTTAAATAGATGAGGAAAGGGGAGAAGCAGCCAAGGAGAAGGAGGAGGTGGAATGGTTGGTGCAATGGACTGTAGTGGTGGTGGGGTTTTGGTGGAGGCAGTAGGTGAAGATGCTGCCGGCAGTGGAGAATTGTTGGTGAAGCTAGCAGCCAAGGGTGGCTCGGTGGAGCTGCAAAAATCCAAGACAAATACAAATACAAAATAATTAAAATAAACTAAAAATAAACAAAATAATTATAAATATAAAAATAAAACAAAAGAAAAGAAAAGTAAAATAACAAAAGAAATTAAAATGAAATAAATGTAAAATAAAACAATAGAAATAAAATAACAAAAAGAAACAAAAATAATTAAAAATATAAATAAAATATAAACAAGGGAAAATAGAATGGAGATTTAAAATGTGTATCGCCACCGCGTGTGGTGGTTGCGCCGCCTTATGTGGTGGTTCGCCGACAAACTTGTCGGGATTCGGAACGGATTCCGAAATCTTCGTACAATATTTTATTCCACATATGAAAGTCACGGTTGACTTTCCGAATTACGCTGAAAACCTCCAAAATGCACCTATTCTGTGCAGATAAACATTTTCCTGGTATTTTCCCTAAAAACACGAAAACAAACATTAAACAGACAATTAAGCTTTCGGAATAGCAAAATCCAGTAATTAAAGGCACTTTGTGAATGTATTTTACGTTCACATCAATATGTGCATGTCAGCTTCCATGTCACTGCCACGAAAAAGTTTAAGGTTAAACCAAAATGTTTCTTAGCAAATGTACTTGTATTTCATGGGATTTATAACATTTATCAACTCACGCATGGCTTGAGAAACTCTCCTTTTATCTGCAGTGAAGTATTTAGTTGGTTTGACAACTTTTGCAGCACCACAAGTGTACCCCGGTCCAGGTCCCATTAGGGTGAAGTTTTGTGGATGCTTAACTGTTCTGTTGCTGGTTCCCGCTTGACCAATACTTAGTTGAAAAGAAGCTGCAGCATTGGCCGGGTCCTGTATCCATGAACTCAGCACTCCACCTTTGCAGCAATTGGAATATTGCTGATTGTATGGAGTTCCAGGGAGTAGATCAATAATGGTTGGTTTCCTTTTACAGCAATGTGGGGGAGTTGTCTTAAATCTTGAACAATCCCCTTGCTCAGTGGCTTGTCCTCCCACCATGTCCCAAATTACCTCCTTCTTCGTCCATGTCCATCCAAGCGACCAGCCTGGTGCTTGGATGTGCCTATATTGCTGGTAGTTATAAATTGTAACAGCAGCCTGTTTATACAACGATGATGCTGATTAGATATTTACCCTAATCTTGAAAAATGAATCTATGTAATCAGATATTTACCTTAGCTTTAAAGACAACCATATTATGATGCAACTAATGTGTAAATAAACTTTCATTAGCTCGAAACTTAAATAGTACTTACAACATAGCCATCAGCGGTCCAGCTTTTAATATCCCACTTGATTGTGATGTTGCCACTAGGATCAAGAGGATCATATGCATCTGAAAAAAACAATGAACACTGTGAGGATATGAATCTTGAATGAGAAGTTTCGAAAACTAGCTGCTCCTGCATCAGCTTATCTGACCAGTATTCCTACACCTTATAATAAAAACTTTGAATTCTGACACAGAACTCCATCTGGTGAAGAGCTTTGTACTTCTTATAATTCACCAAGGAAGTAATGAAAAACAAGAACCAAGGACCATATTTTCCATGAAAAATCTACATATGCTATTCGGTGTTATATGTCAAAGAGTGTAACAATGACACATCTTTAATATGAGATCAAAAGGAAGCCAGCCTCTAATGAGACTCAAAACACAGAATAGAGGACCTTGGTTTGTGTAATATTTGAATTGAGCCTAAATTGGGCACAAGATTTCTCTTTTGCATTGTTGGTAAACAAGATAACAAGAAAAAACCTTTCATCTCAAATTTTGGCTCTGGCATCACAAATGCATAATGTAGACTAGACTATATATTATGTATGTTCTTGATTTTTTTTTGGGTAAAGACCAAAATTTTTGATTTCTTTTTAGGCAAGACCAAAATTCTTAATTTCTTTTTGGTTTCAAGATTCTTAATTTCAATACCAGAGAAAACCAAGGTGTAGTTAAAGATTGAACCTTTTGATAATCATAGAAAACCCATTTCCTCAGCTGTCAAACTCAACACCCTAAAACTTACCAAACCTCACAACTACACCCTCAAGAACCCAATTCACTAAAATGAAAACATTTAGAAGGAAAAAAAAACCCATAAACAGAATCAAAAACCTCATAAAGATTCCAACTTTAGAAAGATTTGTTCGCGCTGGAAACCGCTGCCGGAGAGTCGAACAGTCTCTTTTGATGTGCGGGCGTGCCAGTACCACGAGGTACGATGATGTCGTTGATGATGTGCTCCAAACTGTACTTCTTAATCAAGCGAGTGCGGACGGAGAGAGAACAAACTCCGTCGAGGTTCTTCGTGAAAGGCCTAAACGAGGTTCAGGGCTTCGAGAACGTTTCTTGTGAACAAAATCGATACTTTCTTGGGATGAGAAAGCAGAGCAACAAAACTGGGAAGACTTGAAGAACTAAGATGTGATCTTAGCAAGGTTGCAAGGTCGCAAAGGTGCTCCGGAGAGGCTTAGGTTGTAAGTTTGCTCGAGGAGGCTTTGAGTTTGCAAGTTTGCTTGTGAGGTTGAGAACCCTTTTCTGATCGTAAAACTTGTTATTTATACCCTTCAGGGTTCGCGGCTCTCTTAATACTTTAGAACTCTTAGATTCACTTTCCTTATAGGAATCGATATTAATAAAACCCCTATGTGAATAGGTTTCCTTGCGACGTAAGAAAAAGAAATACGGAAAGATATTTAGGCCGCAGTTTCCGGCCCATGGGCTGTATTCGATTTTACTTAAAACAACCAAATTTACATTTGGGCTCAAACATTGCCCCCCAGGCCTCGAAATCAGGCCTCGGCTACGAAACTGATTGAAGAGGGCTATAGTCAACAGGTACAAATAAACGCTAATGCGACTGAAATTAAAACAAAAGCCCAAGAGACGCCTTGGCCCAACCATTGTACTGTTTCCCACAAAGAACCAATTCGAACTGGTTCGCCAAAACAAACGAATGTATCTCTTCAAAGAACTCTTTTAGTTCTTATAAAACCCAGAATCAGAAGTCTAATCGACACAAACCTAAAAACCCCAAAACAAAACCCTAAGATCATCCCAACTGAAATTTGACTTTGAACCACTTCCGAAACCCAGAAATGGCTTCTCCCTTAGCTGCTTTAACCGAAGGCAATGCCCAGCAATTTAGACTGGACATGTATTCCCTGAAGGCCTTCAAATCCGGCAATCGCTCGTATATCGACGTGCATAAAAACCACACTGCAAGCCTAGGTCCATGGCCGGAATCCATCCCTGAGCCATATATCAACCATTATAGTCAAGAGGTTCGTCACCCTATTCTGATATCTCGGGCGAGTGCCGCCACCTTCATCAACTGGCAAAAACACCACAATGCTGTTCGAATGGGTTCTTGGCCAACACCCAGCAACGAAGAAGTAGCTTGGTATCAATCAAGAAAGACCACAGACCTCGACCGCTGGAAAGCAGTAGGAATCGCGGAAGCATTAGAACTCTGTTTCTCTCTAAGGAGCGGCGGAGGAAACCGAGCTCCGCTTGCGGCGGCCATCTGCTTCTGGGATACTTCAAGCAATACCTTCAATTTCCGATTTGGGCAAATGGGAATTACGCTCTTGGATATTCTTACCATCACTGGACTTCCCATCCATCCATTCGCGTACAGCTGCGGAGATTTTGATGATCTTTCGAAGTCTCTTCAAATCAAACCCAGCAAGATTCGCCAACCTCACAACAGATCATATTCGGCTTGGACCAATCACTTTTCTACACAAGCGGATGAAGAAGGAGGCATAGCCCTCTTGGAACTATGGTTCTGCAAATATATTTTCTGCATCAAGACAGGCAAAGTCACTGGGACTTGGACTGCTCTAGCGACTGCCTTATTTAATGGGCATAGCGCCGGGCTAGGTCAACCTGTATTGGCGAGCCTATACCGTCTGCTATATAATCTATCTCTTCGCCCGTTTGACTTCACCAACTTGAGCGGACCACTATGGATTTTAGACCTCTGGCTGCAGATCTACTTCCCACAGTTCAGACACCCTGATGTCAACGATTTTCCGAAGGATCAAGTCTTGGGAATGGCATTCGCCGGAAAAGATAAGTTTGATTCTCCTGCTTACATCGAATGTTTCAAATACCTCTATCATTTGGATGAATCTGCTTTAGACTCAGCCGCCCTTATCCTTAGGAGGACATTTCCAAGCCCCTTAGAACAAGGCTTCTTGCTAACTAGAAATCATACGGAAAGTGGGACTAATGTGTTCAAAAGAGCTATCTCTTGCTATGACTTCAGCCTTTCAGATGAATACCACAGTTATGAGCTATATGCTCCGAATCATTTTGCCCGTCAGCTAGGATTCGTCCAGGAAATCCCATTCCCTCTAATAGATAGCCTGAACCGCTATTCCTCTTGGCGAATAAAAGCTAGCATAGAAACAGCAGGTGATGAGAATGACAGGTTTACCATTCGCTTTAAGTTTGCCGCTCCACTGTTACCTCCCCCAGTCAGCCGCCTCCTCCGAAGCATAGATGCTGCACCAACTTACACTGTTTGGTGGAAAATGGTGTCTGCAGTAAACTGGGATCATGATGCAGAGGAGTTATTCCGGTCTATATTCGAAAGAGGGACCGCTGTTCTTGGTTTTGCAGAAGACCAGAAGGTTTTAAATAATGATCCAAACCCCACTCTCACTGAGAAACAGAGCTTGAGGAAAAAAATACCAAAAGCACCCGCTCAGGTATGGAACTCCGAAACTTAGTTTTCTCTTTTTACTTCTGTCAAAAGCTAACCAAAGAATCATGGTAATCAGAGAAAAACAAGGCGGACAACCCTTGCTGGCGAATCGTCTTCCCCAAAGCCATCTAAAAAGAGAGCTAGGGTTATTGAGGAAGATGAGGAAGAGGAGGAACAAACCTTCGTAAGTTTTGTCTTTGACAAGAGTGTCTCCTAAACACTGCTTTCATACTTGTTGACCACTGACTGGTTTGATCATAAAACAGGTCCGTAAACGGCGAACACAGACTGCCTTAGCACAATCCTCAAGCGAACCTCAAGAAAAGGTAATTACATCCGAGGATGAAGAAACAAGCAGCTCTGAAGAGATGAACGCAGAGGAAGAGTTGGAGCTGAACCAAAACTTAATCGCCTTAGGGGTACCGCCTTTGACCACCGCTACCCCAATCTCCGTGGTGTATAGAGACAATCCTGAAGGTAACATAACAAAGGAGCCAATCCACATCCCTTCTGATCCAGAAGGAAGCAATGTCCGCCAAGACATCCCTACCGCCGACACTTCTGCTCAGGCAACTCTTGAACAAGCACCTTTGGAGGCCAAAGAAGCTTTATCTGCTATGACCATTTATTCTGAAGAGGTACCTTCTAACACTGCTCATTGATTTTCCTTTTGTATTCAGCATGACTAACTCTTAACAGGCAAACCAGCAAATAGTTGCTGAGATGAATCTGGAAACTGACGACTTGGCAGACCAACCACAACTTGAGTTAATGCCAAATACCGAGATAGCGAACGACTCAGGGAACGCCAACCTGCCGGAAGAAACCTTGGGGGCAAAAGACCCTGAAATCCCTGAAGCGAATCAAACGCCAACAGAAGAAACTCTTAGCTCTGCCTTAATTGCAACACCCGCTGTTGAGGTACAATCCTTACAAACCACACACTGGTTCCTCTCGTGAAGACTTCATATCTAACAAGCTTCATTACAAAAACTTTACAGGGACAAGCTCTGCCTGGGAAGGAGACAAAAACTCCAGCCTCTACTATCATTACAGCGGATGATGCAGAGACAGCAAATTCCATACTAACCTTGGCGAACACTGTGCTGGCAGAAAATCCTGAAGTTGGTCCAGCGAACGCGGCTATCAACCCAGTTGATGAACCCCTATCTCTAGAAGAAAGACTTAGGCTGCTCCTGGAAGCAGAGGACGAACAAGAATCAATTAAAGCGGCCAAAGAATTTCTCGGTGATCTAGGAAGTGCTAAGTACGATGATCCTGAGGTTGTTGCCAAAATTCGCGAACAGGCTGCTTTCCTTCAGGCACACGTCACCGGAGAAGAATTGGAGACAGTAAACGCTCTTCTTTCAAAGCTAGACGCTTTGCCCTTACTTGAATAAGCTGCTCAACAGGTGACAACCGCGGTCCAGAAACACACTGCTCGTCGCGCTGCTCTAGAAGCCAGAAATATTGCTTGCAAAGATCAGCTTCAGAAACGGCGAACCTTTATCACTGAATGCGACAAGAAGCTAACAGAACTTGAGAACTTCAAAGCCGAGATAGAGAAGAAAATCGGAGCATGTCAAGCGAACAAAGCACAACAAAGTGCGCATCTGGCCAAGGAGATTCCTCTGGCGGAAAGATTGAAGCAATCACTGGCAGAAGCACAGAAAGATGTCAAAAGGGTCACTCTCGAAGCAGAAGATAAAATTGTAGAATACCAAAGATCCCTTGTGGACATAGCCTCTTTAGGCCGTAGGATTTAAGAACTTGACTTGGGCCGCACATAGGCTATCATTATGTATGGCTAAGTAATTATTGCCTTATGGGCTTTTGCGAATTACTTTTAAAATTTTCCAACAATGGGCCACCAAATAGCCCAAGCTACTTTACACACACTTGCCCCAAAGGATAACTTCTAAAAGATAACCCTTGGGACAGTTATAACGCGTAACCACCAGGCATAATGACGAATTGACCTTCGTCTCCGAGAACTGCGCGCGTGATCACTTTGAATTAATGCACAGAGACCAAATCTTTGGAAACGATTATGCATTTATAACTGAATTGAAGAAACCTCAACCATACTCTGAGAACCGCTGGCCTTGATCAGCCTATAAATAGTTTGCCTTATACAACCGATAAAACAACAAAGAGAAAGACTTTGCAAAATGTCTCAGAAAATACTTCACCTTCTTTTAGCCATGAAAGCCCTTCCTTTCTTGCCAACATACTCAGAATAACTGAGTTATACAACCAAACCTCATGCCTAGGTTGAGTTATACAACGAAACCTCAGGCGAAGAACCCATCTTTCCCCGCCGACCACCAGACCCAGTGCTCCTTCCTCCAAAGAAGCACGGTTTCCTGGTAGTAAAAAGGGTAAGATGGGAACAGCAAAAATCTCCTGGTTCGCCAGGAGGTTACCGCGTTGGCCTTGCCTGCAAGGTTAGACCAACCGCGGCGAGCGTGCAGGGTACCAGTCAGGATTTCATCTTCTTCAGGATCCCTAAAAAGAATGGGGAGAAGTTGCCCTGGTAACCGCACGACTTACCAGTCCAGACGTCCAAGAAATTAGGTTTCATGGTATCAGAGCCACTTATTGGCTCTTAAATGTAATTGTACTTTTTGTAATTGCTCTTGGCCGCAAAGCCAAAATAAATAAAGATCTATATTTGATAAACACTATATGCTTATATTTGCGAATGTGTTTGTTTACAACAACTGGCCTCAAAATAGGCCTGAACAGAAAAGCTAATAACCACTGAATGGTCAAGAAAAGAAAATAAAGAAATGTCAAAATTTCGAAAAATTTCGAAAAACTTGAAAAACTTGGAAGAAATAATCTGTAGGGTATGAGTGTTGCCCCCTAGTTCGACTAAGGACAGCGAATGAATGAAAAACCACAAAAACTGGTTGGAAAAATTGCAAACTTAGGAGAACTAAGTATTGCCCCCCTGTCCAGATTCAGGTGGTGGCGGATCGTCGAATTCCCAAACACTGGGATAATATTTCTTAAGATAACGCCCATTAATGGGGTTAGAGTGCAATTCGCCGTCAAGATAACGCAAATGGTAAGCGCCTTTGCCGAGAATTTTGTCGATGATGAAGGGTCCTTCCCATCTGGGAGACCACTTGCCTCTGTCACGGCTCTTTTCGCCTAAAGGTAAAATAACCTTCCAGACCAATTCGCCCTCTTTGAAACTAAGACCACGCGTTCGCTTGTCATAGACTCTGGCAACGCGCTTCTTCTCGATGATCAAACTATCCAAAGCCGCTAACCGGCTCTCACTGAGGTCTTCATGCTCCTGCCACATAGCTTGAACATAATCCTCTCCTATCAACTGGTGTTGTTCCTGAACTCGCAGCGAACGAACATTGATCTCAAGGGGCAAAACAGCATCATGTCCAAACATAAGGGCATATGGAGTAGTGCCAGTGGGAGACCGCTTAGACGTTCTATAAGCCCAAAGGGTATTATCCAACTCATTATGCCAATCCCTAGCATTGTCCGCCAGCATTCGCTTAATGATATCAATGATGATCTTGTTACTAGCCTCAGCTTGGCCGTTTGACTGAGCATAATAAGGTGTAGAATGTAAAAACTGAATCCCAAAATCAGTCATCAGTTGGTTGACCTCAGAAGCCATAAAAGATGCCCCCCTGTCCGCGACTAAACACTCAGGAATCCCAAAACGACAAATGATGTTTCGGAATATGAACTGGCGAACAGTAAGTGCTTGATGCTTCTTTTAGTGCCTCAGCCTCTACCCATTTAGTGAAGAAGTCAGTAGCCACAATAATGAACTTATGCTGAGCGGATGAGTGAGGATGAATGAGACCAATAAGATCCAAAGCCCAACCTCTTGCAGGCCATGGCTTGATGATAGGCTGCATAGGTATAGCCGGAATATGGCGAACTGGGCCATGAGCTTGGCAGTCAAGACATCCTTTAGCAAAACTAATGCAATCCTTGAGAATGGTAGGCCAATAGAAACCATAACGACGAATAAGCCAACGCATCTTAGGACCTGCCTGATGAGAGCCGCAAATGCCAAGGTGAACTTCACGCATTAATCGCTGAGCCTCTTTGCCATAGATACACCGGAAATCCATGCCGTCTTCCCCTCGCCGCAGAAGCTCACCACCTTTCAACACATAGTTGAGAGCAAGAAATCTGACCTTGCGGACAACAGGAGCACTGGGATCATCCAAGTAGTCAATAATAGGCTGCCTCCAATCGATATCAATGGCATCAAGGGTAGCCACGAACCAATCATCATTGTACTCGCGTCTGGCCATGAAAGAAGGCAACGTGCGCCGTTCTACTTTAAGAATTCGTTCGCGAACGCCATCAGCAAAACTAATACCTGTAGCAAGCTGCGCCAACTCGTTCGCTGCATGATTTCGCTCTCGGGGAATGTGTTCCAATGATATCTCATTGAACCGGTCTAATAACTCCAAGGCTCTGTTAAGGAAAGGAATCAAGGTAAAGCTGATGCATTTGTACGTACCTCGAAGCTGATTAATCACTAGGAGCGAATCCCCTAAAATTTCGACCTCATGGATCCCCATCTCGAGAAGAATCTCTAAGCCGATAATGACTGCTTCGTACTCAGCTTGATTGTTTGTACAATGCCACTCAAGCTGGAAAGAGTAAGCAAAGTAAGCCCCCTCCGGGCTCTGTAATGTGATACCTGCTCCAGACGACTTGTCTGTACGCGAACCGTCGAAATATAGTACCCATGAAGGTAACATAATAGCCGCAATATCCAGGTCGCGAATGACGTGGTCCTCGGGAACAGGATGATGCAAGAGAAAGTCTGAAACCGCCTGACTGGTCTGTGTCTTCAAAGGTACATATTGTAAAGAAAATTCTGATAATGCAAGAATCCACTTACCAATCCGACCTCTTAAGATAGGTCGAGTGAGCATGTACTTCACCAGATCAGTCTGAGACATAACTCTTGTAGTGAAAGACAACATGTAATGGCGGAGCTTGCAACCAGCAAAGTAAAGAGCAAGACACAGCTTCTCGATGGGAGAATACCTGGTTTCTGTATCTAATAATGTCCTGCTTAAGTAATAAATAGCATGCTCCACCGTTTTGCCATCCTCCCTCTCTTCATCTTGAGCGAGGAGACCAGCAATAGATGTGTCAGAAGCTGATATATACAGCTTTAAAGGAACCCCTGGTTTTGGAGGAACCAAAACCGGTGGATTTGCTAAATATTGTTTAATTCTGTCAAAAGCCTCTTGGTGTGTAGGCTCCCAAACAAACTCTTTCTCTCCTTGAAGCTTGAGTAAGGGAGAAAAAGGAGTGATCTTTCCAGCAGAATTGGAGATGAATCGCCGTAGAAAGTTTATCTTTCCAAGCAAGCTTTGCAGCTCTTTCTTGTTCCTTGGGGCTGGAGCCTCAATTACTGCCTTAGCTTTGTCCCCAGGCACTTCGATTCCTCTCTGATGCACTAGAAAACCAAGAAAGTCTCCAGCTTGAACCCCGAACACGCACTTGGCTGGGTTCATTTTTAACTTGTGAATACGCATTCGCTCAAAGACTTTGCGCAGATCAACTAAATGATCATCTTTGAGCTTTGACTTGACTACCACATCATCAATGTAAACCTCTAATATTTTTCCCAAAATATCATGGAAAATCAGGTTCATGGCTCGCTGGTATGTGGCCCCTGCATTCTTGAGACCGAAAGGCATGACCACATATTCGAATGCGCCTGCAAATCCAGGACATCTAAATGCTGTCTTGTGTCTATCTTCTTCTGCTACTGGAATCTGATGATACCCAGCGGTGCCGTCCATAAAGGAAAGCATCTCATGCCTGCTACCGCGTCCACCAGCATATCCGCCACCGGCATGGGGTAAACATCCTTTGGTGTGGCCACATTAAGATCCCTATAATCTACACAAACGCGCATCTTGCCATTCTTCTTGCGAACAGGCACTATGTTAGAGAGCCACTCGTTGTACTTGGCTACTCTAATGATACCTGATCTGTGCATCTTTTCCACTTCTTCTTTAACTGAAACCACTGTGTCCGCATTCATTCGCCGAGGTGTTTGCTGGACTGGTTTCTTGTCAGGCAAGGTAGGCAAACGGTGACACACCAAGTCAGGTGAAAGACCTGGCATATCTTCATATTTTTCAGCAAAGCAGTCCTTGAATTCAAGTAACAAGTCGATGAGCCCCTGTCTTTGATTAGGCTCTAAATATGTACTAATAGCCACCTCCATTGGCTCTGCATCAGTTCCAACATTGACTTTTTCAATGGGATCTTTGACTTTAGGAGGAGTATCATCAAGCGCAGCAGGTGCTAACTGTATTATTTCTTCCTCCTCGACTGGCTGGTCAAAAACGTCTTCTCTAACATACTCAATAGTAGCAACTCTATCATAGGCTTCTGCTTCGACCAAATACGTCTGTAATCTTTCATACAAGGACAAGCAGGCCTGTTCCTCTTCTTCTTGATGGTTGTACTATCATTGAGAACGTTGTGGTTGTGGCACAACGTAGGAAGGTCTTGAGCTATCGGAACGAGTTTGGACCATTCCCCATTGTGCTAAGTCTGAGGCCGTCACCCCAAAAGGGCGGCCCTTCGCGTCAATGCCCTGTACTGCAAGAGGGCGCATATCTCCATTGTAGTAGCTAGCATCGATTGAATTAGCAGAAACTGAGAAAGGGCGAGGATCCGCCTTGAATAATTCAGCTTCATCAGTCACTGGATTCCAAAGAAGTAACTCTTGGTGCATGGACGAAGGAACGCAATAACTCCTGTGAATCCAGTCTCTGCCAAGAATACCACTATATGGTGCTGTGCATTCGACCACAAAGAATGCATGAACTGCATCCGCTGGTCCAAGCTTAACTTTTAAAAATAACAAACCCAAGGTTTGTGTAGTAGTACCGGCAAAGTTTTTTACCGACAAGGTTGTCTTTTGGATGGCAGACTTCTTGATTCCTAAAACTGTCATTGTGCGGACTGTGATGACATTGACTGCAGCTCCTGAATCAACCATCATCTTGTTGATGTCCTTCTCCTCCACAGCTACCGTAGCGTACAGAGGTCTTAGATGCATAGACATCGCCAAGTTTGGTTTAGAGAACATCATGAACAATTTTTTCAAAGCAGAATCCACCTCAATCTGAAAAGTAGTTTCTTCCTCTTTAGCAACAAGCTGGGACTCATCATCACCCTCAACTTCCAACGCTTGGCATGCGTCGGCTGAAATTGGTAATGCATACTTGGCGGACAAGACATAGACCATGTCACATTCCACTGTATTCGAATCATCTCTGTCTAATCCATCGACACTGCCCCCTTCGTCTGCATCATCTTCCAATTCGAGGTCCAGGCCTGGTTCGTTTTCAGGAACATCGTTGCTTTCATCATCTATCATCTGTTGCCTAACCACAGCCACGTCAAATACATCTTTGATTTCTAGAGAAGGAACTAAGGGAACCTCAGGGGCAGGTTCGCATGTAGACTTTATTGGCTCTGCTGATTGAACAGTTGGTGACTTATTCGCTGAGGCCTTGACAACCTCAGATCTCACCATCTTTGGCTTCCATTGCATTTTTGCTGCTGGTTTGGCCACAGAAGCTGATGACCGCTTGAAGTCTGGTCTATTAGCCTTTAAAGCCTCCCTTGGTTTGGCTGGCGTTAAATTCTCTGTCGCGGCTGTTGTAGCCTCTGACCCTTTGAAATTCTGCACAGAGTAAGCATCTAAGCGATCAGTACTCGAAGTAATGTTCTTACCTGCAGATGTAGAACTCTGAGCCGTCATTCTGTCGAACACGCTAACTCTAGGTAGTGCTGACTCTGTCTGTGGGTTAAACTTCCCAAGAGTGATGATAGGATTTGCGGTATACCGCTGTACTGTCCTTTGCAGCTGGCTGGGGGTCCTATCTAGCTGTTCTGGCCTGACTAGACCTTGGCCTAAGGCATCTAAGGTGCGCTGAGCTCGACCAAACCGTCGCTGGTAATTCCTTCTCCTTGTAGGAGTCATCTCTATAGCCCTACCTCTCTCCTGGATGTACCACTTCTCTTCCTTGATGAAGGACTTTGAAGCAGGTGGAATGTATGGCTTGCTCAGGACGTCAGGCTGTGGGGCCTCCTCAACAGGTTCGCGGTGGGATGCATTCATTGCCTTCATTCGCTGGAAAAGATTAGAATCCTTAACTGCAGCGGATATCTCCTGCTGACTGCGAATCTTCTTAGGGCTAGAAGGTTGGAAGTTCTCTGGTGGCGAACGTAATGCAGGATCTGACTTAGGATGAAATCTGAAAGAATCTTCAAACTCCTCATAACTCACTGGAATTCCACACTCCACCTTGCATCGAGAACAAAGTATCACAGTAGAAGCTTCTGGTGTCGGCTTTGCTTTTTTAGGAGTAGGCTCTTCCTCCTCTCTTGCCTTTGTGGTTAAGAGGTCAAGGGTTGGTTTCCTTCTGAGCCGCCTGTCTCGGTTGATCTCTACCATAGCAACCTCTACCTTCACCGGAGCTTCAAACTGGATCTTGCCTTCATTAATCCACTCCTGGATTTGATCCTTCAATCCAACGCAGCTGGCGGTGGTATGAGTCCAAACGTTGTGGAACTTGCAATACTGCTTTCCCCTCATCTGTTCGCTAGTAGGAAAAGTCCCAAAGCTAGTCCTAATAAGATCAGCAGCAATCAACTCATCCAGGATTTCATGTGACCTAGCTGCATTGAATGAGTAAGCTTCGAACTTAGACTTCGCCCGCCTAGTACGCCGAGCTGCTCTTGTTGGCACCACATCAACCATTCCAACTTGTGGGAAAGGCTCAAAGTCAACTAGCGCGGCGGTCTTCTCTCCTTCTACTTGTATCCGTCCGCTGTTCAACCAAACTTGAATTTGATCCTTCAATTTGATGCAGTCATTGGTATTATGATTCCACATGTTGTGAAATTTGCAGTATTTCTTGCCTTTCAACTGCTCAGGCTTCGGATAGGGACCAAAGTCAGTCTTGATCAAATTTTGATTGATCAGCTCATCCAAAATCTCTCCTGCCTTGTTAGCATTATAAGTGTATGTTTCAAACTCTGGCTTGGTAAACGCCATCGTGGAAATCTTCACAGGTTCGCGGGCGATTTTGAGACTCCTGGGCTTTGCAGCATTACGCCCCGTCAATTCCAAGGCAGCAACATCCTCAGTGTCCAGATCATCTTCCGGATAGGTATGCTGAGGATATGAGTAGAAAGGATCGATAGGAGCGTATACAGCACCAACGTTCCTGTGTTTCCCAGGCATATAAGTTCCCCTGGAGGCATTCGCCTTGTCATCAAGCTCATTAAGCAAAAGCTGGTAGCTACCAACTTTGTTCATCAGATCTGCCATGCTGGCGAACCGGACATCATGATGCTTGGTTCGCTGCCTGTGCTCCAGGCCTTTGATGGCAATTGCAATAGCATCCGCCTCTGTGATAGGCGACTTGCACTTAGCCTGCTGAATCTTGAATCTTTTCAGGAAATTCACTGAAGTCTCTGCTGGCTGTTGGTACATAGAAGTCAGTGATGAGAGGTCTACCTCAGGTTCTACAACCCCAAAAGTTGTTCTAAACATAGCCTCCATTGTTGCCCAATCAGGAATGGACCTGGGAGCCAACTTGGTATACCAAGTGAGAGCAGAACCAGACAAGGATGAGCCAAACGCTCTGAGCTTGAGGCTTTCATCATTGCCGTAAGGCCCACATTCGCTCTGGAATCTGGAAATATGTGTGGCAGCATCTTCTGATCCTTCGCCTGAGAATGAAGTAAACTTGATGGGCTTGTAACCCCTTGGCCATTCGCTATTCGCGATGTGATCTGGGAAAGGGTTTCTATATTGGAGATTAGCTGACGGACCGCCAATTTCGGTCCTTATGATCTGTTTGATTTGTTCCAACAAATCGGCGCCTGATGGAGGTGTATCGGCGATTGTAGTAGTATCAGTTTTACCACCGCTAGCTGATTTCACAGTACCCATCTCGGTGAAAGAAACCTTTTTGTTTGAATCAAGATTCAACCAGATTAGAGGCGTTCCCTCATCCTCATCCTGATGTTGAGCACCGTCGGTGCTTGATGAAGAATTAGGTAAACCCCTCTTATGAGGGCTCACATACAACTCAGAACTTCGACTATCAGCTCCTGAGGCAAAACCTCCCTTGCTGTTGTTTCCCTTTGACGTAGTCCCCAAATGCTGGCAGATACGCTCCAACTGATTGCTCATAGTCAGGTTCTGCTTCCTGACGTACATAACTTCGCTGGTGAGCTTAGTGACACGATCATCCGCCTGTTTGATATCATCAGAATGCTTTATCAGTTTGTCAAAGATTGCCTCATTCTGTTTCTGTTGTATCTCAGGGGTGAAGTCTTTGAAATGCTGAACTGCGGTATTGACCATGTCTGTGTTCTTCTGAACCGCAGCAGTGAACATCTCATAAAACTCTTCTTTCTGTCGCTGCATCTCAGCATTGAAATACTCGACGTATTCGTCAAGCCTTTTATTCGCATCAGGGGAATCTGAAAGAATTGGCCCGGGTGTTTCTTGAGTCTCAGGCATGTTGTCTGTGGACGGCGGATGTAAACTGTATCTTCTTTGAACTTCTTCGGGTGACAGACCACGACAATCCGAAGAAGTATGATGCGCGAAGTTTGTAGAACTATGTTTGAGACAGTGAACGTAAACCTTAGCGTAAGGATTCGCGTCCGCCTTCCCAATCTTGGCTCACAAGGCAACGCTTTCGACACGGTCCCACTGGGCGTGCCAAAATGTTCGCGCTGGAAACCGCTGCCGGAGAGTCGAACAGTCTCTTTTGATGTGCGGGCGTGCCAGTACCACGAGGTACGATGATGTCGTTGATGATGTGCTCCAAACTGTACTTCTTAATCAAGCGAGTGCAGACGGAGAGAGAACAAACTCCGTCGAGGTTCTTCGTGAAAGGCCTAAACGAGGTTCAGGGCTTCGAGAACGTTTCTTGTGAACAAAATCGATACTTTCTTGGGATGAGAAAGCAGAGCAACAAAACTGGGAAGACTTGAAGAACTAAGATGTGATCTTAGCAAGGTTGCAAGGTCGCAAAGGTGCTCCGGAGAGGCTTAGGTTGTAAGTTTGCTCGAGGAGGCTTTGAGTTTGCAAGTTTGCTTGTGAGGTTGAGAACCCTTTTCTGATCGTAAAACTTGTTATTTATACCCTTCAGGGTTCGCGGCTCTCTTAATACTTTAGAACTCTTAGATTCACTTTCCTTATAGGAATCGATATTAATAAAACCCCTATGTGAATAGGTTTCCTTGCGACGTAAGAAAAAGAAATACGGAAAGATATTTAGGCCGCAGTTTCCGGCCCATGGGCTGTATTCGATTTTACTTAAAACAACCAAATTTACATTTGGGCTCAAACAAGATTGAATAAGGAAGAGGAGGACTGAACCAACCTGTTGAGGTGAAGCTGAAGCAACAAAGCCCAACTAGAAGAACAGTGGCAAAGCTGGTTACCTTGGACAACAGAAACCCCATTTTTGCTGTTAGATTGTCCTCAAATGTCTGTGTTCAATTTTTGGGTGGCACAATCTCCAACAACAGAAACAAGCAAGAAAGAGATGAGGGAAGAGTACTGTGAAAAGAAACTGAGAAAGTAGTACGCGGAAGCTGGTTAGCGTGTTGCTCAATCACTCTGCAAGTCTCTGCTTGCCAAGTGCCAAAGTCAGTTTACACTAATATTAAATTCAATGGCTTTTACAACAAAATTAATTCCATCTCACGTTAAAAGATGCGTTACAGTTGAAAAGCTCGTTTGTTCATCACAAATCACAATCAAGTTGTGGAAATTAAGTGTTCCCTAAAAAAGAAACAGGTTTGGAATTTGGCGTTCCTTCACAAAAGATATTCAAAAAAAGGTTTTGGAGTGAATTTGGAAATTGGAAAGCTCTAGAACGTTACTGCAGTCAAATTTGACTGCATTTGATTGATGCTTCCTAAACACCCAAATGCCTCTTGAAAATTACATTTTCCATTTTTCCCTTTCATCTTAGAGTTCCAAGCTTATGGACTAGGTCATGCAATTGCGTAGTTTTGCCACAAATCAATATTTGGGTAACAAGTAAAACACTAAAGTCAAGTCCCGGATTTCTAAGGTTTATGAAAACCCTTTTGAGGATAGAAGACAAAGACCTTGTCCAAAAAAGCACCCAATTTCGGTTTGGCATCTCACCTTAATAGGTACCCAAATTCTTGCTCAAAATTAATTGTGCCAGTGCAGATACAGCTGATCATTTGTGACACTTTAGAATTATTGAAGGATCTTTAAGAAAAAAAAAAATTACTTGAGCATTGGGCTTGGATTGGTTGCATGGTGGGCTTCCCTTTTAGCAGTGGCATCTAGTTTCAAATGGGTTGGCGCGCTAGGGTTTGGTTGGGTTGTCTGTCTGGATTTCGGCCCAAATTGGTGGAGGTAAGTTTAGAGTAATAGTAAACCCAAGTTAAAAAACTCATACTACCCAAAATAGTACCTCCGTAGTTAAGTCAGGTACCATTTTGGGTAATGGCTCAATAGTTCAGGTACCATTTTGGGTAATTATCAATAGTTTATGTACCATTTTAGGTAAATGATACAATAGTTCAGTACCATTTTGGGTAAAAAAAATTTGTAGGTACCAAAAAGTGTTTTTTCACAATAGTTCAGGTACCATTTTGAGCTTTTACCCTCACAAAAAATGGATTACAAAAAACTAAATCCATACTCGTATTAAGGACCAATAACTTGTCTTTTTGTTTTATCTCTATCATCATTCTATAATCCAAAGATAACCATCACAGTAATCTTTCGTTACCGGTTTGTCCTTAATTTTTTGCCACGAAATGTTTTAAGTGACAAAATTGCGAAGCATGTATAATTAGTAATCACACCCTATTACTGTTACGCTTATTTAGAAAAGGAAAAATTAGCAGCAGCCGAGTTTGTTCACCGTAAAAAGGAAAGCACGCCCGCCTAAAACCAGAAGTCAGCGGTTTGACTTCCCTCCCTCAATTCCAAGCAAATTCCAAATTTCCGATTTGCCGAAACTGAGAAAAGTCCTCTTCACGTCTTAAACCATTTTTCAAGCACGTTTCTTTTCGCACAAGGATCCGGTTTTCCCAGAATTTGGGACATTTCAGAAAATAAAAGAATGCATTTTTAGACTCATCGGCTCCCCATATTCGACTTTCCCTGATTCTCTTCGACTTCGACGACCACGACCTCCATGGCTGCTGCATCTGAAGCTCGCGCTCAACCCATTGGCCACACCGAGATTAATTGGGACAAGTACGTTCTTTCTTTCTTTTCATCGATTCCCAAATCCCCATTTTCATTTATTCATGTTTTGTATGGATTAACGAACTTGCTGTGAAATCTTGAATCAATCAGAGAATTAAAGGGGATTCTGAAACTGGGCTTATGTTTAATCTGGGATTTGGGTTCTTAATGAATTGAATGATGTGTGGTATATTGTTGGACTTGATAGAATTTGTGTCCAAACTTATGATGCAGGCTTGATAAGACTAAATTTTATGTGGTTGGAGCTGGATTGTTTACAGGGGTCACAGTGGCACTGTACCCAGTTTCTGTTGTGAAAACCAGGCTACAAGTTGCTACAAAAGAATCTGTAGAGAGAAATGCATTGTCTGTAATCAAAGGCATTTGGAAAGCAGATGGTGTTCCTGGTTTGTACAGAGGGTTTGGCACAGTAATAACTGGGGCAGTTCCTACTAGGGTTATATTCATGACAGCTCTAGAGACCACAAAGGTGGCGGCTTTCAAGATGGTTGAGCCCTTCAAACTGTCTGAACCGACACAGGCGGCTTTGGCTAATGGACTAGCTGGAATGACTGCCTCGCTTTTCTCTCAGACCATTTTTGTTCCTATTGATGTGGTAAATACTAGTGTTGCCTTTAGGACATGCTTTTGTGAGTATTGTTGTGTTTGGGGTTTGAGATGCTATATTTTGTTTGATGGGTGTTGTATAGGTTAGTCAACGATTGATGGTGCAAGGCTATTCAGGGCATGCGAGGTACACTGGGGGGATGGATGTTGCTCGTCAGATTCTGAAGACCGATGGCATCCGGGGATTTTATAGAGGATTTGGACTTTCCATTATGACCTACTCTCCATCCAGTGCTGTATGGTGGGCTAGTTACGGTTCAAGCCAGCGCTTAATCTGGAGGTGAGATGTGGTAATTTGATATCTGTTACACTGTTATACTGGGAGAGCTTGTTTATTCTAACCGACTGAAATTCAGTCAAGTAGTTTAACTATCCGGTTAATATCCGGTTAATGAATGTCAATAATTTGTGACTTCAGAAATTCTGGTGGACATTCTATTTTCATTTTAAGCAATAGAGATTATTGCTTAAATACAAGTTTCAATGTCCTGTGGCCTTTACGAGGGGATGTGTCAGTTTGAAGCTTATGATTGGAGTATGTTGTGGAACATGATAATTACGGTGGTAGTAATCATCATGTACTGTGACCTTGTTGGTTGTTAATTTGTTAGGCCTTATTTTTGTATAAATTAGCTGGTTGTAGAGGAAGTCTGAAGTCCATTATGCCCATTGATTTTCTACAATTTGGTTAATGGAGTTTATTCCTTTTAGGCATAGGAAAAGTTAAACAAGTTTAGGTCAATCAAGTACTCTTTTGTCGACTGTTTAAGATCTTTATTGCTTGGAAAAAATATCTCACTATTGCATTATTCCTATTCATCGAGCAGGTTCTTAGACCATGGCTCAGACGAAGCTCCCCCTAGCGTGGGGAAAATAATGTCAGTTCAGGCTACTGGTGGGATTATTGCTGGTGCAACAGCTTCCTTCATAACAACCCCTTTGGACACAATCAAGACACGCTTACAGGTATTCAGATAACCAGTTAATATAAGTGGTTACCTTGCCTTTACCAAAAAAAAGAAAAAGGAAACAAAAAGTGGTTACCTTGCAGCTTGCTCATCTTCAGTTCACCGAGCTATATGTGTTTTCTGTTGATTATTGTTGCTGCATTATAGGTCGGACATGAAAAGAGACCCACTACAAGTGAAGTTGTTAAAACCTTGATTAGAGATGATGGTTGGAAAGGTTTCTATAGAGGACTAGGTCCAAGGTTTTTCAGCATGTCTGCATGGGGCACTTCGATGATATTGGCTTATGAATATCTGAGTATGAATTCTTTACCTATTATGCTGTCTTATTATATATTTTGGGTCTTCTTCCATGATATTTCTGTTAAATCATGTTTACCTGAAGTTGTTCAACTTCTAGGTTCAAGTTACCTTTAAATGTCATATAGTATAGGGAGGAAGATAGACAACTTCCTGCTATTTGGTTGTTAAGCATAAGAATTACGGAAGCATACTTCACATTCTGATGTCTGTTTTCTTGTTCTTTCAGAGCGAGTATGTGCAAAAGATGAATAGCTGTCAATTTACTATCAAGCTACAACTTTTTCTTCTTGGAACCATCATGCAAGGATAGAAATTTGGTTCCGGAGCTGGCTAGTAATGAACAATCAGAAAGCTGTTACTTTGATGTTGAAGCCAGACCCGAGATATCTTAAAATTCATTATGTTATTCGTTCAGAGAGATCTTGTAATTCTTTGAAGAATTTTTCTGCCTAGATAGCTAGATACTTAAATCTTCTGTAGGATATAATTTGAACTGATTTGAGCTTTAGCAAGCCACATTTTTTCTTCTGTAGCCAGTGTATCTGAGCAAGAGATTTTGACTATTAATACAGTTATTTTTACATGATTTCTCTTGCTGTATTGTTATTTAGATACTGTATTTGTTTACCAGAAAATTTGTATCTGAAATGTTCCTGTTATCTGCAAAGTTTACTTGTTGAATAGCCTTGGACTAAATTAAAAGATACAAAGAACTCAAAAGGTGAGGATTGAAACTTTTTGGTGAAGTCTTACAATAGCTCACAATAAATATTTTCAAGACGAAATCTCATTGCAAAAATAGTGAGAACTAGTTTGCACCAATATATGAATAAATCACCTCGACACATCATTTACATCTAGTGGCTTTTTGAACTTGCTGGTCTTAAGCTCTAATTGGCTTCTCCAATACAGCTGAGAAGAAGAGCTCATCTCCAAGCTTATCATTCTTGGGTAGTAATGGCTTGTAGCCTAACCTGTTAAACTCCTGCAAATACAACTTCATATCCTCCTTATGACAGAAGAAGCGGTCTATCCAAAGAAGACCCTTTGGCCGAAGAACACGATCCCAATCAAACAACACAAACTGGAGGAGTTCAGCTCCTATCCAACCATCCAAGAACAAAGTGGAATGGATAATGTCAAGTGTATTGTCGAAGAAAGGCAATCTTAAGCCAATGGATGTGTAAAGAGGAAGAAGGCCTCTTAAGGCAATGACCTCATTGAAAGGTGCCCCTAAGTATAGGGTACTTGATGCAATGGTAACATTCTTTTCCCTCATCATAGCAGCAAATGTACCGGTTGTTGGGCTGAAGTCTAGGCCGATTCTTATCTCCTCCGGCTTTAAACCTAGAACTTCATCAATGGTGAACTCTGCTGATAGTGACTCATTTGTTGGAATATCCCACCCTCGTTGCGAAATGTTGAAACAGCTTGAGCATTTGAAGAAGCCCCTTCGGTCCACGGTTTCTTTGGAGACAAGACAAGAGTAGTCTCTGCACTTGTAGTTGTTCCATAAGATGTTGGCATCACTAGGTTGAGTCCAAAGAGAGGAGTTTATAGGAAATGGCTTAGTGTAGTGTGGAGGTGATTTGGTGAAGCATCTTCTTCTTGGCAATGGATCACAGCCATGAACTATAAGCTTCTGAGCTATTTGCCAGTCATCTGGACACGTACCATGAATCTTGTAACTCATAAACCGGTCTAAATCGGAGGCCATCTTGGCACAAGCCAATCCAATTGATGGAGTAAGTGCTTCCACACCAAGAAAATTCTTCTTCCCAATTAGCCTGTTTGGTTTTGGTGAAATGTAACTATAAGTCTCACTAGAATTGAAGACATTCCCACCCATAAACTGTTCTTCGCCTTCACCTTCTTCGGAATCACTGAAATCTTGATCCACATTGCTTATCTCATTTTTAGCAGAGGGAGGACTCTTAGGATAGCTCCCTGATAAGCTATTTGCAATTTTGTCCAAAGAAATGGCAATGTGAAGTACCTGATCCGAAAACTTTGTGATTGCTTTTGATTCTGAACTTTCATTATGCAGCTGCTCCAGCAAGAAACCAAGTTGGATCTGCAAATGAGAGATTTCGCTGTGCAGCGAATCAGGCAAAGCAATTTGACCATGGGAGTTAGAGATGTTGGAGTTAGTAGAAAAGATGGATTGAGGATATGAAATATTGAAGCCGAAAATGAAAACTGTAAGGGGGGCTGACAAGGAGTATAGCACATAACATTGTGGAAAGAAGGCATCTAAAAGGCTTGGAGGCACTTTCCTTCTGCATTTCTGAGGGGTTGTTCCGTTGTTATCTTTCTTGGCTTCTTGCACTTCTTGAAGAATAACACAACCATTTGAACATTGATTCAGTTCGGAGCTATTGACTTGAAGATCAGTGAAATTGGGGTCTCCTATTTTTATATTGCACTTTCGACCTTCCCTAGATGTGTAGCTTACTTTATAGGGAGTTTGCTTCGAACCCAAGTGATAACATCTTGATCTATGATATTAAATCATTGCCAACTCTTAGAATTTATCCCCAGGCAACAATATTGCCATATCAAATCCAAGTTGTACGACTTGTATCCATAAAGATGCATAGCAAACTGGCAACCATATTTCTCGTGCAGATTTCATATTGAACTCAATCGATAAATAAACACATAACAACATTTTCACGGTGCATAAGCACTTGTACAAAATTGATGAGTCAAAACACAAAAAGAAAGCACTTTTACTAGAAGATATTAAATTCTTCAAAACCTTCAAGTGATTGAAGTTGGTTGATTCTCCTATGTTAATTACAAACATGGTCCTCATCCTCTTCTTCTTCTTCTTCATCATCGTCATCACCATCATCATCATCACCATCATCATCTCTAGTTGCCTCTGCATGTTCCTCTAGGGAAGCAGAGAGGGCCAAATCCCCAGCCTTGTCTACCTTGTCTTCTTTCTCAGTTGTAGTCTTCACTGACTTACCTGCATTCATCTGTTACAGTACAAATTTGAGACTAAGAATATGCACAATTTCATCAAAAGCAAAAAGGGTGTATAAATTAGAGCACATACAGCTCGTAGCAGAGTCCTCCTATCCCTTTCTCTTGCATTTTTTATAGCCTGAAACAAATTCATAAACCAAACTCATCAACCCCATTAGCCTTAATTTAAGCAATAGGGAAGAAAATGTTGACCTCGATAGTAAAATATATGTGACAATTAAAATCACAAAAAATTGTGGAAGAATAGAAATCAAACGAACCTCTTGGAGCTCCTTTTGCTCGGCTTCAACTTCCGCAGGGTCTTTTCCGACAATTCGTTCGACACGAGAACAACACTTGGCGCAGACACCGTGTTCCTTGGCGCAAGGTTGACAGAGCTTGTGGTGGGACTGACGGACGGCGCGTTTGGTACAACGTTGGCACTTGGCCGGTTCCGTTAGGGGCTTGTACTTGCCGTAACGGCGCTTCCACTCGATCTGCTCCTTGCAGCGAGGGCAGACGCCGGTGATCTCCGACAGCGGCCTGAACCGGCCTCCGACCTCGGTTTCGTTGATTTTGACGCCGGCGTTGGGCTTCCACGCGTACTTGTTTTTGTGCCTACCGTTGATCATCATGACTAAATCCTTCAATGAACAAATACAGAGCAAAAGCAATCGACTTCTTCAGCTGTCACCGGCTGCTTGGAGTTGCAGAAATTCCTAGTTCGAAAAAACACACAGGAAATTTTAGGTTAACGTTGATTTTTAAAATCGGGTTTGCCGACCCGAAATGATTTGGGTTTGGGTATGACGTGTACTGAAAGTGACTGGGCTGGGCTTTTCATTGGGTTTGGGTCCTTAACCAACAAGGATGAATATAAGAAAATATTTTCCATCAATGTAGATATAAGCCGTGCCCATCCGGTCAAGTAATTGATCAATTTATGTTCCCGTCTCATAAATTTCAGAAAAATTACAAAATTGTATAATAAAATTTTATTAATTTTCTTTCTATTATACTATTTATACATGTGTAAAAATAACCAAGCACTGGATTGATTCATCGATCTCATAGTTATACAAGTACACAAACATTATTAATCATGAAGAAAAAAAAAAGATAAAAGATAAGAATCTATTGATGAGGAAAATGAAGAAAAGCCCAACAAAATTCAGAAGAAAAAAATTGAGAACAAAATTAATGAATCCATAAACATATTCTTCCAAATACAGTAAACCCATACAGTAATCAAGGCACTGCCATAGTGCCATCCTTCCTCACAACAACCACTCCATATCAACCCAATTTTTTTTTTGTTGGTTGGAATTAGTGATTAGAGATAAGACTATAAGAGATTCAAACACGAGAAATTAGATATGTGGGAGATGAGCAATTTAAATTTAAAAATTTGAGACTTCCTAAAATCTCTGAAGCCTGCCCAAACAAAAGTTAAGTAAAAAGGACAACAACCTGCTACGCACGGCAGAGGTAGCTAGGTAATTCAGAATTTTTTTTTTTTTAAAGAAAGAAGAAGAAGGTAATTAAGGACGTACACACGTGTTCTGGACTTTTTTTTTTTTTTTTAACGTGTTCTGGACTTCTAGTGTAGATAATTTTTTTTGTCTTCGTTCCAAAAAAAAAATGTGTCCTGTTGCATAGGAGAGCTTTACCTATTATGCGGCAAATAAAGTTTTTATTATATTAAATTAGGTTCTCATTTGAGTAATTAAGTTCTCAAAATGGTAATTGCAATAGTTTACAACTTGAGGACACATATTACCACTTCGACAACTCATATGGTAACTATGAAAAAACCATCATTAATGTAAATAATGTCCTCATTAGAGTAAATATGTTCTCATTTGAATAATTTAGTCCTAAAAATGGTAATTATACGTATGAGATGTGTTAACATATATTAGAATTTTTCTATAAAATGTTACATTAGAATTTTTTTTTGTTTTATAAAAGGACCCCGGCCGCTCTTAAACCTCAATTAATGAAACAACCGAATACAATGAAACATAGTGCTTAGACCCAAAATTATAATATGCATATAGAGAACATCCCATAAAAATGCTAAATTAGATTAAATTTTAGAAAATTTAGGCATTCATTTAATGGTACCTATACGAGCACCATGTCCATGTGATCCATTATGTTCCATTTCATTTGAATTGACCAAATGTGATCCATCAAAATTATGCACACCACAGTTTGGAGTTTTATTTTTGGTATGATGAATTTTCAAGGTATATATGTGGATAACATTGAGTGATGTGAAACATATATAGCAGTGAGTCATTCACACGTCAAGTTCGTGTGTTAACAAATTAAGTTTGGAGTATTTATCGCACATAAAAGATATATATATATATATGTGGGTATAATATGTTGTATGGTTCAACTTAAATTTGAGAACTTAATGGAATAGAACACATAGCGACAAAGTGTTATCGTTTAAGATTTATTTTTCAACAAATTAATCAAATAACAACATTTAAATAGAATGATGCATCATGTATATACTAAACAATTACTCAATTCATTATATTATTACTCTGTGTACTAGGGTGTAGTCCACTTAAACAAGGTAGTGGTCTACCCGACGAAGTGGGGTTGGCTCAGTGGTAAGAGCACCCGCTACCCAAGATCGAGGTCCTGGGTTCGAGTCACCACATGAGGGTATGAGTGAAATCATTTGATCCTCTTTATAAATAAGAAAAAAAAAAGGTAGTGGTCTACCCAACGCATATCCAACTTCAAGTCTCACACTCTATATTTCTCAAACTTTAAAATCTTCTCCTCCTCTCAAAAAGAAAAAAAGAAAAAAAACTCGATAATTACTCAATTCATCACATTATTATGTATGAGCAGTGAATTAATATATGGTGCCAATTCACCGACAATCAACAGCAGTACGTGCTGAACAGACTGGCATATTCCAAGGGGGCATGAAGCTGAAAATCGAAACGATAAAGATGTCGCTATAGATCGATAATGGAGATGTGTGTCTTATTGAACACAAGTTGCAACTTTTATAACATGGGCACTCTTGGATTTTCATAAGCGTGCTGCTACGGTGCTACCACTACAATAATTGATCCATTATATAAGATGAGGTGTATATGAGTGTGCTCCACTATACTGAGATACAACAGCAAAAAGAAGGAAAGCTAGGGAGGAGTTATATCCTGCCTGCTGCAATTGATCGAGAATGGGATTGTCAGTTTTTCCTCTGCTGTTAGTGATGCTGGTGGCTATGATGTCTCTGCTGCAGCCCAGCACAAGTAGCAGTACTAACAGTACGGCGGCCTCGTGGTGCAATGGCCGCATCGATGAATGCTTTATTAATGCAGAAGCCGGCGATGCAGGTACTGACGACGTCCTTGACCCCATGGTGGATTTTTCAGAAATTAGCAGAAGGGTGGTGTTGTTCAAACCGAAAAACTCTCCTGTTATTCTCAGTGGAAATCCAAACCGAGGTGTGTGCGACAAACCACCTAACCAGAGGAAAAAACCCTGCATTGATGCTATAAGAAACGGTGGTGTACCCGAAAAATGTAGTACGTATAAAAGAGGTTGCCGTTAAATTAAGCTGATCGATCATCAAGTCCTTGCATATATGAAGATTGTCTCCAGCCTTGAATTCCTTGCTGATATGTATCTTGTTTGTTGTTAATTGTCTGTCATGCATTAGTTTCTCAATCTGTAATATTCTATGAAGTGGCCATGGTCCGACGGTCGATGCTCACTGTTATGCACTAAATAATGTGTAGTTTAATTAATTTGGTTATTATGGCACATGTCGGTCATTCCTTTCTCTACTTCCTTTCCTTATCTAGTTATCTTCTTTATTTTTTCTTTGGACAGCTATCAACAATTTAGGGTTTTTATACCTAAACTTTATGTAAATTATATACATGGTACCTGAATTTCACTTTTTATCACAAATAGTACCTGAATTTTTTCGTTTTTATCACAAATGGTACTTGAACTTTTCATTTTCATCTTAAATGGTACTAGAACTTTTTTTTTAATTTTTTTTTACTGAAAGAGAGAAACAATTTTTTTTTTTTATAAATTTTTGATCGTAGGATGAATTTTTTAAAATTTTTTAACAGTAGATTTGATGATAGGTACCATTTGTCATAAAAATAAAAAATTCATATACCATGTATATAATTGAGGTAAAATTCATGTACTATTTGTGATAAAAATCCAACAATTTATAGAATCTAATTACAAATATTATATAAAATAAAGAGGAACCCACAATTTTTTTTTCACTAGAATGTTAAATACATCATAATCTTGTTCCAATTAGAGTGTAAAAAAAAGTAGCTTCTCAAATAATATAAAATTACATTGTAAAAAAAATATATATAAAATTATAAAACTAAGGACTTGTAATATTCTACCGGTAATTAAGATCAATGATTTTCAGGTAAGAAGATCTTTATTTTTTAAGGGTTTTTATCACAAATGGTACCTAAACTTTACCTCAATTATATACATGATACCTGAACTTCACTTTTGATCACAAATGGTACCTGAACTTTTCATTTTTATCACAAATGTTACCTATTATCAAATCTACCGTTAAAAAAATTAAAAAAATTCATCCTACGGTCAATTTTTTTATTTTTTTTTGTTTCTCTCTTTCAGTAAAAAATATAGGGTCGGTGACCATTAAGGTCAAATTCTCTATAGAATTGCCCAATAAATAGGACAAAATATAAATTTGCCCAATAAGGTTAATTAATAAAAAACAGGAGGCAAGTTGACATTTTTATACAAAAAGTTTTCTAAAATTACGAAATGCCACTAGCATTTCAAAAATGATCTCTCTCTCTCTTCACCGATCTCCCAGTCTCTCTCTCTCTCTTCACCGATCGCTCTCTCTTTCTCTCTCTTTGATTCTCCCTTGTTAATTGACGAATCAACGAACTGAGACTACGGACGAACTCGCCTCGTCGAGATGAAGGCAAAGACATCGGATTCACCCGTCGTCGTGGTCGGAATCGGAAAATGTCATCGGAGCTGCCGAAGCTTCTCTCCTCCATTTCACTCTCCACCGGCGTCGGCTGGACTATCTGAGACAACCTTTGGCCTCCCCGTGTCGGGGGGAACAATAAGGCACCGGTCCGGCGCCGTAAAATGGCCGGACAAAGGAGGGGATGATCGGAGCTGACGGTGAGGGAGGAGGTGTCGAGGGAAAGTTCTGGGCTTTCTCCCATTCTGATCCAGCCCCTAAATCCAACGGTCCAGATCTATTAGTGATTTGATCAATGGTTGACAATAAATTTATTATTGTCAAACAATAAATTGTTATCTTCAGACAATTGTTGTTATTTTCAGACAATAACTAATTTATTATATAACAATAAAATAATTCATTACGTTGTGTTAATATTTATTGTCAGACAATAAATTACTTATTGTCAAACAATAAATTGTTATTGTCTTTAAACTTCTTATAATAAAAAAAAAATTGTTATTGTCTGACAATGAACGTTTTATTGTCAAATAATAACTGTTATTGTTTTAAACTTCTTATAATCAAAAAATAAATTGTTATTGTCTGACAATGAACATTTTATTGTCAAATAATAACTGGTTTATTGAGTGAGAATAAATGACTTATTGTAAAACAATGAACGTTTTTTGTCAAACAATAAAAAAATAAATTTGTTACTATTGGACAATAAACTTGTTAATTGTCAGATAATAATTGGTTTATTGTTTGATAATAACTTATTTATCGTCATTGTTAAATTGTTTGACAATAAACCACTATAAGCCATAAACAATAGGTTGATTTGTTTGATAATTTAGTTTGACATTTTCAAACTGTTGTTGAGGCTTGCTAAAAAAAAACTGTTGTTGAGGAATCTTACAATACTATCCATCAAAATAGTAGTACACAGACAATAAGACAAAGACAATAATCATCATTTCTCATATACAGTGCAACCAAACCAAGCAAGACATATAAGGTGTCTAGAGACTGCTCAACCGGATAATCACCAAGCCTCTCAACAGTCATGTTGCATTGCCCAGGAGTCATTGGCTCGTCATAAAATCCCAATTAGTAAAGTCAGAGTGGTCTTCTTCACAGTTACTCCAGGGCCCTTCTTCCCTCTTACGACAGCTCCTAGCTCCCCTTGGATCACCATGTACTTTGTGCCAAAGGATCCAGTAAAACAACAAACACACACGATACTATAAATATGAGATTCCACTTTCGAATGAATGGCCAACTTTCCATTGATCTCATCTCTAAATTTGAATCAAAACCAGCCCTTACTACAGTAAACCTGCACAGACCATAAACCCCAAAATACCAATTCTTCAAAACTCAACCAAAAGCTAAAACCAAGGACACAAACATGTAGAGAACAATGAGGGGAAGAAGTTTGATGTGTTACTCGAAGAAAATGGTCGCCGGAGTCGTCGGAAAATATGAAAACCCGCCGAAAACCAAGAAGCTTCGGGGCTTCGATTCTCCTTCTCTTCGATCTATTTGAGAAACCAAGACCGCATCTGTATTCGTATCATTGAGACGAAGCTGAAGCTATCGGTTTCTTCCTCCTTTGTGAACGAAATCGGAAAAGTTCATCGGAGTTGGTCAATATTCTCTCCTCCGTTTTTCTCTTTTTCGACATCTATTGGGTGAGCTACCACCGCCGTTGAACTCCCCATGACAGGCCGAACAAGAGGCCCCTAGTCCGTTGCCGGGAAGTGGCCGGACGGAGGAGGTGGCTGGGCGGTGTCGCGACAGAGGAGAGGTAAGGTCGAGGGGCTCAACAAACTCACAGACCCAACAATGGTAAAAATGTCAAACATTTTGGGCTTGGGCTATAAGGATTGACCTTATTGGGCAATAATCTGACCTCTTGGGCAAATTACCTACGTCATTGGGCAAAAACAGGAACCTTAAATCTAATTGGAAATATTTTGGTAATTATTGACCTTATTGGTAATTAATAAAATTTGAAAAAAAAAAAGTTCAGGTACCATTTAAGATGAAAACGAAAAGTTCAGGTACCATTTGTGATCAAAAGTGAAGTTCAGGTACCATGTATATAATTCACATAAAGTTCAGGTACCATTTGTGATAAAAACTTTTTTTTTTAAAGTGCAAGATTCAGATTCGTTTTAAATAATCTGATCTGACAGCTGAGATCAAAACTTCACACCTTAAAAAATAAGAATCTCCGAAGAAAATTTTGACATCTAAAATTGTGTCTGAGAGCAATGATGACATCCCGCTAGCTAGAAAATTGCGTTCACGAAGGACATGCATCAACGAAGTTAATGAATTTAAACAAGGCAGATATTCACTACTGCCACAAACCATAACTTAAATGCATTAAGAAACAACCAGTAGAGGTTGGCATATGATATCCAGACCAAACTCGCTACTAGCACAACTTCTTAAAGCTAATTGATGCGGGTTTGAGGGTGGGGAGTCCTATACTTGGCGCATTTTGGCTAGACGAGAATCTTTACTGGTGGGTCTACGCTGTTAAGTATAATAGCCAAATACCATTCATCGGATCCTAACTCTTTCAGAGGAGTATCACCGATTGCATCCTAGGAAACAGAAGACTAAGAAGTGGCGTGTAATTTATTGACAATGTCCATCGAGTGGAAGTCTCAAGCTCAATGTGGATGGAGCTTTCAAGAATGAGGAAGAACAAGGGGATGTGGGCGTTGTGGCCAGAGATGACCGAGGCAACTGTTTTGCCTCTCTTTCTCGTCACATACCTCATGCCAGTTCTGCCTTACTTATGTAGGCAGAGGCCCTCCGAGCAGGTTTGTTGATAGCTATACACCAAAGATAGCCTGCAGTTGACATTGAGAGCGATTGTGCTGCACTTGTGACAGCACTCTCGAAGTTTCGACTGAGATGGAGGATTACAGCATGATCAGTGCTATTTTTCGGGACTGTCGTGCTTATATGAGCGGAATTACTTCCGTTCAAGTACGTCATGTCTATCACGAAGCAAATGGAGTTGCTCATAAATTAGCACACATTGCTAGTTCTATTATGTTGGATGAGTATTGGATGAGACTCTTGAGATTATCCAAGACGTTCTCTTTGAAGACTTATGTGATTGCTCCCGAGGTACATGCCTTATGTCCCACTCCCCCTCGACACAATCTTCTAGTTTTATGAATAATATTGGTGGCATCCCCTAATTGGTTGCCTTCCCCCTTCAAAAACAAAAAAACAACCAGTAGAGATGAAATTTGAAGGATAATTTGAAAAATGAAAATGGTTCTCTTTTGATATTCCAATGCAACACAAGAAAATTTGGATGAATGTGTTTAAATTGATTTTAAAAAGAGTATTGTCCTAATTCACAGGGCGAGGACCCTATAACATGCTAAAAGCCTAAAAGTACAGGGACTTTTCTACTAATAAGAGTATAAGACAACTCGTAAAAGTAGATTTACGACTACCTATTTGTTCTCTTGTATTCAAGTTTGCATAAAAATTTGGGAAAAACCTCCATATGGTACCTGAACTATCATCAAATGCAATTTTTGGTACCTGAACTTTCATAAAGAACCTGCTGGTACCTGAACTATGTCTCCGTTAGCCACTATAGTACCTACCGTTAAATATTCCGTTAAGTGCTTATGTGGAATGGGTAAAACAGTAATTTTATTTATTTTCAAAATAAATTATACAAAAACAAAATTGGAAAAGTTATCCAAAATTCAAGACTAAAAATAAGAAAATTTTTATTTTATAATATAATTTATTTCCAATTTTTATGTTTTTTAATATAATTTATTACCATGTAGGTGGTTTTCTTATTAATTAAAAAATAAAAATAAACCATACAAAAAAGTACTTTTAATTTTTTATTATATTAAAAAATGATAATTTATTTTGATTTTATAAATAAATTATTAAAAAAAGATGTAAATAATTTATCCACAATTCAAGATTATAAATGAGAAAAAATATTTTTATTTTATAATATAATTTATTGTCAATTTTTATGTTTTTAATATAATTTATTACCATAGGTGGTTTTGTTATTAATTTAAAAATAAAAATAAACTATACTCAAAAAAGTAATTTAATTTTTTATTATATTAAAAAATGATAATTTATTTTGATTTCAAAATTTAAATAAATTATACAAAAAAAAATTTAAATAATTTATCCACAATTCAAAATTAAAAATGAGAAAAAATATTTATATTTTTATAATATAATTTATTGGGAATTTTTATATTTTTAATATAATTTATTACCATGTAGGTGGTTTTGTTATTAATTAAAAAACAAAAATAAACTATACTCAAAAAAATAATTTAAATTTTATTATAATAAAAAACAATGATAATTTATTTTGATTTTAAAATATAAACAAACTATACAAAAAAAAAGATTTAAATAATTTATTCTCAATTCAAGACTAAAAATGAGAAAAATTATTTTTATTTTTATAATATAATTTATTACCATATAGGTGATTTTATTATTAATTAAAAAATAAAAATAAACTATTTTAAAATGTCACGTAAGCAATTAACGGAATATTTAACGGTAGGTACTATAATGGCTAACGGAGGCATAGTTCAGGTACCACTAGGTTCCTTTTGAAAGTTCAGGTACCAAAAATTGCATTTGGTGATAGTTCAGGTACCATGTGAAGGTTTTTCTTGCCAAAGACTTAAACTCGTCAAGTCTACTGCCTACATGGGGAAATTCTGTAGTGTTCCAAACATGCCATGTTCGGGCACGTCAGCAAGAATAATGACCCTTGGATGAGAAAAATTTCATCCTTGCCCTTGATGGCCTTGACCGGCTGACCGCTCTCTCTCTCTCTCTCTCTCTCTCTCTCTCTCTCTCTCTCTCTCAATTCCCTGGAAAACCTGCATATCATTAATCCAGCCATTGCTCATATAACACAACAGCAAAAACTTACAAACCAATTAAGAGTAAACATGTACGTTCAGTATAGTCAGAGCTTGAAAACCAGAAAAGAAAAGAAGGGGAGAAAAGGGGATTTTTGCAGCAAAGGCGCAAAGCTTCAAGAAAAGAAGATAAAATTTGGAGCCCCTTGCATTTTGGTGCCGTGTGCGGTCACACAGCCCAACCAGGCTCGGGGCCGGCACTGAGACCGGAGAGGAAGAAAGAAATTGGCCGGAAAGGGGAAGAAGAAGAAGTTGGAGCAGCTCTGATCCTTCTGGACCCTTCGATCTGACCGGGGTCATTATACCCCTTTCCTTAATTAATTTGAACGGTCCAGATAAGGGGCGAGCATGATTAACGGCCCAGATTACTTCAAAATATTCTTTTATTTCTCAAACTTCATAAAATCGTTAGAAAATAGATCGGATGTATGAACAATTCTCCGAAAATTCCCACAAACTCGTTGCGATGTGTAGTTAATTCTCAAGTCTTCAAATTAGAATTACGACTTAAAGCAAATTTATGAAAAAAAAAATTCAAAACTCTTTAATAATTACCCAGATTAACAATTTAATTCCGATTAAATCTAAATTATTCCCTTAAATAAGGTTGTTGTCTCCATATATAATTATATATTAAAAAAACCATTCAACATTGACAACGGTTGGGATAATGATTAAGGCATATAGAAATTATTTGGTTTTTGTAGATTCGAACCACCTAGAAATCCTTGTTATTTTATTTGTTTTATTTATTTTGCTAGTTGTTTTTTTATATAAAATACATTATTCGTATAAAAATTGAAAGAAATATATATGCATATTATTTTCAATATTTTCTAATTTATGGACATTTATACTATTTCTTTCAATTTAATATTTCCTTAAGGGCAAAGAATCACGATGATTTTCTTATTCTAATTTGTTTACATAGGTAGACAGAGCTTGACCCTATGAGAGTGTGGGCACGAACTGTACCACCCGTAGGATTTTTTGACGTAGTGGTTACGATCATTTTTGTGGTAGGGATATTACGATCACTATGGTTGACTGTGTTGATTGAGGTCGAGATGAGGACGAAAGTGACTAATATTTTTACCATAAGCATAAAACATTGCAATAATCGTATCTAACGGTTGATTTGACCTTTTTTTTTTTCCTTCACCTTGTAACGTTTTTAAACATGTATTGTTATTTGTAACTAATAAACAAGTTATACTACACTAGTAGACACCTAAAGATTTTGTGCAATCCGAAAAGTCGAAAATGATAAATTCGACAGAGCTCATGTATTTACTGAATAGTATTATGCATAGTGTGAAAAAATTAGCCTCGTTCGTCTTTGTTTAGGCCTTAGTCAAGGTGGTCAACCCTTATTTAATGTCATTTACAAAAATATCCGTTAACTAAAACGGCCATAACCTATTCGTCACATATCCAGTTTGCTCATATTTCTCACCTACACCCTCACATGGCTGAGCTCTATTTATTGACATCAAAAATTTAAATAAGGTACCTCGTCTCAATTTAGTTGCCCTTAGAGAAATTCAATTAATAAATAAAAGGGTAAAAATGTCAAACTAGGCATTAAAATTTTACAAAAATTAATTTCAGGGTTCAAAAGGGCAGAGGGTGAATATCAGTCTACACCACACTCCTTTAATATCATAAGGAATGATAAAAACATTTTATTTTATGGTTAAATGATCATGGATGTTTTTATCCCTTTCTTTACTTTAATATTCTCTCAAGGGTAATGGAACCACGATGATTTCATTGATTTGATTGTTTTAATTTTTTTACATGGATAGACAAAGCTCAACCACAAGAGAATGTAGGCATGAACTGTGTCCTCGTAGGATTTGTAATGCCATATTCACGAGCGTTTAAGTGGTAAGCGTATTACGGTGATTACGGTTGTTCACATTGATCGTGGTCGAAACAAGGACAAATGTGGCTAATTCTTTTTCTATAGGCATAAAAAATTGTAATAATCGCATCCAACGGTCAATTTTATTATTTTCAATTTTGATTTCTCATATTGCACAAAATCTCTTTATACCTAGTAATGTAGTATAATTTGTTTATTAGTGGTCATGAAAAATATACATTTGAAAACCTACAAAATAGACGAAAAAGAAAATGGTCAAATCCACCGTTGGATGCAATTATTGCAAAAATTTGTGACTATGATATAAATATTAGACTATTTCGTCCTCATTTTGACCTTGATCAGCGTAGTCAACCATAGTAATCGTAATACTCATACCGTTAAGCCATCTGTAATCACTTAGTCACAAATCTTGCCGGCCATCGTAATAATATATACGTCACGATGAGTCCATATGATTTTTTTGAGATTTTTTTTTTAATACTGAACTATTTTTTAATGATTTTTTGAAGTTTGAGAAATAAAGAATAATTTATGGAAAAATAAATTTGAGGTGGAGAAATCTGGACCATTGATCGCTACATTACAAGATCAGGATCGTCCAAGTTAAATTAAATGGAAGCCCAACCGAGTTTAACTCGGTCAGACTGTGCACGACTGCCGCGACGCCGCCGAACTAACCTTTCTCCTCCGATCGTTTCATGGTGCCACACCAGTACCACAAGCTTCGTCTTGGCGAGGCGAACACGATGGTGGTTTTGTCTTGTCAAATCGACGGCTGAAGAGTAATAATCAAAGGAAAGAAGATCTATGAATTCCGGCGACTTCTCGTCAAATTCCGGCGATTCTGGGGATGGTTTGGTTCGGACCAGGTAAAAATTCTCATCCGCTCTCCGAGCTCTTCAAGTTACTAGGCTTGGAGTTCATTTTTGGTCAATGTTTGGAGATTTGGTTTTTGGGTGTGTTTTGCCACCGCGAAACCGCAATGAGTAGTGGCGGTTCGAGCTCGCCTTAATCTTTCCGGCTTTATTAATGGTTGTTCTGTTTGAATTTGAATGGGAATCTGGAAGGAGGCCTGTGATGAGGTGTCTCGGTTAATAATTTGGCAGGTGGTTTGACGAATCTTTGGTTCAAGCTCCAGTTGTTTATGTCCTTAACAAAAGTTCCAGTTTTGTGCTCAAGTTCCACTGTGTTGGGTGTTTGATCTTACATCTTGTTTGGTCTCTGCTAATGCGTACTAGATGTCTAGATGAGGAGAACATATATGAAGATGAAGAGATGAAGTGCAGAAGTGCAGATGCAGAAGAACGACACAAATGACTGGGTAACCGGCTATGACCAATTACACATGATTTCAATTATACATCGGATGCCACGTGCTTGTCACGTGGTGAGAGAAATTCCCTCCGAGTATTTTTGCCCCGAACACCGAAGATGCACCCGCCTACATGCACCGAAACAAAAACAAGTGGCAAAGTCTATCATCTTTACTGATTGATCGAGAATCTCTAGTTTCCAGCTGAGTCGAAAATTTTACACTAGTGAATTTTATCATGGCCCACTTTCGCTCAAGAATTCCAGATTTTTTTTTTGTAATAGTGACCGATTTGGTCTGCTTCACTTTTTCTTTTTTTAGATAGGAAGGAAGTCTTTTTTCCATATATCCCTCAGAGAACCAAAAAAAAAAAAAGTGTTATAAGCTGATTACGTACCACACAATGAACCATATCCGGAACGCTAGCCTTGGAACCACTTTATAAGAAAACCTCTGAAATTTCAAATTATAGACCAAAATCTAAACCCCAGTTTAATTTGCAACCCTATTCTTCTCCATCAAGTGCGACCTCATCTTTGTCGTGCTAGCATGAAACCAATTCTCGGTCCTCTCTACCTTTCCTTGTTCGTATTACTAATCAGAGAGTGCCGGTCCTCTGCCTACCGTCCGATCGATGATATCACCCTTAACTGTGGCTCTTCCGGCGAGAAATTCAATTTATATGATTCCCGCACTTGGAGTGGAGATATCAACTCAAAGCTTTCCCCCATAGAAGAAGCAGGCCGAGGCAACACCACATCCCAATCCAAACAAGCACCTCCGTCGTCGTCCTCGGCCAGCCAAGTCCCTTACACCACTGCTCGGCTTTCCTACTCGGAATTCACTTACAAAATTCCCCTCTCTCCCGGCCAAAAGTTCATCCGCTTGCATTTCAACCCAGCTTCATACCCGGACTTCGACCGCTCCAACTCCCTCTTCTCCGTCAAAGCCGGTGGCTCTTTCACCTTTCTCAAAGACTTCAACGCTTCTGTCACTGCTGACGTGGATGAGCAGTCGGAGACGTTCATGAGGGAATTCTGTATCAACATTGATCCAGAACTACAGAGCCTCAACATCACCTTCACACCAACCAAACATGCGTACGCTTTCATCAACGGGATTGAAATCGTCTCCATGCCGGCCAACTTCTACTACACTGCACCACAAAGCCCAGGGATCTTATACTTGGGCAACGCTGTGAACTACAACATCGAAAACACCACTGCTCTGGAGATGGTCTACCGAATCAACGTCGGCGGAAGCCCACTCTCACCCAAGCAAGACACTGGCATGTACCGGAACTGGGATGCCGAGGACGACATTTATTTGGACGATTTAAGTAAAAGGTTCAGCCTCATACCGTCAAACCAGAGCATCGAGCTCAAGTTCGACGTAATACAGGAGTACACTGCGCCGGACGAAGTTTACCAAACAGCTCGGTCAATGGGCGCCAACAAGACCATCAACAAGAGCTACAATCTCACCTGGGAGTTTCCTGTAGATCCAAACTTCCATTACTTTATTAGGCTCCATTTTTGCGAGATTCAAAAAGAGGTCACCGAGATGGGAGATCGACTGTTTCTGATACACATAGCTAACCAAACCGCTGAAAAACACGCTGACGTAATCTTCTGGAGCGGTGGAAATGGTATTCCGGTATTCAGAGACTACGTCGTCTACATTTCTGGTCCTACAACCCAACAGAAAGTAAACCTCTTCCTTGTACTGCAAGCAGACCCATCAGCTTGGGCAGTGACTCACTACAACGATGCAATCTTGAATGGCCTTGAAATCTTCAAACTGAATGACTCAAATGGCAATCTTGCTGGACTCAACTCGCCTTATATGAGCCAGCCGGAGGTGAAGCAGAAGAGCTCAATACATTCAAAGAACAAATCGATTCCTGTAATTGCTGCTGTAGTTTCCACCGCACTTGTTCTCTGTATTCTCGGAGTTTTGGTTTTCAAGAGGGGAAGAAGAGTCAAGGACTCCAGCTCCAGTCATGCAACAAAGTGGGGTCCGTTTTCCTTTGCAACGACCAAGTCAACCAAGTCGCGTGGCTCAACTCTACCGTCTGATCTGTGTCGTCATTTTTCACTGGCTGAGATCAAAGACGCCACGCAAAACTTCGACGATATTTTCATTATCGGCGTTGGCGGGTTTGGCAACGTGTACAAAGGCTATGTGGACGGCGGCCTCACACCAGTTGCGATCAAACGACTTAAACCCGAGTCATCGCAAGGGGCCCACGAGTTCAAGACTGAGATCGAGATGCTCTCGCAACTCCGCCACCTCCATTTGGTGTCGCTCGTTGGATATTGTACCGATCAAGGTGAGATGATCTTGGTGTATGACTACATGGCACGTGGGACCCTGAGGGATCATCTCTACAAAACTGAAAATCCACCACTTTCTTGGGATCAACGGCTCCAAATTTGTATTGGTGCGGCGCGTGGGCTACACTACCTTCACACGGGCGCAAAGTGCATGATCATCCACCGTGATGTGAAGAGCACGAACATCTTATTAGACGAGAAATGGACCGCCAAGGTTTCGGACTTTGGGCTGTCGAAAATGGGCACGACCACCATGTCCCAAACTCATATCACCACAGTGGTCAAAGGTAGTTTCGGGTATCTTGACCCGGAATACTATAGACGTCAACAGTTAACTGAGAAATCTGACGTCTACTCTTTTGGAGTAGTGTTGTGTGAGGTTTTGTGTGCAAGGCCAGCTCTAATACGTACGGCCGAGAAGAAGCAGATGAGCCTGGCTGAGTGGACGAAGAGTTGTCATCGAAATGGCACAATTAACCAAATCATTGATCCAAATTTAAGGGGCAAGATTGTAGCCACTTGTCTAAATAAGTTTGTTGAGCTCGCGGTGAGTTGTATGAATGATAATGGAAATGAGCGGCCGTCGATGAATGATGTAGTGTGGGGGCTTGAGTTTGCATCGCAGCTCCAGCAGAGTGAGGAAGTATGTTCAAGCTTTGACATTGAAAAGAAGGGTGAAGATGAGGTTGCGTTCATAAATGATAGTACTTGTAGCTGGGAAGACTCGTCGGGTTCTAAGAATAGCAGAACGACCAAAAGTGGTAGCAGTGAGCAAACTTCTACGACCAACGAATCCATTAAAGGAATGTCCGGAACAGTCTTCTCTGAGATCAATGACCCCACTGGGAGATGATCATAATTGATCGACGATAACATACATTATTAGTGAAATCTGTGAGAATTATATGTACGTACGTAGCTAAGTCTTGGAATATGCATTTCCAAAATAAAAAATAATTAAAATAAAAAAGTCTCAAATATTATATACTAGCTAGTATGTGTGTGTTTGCTCCAATTTCAAGCCATTTCTAATTTTGCAGTTGATGAATAATTAAACATGCAAAAGAAGATCCACAAGATACAGAAATCAAGTAGCAGCTAGGACTTTGTACTTAATAGTTTAATTTGTTGGGGCTTTAAAGATCTATACCATTTTGGTGTTTGCAACGTTGGTCCAGTTGAGCCTTTGCTGTGTGCTCGTTTTGGGATTTTAATGGAACAAGTTTTGCTTACCAGAGATAAGACAGTTCTTACCAAATAAACAATTCGATCACAACCCAAAGGCACCATTGTTCTTGCTTATATAAAATGACGTTTACCTAACCCAAGCCATAGCTGGAGACCATTTGACTTCTTGTTAGTGCTAGTTTGTTTTTGTACCAAAACAATTCTGTTCTCCTATAGACTTATTATGAAGACTTTGTCAAACATTACATATACTCACTCGTCAAGTCTATACTGTCCACTATTATGAAGACTTGTTATGAAGACTTTCTTGCGTTTCCAAGCAACTTCTTCATGTTCAGATAAATATTGGCGGTAAATATTGACAATAAAAGCTGAATGGTTTATTTGATTCATTCTATTTTGTTAGTGGAAGGTTGTATTGTTATTGAACTTATTGGGATGGATGTCGCTGCTTCAGAATTCTATATATGATGATAAGGATAAGACTTATGATTTGAACAAGGATGGAAGAGGTAATTAAATTATATAGAGTATACCTGGCTGCATATGGGTTTATCATTGTAGATGGCTGAACAACTTATTTATCTGCTGCAGAAAAATGACAGATCACAAAGAATATCAGGAGACAGTCTGAAGAATGTTTGCTAGTCATTTGTTACAGAGTATCCAATTGTGTCAATTGAAGATTCCTTTGATCAGGATGACTGGGAATTCACTATGCTAATTAAGATGACTGGTGAAATTGGTGAGCAGGTGCAAATTGTTGGTGATGATCTCCTTGTTACAAACCCAAAGGCAAGCATATTCTATTAATACTTATATGTATGAAATTATGTTCATGGGATGACGAATAAATAACGTGGTCTATTGAGCAATTTAGTACTCCTTCCATTTTTTTTATACCTTATAAATTCCTGTCTAAAATTATATTGTTTATAGTTAATGCTCTGGATGGTTAGTGATTACTCCTATTTTATGTTTGTTTAGGTAAATCAAATTGGTTCAGTAACTGAAAGTCTGAAAGTATTGATCGAAGCTGTGAGAATGTCAAAACGTGCTGGCTGGGGTGTCATGGCAAGTCACCGAAGGTTATCCCATTGAATTTTCATATCCAACTCCATCTAATTTTCTATCAAAATTGTTTAGGTGGCGTATGCGTTGTCTTTATTCTTAGGGGTATTTTGGTTAAATTGTTCATTCTCAATTTTGTTTTTTTGCTTACTTTTCTAACTTTTTTTGTTTTTTGCCAACTTTTCTCAGTTTTTTTTTTATAAATATTTTATAAAATAATTCTTTAAAAAAAGTTAACGACAATTTTATTTTCATTACAATTTTATGAAATTAAAATAAAACGATTTAACTTTCATTTAATGTAATTTAAAAAAAATTGAAAAAAAACTGCAAAGTTAAAAAAAAAAACTGTAATTTCATTTAGTATAATTCCATCTAAAATAAATTAGAGTAATTTTCAGTGTGATGGAGAACAGGAGAAGGATAAAAGTTTACAATTTTATGAAATTAAAAAAATATTAATTATAGAACAATAAAACAACTGAGAAGACTAAAAAAATTTTGGTTAAAATATTTACCTCTATTTTTAACGGAGAAATTGACGGAAATACTAAAATAGGTAATGCCCTAATAATTTAGGTACCACCAGACTCTTACTGATCACGAAGTAGGAAGATGATTTTTTTTTTTTGAATTTATACACCACTCTGAATAGTACAAATGATTTGGTGATTTTTGTTTATCCCTATCGCTTGACATGGATTGGATGATTGCAAGTTCGATTGATTGGTACCTAAACAAAGTTCGATCGATCTGTACATATATTGTTAATGTGATTGTACGTGCATCTTAAGATGCATGTGACGAACACAGTTAAGAGGATTGAGCTAGGTGAATAAGGATTGAATCCGTAACCAAAACTGTTACACAGTATTGACAAATTTCTCTTAAATAGGCAGAGTCCCAGAAGTGAGTTAGAGAATTAGATTCCATGCATGATCCTGTTGTTTAAGGCTTTTTTAACTTTGTAAGGCTATATATATGCTTCATGTGAAATTTTCTCACTGGACAAAGAGAGTGCAAAAAAGTGTTTTATGATATCTACTAGCTAGAGGCCTTCGAATTGTTTGGGATGATACTCCCCAGTATTAGAGATGGGTCCTGAATCTAGGTTTTAAATTGTCATGTTTCACCTCGAATTTGCAATTGAGTAAATTGACTCCTTAAACTTGGCAAAAATTGTCAATTTACATCTCCTCCGTCAATTTTAACTTTTTTCATCCATATGTTGGTCATGTGTCACTCATGTGAGGGGTAATATCATCATTTTAGGTCTAAAAAAATAAATATGGTTATTATCATGAATGGTACCTGAACTATACCTCCATCTTATCGATGGTACCCGAACTTCATTTTTTGTCACAAACGGTATCTGAATTTTTCGATTTCGTCTAAAATGGTACCTGAAGCCACCTTCGATCAGTCCTCTGGCCAAAAATGTCATGTGGGGTGCGTGTTACCCATAAATGAGGGTTAAAAATAACATTTAATGTCACTCTTAGGGGGCAATTTGGAGATTTCTTGCTTGTGTGTGTGTGTGTTGTGTGTGTGTGTGTGTGAGAGAGAGAGAGAGAGAGAGAGAGAGAGAGAGAGAGAGAGAGAGAGAGAGAGAGAGAGAGAGAGAGAGAGAGAGAGAGAGAGAGAGAGAGAGAGAGAGTCGACGAGAGAGAGAGTGGGTTCGAGGTCGACGCCAACGGTGGTTGGATTGGTTAACGACGGCAGGGATGGTAAGCGACAGAGGAGCTTGGAAGTGATCGGCGGCAGAGCTTGATTTGGGTGTTCAAATCAGAAGCACGGGCTCGGTGGAAGATTGGGTTTCATCTCTGGGCAACATGAATTGAGCAGCGGCGGTGATGGCTTCACGGTGCTCCAAGGAAGACCGGCGTCTTCTGGGCTCGACGACTTTGCGAACGCAGCGGAGGAAAGAACGCAGAGGCACGACTAGGCATCATGAGGACAAGAACTAGTAATCCGAGTTGGGCTCACGGGTTGGTTGGAACTACAGCGACGTCGAAGTCGGCGGCTGCTGGGAGAGGAAGGAGCGACTGGTTGGGTTGCAGCAGTGGACGTACGCGGCAGAGGCATGGGTGTCCATTGAAAGACGCCAGAGCAATTGCTCATGGTGGTTGTTGTCTTGTTGATTGAAGTAGTGGTAGAGGAGCTCGTGGGAGCTGCATTTGAATTGATGGTGATCGATGGTGTGGTTGTAGGCTGTGGGTGAGATGAGGGGCTCTAGATGAGTTGAAATCGAGGTGGCGAGGACTAGGCTTCACAGTGAAGCTGGTTTGCTTTGATTATGGGCAATTGAAATGGTGGTGATGACAACAAGGTGCGGCAGAGCTTTGGTGTGTGAATGGAGGCAGAAGCCTGGTTTGGTGGGTTTCCAAATCAATTTGAGTGGTCATGGTGGTTTGAATTTCTTTGGGCAATCCGAGGAAGCGCCGATGAACTGGAAATGTACAATTGAGTGAGGAAGAGAGATGGAGCCGACTGAGTGAGGAAGAGAGAAGAGATCGAGCAGAAGAAGAAGAGGTTTAGGTGAGGGCAAATCCGTTATTTCAATTGAGTTAGTAATCACACGCGCCCCACGTGATATTTTTGGCCAGAGAACTGACCGAATATGGTCTTACGTACCACTTTAGACGAAATTGAAAAGTTCAGGTATCGTTTGTGACAAAAAATGAAGTTCATGTACCATCGACAAGATGGAGATATAGTTCAGGTACCATTTTAGTTTTTTTCCCAAATAAATATATATTATTAATACAAAATTCTTGCACAAAAAATTAATAAAAATAATTTCTCATATGAAAAGAATAATTCGTACCAAATAATAATAATAAATAATAATTTATGGCAAGTTTTTTTTTTTTTTTTAATTTATGATAAGTTAAGAATATAATTTTAAATATAATATCTCTAGAGAAAAAATAAAAGCTTTGATAGAAAATAAATATATTTTTTGAATATATATATATATATATATATATATTTGTATTTTTTGACATAAAATATATGGTAAATGTTACAAATGATCCTTGTGGTTTGAGGTGATATTCAACATTAACCTTATGGTTTCAAAATATTTAATATCACTCTTGTGGTTTGCAATAATGATCAATATTGGTCCAAAATGTTATTTATAACAAAATTATCATAAATTAGAATAGTGTTGAAAATAAAATTAACTAAAAAATGCTTGAAAAAAGTTTATTTTTTAATTAAAATGACAAATTTATCCGTATAAATCATTTACATATGAATTTTAATTGCTGAATTATTATAAATTAAAATTGTAAGGGCAAAATATTTGCTATTGGCTATTTCCAATTTGACAAAACCTCTTCCTTTGTATTAACATTTTATTGTATTCAATGCTAGGTTGTTTAAGAGATTATGATTAGTGGCTTAGGTTATTCTTGCTCGAGATGGTTCGTGAAGACACCATTCTTATCCGGTCTTTTCTCCGGACTTCGATTATTATTCATCGAAGGTTTCGTTCAAGCATCTTAAGGTATGAATCATGCATATGCATTTCATACACTTTGTTTATGCTTAAGAAGTAGCACAAATATCTAAGGTTTGCTAGAAATTAATTTGATTTCATTTTGGTTAAGCAAACATTTAATTTAAAGATATTTTTCTGATTTTGCTACAGTAACACTATTCACATGAATAGTAACGATCAATCGCTATGAATAGTGCGATCGATCGTGAATAGTACCGTTGGAGAATCTGCCCGTTGCGATCCAAAAATGTATCCGTTGCTACAGTGGTACTATTCATAAATAGTACGATTGATCGCATGAACAGTGCGATCGATCGCCCGAGCTGTCTGTTTTGTTTTCTATAAATAGAATCTTTCGGTTTTCATTTGTTCTAACTCTTTCATCTATTTTCCTATTGTCCAAAACGCTTTGTGAGAGTTTTCTGGTATAGTTGAGTGACCCTAGTTCCATGATATAGGATCCTCACATCTTTGATGTTGTTGATTTAGTTATTGTTCCTTGTGAATATCTAAATCAACCCTTGAATCATATTCAAGGTTTGTCAATTCGGTTTGTTTGATTCTAGCAAGTGTTCCTTGTTTACTTGCTTGTGTCAAACGAATTGAATTCATTATTCATTCACACACACACACACACACATATGCATTGTTGGTGATGCTTGCGATTGGAGGATTCACGTGGTGAAGTTCGTTCAATCGGATTGGCTTGAGGTGGGAGCACTTGAAGAAGCATTTGGAGGCTACACAAGGTTAGAGATGCCACTAGTCTATAGGTAGATAGTGTAGAGTTTGGGATTGCGTATCCCCCTTGTACGTGTTTGCCAATTGGCATTTTTCATAGTGTTACAGAAGAGCGTGGGGTACGGCTCCCCTCCGATTTTCCCTCTAGAGGTAGAGGTTTCCGGGTGACCATATTGTGTGCTGTGGTTTGTTGTGATTGTTGATTGTTTTCCTAGTTGTTGTTCACTACATTATATAATTGTGATTATAATTGTTGTGCATGTGATTGCATCATATAGTGAAAACTAGACCGTGGAGTGCTAGTTTGATGCACTCTTTGGGTTTTAGGAATTACTCAATCGATTTTGTATATTGCATATGTGATTGTATTGTTTGAGCAATTGATTGTGTGATTGTTTATCTATTGTATTGTGCTTAATTGATTAGCATATTGTGTGCTTGTTCATACATTGATAGATATAGTCCGTGGTGAGCTATTGATGATGCTCACTTTGGGATTCTAGGTTGTACAATTGAATGTGATTGTTGCATATCGAATTGTTATTCAATTGTGTATTGTTTATGCAATAGCTAGAACCTAGGTTGTGGAGAGTAACTTTTAATTTGTTCAAAGTTGTGTATACTCTCCGATTAGTGTGTAAAACGACTACCGTTTATTGGGACAAATTCCGTGGTACCGGAATTTCAAAAATAGTGTCAAAAATAAAATTAACTAAGAAACACTTGAAAAAAGTTTATTTTTTAATTAAAATGACAAATTTATCCATATAAATCACTTACATATGAATTTTAATTGCTGAATTATCATCAATTAAAATAGTGTCGAAAATAAAATTAACTAAGAAACGCTTGAATTTTTTTTATTTTTTAATTAAAATGACAAATTTATCCATATAAATCACTTACATATGAATTTTAATTGCTGAATTTTTTGTCAAAATTAGCATTTGGACTAATATTGATTAATTTTGGAAACCACAAGGGTTACATTAAATATTTTTAAATCATAAGGTTAATGTTGAGCATCACCCCAAACCACATGGACCATTTTTAACTTTTACCCTAAAATATATAGAAAATTCTAATGTATGTTAACGTATCTCTTACGAATAATTACAATTTTAAAACTTAATTACTCAAACGAGAACGTGTTTACTCTAATGAGAACTTTATTTACCTTAATGAGAGATTTTTTCGTAGATATCACATGAGTTATCGAAGTGGTAATATGTGTCCTCAAGTCGTAAACTATTACAATTATCACTTTTAGGACTTAATTACTCAAACGAGAACCTAATTTACTCTAATAAGGACCTTATTTAAAGTGACTAAAATATATTGCCCCTCACATGATCAAAAAGAGTGATTCTATTGGAACCTCTAAATTTGCTCACTTGACCTTACTCTATTATGAATTATTAAATGACATTTATAACCTCCTATAAAATGACTATTAAGGACAATAATTCTACCAAAAAGATATTATGTTTATTTTCTCTAGAGTTTCCAATTCAATAACATTAGCTTGCATTCTTTATTATTTTTCATATCTATTTTCATTTTCCAATTTCACTACATACTCATTAAAACATTTATATATATTTAATAAAAATTAAAACTATGATAGAACATGTGACATAAAAACTTGTATCATTTGGTTGAATGCATATTGGTGATAGAGAACAAAAGAAATTCTATTATAACCTAAATCTAAGTTTATCCATTATATTTGCAAAAAAAAAAAACCTAGCAATTAAAAAAAAATATATATATAATATTTAATCATGAGGTAAAAAAAATAGAGAAAAGCAAGCAGCGCGCGTTGGTCACTGTAGGTCTAGTGGGAGGAGAACCTACTAAGCAGACTGTTTTTGAGCAAATTAAAAGTTTCTTGACGCCCAAAGAGATCGGTACCAGAAGGTTAGGTCGGAGCGGTGCTTGAGATTGAGCTGGCCAGCTGGCGAGTTCTATTGTGATTTGTGAAGGAGGAGAAGATGGGGAGTTGAAAATGACTTTTTTTTGGCGAATATGGGTGGGGCATTGGAAGGGTGGTCTTATTGTGAATAGAGTTTGATTTTTCTTCTTCTTTTTTTCCTAGCAAAGACTAAAACATGCAGAAAACAACTTGCAAAGTCTATTATCTTTGCTGACTTGATCGAGAATCTTTAATTGTTATCGACAAGAAGCAAAGACTTACATGACCTGCGCGCAAGTCTTTGATCATGTCCCACTTCTGCCTAGAATACAGGATTGTACATGCGAACAACTATAAACGATAAGATGGTTAATTCAGAAAACTTGGCATTACTTGAGAAAATGTCTTCAAAATAAAGATATTTTTTTGGTTTTGCACTTTTGCTTTGTACCAAAACCGGTTTAAATCAAATGCCAATAAAATGAATAATTCTGGTCCCTCGTAATTAACGTATTTTAACTTAGGAGATGAATTGGATACGAGAGTACGAAATCCGTTAGCGTAGAATGAGAACTTGAGACCATAAAAGAGGGATATGGCCTAACTCTCTAATATCCACATAGCCAAACTCAAGCCAATCAATGAAACTTCTATCCGAAACAAGGGGTTTGAAAGGAAGACCAAACTGACGCCACACATTTTGCGAGAACGAACAACTCATGAAAAGATGATCAATAGATTCATCCTCCTAGATTTTTCAAAAAAAAAAAAAAAGATTCATCCTCCTAGTTGCAGAAGGGGCAAACAGGAGAGATGAAGGGATCATGGGTGAAGACGTTGCCTAGTGCACAATCTGCCTCTTAATAAAAGCCACCTGGCCTGAAAATCTTCAGGCAAATTCAATTTCCACATTTTTGACAACTGATTTAGCTATCTCTCCCAATTCGCCGGTGAGGCCAATTGATTAAATTTTTACAAAGTTTTGATCCAAGAATATTTCAAATTCCACATGCATTTGGTTTTAGAATCAATTACAAAAAAATCTCTTAAACTATAGGATCATTTTCAATTTCATACTCACGTATCAAATTTTGTCATTTTTATACTTCACATTTGATTAGCAAATTTATACCTCTTAAGTATGAATTTGTTAAGAAATCAAATGTAAGGTGTGAAAATAAAGAAATTTGATACATAGGTATTAAATTGAAAATGACATTGAAAATGACTATAATTCAAGGAGTCTTTCGTAATTAATCCTTAGTTTTATATCTTTTGGAGCTATGTACCAAAATACATTTAGGGCATCATTTTCGAATTCAACATGTATTTAGAGAAGTAATAGGAGCTAATTAGTTAACTTTAGACCTTTGTTTTTTTTTTTTTTTGAATTACTTTGGAGCTTAAATTTGAGTGATGGAAAGTTGCTTCAACTAATTACATGTACACCATACAAAGCCGAAGACCTCCAACTTTCCACATGCAATAATTTGTTGGTTTTTTGTTGGTTGCTTCTTCTTTTGTCATTTTGCTGATGTGGGATCACTCAAGCGACAACCCCATTACCCAAACAGACCAGCGAATTCGACGGGCATGCCCATATATCTGAATCGATAAAGTGTCGATCTCCTTCAACTTTGCAAAAGGTTGCAAGTTGCAAACAGACTGTTGGAGCTAGCTAGCTTGCTCCATAGATCTACAATAATTGAGCGGTCCAAAAGAAGGAGATCGAGGCTAGCTTCTTCATTATTATAAAACTTTACCCAAAGAAAACAGAGAAACGGGAGACGACATTGAAGGTGTGAAGAAGATGGGTGCAGGTAATCGTCGACATTCAGTAGCTCTAGTACTCTTAGCGTCAAAGCTGATGATGCTGGTCGCAACAATCCCTTGCGTGATGAGCACGACTACTACTACTGCCGGTAATAGTACCGCTGCCTCTTCAGCGTGGTGCGTCGACGGGCACATAGTCGACGGCCAGTGCATTCTTATTGCACAAGCCTACGGTGGCGGAGAGCAATTAGAGTACTTGGACCTGGACGTGATGGACAGGATGGTGGTGGAGTACGATGATTCAGGTGAAACTAGTAGCAGAAGGGTCTTGGATGGAGCTGAGAAAACAAACATCTACCGCGCAGTGCGTAATCGTGGACCAGTCTGCAATGATAAGGGTCAAAGGTATACCTGCCTAAACACGCCAAACAATGGTCGTAGCCGGTGCCGAAACTTGTATAATCGTGACTGTCAAATGTAATTAATGATGTTGCTACGTTCTCATATCATATGCATTAGTTTATGTGAATTACAGTATTAGCTAAACGAAAGGGGCATCAGGTCATGGATAACGTACAATCGTCCATCTAGCTAGCTCTCGTTCCTGTAAGTTTGAATTATTTTGGTTTGTTAATTATAGTCAATTGGATTATTTGCACTCAAATAAGAAGCCAAATCAATAAGAAGCTAGCTTCCTAGCTCTCACTTCTTGCATATTTTTCGTGAAGCTAATATTTTGGCTCATGATTGTACTTGTTGTGCTTGTATTTCTAGACACTTTTTTGTCTTGCATTGGCGCGCCTATAGAAGTTATAGGAGTTCCATTCATTCTCTTTGTAATTTTTGAGTTTTGAATAAAGGTTATCTGTCTTTGATAAAAAAAATAAAAAGCTAACTACATTTTTTTTAATAACTTCCCTTTAATGTAACTTTTAGATTTTTATCCTTGATATGACTTTCAAATAATTTTTTTTTTATCGCAAATAGTACCTAAATTTTACCTACATTATATATATGGTATCTGGACTTTATTTTTTATCACAACCAATACCCGAATTTTTTGAGTTCTTCCTAAATAGCGTGTGTCGTTAAAAAATAAATTGACAAAATTACCCCTAAAATAGGGGTCACATGGAGCTCACATTCCATTTTCTAACAGAAGATGAACTAAATGTGACGATAAGTATTATTTATGATGAACTCGAAGAGTTCGGGTACTGGTTGTAATCAAAAGTGAAGTTCATGCATCATATATATAATAGAGATAAAGTTTATATACCACTTGTAATAAAACCCAAAAAAAAAATCTTAGTAAAATATCTTTACTTTACCACCAAATGTTACTGTCTATAACAGTCTTTACTTTACTCTCAAATGTTAGTGTTTGCAACTTTACATTAGCGCCTTTGACCACACAGGTTAAAAGATTGAGTAGCTTATCTAGATAATGTCAGCGAAAAGTCAAAAAACAAACCTTATTGGTAATTTTCTTCATATTTAGGCTGATTAGAATTTACTACCCTTATGTTTCAAAGGCCTTGTGCATTTTACCACCTACCATTCTAATTTTGATACATTGCAACACAATGTTATAGGATTATAACAACTTCGTACCTTTATGTTCAATCTAACTATTAAATGATGATATGACAATACCTTCCGCAAAACCACAACAATAGAGTTTGTACTGATATTCTGGTGTATGTGGTTGGAGGCCTGAACATGTTCTTAATCCCTGCATACTCAAGTTTGTTGAATTTTTTATCGATGTCGATAGATGCTTCAACATGTTTTAAGTCTTTTGACCACTAATAAAAGAGAGTTTTAGAGTTTTTACCCATGTGAAAAGTACAAAATTGCTTCATGCCTAAAACAATAGGTTGTGCGCATCCCGCAAAGTCTCAAACTATACGTAATGCACCCCTCAATGTGTCACAATGAGACATTGTATTCTTTTTTCCGTTCGGCCAATGTAGTGTATTCAAACTTTAAAATAAAAAATTGACCCAAATGTAGGGGATGAATTTAAACACTCTAGCTAGTTTACTTAATTCAATACAATTAACATCAGCATAGCCTTAATCTATTAAGTATTAACGACGTAAGACTGGTACATAAAAAAAACTAAAAAATAAAGAAGTTTCGCTTCACATTTAAGCTAAAAACAGAACACAGAATAAGTAGACCTAAGACATTTTTTCTTTTTCTGAAAAGCCTGTATATTATTGCTAAAAAAAAAACAAAAACAAAAAACTATTTGTTCTCTATAGAATATAGATAGACTTTAGGCTTAGTTTGGGTTTGCTTTTGGAGCTGCTTCTGCTTTTGGACATGATTTGAGGTGTTTGGTAAAGTTTTAGAACGCTGCTTTTGTCTGTTATAGCTTCTCTCAATTGAAGTTTATGGAAGTGGCTTCTGCGCCTGTTTGGAAAAACACGGAAGGGGTTAATGAATTTTATGACACTACCTATTTTATCCTTTATCTTTTCTAAAATTTACGTTGAAAACCCTTGACTCATCTCCATCTCTTCGCTCTCCAGAGAAATTTTGATGTTCGCCGCTACGCCCTGGCACGGTAATGAATTTGATAGGCTTGGCGGCGGAGCATGAGGTTGTGATTGGTGACTTCGATGCTGGGCTGTGAGCTTCACGGCAGCGGCGAACTAAGAGGAGCAGAGGAGAGTGGGTTGCCGACGTGAGTGTTGAACTGAGCTGATGTTGAATTGGGCTGGAGATGATGAAGCACGGTGGTGGGTGAACTTGGTGATTTGAATTGGGTTGCGCGGCGGCGCTGGCAATTCTGATTGGAGTTGGCTTGCGATCTTCGATGGTGGAATTGTGATTGAGCTGTTGGCCTGTTGCTTGATTGTTGTAGTTGTGAACTAAGGATTAAGAGAAGAAGAAAGGAAGAAAGAATTGAGCAGGAAGAGGTTGAAGAAGAGAAAGAGAACAAAAAATCCCGATTGCAGTTCTTCATGTTGTCAAACCCAGACCAGACAAGTAAATCGAAAGAAATGAATTCTTTTTCCCACACGAAATTCTCTCACCTGCGGGCTTGCTCTAAACAACCAATCTCCAAGACAAAGGCAGCATAATCCTCATCGTTTAATTGTTTGGCAAACCTTCAATTAATTGAGATTGCTGGGAACAAAACCCACTCAAAAATTTGTATGGGATTGTGGTGAAATATTTAATTTTTTATTATTAGTTGTTGTCAATTGCCAAACAAAGCAAAACCTAGATCTTGAAAGATGCAGAGTGACTTCAAAGGATATCAAAACCCAGATATTTAATTGCTTATTGAGGTTTCTGTGATGGTGCCGAAGAGGATCATCAGAACCCACATATGTAATCAAAGTTAGATACTTAGATCTTCAATTACGACTCAAACAACAATTGCCAAAAAAACAATTCATGTCTATTTTGGTAATTATATACAATCACAACACTTTTAAAAACCAAACACTTAGACTGATTCTACCAACAACAATTTCAAAAGCAATTCATCCCACAACAATTTCAAAAATAATTCTCCCAACAGCACAACAATGCCAAACTAGGCCTTAGATACGTCTACACGTCTATCATTAGTCTCTGGTCTACTTCCTAGCAAGACAGAGAGAAAACGGACCAAAAAAAAGACACAGAAATCAAGGTGCAAAAATATATTTCTTCTTGATTGATCCAAGACCTTTACCTTCAGAATTCAGAAATGCAAATTGTGCATGCAAACAACAATATATTATATATGTACATTATAGAATTTTCTCTCTAAAGATAACGTGCAACCGCGTCATTAGACAAATCCTCGAAATCTTGATTTGTAAGAAAATAGGCTTTGAATTATTTACCACGTCAAAAATATATGGAAAAGTTGTTTTCGGCAAGTATTTTTGAACTTAATTCAAGAAAATAATAACCCAGCCGGAAACTATATTGCAAAAAAGGAGAAAAGGACCTATTTGCATCCAGTTTCTTAAATTTTTGGCCAAGATAGCTGACAACCAAACGCTTACATACCACATACCTAGTACCCAACACATTCTGAACATTATCTGGAACCACTATCAAATAAAGCTGTGAACTTTCAAAGACCACCATTATTGATTCACCGCCTTGATACTTGAGACAAGCTTGTAACCAATAATCTAAATTCTCTCTTTCTTGCTGTCATGAAAAACCCAAGATGCAAATACCTTCACACAGTTATGAAACCACTTCTTACCCATCCTCTCTACCTCTCCTTGTTTCTATACCAGCTCCTAACACTACTCGTGTCTAGCAGCAGAGTCTACACTCCGATCGACGATATCACCCTTGCATGTGGCAGCGACCAAGCCACTAGTAGTTATAACCTCCGAAATTGGACCGGAGATATCAACTCAAAATTTTCCCCCATACAAGTTAGTAACACAAACACCTCCTCCCAAGTCAGAACCTCGTCCGCCTCAAGCCAAGTACCATTCACCGCAGCGCGGCTTTCTCACTCGGAATTCACTTATAGGTTTCCCCTCTCTCCCGGCCAAAAGTTCATCCGCTTGTACTTCAACCTCCTAGCATCATACAAAGACTTCGACCGCTCCAAATCCCATTTCTCTGTCAAAGCCGGTGCCTTCACCCTTCTCAAGGACTTTAACGCTTACGCCGCTGCGAAATCTGATTACACAGTGACCCTCATCAGAGAAGTCTGCGTCAACATAGGCTTGCAACAACAGAGTCTAAACATCACATTTTCGCCAACAAGAGAAATCCCAGATGCCTACGCGTTCATCAACGGGATCGAAATCCTGTCCATGCCAACCAATCTTTACTACACCGCAACCGAAAGCAAAGGGATTCCGTATCTAGGCAATCAGGTCAACTATTACATCGAAAACAGCACAGCTCTGGAGAAGATGTACAGAATCAACGTCGGAGGAAGCCTGGTCTCACCCGAAGGAGACACCGGCATGTACCGCACCTGGAACGAAGACGATCTCTACTTAGATATTGTAAGTAGAAGATCAAGCATTACGCCACTGACAAATAATGTTACACTGAGTTTTACCGAAATTCCTGAGTACACTGCTCCAAAAGAAGTTTACCGCACGGGTAGGTCAATAGGCAGCAATAACAAAACCCTAATGTTGAGCTACAATCTCACCTGGGTTTTTCCTGTAGATTCCGATTTTTCTTACCTGGTAAGGTTACATTTTTGTGAGTTTGAAATACACATAACCAGCCCCGGAGACCGAGTGTTCTTCATCTACATAGCCAATCAAACGGCTGAGAAACATGCGGACATAATCCTGTGGAGTGGTGGCAATGGGGTTCCGGTGTACAAGGACTACATCGTGTACATGCCTGGCCAAGGAAGCAAAAAGAAAGTTAATCTCTTTCTTGCACTGCAAGCAAACCCAAATGATTGGCAGACTATATACACTAATGCAATCTTGAATGGGCTCGAAATCTTCAAGCTAAACGATACAAATGGCAATCTCGCCGGACCTAACGCAGACCTACCTGATGTGGCCCCAACAGAGTCGGGGTCTCAGAACCAGAAAAATTCGAACAAGAAGAAGTTGACTGCGATGTTTGCTATCGTTGCTGGTGTAGTTGTTTCCGGCATACTTGTTCTCTGTGTTCTCGGATTTTTGGTTTTCAAGAGGGGAAGAAAAGTCAAGGACTCCAGCTCCAGTCAAGCAACAAAGTGGGGTCCGTTTTCCTTTGCAACGACCAAGTCAACCAAGTCTCGTGGCTCATATCTACCGTCCGATTTGTGTCGTCACTTTTCCCTGGCTGAGATCAAAGACGCCACTCAAAACTTCAACGACATTTTCATCATCGGTGTTGGTGGGTTTGGTAACGTGTACAAAGGCTATGTCGACGGTGGGTCCACACCCGTTGCGATCAAACGGCTGAAACCAGAGTCATTGCAAGGGGCCCACGAGTTCAAGACCGAGATCGAGATGCTCTCCCAACTCCGCCACCTCCATTTGGTGTCTCTCGTTGGATACTGTACGGAGCAAGGTGAGATGATCTTGGTGTATGACTACATGGCACGTGGCACTCTCCGAGATCATTTGTACAACACCAAAAACCCACCACTGCCTTGGGAACGCCGGCTCCAAATTTGTATTGGTGCGGCGCGTGGGTTACATTACCTTCACACGGGCGCCAAGTGTATGGTTATCCACCGTGACGTGAAGAGCACGAACATCTTATTGGACGAGAAATGGACGGCCAAGGTTTCAGATTTCGGGTTGTCCAAAATGGGCATGACCACCATGTCCCGGACCCATATCACCACAATAGTGAAAGGTAGTTTCGGGTATCTTGACCCGGAGTACTATAAACGTCAACAGTTAACTGAAAAATCTGACGTCTACTCTTTTGGAGTAGTGTTGTGTGAGGTTTTGTGTGCGAGGCCAGCTCTAATACGTGTGGCCGAGAAGAAGCAAAGGAGCTTGGCTGAGTGGACCAAGAGTTGTCATCGAAATGGCGCGATTAACCAAATTATTGATCCAAATTTATGGGGGAAGATTGTAGCTACTTGTTTGGATAAGTATGTTGAGATCGCGATGAGTTGTATAAAGGATAATGGAAATGAGCGGCCGTCGATGAATGACGTAGTGTGGGGGCTCGAATTTGCATTGCAGCTTCAACAAAGTGCGAAAGTATGTTTAGACTTCAACGTTGAAAGGAAAGGTGAAGATGATGAGGCTGCATTATTAATGAATGGTAGTGATGCAGGGATTAGTTGTAGCTGGGAAATCTCTTCAGATTCTAAGAATAGCAGAACGACCAAAAGTGGTAGCAGTATTGAGCAAACTCAAACTTCTACTACCAACGAATCCATTAAAGGAATGTCCGGAACAGTCTTCTCTGAGATCAATGATCCGACTGCGAGATGATCGATCATAATTGATCGAGGATTGCATACATTATTAGTGAAATCTGCGAGAATTATATGTACGTAGTCAAGTCTTGGAATAATGGAATATGCATTTCCAAAACAAAAGAGTGTTTCGGATGTGATATACGTACTACTAGCTACCATGTGAGTGTATTTGCTCCAATTTCAAGCCATTTCTAATTTTGCAGTTGATCATGAATAATTAAACTTGCAAAAGAAGTTGTCTAGGTTGAATGCTCTAGGTGTTAATATCATGCCATCCAAAAGCTACAGAATTCCAGTAGCAGGACTTTGTACTTAATAGTTTAATTTGTTAGGGTCTTCAAGATCTATACCATTTTGGTGTTTGAATCGTTGGTCCAGTTGTGCCTTTGCTGTGTGCTCGTTTTGGTATTTTAATGGAACAAGTTTTGCTTACCAGAGATAACAGTTCTTACCAAATAAACAATTCGATCACAACCCAAAGGCACCAGTGTTCTTGCTTAAAATGACGTTTACCAAACACCAGTCATAGCTGGAGGCCATTTGACTACTTGTTAGTGCTAGTTTGTTTGTGTACCAAAACAATTCTGTTATCCTATAGACTTATTATGAAGAAGACTTTGTCTAACATTACATATACTCCCTAGTCAAGTCTATACAGTCCACTACTGTATAGCTACTCGAACAGAAAGCAAGTTGCATAATCTGTATTCTTATCTTTCCTGAATGATTGAGAGAATCTTACAATTAGAGTAGACCCAAAAATTATTTACACTAGTCTTCGATCATGTCCCTTTCTGTTCTAGATGTTCAAGTCTCTGCATGCAAAACAACAAAAGTAGTACAAGTCAATTTAATCACCAATCACCACACAAGTGCTCAAAAACTATTGAGAATAAAAGCTTGAATTCAGAAAGACAACAAATTTCTTGCGTTTCCAAGCAACTTCTTCATGTTCAGATAAATATTGGCAAAGATTAGGAGTCTTATTGATGAAAGATAAAGGAAACCTCCACTAACACAATGGATTTGACAGCAAAGGCAAAGAAAGAAAAACACTTTGACAATAACAGAAAGCACTTTACAAAATAAAGCTCTGAACTTTACAAAACCAGAATCGCTGCCGTTGATGCTGGAGGGAAAAGCTTACAACAACCCATCCAAAGACCCAAGTCTTTCGCTTCTTTTTCGCTGAATGCAAGCTTTATATCAGAGTTTTAATGGAATACGGAGCATTATATATTGTTCAATGGCGCCCAAAAAGTCTTTCAAGCTCATTTCCTTCAACCTTCAACTTTCTGAGGTCCAAAATTTTAATTAGAAAATTAAACACACAACTTACTGTTATTCTTCTGCATAAATATCAGAAGCAGAGTAGCTCCCCTGTTTCCAATTTCATCTTCAACCTCTCATCTTTCTCTAGCTACCATGAAACCAACCATCACTCCTCTCTACCTCTCCTTGTTTCTTCACATCCACACTCTCCTCGTGGCCGGTCAGTCGCCACCTATATACTCTCCAGTCGATGACATCACCATCGCCTGTGGCAATTCCGGCCAGCAGCCCAGTAATTTTGATTCCCACACTTGGAGTGGAGATATCAACTCAAAGCTTTCCCCCATAGAAGCAGCAGGCCGAGGCAACACCACATCCCAATCCAGAAAAGCACCTCGGTCGTCGTCCTCGGCCAGCCAAGTCCCTTACACCACTGCTCGGCTTTCCTACTCGGAATTCACTTACAAAATTCCCCCCTCTCCCGGCCAAAAGTTCATCCGCTTGCATTTCAACCCAGCTTCATACCCGGACTTCGACCGCTCCAACTCCCTCTTCTCCGTCAAAGCCGGTGGCTCTTTCACCTTTCTCAAAGACTTCAACGCTTCTGTCACTGCTGACGTGGATGGGTCGGAGACGGTCATGAGGGAATTCTGTGTCAACATTGATCCAGAACTACAGAGCCTCAACATCACCTTCACACCGGCCAAAGATGCGTACGCTTTCATCAACGGAATCGAAGTCGTATCCATGCCCACCAGTCTCTACTACACCAGTTCAGCCAAGTCCATCGGCAGCGAAACTCTATATCCGATCGGAAACAACACAGCTCTGGAGATGGTGTACCGTATCAACATCGGCGGAAGCCCCATCTCGCCCAACGAGGACACCGGAATGTACCGAAATTGGGAAGCTGCCGACGAGAGATATTTGGATGATGCAAGTAGAAAATTCAGCGTGCTGCCACAGAACAGTACAATCAATCTCAACTTTACAACAATTCCAGAGTACTCTGCCCCAAAAGCGGTTTATGTAACAGGTCGGTCCATGGGGATGAACAAAACCATCAACAAGAACTACAGTTTGACATGGGTGTTTCCCCTAGATCCCAAATTTTATTACCTGGTGAGGCTCCATTTCTGTGAGTTTGAAAGAGATATAATCAACTACAGCGACCGATCGTTTCAGATCTACATGGCCAATCAAACCGCCGAAAACCTTGCGGATGTCATCGGATGGAGTGGAGGAAATGGGAATCCAGTTTACAGAGACTACGTTGTGAGCATGTTCAAGTATCCGGTTGGAGGTCGGAAGAAAGTTGATCTCTTTCTCGTGCTCGCAGCGCTCCAGAGAGATTCGTATACTTCATACAACGATGCCATCTTGAATGGGCTGGAAATGTTCAAACTGAACGACTCAAGTGGCAATCTCGCAGGACCCAATCCTGACCCAATTCCGGTGACGATGACACCAAAAGCATCGCCGAACAGCCCAAATAAGGGGAAGTCTCCTCCTATAGCTGCTATCGTTGCGGGTGTGGTTTCCGGGTTATTTGTGCTTTCTGTTCTCGGGTTTTTTGTTTTCCGGCGAGGGAGAAAAGTCAAGGACAGTCAAGCAAAGTGGGGTATGTTCTCTTCTTCAACAACCAAGTCCACCAAGTCATACGGCTCATCTCTGCCGTCCGAGTTGTGTCATCACTTTTCACTGGCGGAGATCAGAGCGGCCACTCAAAACTTTGATGATTCGAACATTATTGGCCTTGGCGGATTTGGTAACGTGTACAAAGGTACCATCAACGGTGCATCCACCCCCGTTGCGATCAAACGGCTAAAACCCGAGTCAGCACAAGGGGCCATTGAGTTCAAGACGGAGATCGAGTTGCTCTCCCAACTCCGCCACCTCCATCTCGTGTCTCTGGTCGGATATTGTGACGACAACGGTGAGATGATTTTAGTGTATGATTACATGGAAAATGGTACCTTGCGAGATCATTTGTACAACTCCAAAAATCCACCTCTTCCTTGGGAGCAACGGCTTCATGCTTGTATTGGCGCCGCACGTGGGTTACACTACCTTCACACTGGTGCCAAGTGTATGATCATTCACCGTGACGTGAAGAGCACAAACATTTTGTTGGATGACAAATGGGTGGCCAAGGTCTCAGATTTTGGGTTGTCCAAAATGGGCACGACCACCATGTCCAAAACCCACATTAGCACCATGGTCAAGGGTAGTTTCGGATATCTCGACCCGGAGTACTATCGTCGTCAACAATTGACTGAAAAGTCAGACGTGTACTCATTCGGTGTAGTGTTGTGTGAGGTGCTGTGTGCGAGACCAGCTTTGATGCGTACGGCGGAGAAGAAGGAAATGAACCTAGCTGCATGGGTCAAGACTTGTCATGGAAACGAAACGCTTGACCAAATCATTGACCAGAACTTGAGGGGTAAGATTGTAAATGTGTGCTTGAATAAGTTTGTAGAAATTGCAATGAGTTGTTTGCATGATAATGGGAACGAACGACCGTCGATGAATGACGTTGTATGGGGGCTTGAGTTTGCATTGAAGCTTCAGCAAAGCGCGGAGGGTTCTGATTTGGATTTCAATGTCGAAAAGGGTGAAGATGAGGTTCCGATCATGCATAGTACTAATGTAGAGTTCAGTGGCATCTCGGAAGACTCTTCTGGTTCAAAAAATAGCAATGTGACGAAAACTAGTAGTAGTGACCAAAACTCTACTGCCAGTGAATCCATTAAAGGGCTGTCTGGCACAGTCTTCTCTGAGATCTACGATCCCAATGGAAGATGATCGATCAGTTATGATCGATGAGAGAGACTGTTAATGTAGTACATCTTTGTTCTATAATTTCAACTCAATTTGTAACTATATATGTTGTTTCCTTTGATTGAAGTTAGTAGTGTGCCATGTAATTTTGAACAAAGGATAATATCATTTGCTCTTAATTATTATGTACCTATCAAAACCGTAGTTTTCTCATGTCATTTCAAGGAATTGAACTTTCCAATTACTTGTGAAGCTCGTGATGAAGTCGATAATTTGCAAATTTATGTTGTAGATGATGTATTTTATTTTAGTTGATGGATCTCAATGATATCTTTTGAGTTTTTGGCTTTTAACAAAGATAGGTCTATTGTTGGTCCCTCCTCCATTATCTTATTGCTTTGTCAAGTTGCCCATACTCGTCCTCCTACACAATATTATACAAGTTTCTCGCTACATTTTTTTTTCCAATTCCACCATTTTTTGATTGGTGTAGAACATAAGAACAGAAGACTTTTCCCAATTGTAAAAGACTCGTTAATCCGTCAAGGAAGCTGCCCCAGTTTACTACTAGTCAAAGTCTATCCTGCCTGGTGGTTTAAGTGGATAACAGCTTGTTCCCCTTAAGCAAGGTCTCGAGTTCGAACCTTGTGAATGTAAATTCCAGCGTTGGGAGACTCACCCACCAATGCCAGGTGTGCTGCCCGGGTCTGGCTTCGACTGGGAAACTGTGGTAGGCAACCAAAAAAAAAGTATGGCTTCTGCTCAAGAAATTCCAATCAGTGAATTGGAGAGAAACACAATCACACACACATATGAGATTTTTATATATATATATATAGAATTAATGTAAGTCACCACATGCAGTATGAGTGAAATCATTTGATCCTCTTTTTTTTTTAAAAGAAAAAAAAATATAGAATTAATGTAAGTAACAACTATCTATTTTTACAGAAAATTATTAATCAAGTCAATTTTTATAAAATTTACCCATTTAAACAAAAAATATTTTTCTTTACCCGTTCGATTTTTATTGTGTGACAGCAAATTTGTAGTCTAACAATAATAACTTTCGATTGTATATTTTTAATATATCATAGTATGGAACTATATGTGGACTTGCTCACATAAAAAAAAATAGCGCAAAATGGTTTTGGGAGAACTCTGAATCCCTTTGCCCCTAATTGGTTTTATGAGACCTCAAGACTTTGAGCCAAATGCCGAAGACCAAGACGAAATAAGCACCACAAGTATTTGATTAATTAATGTGGACTGAGATTCTTTAATAAGTGCGCGTCTAATGCATACATACTGCCAAATTTTGACTTGCAAGTCTTTAATTGCCCTTTGGTGACCGTGTCCCCCTTTTACTCAATAATATCTTGTGGTCAGAGAAGCAGCTTCCATCCATCTTAATTAGGTACATGATGAATTCGCTTGCTATATATAATTATTTATCATGAAGAAGCTAGTTAAGATCCCAACCAATTACAAGTAGGGCTTACGTACTTGTATACAGTTGCCAAATACTAACATGAAGCCAACTATCCCTCCTCTATACATTTCCTTGTTTCTTCACATCATCATCCAACTGGTATCCGGTGATCCGCCACCTATCTACACTCCGGTGGAAGATATCACACTCAACTGTGGCTACTTCGGAAGCTTACATGATTTTTATAGTGGTAGAAATTGGACTGGAGATATCAACTCAAACTATTCCCCCATAGAAGTCGGTAACACTACCTCCCAAGTCGAAGAAGCACCACCTTCCTCCTCCTCAGCTAGCCAAGTACCATACACCACAGCACGGTTATCTCGTTACAAATTTACGTACCAATTTAACCACCTCACTGCAGGGCAAAAGTTCATTCGGTTGCATTTCAACCCAGCTTCATACCCAAACTTCGAGCGCTCCAAAGCTCTCTTCTCTGTCAAAGTCGGTCGATATACGCTTCTCCAAGACTTCAATGCTTCAGTTACTGCGGATGTTGCTGGGGAAGAGACGATATACAGAGAATTTTGTTTGAACATTGACGAAGAAGAGAGTATAAACATCACATTCACTCCAAGCAAAGCCAAAGATGCATATGCATTTATCAATGGAGTCGAAATTGTTTCGATGCCAACCAATCTTTACTACTCATCAGAACAGAGTCACGGGATGAAATATCTAGGCAGCAAAGCCAACTATTACATTGAAAACAGCACTGCATTGGAGATGGTCTACCGAATCAACGTCGGTGGAAGCCAAGTCTTACCCAGAGAAGACAACGGTATGTACCGAGAATGGGATGCCGCCGACGACATCTACCTGGATTATTTAAGTAAAAGTTTCAGCATACTACCACATAACGATACTATTGAACTCAATTTTAAAGCAGCGCCAGAGTACTCTGCCCCAAAAGCAGTTTACGTAACAGGTCGGTCAATGGGGACAAACAAAACAATCAACAAGAGCTACAATCTCACCTGGGTGTTTCCTGTAGATTCTAACTTCTCCTACCTGGTTCGGCTGCATTTTTGTGAGTTTGAGCCTGAAATTACTAGTCCAGGGGACCGATCATTTCTAATCTACATAGCCAATATAGCCGCCGAAGGAGTAGCCGACATAATCAAGTGGAGCGGTGGAAATCAGATTCCAGTATACAGAGACTATTATGTCCACATGACTGGCCCTGTGAACCAAACGAAAGTAAATCTCTCTCTTGCTCTGCAAGCAAACCCAAATGATTGGAAGACTCGATACAATGATGCCATCTTGAACGGGCTCGAGATCTTCAAGCTAAACAACTCAATTGGCAATCTAGCCGGGCCCAACCCATATCCACCAACGAAGGCGATGCAGTCAAGCCCGAAAATGCCCACGAAGAAGTCGACTCGTATGCCTGCCATTGTGGGTGGCGTAGTTTCTATAACAAATTATCCAAAAGGCCATTTTGGGTGGCCTCATGATTCAAAAAGCCACCATATATTTTTTACCCAAATAAGGCCACCAATATTTACAAAAATGCCACCGCATCAATATTTACAAAAATGCCACCGCATTTTTTTTTGCTATTATTTACAAAAATGCCACTACATACGAAAACAACAATAAAGCTATTGTCAAAGCACACTAAAGCTACTGTCCAACGACAATAAAGCTACCGTCAAAGAATACTAAAACTATTGTCCAACGACAATAAAGCTACTGTCCAACGACAATAAAGCTACTGTCCAAAGACAATAAAGCTACTGTCCAACGACAATAAATCTACTGTCAAAGCATACTAAAACTAACGTTAAAGAACACTACTATCCAAAAATAATAAAGCTACTGTCTAACGACAATAAAGCTACTGTGCAACGACAATAAAGCTACTGTGCAACGACAATAAAGCTACTGTCCAACGACAATAAAACGTCAGTGGCATGAATCGTAATTTTGAAAAAAAATAATGTCAGATAGAAAGAGTTAAAGCTACTGAGTGGCCTTATTTGGAAAACAAAGCTATTGTGGCCTTTTGAAGAATATGGTCACCCAAATTGGCCTTATGGGTAATTGGCTAGCATAATACTAGTACTTGTGCTCTCTTTGCTCAGGTTTTTGGTCTTCAGGAGAGGGCGGCGAGAAGTCAAGGACTCTGGCTCTAGCTACGGAATGACGAACTCATCACTACCGTCCCATTTGTGTCGTTACTTTTCACTCACGGAGATCAAAGCTGCCACCCAAAACTTCAACGAGACTTCTATTATCGGTAGTGGAGGATTTGGCAATGTGTATAAAGGATGCATTGACGATGGGGCCACCCTTGTGGCAGTCAAACGGCTGAAAGCTACGTCATCTCAGGGAGCCCGCGAGTTTGTGACTGAAATCGAGATGCTCTCCAGACTACGCCACCGACATTTGGTGTCTCTAATTGGATATTGTGCTGATGAAGGTGAGATGATCTTGGTGTACGACTACATGGCGCGTGGGACCCTCAGTGATCATTTGTACCAAACCGAGAACCCGCATTTGCCTTGGGAACAACGGCTTCAAATTTGTATTAGTGCGGCGCAAGGTTTGCACTATCTTCACACGGGTACTAAGGGCACCATCATTCATCGTGACGTGAAGAGCACAAATATATTATTGGATGAGAAATGGGTGGCCAAGGTTTCAGATTTTGGGTTGTCGAAAATGGGCAACATCACCATGTCCAAGACCCATATTAGCACGGTGGTGAAGGGTAGTTTTGGATATTTGGACCCGGAATACTACCGACGTCAACAATTGACTGAGAAGTCTGATGTGTACTCCTTTGGTGTAGTGTTGTGCGAAATATTGTGTGGGAGGCCAGCTGTGACTACTGTGGAGAATAATCGAGTTGGCCTAGCTAAATGGGCCAAGAAGTGTCATGGTAATGGGGAACTTGATCAAATTATCGACCCAAATTTAAAGGGTAAGATTGCAGCCCAATGCTTGCTTAAATATATTTCCATCGCGATGAGTTGTATGGATGATAATGGGGTGAATCGACCGTCAATAAATGATGTTGTGAAAGGGCTTGAATTTGCACTGCAGCTTCAACTAAAAAACGAAGAGTGTGATCATTGCATGGAAATGATTTTTCAAGATGAGACTGCATTAATCAAGGATAATGAAGGGTCTTTTTGCAGTGGGGCGAATGAATCCGTCCAAGGGTTGACTGGGACAATCTTCTCCGAGATCATTGATCCAGTTGGGAGATGATTGATGAGCAAGACAAGAGGAAATCTTTGTAGAATCATAGCCTATATTAGGACTTAGCGTAATGTTCCATTGTAAGATAGTCTCACAACGTAAACCACATGTTTAGGCACCAATCAAATTATATAATGGTCCATATTCAGAAGTTAAATAATTTGAATTGCTTATTATGTTTTTTATTTATTTATTTGCCTAGGTTAGTAAGAGCACATTTCTGGTAGATATATAATATACGTAATACATGACGCCAATAACATTTCAACTCAATCTGCATTTTTTATTATCATCAATTAAGTTTAGTAATTTTGAACTTAATTGATACGAAAATCTTGTCCGTCTTTGTTGAATATTCCAGGCTATGTATATTCCAATTAATTTTCTTGCGCCATCTCAGTTACCTAAATAGTTTCCTACCCTTTCTGTCTGATAATGCATGACCCAGTCTTTTTCGATCTCAACGGAAAGACTTTACAATCAATTCCCTGGGCACCAGTGTGTAGAATATATTGCACCTGTTCGATCAACACGCAAGGTAAAGGAAACAGACTTTTCTTCTACTAATTTATATCCACAAGAGACTAACCAATTTTTGCCTTGTCAAAGTCTATGATCTTGTTGTGTGATGTTGATCGTGAACATTTAATTTAGAGTACAAATTAAGTTTGACTTGCAAGTCGTTGATGATCAAGTTCATGCCCCCAATTCTACTCAAGAAATTCCAATTATTGAAATGAGAAAGAAACACAACCATACATGCATATCTCTATAAGCAGCTTTTCCCCCTAATTTAATTTATCCATCAATTAACTCTCCTTGATTCTCTTGCTATCATGAAGAAGAGAATACGTTGCATACTTGCATTATAGCTTGTTTGATAGCGCCCACCAAAGTTATTCAAGCTCATTCTCCTTCAAACTTCAACCTTCAACCTTCCAAAGTCCAAATTTTCAATTAGAATTTTCAATTAGAAAATTAAACACACAGCTAGCTTACTGTTATGCTTATGCATACATATCAGAAGCAGAGTAGCTTCCCCTGTTTCCAACTTCGCAATAACCAAGACGGTTGACAATCTGCCCCAATGCAATTCTGCTCATCAAATCATCAACTGTTTGTCTGTCGAAAAAGAATATATCCTACATCAAAGATAATTACACCAAAATAGAGCATCTTATTGAATACAAACAGAGATCAAACAAATAAATTCATGTTGCCCTAATAAAATTCCTAATAATTGACATCCAGTTGTTGCAATTACTTAAATGAAGCACAAACGTGGACAAGAATAACTGAGTATCGAGCTTCCGTGAGACGCTGAACCTGCAAATTGATGTGGAGGTAAACTATTAATGGCTGGAAAAAAGAAATAAACTACATTTTACAAAGGAAAAAGCACAAATGCCCAAGTATTTAGAAGTTAAAAAGGCATAAAATATGATTTATCTACATAGGCACATAGCCCTCCCTGTTATGCCTCTCGAGCAATTAGCATAACTGATCGATGAGAGAGATTTTTAATGTAGTACATGAGTACTGTGAGTACATCTTTGTTCTATATATAATTTCAACTCAATTTGTAACTATGTTGTTTGCTTCAATCGAAGTTAGTAGTGTGACAATGTAATTTTGAACAAAGGATATATATATATATATTTCTGAAGGGAAAAGGAAAAAAAAAGGGAAAATATATATATATATATATATATATATATATATATATTTATATCATTTGCTCCTAATTTTTATGTACCTATCAAAACCCTAGTTTCATCGTGTCATTAATTGAACCTTCCAATTACCTGTGAATCTCGTGATGAACTCGATAATTTACAAAATTATGTTGTAGATAATGTTTTCTTTTTTTGTTGATGAATCTCAATGATATGTTTTGAGTTTTTGACTTTGTCATTACCTCATTGCTTTGTCAAGTTGCCCACACGCGTCCTCCTCCACAATATTATAATAAAGTTTCTCGCTACATCTTTTTTTTTTTTTTGGTCAAGATTTCTCGCTACATCTTTATTCTCTTTTTTTCTGATTCCACTGTCTTTTTATTTTTTAATCTTTTTTTTTTCAGATAAATAGATAAAATTATAATATAGTAGTTTGCTGTTCAACTGAAAAGAAAAGTCTAAAGACTCAACTCTTTCGAATTTTATGACTCGGAAATTCAATAATTAAATACTCGGGAACTTCCCTTAAAAGAATTTATCTTCAAAAAAATATATTGAACCCAATTTTTCGTAAAGGTTTTTCTTGTTAATGTTATTCAATATTTCAATTGGATTTGTTTTACTTGGGAGCGGCTCCATTGCGGACCACTTCTATGCGGACCAAATGAGGACTTTCAAAGTCCACCGTCCGATTGGACGTGTGGCTCGATTTACAAAAAAAAAAAAAAAAAAAAAACAAACTGGAACGTCTCCTTCTCTCTCTCTCTCCTCTCATCCTCCTTCTCTCCTTCCTCTCCTCCTCCTTCTCTCTCCTCCTCCTTCCTGCACATCACTCCGCCTCCGGCGAGTCGACTCGGACTCGAACAACAACGGCAACAACAACTTGCCTCCGGCGAAACAAGCGGCAACAACAACTCGCCTCCGGCGAAAGACCAAGTCATGGATGCGATTCGCGAAGGAGTCGGAGGAGAAGGAGGAATCGAGGAAGGAAAGAAGAAGATGGGAAGGAGAGGGGAGAGAGAGAAGGAGGAGGAGAGGGGAGAGAGAGAAGGAGGAGGAGAGGAGAGGGGAGAGAGAAGGAGGAGGAGAGAGAGAGAGAGAGAGAGAGAGAGAGAGAGAGAGGGAGACGTTTCGGTTTCAGTTTTTTTTTTTTTTTTTTTTTGTAAATCTGAGCCACACGTCCAATCGGACGGTGGACTTTGAAAGTCCTCATTTGGTCCGCATAGAAGTGGTCCGCAATGGAGCCGCTCCCTGTTTTACTTAATAGGAGAGGACGTCAACATGTCCAGACGAGCCATAAAGGTCCCTTAAAAAAACACTTTCCTCTTTATATATATATATATATATATATATATAAATTATTCCTATCGGCTCTACAATCTCAGAGTTTGGACTTGGTTGTCAATTACCCCAGAAATTAAAATTTTGTCAAATATTTAGTTAACGATTATACAATGAAATTTGTGAATAAGGTAATAAAAAAGAAAAATAGATAGTTATGTCATGAATTTCATTGTTCAAAAATTTCATTGTGCAATCGTGTACAGAATATTTGACAAAATTCTTGTTACCATGGTTGACATTTAGAAAATTTTTAATACCAACGAAACCAAATTGAAACATAGATGGATGAGTTACATTTTCACCAAAAGCATCTATATGCATAAACCAAATTGAAGGGCAAAATTCCACTTTGCCACGATTTGGCAAAAAAACAAAACGCCAAAAAAGCATATTTCATCATTCATGGTCCAGATATGAGGTCACACATCTCTGAATCCACCAAAAGAAAATCACCAAAAGCAAAGGCTAGAATAATCATAAAAGTAAGTAAACAAAATTGGGCACTCTACTAAATCTAATTCAAATTTTGATTCCAATTTTGATAATTCTTGGCTTGATGAGGTTAACACAAATCTGGATGAGGAAAAGTTTCTGCAGTCTATTCCAAAGATCCGTCCCAAGAAATTGCAGAACAAACAAGATCAAACGAGTTCACGGCACTCTGTTCGGGCTCGAATGCCTTTTGTGCGTCTTAATCTTTGATTTATTCGCTTATCTTGTTTTGCTTTGGTTTTTTTTTCATGTTTCAAAGGGATTTTGGCTTCTTGATGTCCCCCCCTTACTTGCTTCCTTTTCTATTTATTGAATTCTCTTTTGCCAAAAAAAAAAGTAAACAAAATTGGTTCGCTCAATTATGAAAAAGGACAAAACTACAAAAGCCAATATAAAGTTATAAACAGCTTAGAAACGTTTTTCAAGACTTGTTTTTTCGGCGTGTTCGCGTGTAATGCATGTTGTCGATAACATTTCAATAAGCTCAATTGTCTACTTCTCACACCATCAACAATTAAGATAGTGATTTTGAATGTGAAAGTCTTGTGCGTCTTTGTTGAATACTTGAATATTCCAACTTATGTAAATTCCACCGTTTATTATTTTTGATAATGACTCGTTTTTCTCTAAATGTAAGGACTAGACAAGTCATTGGGCACCAGGAAGTATACATTTATTTCATGACTTGCAAGTCTTTGATGATCATGCCCCAACTTCTAAATTCCAATTATTGAAATGAGAAAGAAACACAACCATACATGCATATCTCTATAAGCAGCTTTTCCCACTAGTTCTATCCATCAAACACCTCCAACTCTCCCTGAAGAACCTAAGCAACAAATACCTTTGTACAGTAATTAACATGAAACCAGTTCTCACTACCCTCTACCTTTCCCTGTTTCTGCACATCGTCTCCCAATTCGTGGTTAGCGATTCACAACTTATCTACACTCCGGTGGAAGATATCACCATCGCATGTGGCGATTCCGGCACCCAAATCAATAAGTTTGATAACCGAACTTGGAGTGGAGATATCAACTCAAATTTTTCCCCCTTGGAACAAGACCAAGTTTATAACAATACATCCCAAGTTAGAAAAGCACCATCCTCGTCCTTAACAGGCAGAGTGCCGTACACCACCGCGAGGCTTTCTCACTCCGAATTTACTTACCAATTTTCCTTAACTACCGGCCAAAAGTTCATACGATTGTATTTCTACCCTGCTTCCTACGATGACTTTGACCGCTCCAAAGCCCTGTTTTCCGTTGTTGTGGGTGGCTATACCCTTCTCCAAGACTTCAATGCTTCAGTTACTGCGGATGCTGCTGGGGTAGAGACGATATACAGAGAATTCTGTATGAACATTGATGATGAGCAGAGTCTATACATCACATTCACTCCAAGCAAAGCCAAAGATGCATATGCCTTTATCAACGGAATTGAAATTGTGTCGATGCCAGACAATCTTTACTACTCATCACCTCAGAGCAAAGGCGTTGATTATGTAGGTAAGGGGGTCAGCTATCCAATAGAAAAAAACACTGCTATGGAGATGGTTTACCGAATCAACATAGGTGGAAGCTCAGTCTCATCCAACCAAGACACTGGAATGTACCGCAATTGGGATGGTGCGGACGAGACCTACATGGATGATTCAAGTAGAAGGCTAAGTGTTTCACCGTCAAACCCAAGAATTCAACTCAAGTTTGCCAAGATACCTCAGTACAGTGCGCCGAAAGAAGTTTACCAAACAGGCCGGTCAATGGACATCAACCAGACAATCAACCAGAGTTACAATCTGACCTGGGAATTTCCTGTAGATTCTTACTCTTTACATCTGGTTAGACTACATTTTTGTGAGTTTGAGCCTAAAATTACCAAGAGTGGAGAGCGTACTTTTCTGATTTACATAGAAAATAAAACCGCAGAGACAGCAGCAGACATAATCGGATGGAGTGGTGGAAATGGAATACCAGTATACAGAGACTATGTTGTGGCCTCAGCTGACCCTGGAAGCCAGAAGAAAGCAAGTCTCTTTATCACTCTGCAAGCATTCCAAATGGATTGGATGATTAAATACAAGAATGTAATGTTGAATGGGCTCGAAATCTTCAAATTGGTTGGAAGCAACCCCGCTGGAAGCAACCCCAAACCGAAGGTGACACCGCAAAGCCTAAAACATTCAAAAAGTTTAAGGCATGTCCTTGTCATCATTGCTGGTGTAATTTTCAGCGTACTCCTGTTCTCTGTCATCGGATTCTTGGTTTTCAGGCAAAGATGGAAAGTCAAGGACTCTGGTTCCAGCCACAGGAAGATGAAGTCAACAATGACCCCAGAGTCATCTTATCTGTGTCGTTACTTTTCACTGGCAGAGATCAAAGCCGCCACCAAAAACTTCAATGATACTTTTATTATTGGTGCTGGAGGGTTTGGCAACGTGTACAAAGGATGCATTGATGGAGGAGCCACCCCTGTGGCAATCAAGCGACTGAAACCTGAGTCATCCCAGGGTGCCCTGGAGTTTAAGACGGAAATTGAGTTGCTCTCCCAATTGCGCCATCGCCATTTGGTTTCCCTCATTGGATATTGTACTGATAAAAGTGAAATGATCTTAGTGTATGATTTCATGGCACGTGGAACCCTCCGTGATCATCTCTACGACACTGATAACTTGCCTCTTTCTTGGGAACAACGGCTTCAGATTTGTATAGGCACAGCTCAAGGGTTGCAGTATCTTCATCAAGGTACCAAAGGCACCATCATTCACCGTGACGTGAAGAGCACAAACATTTTATTGGATGAGAAATGGGTGGCCAAGGTTTCAGATTTTGGCTTGTCCAAAATGGGCACCCCCAACATGTCCAAGACTCACATAAGCACGGTAGTGAAGGGCAGTTTCGGGTATCTAGACCCAGAATACTACCGACGGCAAAGACTAACTGAGAAGTCCGATGTGTACTCATTTGGTGTGGTTTTGTTTGAGGTACTATGTGCAAGGCCAGCTGTCATAAATACAACGGGGATGAGGCAAATGAACTTAACTGAGTGGATCAAAAGCTGTCATCATAATGGAGAACTTGATCAAATCATCGACCCAAGCTTAATGGGTAAGATTGCAACGGAGAGCTTGAATAAATTTGTTGAGATTGCAATGAGTTGTGTGCATGATAATGGTGTTGAGCGACCATCGATGGATGATGTTCTCAAGGGCCTTGAGTTTGCATTGCAGATTCATCATAGCCGAGAGAAGGATATCAACTCCATTGAAAGGACGGGACAAACTCAAACAAGTAGTAGTGAACAAAGTTGTGTGGCCAAAGATTCCATTATATGTATATCTGGGACAATCTTCTCTGAGATTAACGATCCAAGTGGCAGATGATGAGCATCGTTTTTGAAGAATAGGAGAAATCTGAATAGAATTATGATATCAGTATCATGGAAAATATGTAAAATTAAATGTTTCATCTCAGTTATAGTACAAGCCTGGATGCAAATTTAGTTGCAGCGACTGTTTCAAATCACATTACAGTGTTCTAAATCCTTAAGAGTAAAAAGAGTATTTCGACCATTACTTATCATCATTTTGAAAGCGAAGAATGATAATCACATTACTAAATAACAAGAGACTTTTTCCTGTCACCGACACATGTGGTTGAAAAGTCTTGAGTAGAAATACATAAATAATAGGGAATCATAAACACTAGTACAACGTCCCATCATCAATTCAAATCAAGACCTTTCAAAAAAAAAAAAGAGGGTGCATGGTCCAATTAAGCTATACATTAATACATACCAGTGGAAGTTTGATTATGTCAAAACTTGTGGTGAAGAAATTCCAAACACTGAATCAGAGATCCACAAGTAGCTTTTCATCTGCTCGATCGAAAACCTCTCCCTCTGTTTCTATTGCTATAACCATGAAATCAAATCTCACTCTGCTTTACCTTTTCCTGTTTGTGTACTTTGTCAGCCTCTTCGTGGCCGGAGATTGGGCGACGGTGGAAGATATCGCTCTTACATGTGGCTCTAATTCCACCGCCCAGTACCAAGGTTATTATGCAAGAGCTTGGACCGGAGATATCAATTCAGGATTCCTGCCCATAGTTGGTAGCTCAGCACACAGAATGGCACCAGACAACCCAACGCCACCATATGACACAGCGCGGCTTTCTTACTCGGAGTTTACTTACAGATTTTATCTCACTACCGGCCAAAAGTTTGTTCGCTTGTATTTCTACCCTGTTTCCTACACCAACTTCAGCCGCTCCAAAGCTCGCTTCTCTGTCAAAGCCGGTGACTTTACCCTTGTTGACCACTTCAATGCTTCTGCCACTGCTGATGCTGCTGGGGAGGATACGTTATACAGAGAATTCTGTTTGAACATTGACGAACAACAGAGTCTAAGGCCTGTAAACATCACATTCACTCCGATTAAAGATGCCTACGCGTTTATCAATGGAATTGAAATTGTGTCCATGCCAACCAGTCTTTACTACTCTGCACCCGAAAGCCATGGGTATCAGTATGTCGGGGGCGGCCAACTCAAATATCGCATCGAAAACAGCACTCCTCTGGAAAAGCTTTATCGATTAGACATTGCTAGAAACTTCACCCAAGAATATTACTACAGTTTTCCAACGACGTCCTTGGACCAATCAGACATGTACCGCATTTGGGATTATGACGACATGTACTTGGATGGTTTTAGCGAAAAATTCAGCGTGCTATCACAAAACGATACAATCCCACTCAAATTTGTTACAATTCCAGTGTACTCTGCCCCAGAATCTGTTTACCGAACTGGCCGGTCAATGGGGATGAACAACACCATCAACAAGAGCCACAAGCTCACCTGGAAATTTCCCGTAGATTCTTCTTTCCATTACCTTGTTAGGCTGCATTTTTGTGAGTTTGAATCAGATATTACCCGGTCCGGGGACCGAAAGTTTCAAATCGAGCTAGCCAACCGAACCGTTGAAGAAGGAGCGGACATAATTCAATGGAGTGGTGGAAAAGGGATTCCAGTTTACAGAGACTACGTTTTGTACATGTCTAGCCCTGAAAATGAAACGAAAGTGAATCTCTCTCTCTCCCTTGCAGCATTCCAAAAAGATGGGGTGACCTCAAACAACAATGCAATACTCAATGGGCTCGAAATATTGAAGCTACTTGACTCAAACGGCTCATTTAACGCCGGACCCCAAGTAAAAAGCCCAAAAATATCAAACAAGTCTACTCCTACGTTTGCTTTTGTTGCTGGTGTAGTTGCTAGCATACTTGTGTTCTCTGTCGTAGGATTCTTGGTCTTCAGGCGCGGATGGAGAGTTAAGGACTCTAGATCAAGCCACAGGATGAAGAACTCAATGAAGACCCTTAAGTCATCTTTACCAACTCATTTGTGTCGTTACTTTTCATTGGCCGTTATCAAAGCCACCACCGAAAACTTCAATGTTACTTCTATTATTGGAGTTGGAGGATTTGGCAATGTGTACAAAGGATGGATTCATGGCGGGGCAACTGTTGTTGCAATCAAGCGGCTGAAATCGGATTCATCACAAGGTGCCCACGAGTTTAAGACGGAAATTGAAATGCTCTCCCAAATCCGTCATCGTCATTTGGTGTCTTTGATTGGATACTGTAATGATAAAGGTGAGATGATCTTGGTGTATGATTTCATGGCACGTGGGACACTCGGTGAACATCTCTACAACACTGATAACCCACCTCTTCCCTGGAAACAACGGCTTGAGATCTGTATCGGCGCAGCACGAGGGTTGCAGTACCTTCATAGCGGTGTCAAGGGCACCATCATTCACCGTGATGTGAAGAGCACAAACATCTTATTGGATGAAAACTGGGTAGCCAAGGTTTCAGATTTTGGGTTGTCGAAGGGCACCACTAACGTGTCCAAAACCCACGTAAGCACGCTAGTGAAAGGCAGTTTCGGGTATCTAGACCCAGAATACTACCGCACACAACATCTAACTGAGAAGTCAGACGTCTACTCATTTGGTGTAGTGTTGTGTGAGGTATTATGTGCGAGGCCAGCTGTGATACCTACAGAGGAAATAAGCCAAGCTAGCCTGGCCGAGTGGACCAAGAGCTGTCATCAGAATGGGGAACTTGATCAAATTATTGATCCACGTCTGAGAGGTAAGATTGCAGCCGAGTGCTTGAATAAGTTTACTGAGGTAGCCATCAGTTGCATGCATGACAATGGGACAGAACGGCCGTCCATGACTGAAGTTGTTAGGGGGCTTGAGCTTGCATTGCAGCTTCAGCAGAGTGCAGAAGGGGATAACAACTGCAGCGAAAGGAATGTTGAAACTGAAACAAGCAGTAGTGAGCAAAGCTGTGCCACCAACGATTCCATTAAATGTATATCTGCGACAATCTTCTCTGAGATTAACAACCCGAGTGGCAGATGATGAGCATCATAACAAAAAACTGAGAGCAATCTGGACAGAATCATCACCGGGTAAGTATATTACATTAAATAATTCATCTGGATTTGTAAGGAAAACCAGCAGAATGCAAAATTACTTGCAGTCACAGTTCCAAATCACATTACAGTATTCTATGTCTTATGGTATTCCTAGTATCTCTCATCACCAATGTACTATATATTTCATTAAGCTTTATATTGTCAAATGTAACAGAAGATTTCCTGATGATATAAGAAGTCAGTCATCATTTAGAAAGCCAAGAATGATTAACACATTTGTAATAACATGACTCTTTTTACTGTCAAAATTTCCGACACCATGTAGTTCAGAAATCCAAATGAAAAATAAATGGTTATCATAATTACTAGTACAACCTCCCATCTATAATTCATAATGAAGATAACACCGAATTAAAGTTTCTTATTGAATACCAACAGAGATCAAACAAATAAACGTCAGCCCAAATGAACTTCACGATAATTAGCATCCAGTAGTCGCAATTTCTTAAATGAACCACAAATGTTATAGAACAATGGAAAACCCTGAAGAAGATTAATTTGTAACACAAGCAAAAGAAGATTAATTTTCTGCTTTGCCAAAATGGTTTTGCATTTAAAGTGATATACATGGACTCACTCACCTGCATATCCCTCAAGTGATACCCAGTAAAGCTAAGAACTTTGAGCTCCTGAGAAGACTACAGCATTCCTCCAGATACCAAGTTTGGTACTTCTGCTCTTCTCGCTTCCGCAAACGAATTTTGGATTGGGAAACGGCGCCGTTACGCTGTGAATTGGGGATTTGGTTTGGGCTGAAATTAGAAGAGGCTTTCTGTGAGGGAGATAACTAATAAGGTTATTTTGGTAGTTTTGCTTGACGAATGAACTCTGAACGATTTTCGCGCTCGATTTGGGTACTAAACCGTCGGGTTAATTAGAATTCGAATTCCATGACTTGTGCGGTCAATAATTAATTACTTTTATTTATAGACCAAACCCCAATTTGTCTTCTCCTGCTAATGATATTCAATTGGATTCATTTTGCTCAATCGGAGAAGACATTTGCTAATGATGATGACGTACTTATTCTAGGTTTAGTTCCAAATTAATTTTCATTAGAAACAATAAAGAATTTCATTTGTCCAAATGAACCAGCCGGTCAACTAAAAAGAAAACAAGAAATTTGGAAGAACCAACAGAGTAGTTTACTGCCCTAGTGATAATGACTATATATAAAGATAGAGTAAAATGAGGTAAAAAGACTCTACAAGAATATTAATGAAGTTTGTAGTATACAAAAATCTCGAATACTATGGTTACTTACATAAAATGATATAACTCATGCATAGGAGATAATGCAGGAGATAAAGAATTGGTATGTAATTGAAGGCTACAAATTTAGAACTCCGTGATCACGGAGAGGCTAGGGTTGGTTCTACAATGCAACACATTGCTGGATCAACTTACCAATCAGGGTTTTAATCATTTTAGTGAAAGAAAATGAAATGAAAAAAAAATATTAAAAAAAACACTTATCGATAAGTGTGGTCATACAGTGAGCCAAGTTGGCTCAGCCAACCTTGTGTTTGATTGGAGTAGCACATAAGTACAAAAGACGTTTCCCAAATCCCAATTGCAGAAGACTCGTTAATCCGTCAAGGAAGCTGCCCCCGCATACTACTTGTCAAAGTCTATCCTATCCACTTCTGCTCAAAAAATATCAATCAGTGAATTGGAGAGAAACACAACCACACACATATGAGAATATTTTTTTGCTAGAATTAATGTAAATGACAACTTTCTATTTTTACAGAAAATTACTAATCAAATTAATTTTTATAAAATGCACCCATTTAAACAACAAAATTTTTTTGCCCAAAAAATGAAAATAGTTTTTCACATCTTTAATCTTGAATATTTAAGGAAAAAAAATCTCTAATTTGATTATGTTAATATAAATATGGATTTCTTTTTTCGTAATTTTTTAAAATTTAATAATGAAAAAACATACTCTGCTTGAAAATTGAATATAAATAAAAAAACTATTATGTCTATATTCTAATCACCAAATTAGTGTCATTCAGGTGTCACGTGAGCAATTCAACGAAATATTTGACAGAGCTATTATAGTGAAAAATAAAGGAATAGTTTAGGTACCACAAAATTTTTTATGAAAGTTTAAGTATCAAAAATTACATTTTATAATAGTTTATATATGATTTTATAATTTTACGCCTCTCAAATATGTCATCCCCATCTTTTTAACAATCGGTCCCACTGCTCCTAAAATCAAATTGCAATGGGGAGTGAGAAAAAAAAATTAGAATATATTTTAATAATGTATTTAACAACTCGATTGCATTGAGATTAAAATTTGTTAAATGTCATCGGCCACATCAGCCTTCAAATTTGCATTTGACAAATTTTATTTGGTGCATACTGCTAAATTTTGACTTGCAAGTCTTTGCTGACCGTGTCTCCCTTCTACTCAATATGGTCTTAGTCGGAGAAGCATCTTCCTTCTTAATACTTCCATCACATCAATCTCAACTTACGGGGAGAGGATTGGTTCTATAATGGAACACATTGCTCAACTTACCAATCAGTGTCTAATTTCTATTTGGTGTGGTCATACAGTGATCCAAACGATGAACCTTTTTCCAACCTTGTCAGCATTCGATTGGTGTAGAATACAAGTAACGAAGACTTTTCCCAAGTGTAAAAGACTCGTTAATCCGTAGGCAGCTGCCTAAAGTGGTATACCAACATTTAGTTATTAAATTCGAGTATTACTACGGGTACTACTTATATACCAACTTTTTAATATCATGATATATATATATATAACCAAAAAGTTGTTATTGCGTATCTAAGAAAAGTTTGTTATCTAATTAAGCAAATTCAAATGTAGTTTGTTACTCATAACATTTATGAATCATGCTTTTATATATTTAACGCAAAAAAAAAAAAAATATATATATATATATATACTCTTAACTCTGGACTAACACGTCATGATTTATTATTATTTTGTTTGGTCCTCACTGTGCAAAGCCCTCTTCGTCTTCCCAGGGTCAATATATGCATGCATAATGGCATCACGAACCTTACTGTGCTGAAGTCCAAGAAAGGTCATGCCCTATTTCAAAACTATATTGCAAAAAAAAAAAAATATATATATATATATATACTGCAAAAAAGGACTAAAAGACGTATTTCAATTCAGTTTCTTAAGATTTTGCATATATTTTTGGCCAAGATATCTGACAACCAAACGCTTACATACCACACCTAGCACCCAAAACATTCTGAACATTATCTGGAATCACTCTATAAAATAAAGCTAAGAACTTTCAAGGACCAACATTATAACCAAAAATCTGAATTCTCTCTTGCTAGCTGTCATGAAAAACCCAAGATGCAAATACCTTCTCACAGTTATGAAACCACTTCTTACCCATCCTCTCTACCTCTCCTTGTTTCTATACCAGCTCCTAACCCTACCCGTGGCTAGCTACACAGTCTACACTCCGATCGACGCTATCACCCTTGCCTGTGGCTCTTCCAGCGACCAAGCCACTAGTAATTATAACCTCCGAAATTGGACCGGAGATATCAACTCAAAATTTTCCCCCATACAAGTTGGTAACACAAACTCCTCCTCCCAAGTCAGAACCTCGCCCACAGAAAGTCAAGTACCATTCACTGCAGCGCGGCTTTCTCACTCGGAATTCACTTATAGGTTTCCCCTCTCTCCCGGCCAAAAGTTTATCCGCTTTTATTTCAACCTCCTAGCTTCATACCAAGACTTCGACCGCTCCAAATCCCATTTCTCTGTTAAAGCCGGTGGATTCACCCTTCTCAAAGATTTCAACGCTTATGCCGCTGCGGTATTTAATTCCATGGAGTCGACCCTCATCAGAGAATTCTGCGTCAACATAGACTCGCAACAACAGAGTCTAAACATCACATTTTCGCCAACAAGAGAAATCCCAGATGCCTACGCGTTCATCAACGGGATCGAAATCCTGTCCATGCCAACCAATCTTTACTACACCGCAGCCGAAAGCAAAGGGATTCAGTATCTACGCAATCCGGTCAACTATTACATCGAAAACAGCACAGCTCTGCAGAACATGTACCGAATCAACGTCGGAGGAAGCCTGGTCTCACCCGAAGGAGACACCGGCATGTACCGCACCTGGAACGAAGACAATATCTACTTAGATGTTGTAAGTAGAAGACTAAGCGTTGTACCAATAACACCTAATGTTAAACTGAGTTTTACCGAAATTCCTGAGTACACAGCTCCAAAAGTAGTTTACCTTACGGGTCGGTCAATGGACGGCACCAACAAAACCCAAGTATTAAGCTACAATCTCACCTGGGTTTTTCCTGTAGATCCCGACTTTTGTTACCTGGTAAGGCTACATTTTTGTGAGTTTGAAATACTCATAACCAGCCCCCGAGACCGAGTTTTCTTCATCTACATAGCCAATCAAACGGCTGAGAAACATGCGGACATAATCCAGTGGAGTGGTGCCAATGGGGTTCCGGTGTACAAGGACTACATCGTGTACATGCCTGGCCAAGGAAGCAAAAAGAAAGTTAATCTCTTTCTTGCACTGCAAGCAAACCCAAATGATTGGCAGACTAAATACACTGATGCAATCTTGAATGGGCTCGAAATCTTCAAGCTAAATGGTTCAAATGGCAATCTCGCCGGGCCCAACCCAGACCTACCTGACGTGACCCCACCAGAGGGGGTGCAGTCAGCTCCCAAAAAGCCCAAAAGGAAGTCAACTCCTATGCTTGTCATTGTGGTTAGCGTAGTTTCTAGCATACTACTAGTACTTGTGCTCTCTTTGCTCGGGTTTTTGGTCTTCAGGAAAGGGCGACGAGAAGTCAAGGACTCTAGCTCTAGCTACAGAATGACAAGCTCATATCTACCATCTCATTTGTGTCATTACTTTTCACTCGCAGATATCAAAGCCGCCACCGAAAATTTCAACGAAACTTTTCTTATTGGTGCTGGAGGATTTGGCAATGTGTACAAAGGATGCATTGATGGTGGAGCCATCCCCATTGCCGTTGCAATCAAACGGCTAAAAGCCACGTCATCGCAGGGTGCTCGCGAGTTTGTGACGGAAATCGAGATGCTCTCCCAAGTGCGCCACCGTCATTTGGTGTCTCTAATTGGATACTGTGCCGATGAAGGTGAGATGATTTTGGTGTACAATTACATGGCACGTGGGACCCTCAGTGATCATTTGTACCAAACTAAGAACCCACATTTGCCATGGGAAAAGCGGCTTCAAATTTGTATTGGCGCTGCGCAAGGTTTGCACTATCTTCACACCAGTACTAAGGGCACCATCATTCATCGTGATGTGAAAAGCGCAAACATATTATTAGACGAGAAATGGATAGCCAAGGTTTCAGATTTTGGGTTGTCGAAAATGGGCAACATCACGATGTCCAAGACCCATATTAGCACAGTGGTGAAGGGTAGTTTCGGATACTTGGACCCGGAATACTACCGACGTCAACAATTGACCGAGAAGTCTGACGTGTACTCCTTCGGTGTAGTGTTGTGCGAGGTATTGTGCGGGAGAGCAGCTGTAACTACTGTGGAGAATGATCGGGTTAGCCTAGCTAAATGGGCCAAGAAGTGTTATGGTAATGGGAAACTTGATCAAATTATCGACCCAAATTTAAAGGGTAAGATTGCAGCCCGATGCTTGGTTAAATATGTTTCCATCGCGATGAGTTGCATGGATGATAATGGGGTGAATCGGCCGTCAATGAAAGATGTTGTGGGAGGGCTTGAATTTGCACTGCAACTTCAACTAAGAAACGAAGAGTATGATCATTGCATGGAAATGTTTTTTCAAGATGAGACTGCATTGATAAAGGGCAATGAAGGGTCTTTTTGCAGTGAGCAAAGCAGTGGGGTGAACGAATCCGTCCAACGGTTTACTGGGACAATCTTCTCCGAGATCATCGATCCGGTTGGGAGGTGATCGATGAGTGAGACAAGAGCAAATCTTTGTAGAATCATAGCCTATATATATACTAGGACCTAGCGTAATGTACGTTCCATGCTAGAAGTACAGTCTCACAACATAAACCACTTTTATTTGTTGCGAGACTAAAAATATAAACCACATGTTTAGGCACTAATCAACTTATATAATGGGCCATATTCATAAGTTAATAATATGAATTGCTTATTATGTTTTTTTTTCGTATTACAATTGCATATTTTGTTGCCTAGCTAACAAAGTAAAAACACATTTATGTTACACGCGTATATTATATATGCAATAAATATGTAATACATGTTGTCAATAACATTTTTATTATCAACAATTAAGTTGGTGATTTTGAACTTATTGATGCGAAAGTCTTGTGCGTCTTTGTTGAATATTTCAATCTATGCATGTTCTAACATGTACTTAATGAGTGATATATGTTTTTTTTTTCTTAATTGCTTGGCTATAGATTTTGAGTGCAAACATAAGAAACTAATGTAAATGCGGTTCTAACTTTAGATTTGAATGAAATCTATCATTCTTATATATATATATATATATATATATATAAAACAAGATGCGAAAGTCTTGTACATCTTTGTTGAACATTCCAAGCTATGTATATTCCAATTAATTTTCTTTCGCCATCTCAGTAACCTACATAGTATCCTACCCTTTTATGTTTGATAATGACTAGTAGTAGTGATAGACAATAATTCTATTGCAAGTGAATCCATTAAAAGGTCGTATGGCGTAGTATTCTCTAAGATCTATGAAGCCAATGGAAGATGATCAATGAGCGAGATTGTTAATGTAGTACATCTTTGACGTTCAATAATTTCAACTCAGTTTGTAACTACGTTGTTTTCTTCAATCAAAATTAGTAGTATGGCAACGTAATTTTGGGCAAAGCATATATATCATTTGCTCCTAATTTTCTGTACATAAGGTTGAAAAAATCGTTATGCGCTAGCCAGACAGCAGCGGGCGGGGGCCTTGAAGCTTAAGCTGAGCCAATATAGAGGCCTAGCCGGTTTTTTTATTTTTTATTTTTGTATTATACCACCTATAGATAACTAAATATCATTAAAAACATGAGAAAAAAAATTAAAAACTAAAAACAATTAAACATAATACTATAATAGGCCAATAGCACTATAGCATAGAATGAGCACTTATTTTCTTTCCACTAACAGTGTTTTGTCTTTTTATAATTTTTCTTCCTCTACTTTTGAATTATCTACACGGTTTTCTCTCCTGGGGATCAGCTCCCTCTCTTTTATCTTTCTTCTTCTTCCTATCTCTCTCCCCGAGCTCCCGAGCTCTTCCATTTCTCCCTTGCTGTTTTCTGCTCTGCCGCCGTACGCCTCAGTAATACATAACGCCAATAATATTTCAACTCAATATGCATTTTTTATTATCATCAATTAAGTTTAGTAATTTTGAACTTAATTGATACGAAAGTCTGTGCGTCTTTGTTGAATATTCCAAGCTATGTATATTCCAATTAATTTTCTTGCGTCATCTCAGTTACCTACTAACCTACACAGTTTCCTACCCTTTCTGTTTGATAATGCATGACCCAGTCTTTTTCGATCTCAATGGAAAGACTTTACAATCAATTCCCTGGGCACCAGTGTGTAGAATATAGTGCACCCGATCAACACGCATAGGTAAAGGAAACAGATCGGCTTTTCTTCTACTAATTTATTTCCATGAAAGACTTGTTCGCGCTGGAAACCGTTGCCGGAGAGTCGAACAGTCTCTTTTGATGTGCGGGCGTGCCAGTACCACGAGGTACGATGATGTCGTCGGTGAGGTGCTCCAAACTGTGCTTCTAATCGAGCGAGTGTGGACGGAGAGAGAACAAATTCCGTCGAGGTTCTTTCGTGAAAGACCTAAACGAGTTTTAGGGCTTCGAGAACGTTTCTTGTGAACAAAATCGATACTTTCTTAGGATGAGAAAGCAGAGCAACAAAACTGGGAAGATTGAGGAACTAAGATGTGATCTTAGCAAGGTTGCAAGGACGCAAAGGTGCTCCGGAGAGGCTTAGGTTGTAAGTTTGCTCGAGGAGGCTTTGAGTTTGCAAGTTTGCTTGTGAGGTTGAGAACCCTTTTTTGATCGTAAAACTTGTTATTTATACCCTTCAGGGTTCGCGGCTCTCTTTAACGCTTTAGGATTCCTAGATTTATTTTCCTTATAGGATTCAGTATAATAAAAACCCCTATATGAATAGGTTTCCTTGTAACGTAAGGAAAAGAAATCTACAAAGATATTTAGGCCGCAGTTTCCGGTCCATGGGCTGTATTAATAATATAACTAAAACAACCAAATTCACATTTGGGCTCAAACATTGCCCCCCAGGCCTCGAAATCAGGCCCAGGCTCGCTATGATTGAAGAGGGCTATAGTCAACAGGTGCGAGAAGATGCTAGTATAATTGAAATCAAATCGAAAGCCCAAGCGTTACCTTGGCCTAACCATTGCACTATTTCCCACAAAGAACCAATTCGAACTGGTTCGCCTAAATAAACGAACATAACTCTTCAAAGAACTCTCTTAGTTCTTATAAAAACCAGAATAAGAAGTCTAATCGACACAAACCTAGAAACCCCGAAATCGGAACCCTAAGTTCAAAACAACTGAAATCTGACCTTGAACCACTTCCGAAACCCAGAAATGGCTTCTCCCCTAGCAGGTTTAACCGAAGGCAATGCCCAACAATTTAGATTAGACATGTACTCACTCAAGGCTTTCAAATCCGGCAATCGCTCATATATCGACGTTCACAAAAACCACACTGCAAGCCTAGGCCCATGGCCGGAATCCATCCCTGAGCCATATATCAACAACTATAGCCAAGAAGTTCGTCATCCCATTCTAATATCTCGGGCGAATGCCGCCACCTTCATCAACTGGCAAAAACACCATAAAGCTGTTCGAATGGGTTCCTGACCGACACCTAGCAACGAAGAAGTAGCTTGGTATCAATTAAGGAAGACCACAGACCTCGATCGCTGGAAAGCAGTAGGAATCGCGGAAGCATTAGAACTCTGCTTTCTCTAAGGAGCGGCGGAGGAAACCGAGCTCCGCTTGCGGCGGCTACCTGCTTCTGGGATACTTCAAGCAATACCTTCAATTTCAAGTTTGGACAAATGGGAATCACGCTCTTGGATATTCTTACCATCACTAGACTACCCATCCATCCATTCGCGTACAGCTGCGGAGATTTTGACAATCTTTCAAAGTCTCTCCAAATCAAACCCAGTAAGATTCGCCAACCCCACTGCATATCATATTCAGCCTGGACCAATCACTTTTCTACACAAGCGGATGAAGAGGGAGGCATCGCCTTCTTAGAACTCTGGTTCTGCAAATATATCTTCTGCATTAAAACAGGCAAAGTTACTGGGACTTGGACTGCTCTAGCGGTTGCCTTATTTAACGGGCACAGCGCAGGGCTAGGACAACCTGTATTGGCGAGCCTATACCGTCTGCTATATAACCTATCTCTCCGCCCGTTTGACTTTACCAACTTGAGCGGACTGCTATGGATTTTAGACCTCTGGCTGCAGGTTTACTTCCCTCAGTTCAGACACCCTGATGTCAACGATTTTCCAGCTAATCAAATCCTGGGAATGGCATTCGCCGGAAAAGATAAGTTTGATTCTCCTGCTTACATTGAATGTTTCAAATACCTCTATCATTTGGATGAATCTGCTTTAGACTCAGCCGCCCTTATCCTTAGGAGGACATTTCCAAGCCCCTTAGAACAAGGCTTCCTGCTAACTAGAAATCATACTGAAAGTGGGACTGATGTGTTTAAAAGGGCTATTTCTTGCTACGATTTCGGCCTTTCAGATGAATACCATAGCTATGAGCTATATTCTCCGAATCACTTTGCTCGTCAGCTAGGATTCGTCCAGGAAATCCCATTTCCTCTAATAGATAGCCTGAATCGTTACTCCTCTTGGCGAATAAAAGCTAGCTTAGAAACAGCAGGTGATGAGAGTGACAGATTTACCATTCGCTTCAAGTTCGCTGCTCCACAATTACCTCCTCCAGTCAGCCGCCTCCTCCGAAGCATAGATGCTGCACCCACCTACACTGTTTGGTGGAAAATGGTGTCTGCAGTAGACTGGGATCGTGATGCAGAGGAGTTATTCCGGTCCATATTTGAAAGAGGGACCGCTGTTCTTGGTTCCGCAGAAGACCAGAGGGTTTTAAATAATGATCCAAACCCCTCTCTTACTGGGAAACAGAGCTTGAGGAAAAAAGTACCAAAAGCACCCGCTCAGGTATGGAACTTCAAAACTTGGTCTTCTCTTTTAAGCTTGTCAAAAACTAACCACTAATCATGGTAACCAGAGAAAAACCAGGCGGACAACCCTTGCTGGCGAATCATCTTCTCTGAAGCCAACTAAAAAGAGAGCTAGAGTTACCGAGGAAGATGATGAGGAAGAGGAAGAGGAAGAGCAAACCCTCGTAAGTTTTTGTCTTTGACAAAAGTGTCTCCTAAATATCGTTTTTAAGACTTGTTAACCACTGACTGGCCTGATTATATAACAGGTCCGGAAACGGCGAACACAGACTGCCATAGCACAATCCTCAAGCGAACCTCAAGAAAAGATAACTACAACCGAGGATGAAGAAATGAGCAGCTCTGAAGAGATGAACGCAGAGGAAGAGTTTGAGCTAAACCAGAACTTAATTGCCTTAGGGGTACCGCTTTTGACCACCGCTACCCCAATCTCTGTGATATATAGAGACAATCCTGAAGGCAGTACAACAAAAGAGCCTGTTCACATCCCTTCTGATCCAGAAGAAAACAATGTCCGCCAGACCATCCTCACCGGCAATACCTCTGCTCAAGCGATTCTTGAACAAACACCCTTAGCAGACAGTACCCTAGAGGCACCTTTAGAGGCAAAAGATTCTTCATCCGCTATGACAATTTATTCTGAAGAGGTAACTTCTAAAAACCACTTACTGATTTTCTTTTGTATTCAGCATGACTAACTCTTAATTTACTCAACAGGCAACCCAGCAACCAGTCGCTGAAATGAACCTGGAGACTGACGACTTGGCGGATCAACCACAGCTTGAGTTAACGCCAAATGCGGAGATAGTGAATGTCTCAAGGAATGCCAACCTGCCTGAAGAAACTTTGGGAACAAAAGATTCTGAAATCCCTGAAGCGAATGAAACGCCAATCGAAGAGACCTTCAGCTCTGCCTTAATCGCAACACCCACTGTTGAGGTACAATCCTTGCAAACCACATACTGGTTCCTTTTTGCAAAAACTTCATATTTAACAAGCTTCATGCCACAAACTTTACAGGGACCAGCTTTGCCTGGGAAGGAGAAAGAAACGCCAGCCTCTACTATTATTACGGCGGATGCTCGGTTGACGAACCCCTATCTCTAGAAGAAAGACTTAGGCTGCTCCTGGAAACAGAGGACGAGCAAGAATCAATTAAAGCGGCCAAAGAATTTCTTGGTGACTTAGGAAGTGCTAAGTACGATGATCCTGAGGTGGTTGCCAAAATTCGCGAACAAGCTGCCTTCCTTCAGGCCCACGTCACCGGAGAAGAGTTGGAGACAGTAAATGCTCTTCTTGCAAAGTTAGACGCCCTGCCTTCACTTGAACAAGCTGCCCAACAGGTGACGACCGCGGTCCAGAAACACACTGCTCGCCGCGCTGCTCTAGAAGCCAGAAATATTGCTTGCAAAGATCAGCTTCAGAAACGGCGAACCTTCATTACTGAGTGCGACAAAAAGCTAACAGAACTTGAAAACTTCAAAGCTGAGATAGAGAAGAAAATTAGAGCTTGTCAAGCGAACAAAGCACAACAAAGCGAATATCTGGCCAAGGAGATTCCTAAGGCAGAAGAATTGAAGCAGTCGCTGATAGAAGCACAGAAAGATGTCAAAAGGGTTACTCTTGAGGCGGAAGAGAAAATTGTAGAGTACCAAAGATCCCTTGTGGATATAGCCTCTTTAGGCCGTAGGATTTAAAAACTCGACTTGGGCCACACATTGGCTCTTGTTATGTATGTCTTAATATAATTATTGCCTCGTGGGCTTTTCGCAAATTACTTCTAGAAATTTTAAAACAATGGGCCACCGAATGGCCCAAGTTACTTTGCACAAAAGTTATCCCAAAGGATAACTTCCAAGAAATAACTCTCGGGAACAGTTATAACGCGTAACTACCAGACATAATGACGAATTGACATTCGTCTCCGAGAACTGCGCGCGTGATCGCATTGATTTAATGCACAAAGACCAAATCTTTGGAAACGATCATATTTTTATAACTGCATTGAAGAAATTCAACCAATTTCGGAGAACCGTTGGCCTTGACCAGCCTATAAATAGACTGCCCTAATGAATGATAAGTTCACAAAGAGAAAGACTTTGCAAAATGTCTCAGAAAACACTCCGCCTTCTTCTAGCCATGAAAGCCCTTCCTTTCTTGCCAACGTGCTCAGAATAACTGAGTTATACAACCAAACCTCATGCCTAGGTTGAGTTATACAATGAAACCTCAGGCGAAGAACCCATCTTTCCCCCCCGACCACCAGACCCAGTGCTCCTTCCTTTAAAGAAGCACGGTTTCCTGGTAGTAAAAAGGGCGAGATGGGAACAACAAAAATCTCCTGGTTCGCCAGGAGGTTGCCACGCTGGCCTTGCCTGCAAGGTTAGACCAACCGCGGCCAAGCGTGCAGGGTTCCAGCCGGGATTTCATCTTCTTCAGGATCTCGAAAAAATTGGGAGAAATTGCCCTGGTAACCGCACGACTTACCAGTCCAGACGTCCAAGAAATTAGGTTTCATGGTATCAGAGCCACTTATTGGCTCTTAAATGTAACTGTAGTGTTGTATTTTGTAATCGCTCTTGGCCGCAAAGCCAAAGTTAAATAAAGATTTATATTTCAATAAACACTGTCTGTTTATTATTTGGGAATGTGTTTGTTTACAGTTAACGGCCTCAAAATAGGCCTAAATGAAAAGCAAATAACCACTGAAATGGTTAATAAAAAAGTCGAAAAACTCGAAAAATCTTGGAAGAAATAATCTGTAGGGTATGAGTGTTGCCCCCCTAGTTCGACTAAGTGCAACGAATAGATGAAAACCACAACAAACTGGTTTGAAAAACTGCCAACTTGGGAGAACTAAGTATTGCCCCCTGTCCGGATTCAGGTGGTGGCGGATCGTCGAATTCCCACACACTGGGATAATATTTCTTGAGGTACCGCCCGTTAATGGGGTTAGGGTGCAATTCGCCGTCAAGACAACGCAAATGATAAGCGCCTTTGCCGAGAATCTTGTCAATGATGAAGGGTCCTTCCCATCTGGGAGACCACTTGCCTCTGTCACGGCTCTTTTCACCTAAGGGTAAAATAACTTTCCAGACCAACTCGCCTTCTTTAAAACTAAGACCACGCGTTCGCTTGTCATAGACTCTGGAAACTCGCTTCTTCTCAATGGTCAAACTATCCAGAGCCGCTAATCGGCTCTCACTGAGGTCTTCATACTCCTGCCACATAGCTTGAACATAATCCTCTCCTATCAACTGGTGTTGTTCCTGAACTCGCAGCGAACGAACATTGATCTCAAGAGGTAGAACAACATCGTGTCCAAACATAAGGGCATACGGAGTAGTGCCGGTAGGAGAACGCTTAGACGTTCTATAAGCCCAGAGAGTATTATCCAACTCATTATGCCAATCTCTAGCATTGTCCGCTAGCATTCGCTTAATGATATCAATGATGATCTTGTTACTAGCCTCAACTTGGCCATTTGATTGAGCATAATAAGGTGTAGAATGTAAGAACTGAATACCAAAATCAGTCATCAGTTGGTTTACCTCAGAAGCCATAAAAGATGCCCCCCTGTCCGCGACTAAACACTCAGGAATTCCAAAACGACAGATGATGTTCCGAAATATAAACTGGCGAACAGTAAGTGCAGATGCTTCCTTCAGTGCCTCAGCCTCTACCCATTTAGTGAAAAAATCAGTAGCCACAATAATGAACTCGTGTTGAGCGGATGAATGAGGATGAATAAGACCAATGAGATCCAAAGCCCAACCTCTTGCAGGCCATGGCTTGATGATAGGCTGCATAGGTATAGCCGGAATATGGCGAACTGGGCCATGAGCTTGACAGTCGAGACAGCCTTTAGCAAAACTAATACAGTCCTTGAGAATGGTAGGCCAATAAAAACCATAACGACGAATAAGCCAACGCATCTTAGGACCGGCCTGATGAGAACCACAGATGCCGAGATGAACTTCACGCATTATTCGCTTAGCCTCTCTGCCATAAATACACCGGAAATCCATGCCGTCTTCCCCTCGCCGCAGAAGTTCACCACCTTCAACACATAATTGAGGGCAAGAAACCTGACCTTGCGGTCAACAGGAGCACTGGGATTATCCAAATAATCAATAATAGGCTGCCGCCAATCGATATCAATGACATCGAGGGTAGCTACAAACCAATCATCATTATATTCGCGTCTGGCCATGAAAGAAGGCAGTATATGCCGTTCTACTTTAAGAATACGTTCGCGAACGCCATCCGTAAAGCTAATGCTTGTAGCCAGCTGTGCTAATTCGTTCGCTGCATGATTTCGCTCTCGGGGAATGTGTTCCAATGATATCTCATGAAACTGGTCTAACAACTCCAAGGCTCTGTTAAGGAAAGGTACTAAGGTAAAACTGATGCATTTGTACGTACCTCGAAGCTGATTGATTACTAGCAGCGAATCTCCCAGAATTTCGACCTCATGGATCCCCAACTCAAGAAGAATCTCTAAGCCGATAATGATTGCTTCGTACTCAGCTTGATTATTGGTGCAATGTCATTCAAGCTGGAAAGAGTAAGAAAAGTAAGCCCCTTCCGGGCTCTGTAACGTGATACCTGCTCCTGATAACTTGTCTGTACGCGAACCATCGAAATATAATACCCATGAAGGTAACAAAATAGCTGCGATATCCAGGTCGCGAATTACATGATCGTTGGGAACAGGATGATGCAAAAGAAAATCTGAAACCGCTTGGCTAGTCTGCGTCTTCAAAGGCACGTATTGTAAGGAAAACTCAGATAATGCAAGAATCCATTTACCAATTCGACCCCTTAAAATAGGTCGAGTGAGCATGTACTTCACCAGATCAGTCTGAGACATTACTCTTGTAGTAAAAGACAACATGTAATGGCGGAGTTTGCAACCAGCAAAATAAAGAGCGAGACACAACTTCTCGATGGGAGAATACCTGGTTTCCGTATCTAATAATGTCCTGCTCAAGTAATAAATTGCATGCTCGACTGTCTTGCCATCCTCCTTCTCTTCATCTTGAGCGAGAAGACCAGCAATAGATGTTTCGGAAGCTGAAATATACAGCTTTAAAGGAACCCCTGGTTTTGGAGGAACCAAAATTGGCGGGTTTGCTAAATATTTTTTAATTCTTTCAAAAGCCTCTTGGTGCATAGGCTCCCAAACAAACTCTTTCTCCCCTTGAAGTTTGAGCAAAGGAGAAAAAGGAGTGATCTTTCCAGCAGAATTGGAGATGAACCGCCGTAGAAAGTTGATCTTTCCCAGCAAGCTTTGGAGCTCTTTCTTGTTCCTTGGGGCTGGAGCCTCAATTACTGCCTTGGCTTTGTCTCCAGGTACTTCGATTCCTCTCTGATGGACAAGAAAACCAAGAAAGTCTCCAGCTTGAACCCCAAACACGCATTTGGCTGGGTTCATTTTTAACTTGTGAATACGCATTCGCTCAAAGACCTTGCGAAGATCAACCAAGTGACCATTTTTTAGCTTTGACTTGACTACCACGTCATCGATGTAAACCTCTAATATTTTCCCCAAAATATCATGGAAAATTAGGTTCATGGCTCGCTGGTATGTAGCTCCTGCATTCTTGAGACCGAAAGGCATAACCACATATTCAAATGCGCCTGCAAACCCAGGGCATCTAAATGTTGTCTTGTGTCTGTCCTCTTCTGCTACTGGAATATGATGATATCCAGCAGTACCGTCCATGAATGAAAGCATCTCATGTCCTGCTACCGCATCCACCAACATATCTGCCACCGGCATGGGGTAAACATCCTTTGGCGTAGCCAAATTGAGATCTCTATAATCCACACAAACGCGCATCTTGCCATTCTTCTTGCGAACGGGCACTATGTTAGAGAGCCACTCGTTATATTTGGCTACTCTAATGATACCTGATCTGTGCATCTTTTCCACTTCTTCCTTGACTGAAACCACTGTGTCCGCATTCATTCGCCGAGGTGTTTGCTGGACTGGTTTTTTGTCAGGCAAGGTAGGTAAACGGTGACACACCAAGTCAGGTGAAAGACCTGGCATATCTTCATATTTTTCAGCAAAACAGTCCTTGAACTCGAGTAACAAGTCAATGAGCCCCTTTCTTTGATTAGGCTCTAAATATGTACTAATAGCCACTTCCATTGGCTCTGTATCAGTTCCAACATTGACCTTTTCGATAGGATCTTTAACTTTAGGAGGCGTATCATCAAGCGCAGCAGGTGCAAGTTGTATTATTTCTTCCTCCTCAATTGGCTGGTCAAAAACATCTTCCCTGACATACTCAATAGTAGCAACTCTATCATAGGCTTCTGCTTCAACCAAATACATCTGTAATCTTTCAAACAAGGACGAGCAGGCCTATTCTTCTTCTTTTGATGGTTGTACTATCATTGGGAACGTTGTGGTTGTGGCACAACGTAGGAAGGTCTTGAGCTATCAGAACGATTTTGAACCATTCCCCATTGTGCTAAGTCTGAGGCCGTCACCCCAAAAGGGCGGCCCTTGGCGTCAATGCCCTGCACTGCAAGAGGGCGCATATCCCCATTATAGTAGCTGGCGTCTATTGAATTAGCAGAAACTGAGAAAGGCCGAGGATCCGCCTTGAATAACTCAGCTTCATCTGTTACTGGATTTCAAAGAAGTAACTCTTGGTGCATGGATGAAGGAACGCAATAACTCCTGTGAATCCAGTCTCTGCCAAGAATACCACTATATGGTGTTGTGCATTCGACTACAAAGAATGCATGAACTGCATCCGCTGGTCCAAGTTTTACCTTTAAAAATAACAAACCTAAAGTTTGCGTAGTAGTACCGGCAAAGTTCTTTACCGACAGTGTTGTCTTTTGGATGGCTGACTTCTTGATTCCCAAAATAGTCATTGTGCGAACGGTGATGACGTTGATTGCAGCTCCTGAATCGACCATCATCTTGTTGATGTCCTTCCCTTCCACGGCTACCGTGGCGTATAGAGGTCTCAAGTGCATAGACATTGCCAAGTTTGGCTTGGAAAACATCATGAATAACTTTTTCAAGGCAGAATCAACCTCAATCTGAAGAGTAGTTTCTTCTTCTTTGGCGACAAGCTGGGACTCATCATCACCTTCAACTTCCAACGCTTGGCATGCATCGGCCGAAGCTGGTAATGCATACTTGGCGGATAAGACGTAGACCATGTCACATGCCACGGCATTTGAATTATCTCTGTCAAATTCATCAACACTGCCCCCCTCGTCCAAATCATCTTCTAATTCGAGGTCAAGACCTGGTTCGCTTTCAGGAACATCATTGTTGTCATCTGCTATCATCTGTTGCCTAACCACAGCCACGTCAAAGACGTCATTGAGCTCTGGAGAAGGAACTAAAGGAACCTCAGGGTTAGGTTCGCTTTCAGACAGTATTGGTTCTGCTGAAGGAACAACTGGCGACTCCTCCGCTGAAGACATAACAACTTCAGACCTCACCATCTTTGGCTTCCATTGCATCTTTGCCGCTGGTTTGGTCACAGAGACTGATGATCGCTTGAAATCTGGTTTGTTAACCTTTAAAGCCTCCTTTGGTTTGGCTGGTACTAAGTCTTCTGTCGCGGCTGGTGTTGCCTCTGTTCTTTTGAATTTCTGCACAGAGAAAGCATCTAAGCGATCAGTATTCAAAGTAATATTCTTACCAGAAGATGTAGAACTCTGAGCCGCCATTCTGTCGAACACGCTAACTCTAGGTGGTACTGTTTCGGTTTGTGGGCTGAATTTCCCAAGGGTGATAATAGGATTCGCGGTATACCGCTGTACTGTCCTTTGCAGCTGGCTGGGAGTCTTATCTAGCTGTTCTGGCCTGACTAAACCTTGGCCTAAGGCATCTAACGTACGCTGAGCTCGACCAAATCGTCTCTGATAATTCCTTCTCCTTGTAGGAGTCATCTCTATGGCCCTACCTCTTTCCTGGATGTACCACTTTTCTTCCTTGATAAAGGATTTTGAGGCAGGTGGGATATATGGCTTGCTCAGGATATCAGACTGTGGGGCTGCTTTAACAGGTTCGATGTGGGATGCATTCATTGCCTTCATCCGCTGGAAAAGATTGGAGTCCTTAACTGCGGCGGATACCTCCTGTTGACTGCGAACCTTCTTTGGACTAGAAGGCTGGAAGTTCTCTGGTGGCGAACGTAATGCAGGATCTGACTTAGGGTGGAATCTAAAAGCATCTTCAAACTCTTCATAACTCACCGGGATTCCACACTCCACCTTGCACCTAGAACAAAGTACCACAGTAGAAGCTTCTGGCGTTGGCTTTGCTTTTTTAGGAATAGGCTCTTCTTCCTCTCTTGCCTTTGTAGTCAAGAGGTCCAAAGTTGGCTTCCTTCTGACCCGTCTATCCTGGTTGATCTCTACCATAGCAACTTCTACCTTCACCGGCGCTTCAAACTGGATCTTGCCCTCATTAATCCATTCCTGGATCTGATCCTTTAATCCAACACAGCTGGCGGTGGTATGAGTCCAAACATTATGGAACTTGCAATACTGTTTTCCCCTCATCTGTTCGCTAGTAGGAAAAGTTCCAAAGGAAGTCCTGATGAGATCCGCAGCAATCAACTCATCTAGAATTTCATGTGACCTAGCTGCATTGAATGAGTAAGCTTCAAACTTAGACTTCACTCGCCTAGTACGCCGAACTGCTCTTACTGGTACCACATCAACCATCCCTACTTGTGGGAAGGGCTCAAAGTCAACTAGCGCGGCGGTTTTCTCTCCTTCTACTTGTATCCGCCCGCTATTTAACCATACTTGAATCTGGTCCTTTAGCTTGATGCAGTCATTGGTATTATGATTCCACATGTTGTGGAATTTGCAGTACTTCTTGCCCTTCAACTGCTCAGGCTTCGGATAGGGACCAAAGTCAGTCTTGATCAAATTCTGATTGATCAGCTCGTCCAAAATCTCCCCTGCCTTGTTAGCATTATAGGTGTATGTTTCAAATTTTGGCTTGGTAAATGTCATTGTTGAAATCTTCACAGGTTCGCGAGAGATCTTGAGGCTTCTAGGCTTTGCAGCATTACGCCCCGTCAATTCCAAGGCAGCAACATCCTCAGTGTCTAAATCATCCTCTGGATAAGTCTGATGAGGATATGGATAGAAAGGATCAATAGGAGCGTATACAGCGCCAACGTTCCTGTGTTTCCCAGGCATATAAGTCCGTCTGGAAGCATTCGCCTTGTCATCAAGCTCGTTAAGCAGAAGCTGGTAGCTGCCAACTTTGTTCATCAAATCTGCCATGCTGGCGAACCTGACGTCGTGATGCTTGGTTCGCTGCCTGTGCTCCAGTCCTTTGATGGCGGTTGCAATAGCATCTGCCTCCGTAATAGGAGATTTGCATTTAGCCTGCTGAATCTTGAATCTTTTGAGGAAATTCACTGAAGTTTCCGCCGGCTGTTGGTACATGGAGGTCAGTGATGAAAGGTCTACTTCAGGCTCCACAACTCCAAAAGTTGTCCTAAACATAGCCTCCATTGTTGCCCAATCAGGAACAGATCTAGGAGCTAACTTGGTATACCAAGTTAGAGCAGAACCAGACAAGGATGAGCCAAACGCCCTAAGCTTAAGGCTTTCATCATTGCCATAGGGCCCACATTCGCTCTGGAATCTGGAAATATGCGTAGCAGCATCTTCTGAACCTTCACCCGAGAATGAAGTAAACTTGATAGGCTTATAACCCCTTGGCCATTCGCTATTCGCGACATGATCCGGGAAAGGGTTTCTGTATTGGAGATTAGCTGATGGACCGCCAATTTCGGTCCTTATGATCTGCTTGATTTGTTCCAACAAATCCGCGCCTGATGGAGGTGTATCGGCGTTTGTAGCAGTATCAGTTCTACCACCGCTGGCCGATTTTACAGTACCCATCTCGGTGAAAGAAACCTTTTTGTTTGAATCAAGATTCAGCCAGATTAGAGGCGTCCCTTCATCCTCATCCTGATGTTGAGTACTGTTGGCGCCTGATGAAGAATTAAGTAAACCCCTCTTATGAGGGCTCACATACAGCTCAGAACTTTGACTATTAGCTCCTAGGGCAAAACCTCTGCCGTTGTTGTTTTCTTTTGACGTAGCTCCTAGATGCTGGGAAATACGTTCCAACTGATTACTCATAGTCAAGTTCTGCTTCCTGACGTACAGAATTTCACTAGTAAGCTTAGTAACACGCTCATCAGTCTGTTTGATATCATCAGAATGTTTTATCAGTTTTTCGAAGATTGCCTCATTCTGTTTTTGTTGTATTTCAGGGGTAAAGTCCTTGAAACGCTGAACTGCGGTATTAACCATGTTTGTATTCTTCTGAATTGCAGCAGTGACCAACTCAACAAACTCCTTTTTCTGTCGCTGCATCTCAGCATTGAAATACTCAGCGAATTCGTCGAGCCTTTTATTCGCGTCAGTGGAGTCTGAAAGAACTGGCCCGGGTGTTTCTTGAATCTCAGGCATGATGTCCGTGGACGGCGGATGTAAACTGTATTGTTCTCGAACTTCTTCAGGTGACAAACCACGGCAATCCGAAGAACTATGACACGCGTAGTCTGTGGGCTTGTGCTTGAGACAGTGAACGTAAACCTTAGCGTAAGGATTCGCGTCCGCCTTCCCAATCTTGGCTCACAAGGCAACGCTTTCGACACGGTCCCACTGGGCGTGCCAAAATGTTCGCGCTGGAAACCGTTGCCGGAGAGTCGAACAGTCTCTTTTGATGTGCGGGCGTGCCAGTACCACGAGGTACGATGATGTCGTCGGTGAGGTGCTCCAAATTGTGCTTCTAATCGAGCGAGTGTGGACGGAGAGAGAACAAACTCCGTCGAGGTTCTTTCGTGAAAGACCTAAAAGAGTTTTAGGGCTTCGAGAACGTTTCTTGTGAACAAAATCGATACTTTCTTAGGATGAGAAAGCAGAGCAACAAAACTGGGAAGATTGAGGAACTAAGATGTGATCTTAGCAAGGTTGCAAGGACGCAAAGGTGCTCCGGAGAGGCTTAGGTTGTAAGTTTGCTCGAGGAGGCTTTGAGTTTGCAAGTTTGCTTGTGAGGTTGAGAACCCTTTTTTGATCGTAAAACTTGTTATTTATACCCTTCAGGGTTCGCGGCTCTCTTTAACGCTTTAGGATTCCTAGATTTATTTTCCTTATAGGATTCAGTATAATAAAAACCCCTATATGAATAGGTTTCCTTGTAACGTAAGGAAAAGAAATCTACAAAGATATTTAGGCCGCAGTTTCCGGTCCATGGGCTGTATTAATAATATAACTAAAACAGCCAAATTCACATTTGGGCTCAAACAAGACTAACCAATTTTCGCCTTGTCAAAGTCTATGATCTTGTTGTGTGATATTGATCGTGACATTTAATTTAGAGTACAAATTAAGTTTGACTTGCAAGTCTTTGATGATCATGTTCATGCCCCCATTTCTACTCAAGAAATTCCAATTATTGAAATGAGAAAGAAACACAACCATACATGCATATCCATCAATTAACTCTCCTTGATTCTCTTGCTATCATGAAGAAGAGAATACGTTGCATACTTGCATAATAGCTTGTTTGATAGCGCCCACCAAAGTTATTCAAGCTCATTCTCATTCAACCTTCATCTTTCCAAACTCCAAATTTTCAATTAGAAAATTAAACACACAGCTTACTGTTATGCTTATGCATACATATCAGAAGCAGAGTAGCTTCCCCTGCTTCCAACCTTCGCAATAACCAAGAGATTATGGTTGACAATCTGCTCCAATGTAAGGCTGCTCATCAAATCATCAACTGTGTGTCTGTCGAAAAAGGATATATCCTACATAAAAGATAACACCAAAATAGAGCATGTTATTGAATACAAACAGAGATCAAACAAATAAATATTTCCTTAATAAAATTCTTAATAATTGACATCCAGTTGTTGCAATTACTTAAATGAAGCACAACCCGGACAAGAATAACTGAGTATCGAGTTTCCGTGAGACGCTGAACCTGCAAAATGATGTGGAGGTAAACTCTTAATAAATGTATATCTGCGACAATCTTCTCTGAGATTAACAACCCAAGTGGCAGATAATGAGCATCATTTCAAAGAAATGAGTGCAATCTGGATAGAATCATGACCGGGTAAGTATGTTACATTAAATAATTCATCTGGATTTGTAAGGAAAACCAGTAGAATGCAAAATTACTTGCAGTCACAGTTCCAAATCACATTACAGTATTCTGTATCTTATGGTATTCCAAGCATTTCTCATCACCAATGTACTAAATATTTCATTAAGCTTTATATTGTCAAATGTAACAGAAGATTTCCTGATTATATAAGAAGTCAGTCATCAGTTAGAAAGCGAAGAATGATAACACATTTTTAATAACAGGACTCTTTTTACTGTCAAAACTTCCAACACATGTAGTTCAGAAATCCAAATGGGAATATAACCATCACCCCAAATGAACTTCACGATAATTGGCATCCAGTTGTTGCAATTACTTTAATGAACCCACAAATGTTAGTGAAAAATGGAAAACCCTGAAGAAGATTAATTTGTAACACAAGCAAAAGAAGATTAATTTTCTGCTTTTCCAAAATGTTTTTGCATTTAAAGTGAAATACATGGACTCACTCACCTGCATATCCCTCAAGTGATACCCAGCAAAGCTAAAAACTTTGAGTTCCTGAGAAGACTGCAGCATTCCTCCAGATACTAATTCTGGTACTTCTGCTCTTCTCGCTTCCGCAAACGAATTTTGGATTGGGAAACGGCGCGGTTACGATGTGAATTGGGGATTTGGGGTTTTGATTTGGGCTGAAATTAGAGGAGGCTTTCTGTGAGGGAGATGACTGATAAGGTTATTTTGGTAGTTTTGCTTGACGAATGAACTCCAAACGATTTTCGCGCTCGATTTAGGTACTAACCCGTAGGGTTAATTAGAATTCGAATTCCATAACTTGTCCGGTCAATAATTAATTACTTTTATTTATAGACCAAACCCCAATTTGTCTTCTCCTGCTAATGATATTCAATTGGATTCATTTTGCTCAATCGGAGAAGACATTTGCTAATGATGATGACGTACTTATTCTAGGTTTAGTTCCAAATTAATTTTCATTAGAAACAATAAAGAGTTCTATTTGTCCAAATGAACCAGCTGGTCAACTAAAAAGAAAACAAGAAATTTGGAAGAACCAACAGAGTAGTTTACTGCCCTTGTGATAGTGACTATATATAAAGAGGGAGTAAAATGAGGTAAAAAGACTCTACAAGAATATTAATGAAGTTTGCAGTATACAATAATCTCAAATATTATGGTTACTTACATAAAATGATAAAATTCATGCATTGGAGATAATGCGGGAGATAAAGAATTGGTATGTAATTGAAGACTACAAATTTAGAACCCCAAGATCACGGAGAGGCTTGGATTTGTTCTACAATGCAGCACATTGCTCGATCAACTTACCAATCAGTGTTTCAATCATTTTAGTAATTAAAAGAAAATGAAATGAAGAAAAAATACACTTATTGATAAGTGTGGTCATACAGTGAGATAACCTTGTGTTTGATTGGTGTAGAACATAAGTACAGAAGACTTATCCCAATTACAGAAGACTCGTTAGTCCGTCAAGGAAGTTGCTTCAGTGTACTACTTGTCAAAGTCTATCCTATCCACTTCTGCTCAAGAAATTCCAATCAGTGAATTGGAGAGAAACAGAACCACACACATATGAGAATATTTTTTTATATTTAGAATTAATGTAAATGACAACTTTCTATTTTTACAGAAAATTACTAATCAAATTCATTTTTATAAAATGCACCCATTTAAACAACAAATTTTTTTTGCCCAAAAAATGAAAATAGCTTTTTGCATCTTTAATCTTGAATATTTAAGAAAAAAAACTCCAATTTGATTATCTTAATATAAATCTAGATTTCTTTTTTCGTAAATTTTTTAAATTTAATAATGAAAAAACTTAATCTGCTTGAAATTGAATATAAATAAAAAGACTCTTATGTCCATATTCTATTCTAATCACCAAACGTGAGCAATTCAACGAAATATTTGACGGAACTATTATAGTTACAAATAAAGGAATAATTTAGGTACCATAAAATTTTTTATAAAAATTTAAGTACCAAAAATTACATTTTATAATAATTAATATATTATTTAAAAATTTTACGACTCTCAATATGTCATCCCTATCCTTTTAACAATTGGTCCCACTGCACCTAAAATCAAATTGCAATGGGGAGTGAGAAAAAACAAAATTAGAATATATTTTAATAATGTAGTTTACAACTCGATTGCATTGAGATTAAAATTTGTTAAATGTCATCGGCCACATCAATAAAATTTTATTTGGTGCATAGTTGCATACTGCCAAATTTTGACTTGCAAGTCTTTGCTGGCCGTGTCTCCCTTGTACTCAATATGGTCTTATAGTCGTAGAAGCATCTTCCTTCTTAATACTTCCATCACATCAATCTCAACTTTCGGGGATAGGATTGGTTCTTCAATGAAACACATTGCTCAACTTACCAAATCAATATAGGGTTTGGCTGGAATGTACCGGGCAACGGAGTTAAGGTCAGCAGTTAGTTTTAGTCAACACATGATATTTTGGATTTTCTGAATGTTTCAACTTGGTGAGGCTCTTTCAGTCTTTCCTCTGTAACATGCAATAACTCCATCATTCATTCATCATCATCATCTTCTTCTCCTCTCTCTCTCTATCAAGCCCAGAGACGGATGACGGTAATTGCCAGAAATATACACAACCTTGTTTCATCAATTTCCTCATCTTGGCATAAAAATAATTGGCCTTCAATCATGAGACAAATTAGTGTATTCTGCAAAGGAATTGCTGCAACAAATCAAATATCACTCACAACTTTGTTCAAAATCAAAGTTGGGTTTTGGGGTTTGGTGTTGAAAAGTCGAAGTATTTAATATGGATTTAGTCACCATCCCTCTAGTTCTGCACTCCTCACCGATTTTGCTTAAGCTATTGAGTTCTTCAATTTGTCCGTGCCCACCTGATGACCCGATTTCCATGAAGATCGAAGATTTAAACAAAACAAAAAACTTTGTGCATAAGAAATTACTTCAAGAGTAAGGTCTGGATCTAGGAGTGGCTTTCAAGAGCTCAATCTAAAAATTATTTCTAGAAAAACCCTTCCTAGATCATCATTGCAAGGCATCTATCTCTGTCATGGTCTCCATCGCAATCGAGGAGTAAGTCTGGACAGATCTGAAACTTAAATAATTCAAAGCCTCTCTCTTTCTCTGCTAATCATCCTAGCCTTGCGGCCACCATGTCCGATTCGATGCAACCAAACCTCTGCAACTTCTGCAGTGTTTGAAGGACAAAAACGATTGCTAGGTTCCAAATCTCACATACCCAACTACCCAAACGATTCTCAGGTTCCTTCTTTAGGACTACAAAAATTGGTTGTTATAGTTTTAGGCTTTTCTTCTATAATTAAAGATGATTTAATCACCATAACCAGAAAATAGAAAAAATAAGATTTGATTTCAAATTAACCCAGAAGCTATAAACTCTTTTGACTATCAGACCAATTTGTTTAAAAATCTAGTCAAACCGTCAAGGACCAAACATCCGTCAGTTTGGTTATTCCAATTAAATAATTTCCAAAATCAAATCAATGACTGAGATTGTGCCACGTTATCTGGTACAAGTTCGTTATGGTACATTCCAGAATAGCTCTTTTTATTTTGCTGTGGTCATACAGCTAGTGATCCAAACAATGAACCTTTTTCGAACCTTGTCAGCATTTGATTGGTATAGAACACAAGAAACGAAGACTTTTCCCAAGTGTAAAAGACTCGTTAATCCGTAGGCAGCTGCCCAAAGTTGTATACCAACATTTAGTTATTAAATACGAGTATTACTACGGGTACTACTTATAAGAAAATTATAATATATGTTAACGTATTTCATACGTATAATTACTACTTTTAGGACTTAATTACTCAAATAATAACATATTTATTCTAATGAAGACCATATTTACTTTAACGAGAATTTTTTTGTAGTTACCACATGAGTTGTCAAAATAGTAATATGTATTCTCAAGTCGTAAAATATATTCTCAAGTCGTAAAATATTATAATTACAACTTTTAGGATTTAATTACTCAAACGAAAATCTAATTTACTCGAATGAAGATCTTATTTACTCTAATAAGAACTTTATCTTCACATTATGTATGAGAAATGTTAGCATAACATAACATTACTCCTACTTATATACCAACTTTTTAATATCATTATATATAACCAAAAAGTTGTTATTGCGTATCTAAGAAAAGTTTGTTATCTAATTAAGCAAATTCAAATGTAGTTTGTTACTCATAACATTTATATATGAATCATGCTTATATATATTTAACACACAAAAAAAAATATTCTACTCTTAACTCTGGACTAGCTAACACCTCATGATTTATTATTATTTTGTTTGGTCTTCTGAAAGGAAACCCTAAGGCTGCGAATACAATGCTTGTATACGCCAATGTCCTCACTGCGCAAAGCCCTCTTCGTCTTCCCAGGGTCAATATATACATGCACAATGGCATCACGAACCTAGCTTACTGTGCTGAAGTCCAAGAAAGGTGCCCTATTTCAAAACTATATTGTAAAATATATATATATATATATATATATATATATTTATTTATATACTGCAAAAAAGAACTAAAAGACGTATTTCAATTCAGTTTCTTAATATTTTGCATATATTTTTGGCCAAGGTATCTGACAACCAAACACTTACATACCACACACCCTAGCACCCAAAACATTCTGAACATTATCTGGAACCACTCTATAAAATAAAGCTAAGAACTTGCAAGGACCAACATTATTGATTCACTGCCTTGATGCTTGAGACAAGCCTAATTATAACCAAAAATCTGAATTCTCTCTTGCTAGCTGTCATGAAAAACCCAAGATGCAAATACCTTCTCATAGTTATGAAACCACTTCTTACCCATCCTCTCTACCTATCCTTGTTTCTATTCCAGTTCGTAACCCCACTTGTGGCTAGCTACACTCCGATCGACGATATCACCCTTGCCTGTGGCTCTTCCAGCAACCCAGCCACTAGTAATTATAACAGCCGAAATTGGACGGGAGATATCAACTCAAAATTTCCCCCCATACAAGATGGTAACACAGACACCCCCTCCCAAGTCAGAACCTCGTCCACCGGAAGCCAAGTCCCATTCACCGCAGCGCGGCTTTCTCACTCGGAATTCACTTATAGGTTTCCCCTCTCTCCCGGCCAAAAGTTCATCCGCTTGTACTTCAACCCAGCTTCATACCAAGATTTCGAGCGCTCCAAATCTAATTTCTCTGTCAAAGCCGGTGGCTTCACCCTTCTCAAAGACTTCAACGCTTACGCCGCTGCGAAATCTGATTACATGGAGACCCTCATCAGAGAATTCAGCGTCAACATAGACTCGCAACAACAGAGTCTAAACATCACATTTTTTCCAACAAAAGACATCCAAGATGCCTACGCGTTCATCAACGGAATCGAAATCGTGTCCATGCCAACCAATCTTTACTACACCGCAGCCGATGGGATTCCGTATCTAAGCAATCAGGTCAACTATTACATCAAAAGCACCACAGCTCTGGAGAGCATGTACAGAATCAACGTCGGAGGAAGCTTGGTCTCACCCGAAGGAGACACCGGCATGTACCGCACCTGGAATGAAGACGATCCCTACTTAGATGTTGTAAGTAGTAGATTAAGCATTACACCACTACCAATTAATGTTGAACCGAGTTTTACCATAAGTACTCCTGAGTACACAGCTCCAAAAGAAGTTTACCGTACGGGTCGGTCAATGGGCAGCAACAACAGAACCCTAATATTGAGCTACAATCTCACCTGGGTTTTTCCTGTAGATCCCGAATTTTCTTACCTGGTAAGGTTACATTTTTGTGAGTTTGAAATACTCATAACCAGCCCCCGAGACCGAGTTTTCTTCATCTACATAGCCAATCAAACGGCTGAGAAACGGGCGGACATAATCCAGTGGAGTGGTCGCAATGGGGTTCCAGTGTACAGGGACTACATCGTGTACATGCCTGGCCAAGGAAGCAAAAAGAAAGTTAATCTCTTTCTTGCACTGCAAGCAAATGATTGGGAGACTAAATACTCTAATGCAATCTTGAATGGGCTCGAAATCTTCAAGCTAAGTGATACAAATGACAATCTCGCCGGGCCTAACCCAGGCCTACCTGAGGTGACCCTACCAGAGCCGAGGTCTCGGAACCTGAAAAATTCGAACAAGAAGTCGACTGCAATGTTTGCTATCGTTGCTGGTGCAGTTGTTTCCGGCTTACTGGTGTGCTTTGTCCTGGGATTTTTGGTCATCAAGCGACGATGGAAATCCAAGGACTCTGGCCCAAGAGATAGGACGACAAAGTTTACCATGAACCCCGGATCATCTTTACCATCTTATTTGTGTCGTTACTTTTCACTGGCAGAGATCAAAGACGCCACCAAAAACTTCAATGATACTTTCATTATTGGAGCTGGAGGATTTGGCAACGTATACAAAGGATGCATCGATGGTGGAGCCACTCCAGTTGCCATCAAACGACTAAAACCAGAGTCATCCCAGGGTGCCCATGAGTTTAAGACGGAAATTGAGATGCTCTCACAACTCCGTCACCGCCATTTGGTTTCACTCATTGGATGTTGTGCTGATAAAGGTGAGATGATCCTAGTGTATGAATATATGGCCCGCGGAACCCTCCGTGACCATCTCTACCACACCAATAACCCACCTCTTCCTTGGGAACAACGGCTCCAGATTTGTATTGGCACAGCCCGAGGGTTGCAGTACCTTCATAGTGGTGCGAAGGGCACCATCATTCACCGTGACGTGAAGAGCACAAACATTTTATTAGATGACAAATGGGTGGCCAAAGTTTCGGATTTTGGGCTGTCAAAGGGCACGAATAACATGTCCAAAACCCACGTTAGCACGGTGGTGAAAGGCAGTTTTGGGTATCTAGACCCGGAATACTACCGCCTACAACGTCTCACTAAGAAGTCAGACGTGTACTCACTTGGTGTAGTGTTGTTTGAGGTATTGTGTGCAAGGCCAGCGGTGATACATAGTGAGGAGCTGAAGCAAGTGAGCTTGGCTGAGTGGGCCAAGAGCTGTCATCAGAATGGGGAACTTGATCAAATCATTGATCCAAGTTTAAGAGATAAGATTGCAGCCGAGTGCTTGAATAAGTTTACTGAGGTAGCCATCAGTTGCATACATGACAATGGGACAGAACGACCGTCCATGACTGAAGTTGTTAGGGGGCTTGAGCTTGCATTGCAGCTTCAGCAGAGTGCAGAAGGGAATATCAACTGCACGGAAAGGAATGTTGAAACTGAAACAAGCAGTAGTGAGCAAAGCTGTGCCACCATTGATTCCATTTAATGTATATCTGCCACAATCTTCTCTGAGAGTACGACCCAAGTGGGAGATGAGAATCAATGAGAGCAATCTGTACAGAATCATTTCCCAAACGAGAAATTGACTGTTATTGAACCATCTTTTTTATGTTATATTAAAAGAGATAGAATCAACTGTGAACTATCTGCTTCGAAAGGAGCCTAATCCTAAATTCCGTACATTATTTTGAGGCTCAGTCTTCACCATTCAGTCAAATTTCGCAAATGATTAGTAAATATTTTCAATAAAAAAATATTCGCATCGCATAATGATCTCCAGCGTCAATCCGCTCCTCATGCACAACACAGTCAACCAAGCAGACATTCATCATTAGTGCATGGATGATAAAGGAAATCATGAAGATGACTGAAACTGAATGACAGCTTAGCTAAGTGGCATGAATAATGAACGAAACAGTTTATTTCACTTTCTGATTCCAGATGTGTTTGCAGCTCATCAAACTTCTCTGCAACTGACATTCATGTGTTGCTGATAGAATTAGCTCAAGTATACAAGCCCAGCAGTCATTTACCGTTACACAAAAAGTACAGTGACAAGATTTTTAGATATAACAAAACACTATCCGTCAAAAATTCCAAAACATTTGGATCGTCACATCATTTGGTCCAGACTAACTAGAGAAAGCGAAAAGAAAGATAAAGAAAAAAAGAGCATCCTAACGAACCAGGCCTTGAGCTGCCTGGGCACCATCTTCAGCTGCCCTGTTAGCTTGAACAGTGCTGATGACATTTGCAATATTGACCTGAAATGAGAACTTTGTCACTGTTTGATTTACAATAGAACAAATTTTGACAGAAGACTGCAAAATGACAACAAAAAGATTAAGCTCTAAAGGCATTTATTTACCCTCCAAGATGCTAGCTTTGTCTTGAGGGTATGCCATTGCTCCTTGCCAAATACACGTTGAGTAGAACGGCTGCAGATAAAGCATTAAAACACATAAAAACCAAGAATTACACAAAGGTGAACTCAGATATGCCAAAAAGAATGAATAAATAAAACATAGATTTATTTACAAGAATCGCAAACTTACGTCACAATTACAACTTCATTCATCTGGTCCATTTTACAGTCCATTAACTTAGCAGTTATAGCCTTAACCACCCAAGGTTCCACTTCATCATCATTAATCTGTCAGGATGGGGCATAAACATATTTAACCAAGATGAGAAAGAAAAACCAAAAGGACCAGAAAGGTAATCCAAACTAACCTGAAGAGTATCTCTGATAAGACTATAAGGAATTCGTCCAGATTCATCAGAGCCAAGATCGACCAATGAAATCAACCTCATCTTAGTAATACAATCTTCATGGACAAGACCTGTAACATTTCAACAAGCATCCATTTATACGAAATTAGAATTTAATCTAGTGTTGAAGAAAACACTGTCAGCAATGACCAAGATTTATGAATGACATGAAACTAAAATTTTACCATAGCTTTTCAACAGAGTAGAATTTGCAGCCTGAAACTCCAAGTAAGCATCCAGCCTGTGAGTCAAAAATATCTTCAAAAGCTGATATGCCAACGCATGTATAGCATCCTTCTCCAACTGCGCTACAGCAGGCATATCTAGCAAATCACACTGCAATGCAACAACGTGAACAGAAATCACTTTTCTGAACAACCAACATTGCAAGAGGCGGCATATCTGAAGACATATAGAACTTCTTTCCCAAAGAAAAAAATAAGAAACATGACTAATGAGGTTTAATAAAAAATTAAAAAATAAAACAGAAAACTACCGCAAGAGACAATCCTACTAGAAAAACACTGAACGCAGAGCCAAATGCCAAATATCTAGGGGTTCGAAAGGGATGACCTTAAGCCAGTGCTTCCTCTAGCTTATGGAGACTAATATTTAAAAGTTAAACAAAGAATTGTATGCAACTGCAGAGGAAACAAAATGGCTCTAAGTGAATGTAGGCTTCATTATGCAAGAAAAACACTAACAGTCAATTTTGAACTACTAAACAAATGCAACCTGAGTCTACCTCATAAAAATTGAATATATTCAGACAAGAAAACAAAAGAAAAAATAACAAGAAAATAAGGATGAAAATCCACCAACTAGAAATAGGACTAAGAAGTACTATGCAAAATCTTTGAAATTCTACAAGACGCTACAATACCTGAAACATGTCAGCTGTCTTCACAAATTCCACAATTGTGCGAACAGCCTCCTCCTTGGCTTCACTCAAAACATGTGAATCTTCACCAGAAAATGTTGCCAAGTACTTGGTCAGGAATTTGAAAGACTCCTTTGCCATGCTGAAAATAATTAATCATTCTCATAATTAATTCAGAAAAGGCCTTAACATACAAATAAAACTTTAAAGTTACTGGCTTACTGCATGGCATACCTTTTATGTTCCTTTAATACATTAGATATGGTAAGAAATAGCTGCCTCTGGTCCGAGACCCCAATATTCCACTCTTTCAAGAAACTTTCCATCTGTTTGAATGAAGGGAGTACATGCTCAGTGACCTTTCCATTGATCGCCAAATTTAGAGCGCTCAAGTAAACAGAGAACCGACTATATGGATCCTCCAGTAGGTTGTACAGATTGAACAAACTGTAATGAAAATGATAACCATCAGAAGTACATTCGAAATCATACAAGCTAATGTCACAATCACAATGGTATTTTACATCTTTAAGCGCAATGCAGGTTTGTCACTTGGTTGCTGAGTAACCTTTCCGCATATAAGTTTTGCCATCTGACCTTCATCTGGACTTTCAGACTTTGTAACAACATTGCAGATAACAGTGAAGATGCACTCAAGATCTGGAGAAGAAAACAACAGGAGTTCTCATATGTTAAATCAAAGTTAGATGAATATTGACGATAAAAGCAAACAAATGTCACCATTCAGCTATCACTTGATTATTGTTATTGTGGCAGGAGGTGATCACTAATGTTCATATCGTCCAACCGTACATACACTTTACGCTGTTTTAATGGACATTAGCAATCTTGGCAACCAAAAGAAGCTATTCACTGACCCAAAAAAAAAAAAAAAGTGGCTAAGCTTGGAGCATGCATTGTTACTATATTGATGCAATGAGGGTAGAAATAGAAACTCTGGACCATCAACAGCACACAGTTCACAACAACTAGCTAAAATGCACTCTGGAGCCTCCATATCCATTTAACTGATTGAAAAGTGCATTAGAAAAATCATAGAAAGCACTGTACCTTTTTCAGAGACCTTTGAGAGTATCACATCAGCTGAAGTTAGCATAAGTGAAACCAAATCGAACCACCTGGCACCTGCCATGCATTGTTCGGCTTCGTCACACAGTCTTTTAACTTCAGGTTCAGCAACCTAGCAATAATCATGAAGAGATAAATAACTTGCTCCAAACACCAACTTCCATCAGGCACATGAGTAATATATATATATACTGTATATATACAATACAAGTACTCAAATAGTTATCCAGAAACAAGAATATCATGGGTAATAACTTATGGACACGGAACATAAATATCTACAGAAAATAAGGGTCTAGGAAACTAATATTTCAACACAGCATGTGTAAGCCTTTCCCATTGCATATAAACACGTGTCAATTGGCTGACCATGACATGAGTACAGAGGCATATATTTTGTCTCTTCAGATTATACATGTCACAATAAAAATGTTTTTCCTAATGAAAATCTATGCAAGAGAAAACAAGCAACTGCAAATAAATTAATCTTCTATAACAAAACATAATACTTTTTACAAATTTGACAATGCAATTGGTCCAGAACCAGGATGCACTTTGCAAGTACATCTTGATAAATTAAACGTAAGTAGTCCTTCAACCCCTTTGAAACATTTAAAAATCCTTGAGGAACTCGTCCTCGAAAAACAAATGACTAAATGTATAAATTCATCTTCTTCTTTCATCAGAACTCTACCATTATTTCAAAGTAATAATACCACGCCACTTCAATCTCAACCTATCATCCCTGAATTCCCATGAAGATCGTATATGTGCCAAGGTACAAATTGGTTTTTTCATTTTATTTTATTTTTTGGTCTCAAAAATTGGTTTAAAACCATACTTTCACCACGAAACCAAGGATCTTGTAATAAAGATGGCCTCCTACAATTCTTTGCAGCTATGTCACTGTCGCTTATGATTTTTATCACACAAATATATCAATCAATACTCACTATTCTAAGATTGCTCGTTTGCTAACATTACTAGACAACCACTTACAGTCCCCCCGCAATACCAAAGCGGGTCACTAAACAAAAATCCTCTCTAAAAGAAAAGAAGAAACAAACCAAACGCTCTTAGGACTTTTATCAAACATTTACTGGGCAAGTTGAACCACAATCCTTCCTCTCAAAATAATATCTCCAAGGACTCTTATCCTACATTTACAAGGCAAGTTTAACTATCCAAAAACATCACTAGCATTATCAATGGCTCTGTATCCGGGCTTGGCAATGTAGTTTGCAAATCTCAAAAAAAAAATATATATATATATATATAATAAATAAACTCCCGTAGAGAAGGCATAAAAATTGTTAGGGAAATCCACTATCCTCCAGTGTTCGGTTGAAGTTGAACCATACACAACTCTGTAATTGAATTTCAACTATGACTGGGCTTCAAGTTCAGAGGATAAAGCACGCTTTTAGACCGATGCATATACAATTCTACTTATTTTCAACGTTTTCAGGTTAGGGTTAACGTAGAAGAAGGTGAAATCCATCAAATTAAAACACAGAAAACATAGAGAGGGCTTTTGAAGGAGGGTAGAGGAGTACCTCAGGACCGGCGTCGGCCCAGGCTTGTTCTGAGACGTATCGGACAACGGCGAGAACGGGATCTTCTTCGGAGGTTGGCACTATAGTCGTCATTGATTGTTCAAGCTCTGTGCAGCTGCGATTGGTTTTTCTTTTTTCGCAGCAGCCCGGAGTTGGTCTGTAAAAACCCTAGATAACGCTTCAGTGTATCAGACTATAGTTGTTTTTTGAGGTTTGTGTGTGCTATTGTTGACGGCTGTTATCGTCTATAATTTCACTGAAACATTATTCTGTATCTTTTTCTTTTAGGGTTGAGGGCTTCTATTTCAGAACATTTTTCTTATCTTGGGCCCATATTTTTAACTTTTATTTTAAGCCCATAATGTTCTCATTGCTGGCTCTAGGGCCGGACTCGGTGGGTACGGTTCGATTTTTTGGTCACCACGGTTTGGCCAAATCTGGACTAGATCCGACCATATCTAGGCTAGATCCGGTCATTTCTCGCTACATCGGGTCATTTTTAGCAACTTTAGTGTCATCGATTTTTGTCAGTGTTTAAGGAGCCTAATTGCTTCTTTCAAAAAAAAAAAAAAAGAGCCTAACTGCTGATCGAACCGAACCGAACCAAAACAAACTTGGCGGTTCAGAAAAACTTTCGGGCTTCAATTCACTCAATGGTCACATACAATTTGTGAAATTATGTTTCCCTGCTGGGGTTTCCTTAATTTGTTGATCAAGAAGAAAGGCGATCTCATTTGCTGTGCGATTGGACTAGATAGAGTGCAATTTGCACAATTAGACTATACAAAATCTTAAATACATCTTTTTGAACTTTGCTCTGATTGCGAACTAGGTGACTCCATAGAATCACTCACAATTTGTAGAATAGTTCATATGGGACTCAGCATTCTCCGTTCTAGATATCCAGATAATTAAGTTCATATATCATGCAATCAAACATTAAGGAAGATGACGTTTCAGTCAACACAGCCAATGCTGGTATCGAACAACACTGAACGAGCCATGATCGAGCTGGTGCATGACGATCCATTAAGACCGAAAGACAAAGAAGAACTACAGAACTAGTGCATTTGGTAATGAAATCCAGGGACCAGGGTCAAGCATATATGTCCAAATACAAGAATCCCATTATACACAGTTACATCATGTATTTGTCATTAGGATTTAGTTCACACTTCACAGTTTCTTAGTGTAAAACTATAAATATATATTGATATTTCTGAGATATATAACATTACACATTATCTGTGCTAATACTCAGATTCTGATGCATTATTCTGAAGCATGAATCAATTCCCACCACCCCCACCAAACAAGTAACCGAGGGAAGATCCACCACCGGGGGCAGAGTGAACCTTGGTAGATGGTCGATCCTGCATTACCATAATTTAAGACATTCCGTAAGTACTAAAATTCATGTGACAAATAAATGTTCAACAATCTTTGATAGTAAACCAACCAAACAAAATGATCGTGTATACCGTAATGAAGTTGCCACAGTTTTGGCCATCTAGACGGAAGTAATTGTTTGTGGGATTGCTATGAATGCCTGCTGGAATATTCTTGTCTATGGGTTTTGAAGCAGAAGCAGTGGCCTTATTCGGAGACGGTGTGTTGGTGTTTGTGGGAATGCTTGCAGCTGGGATTTGCTTATCAACTGCATCCTTTTTTGTGGGAATGCCTGCCGGAGGTTGCTTGTCAATTGGTATTGATTTAGCCGGAGCAGTCCTATTCGGAGAAGGTGTGTTGTTTGCAACAGCCTCTCCTCCACCTCCAAACAAGTATCCCAAGGAACTCTGTCCACCACCACAGCTGACTCCGCGGCCCATTTTTTGGTTATGTTCAGCAAGAAATCCTAAACCCACATGTTATTTCATGAATGACAAAATAATGAACATTCATATATAATTGAAATTTCATCAACAACGCATAGGAGGATGAAGCATACAAAAACCCAGATAACAGGTAGCAATGATGCTGGTCCAGTTTTCTTTATGAACAAGGTCTAGAGGGAAAGAAATGCACCAGCTTACAATCATGCACATGGAAGATAATCAATAATTATGTGATATACAGGTTGTGAAAAAAGACACATAATTAACAATTTAGAGGAAAAACAGATTAAAACATCAGATCACAGAAGTAACAATTAAACAATACATTTATTGGGGGAAAAGGGACTTTTAAGATCCCTAATTTTCCTTGAGAAAGAAACAACAAATACAATATCGAAAATAAGTCGAAATTCGAAGCTCGAAAGGGTGTGATTTTTGTTTAGATTGCATACTTTGTTCTTGCTTCTTCTGGGACCAAACTTTTGGAGCCAACTGCCAAGAAACAAGGAGCTGTAGGAAACAGAATGTTCCCCAACTAATAATTCAGAATTTGTACACACAGTATTTAAATTTCGTTTTGTAGGGTAAGAGACGTGGTCAATTTCTGAGATGGCAAAATCGGTTTGGCTAAGATAAGCCAATGCGGTTGGGCTTTGGCTGTCACCTGGGCCCGTGGTTGTTCTTTTCCTTTTTCAGTTTTTCGAATAATTAGCCATATTATTGAAGACAGAGAGATTTGAACTTAGACTACGTGTAAGAATTATATGTTCTTAACTACTAGAGCTATAAGTCTCCAACTCAAATGCGCAAAAACTTGCTTGTTGATGAAGCTAAGGCAATGGAAATGGAGAAGTGGAGCGGTGAGCGGTGGTGACTATACGGTCTTTACCTGTAAAAGGGTTCAAAGTCGAAATTTGATTTGGCTCAGACATGTTTGCAATGTGGAACTATGGGAACTCTGCAGTGAGTTGATGATGTCTCCATTACCTTCTGGCTTGGACTTTGACGCTTTGACGTTTCTCTACGCTTGATGGACTATAAACATCATGTGAAAAACCAATTTGGCACTTTGGATGTTAACAACAATATCTGTGCATTAATTTGATATGCAATCGCCCAAGTAGTATTGTCCACAATACATTCTTTTGTGCACTTTTTGAAATGTAAATTTCCAGTACCATAAATATGAACATCCCGTATGTCAAGTCATACCCAGTCCCCGGGGAGAAAAAACACCCCAGAGAACATGTAATTATATATCATGTTATGAAATGAATACTTGCACAACAATTTCACTCCTATGTGCATTTACATGCTTTGCAATCCTCTCCAATGCAATTGCATAAATTACTGATGATTTCAGTGGCCTGTTCTATCGTGTCAGCCAAGCTTCATTAGCCATCTAGCCTAAAAAGCATTTCTAAGGTGAAGAAATCCTTGAGATCTCTACCAATAACTTGTGCAGGGCTTGAGGTTTTGAGAAGAAAGGTGAGTGATCAGCGCCTTTTAACCGCAGGACCTGTTCAGGGGGGCTTGCATTTATCATGCTCTCTTGGACTGTGATGGGTATGGCATTGTCTTCTGTAGTTTCTATATAAAACCGCCTCACCAATCCATACTTTAAGTCGGAAAGTGAGAGTTTTTCCAGAACTGGGGCAAACGGAATCGGCCTCATTGAAACAGATGCCAATGCAACATCCTGGATAGGGAGAAGCAAAGAGAAATGAGCCAAACTGATTGCAAAAATTGGAAAAACTAGCACACAGGCCCGCAATTGTAGGCTATAGTCCTAATTGCATAGAATGACCTTGTTAAAGAATAAATCATTTGATGTTTCTCATCGGCAGTTTGGCATTTTAAGAAGAAGAAAAAAAGTAATGCATACCTTGGAAGGACTTTGGTTGAATAACAATTCCTTCAACATTGATTTATCTAGATCAATAGCAGTTGGAGGTTGATTATTCCCATTTGCATACAGAAATATCTGAGCCTGTCGCATAAGATCATCTGAGGTTGCCTGCAATGGTGCTAAGCATTAGTCACTCACTCAGTCAACCTATATTTAAGTTTTTATAGGACACTCCCTTTAGAAGTATGATAAGCCTTCATAAAAGCCATCCCTATAATTCCTTCACTGTCTAGAATTCACAAGAAACAAAATTTTAATATTGGTCAGGCCAGAGCTACTCTTAAGGTATGCTCTATAAATAATGAGTTGCCCAATATTAAGACCCACTTCTTTTGACCCCAACAAAGCTTCTTCAACTTCCAAATGCATTTTACAAGTGTCTCTCCCTCCAAGTATAAACATCCCGTGTTAAATCTTGACAGGACCAGAGGCAAAAGCTAGTGCAATTTATATAGAAGGTTTCTAATTCTTGTAATGTTTCATTGCTGTTCAATATTTTTCATACCAGGCACGGAATATATAATCAAGTCAGATTTTGAAATACATTTCACGGGTGAAAATCAATAAATTCACACATTCAAAGAGAAAAAGGCTGAGGGAAACCTGTTGGGAGAACGTATCAAGCGTGCTTTGTCCATTTTTCAACATTGCTGCAGCAAGAAAAATGGCCTTTGCAACTTTCAATGGAAACAACTCCATTGCATAGGATATACACGCACCACCAAAATCATGACCCACCAAGATCACCTGCATAATATAATAATGAAGTTCAAAACAGAGATAAAGGTATATACCCAAGAATTATACTCGCTTCTGTACCAAATATAGCTCGTATTTAAACCCAAAATACTTGAATGAAAAGGCAGATGATTCTACCAAGCTACATGCAACAATTCGCTAATAGCAACATGACCGTCTGTTGACAAAACATAAACTGTGACCCAGTGACAACTCCGTTAAGTAGGTTTACACCCTCTCAAATATAGCTTAGTTGGCCACTGTGCATCAGATTCATCATATCAATTTGTCCCATTATCATTTTTTTTTTATTTGAGAGGAGTCCAAAATCAAAAACTTGGCAACAATGCCATATCTCATGATAGGCATACCTACCTTATCTAATTATCAAATGTCAAAGATAGCAATGATTGTTAAGCAAACATCTTATTGTCCATAAAAAAAACAGTACAACATCTTGATTTCACCAAATCTCTCAAGATGCCATGGTAAGAAAACCCAAGATAAAACAGCAGCACACATAAACATTGAAATGCGATTAGGGACCAGAAAATGATTGGAAGGCAATTTCAATGTACCTTTTTTCCATCAGGAAGCTTTTCGAGAAAATCAGTAAGAGGCTTTACATATTCTGAAAGACTTGCAACGGTGTTTGTATCAGATGAATGAATTCCAGAACCAGTCAAGTCTATGGCAGTAACTTTATAACCACCCTCTTCTAGAAGTGCAATGGTTTTATACCAACACCAAGCACCAAAGCCACCTCCATGTACAAGAACAAAATGGTTGGTTTCGAGGTCATCAATCTTTACATCCTGTCAAAAAAAAAATTAGGAACCAAAAGAAAATCATCGATGGTAATGACAAAGGATGGAAAAAAAAAACTTTAAAGAGTTTTATAAGAACATAATCTTGGGGGGATTTACTCAAATGTTAATGAAACGGACCATAGTTGAACAATTTCAACAAAGGTATTGCATACAACAACATAATATGCAGCATCATGATTGACAAAATAAATGTATCCTTATGGAGTCATTTTTTATTTCCAATTTGATCAACTCCTCAACTTGTAGATACAATTATACTTCCATAATAGTTCTTCCATAAACATCTAATGCCTTAAAAATGATATGTACTGTCCAAAAAAGTTAAAAGCAAATCTTTAACATATATACAAACGCATACAGACGAATAGAGGAATACACAGACGCAAACATACATGTGTTTGTACACGTGTATGAAGAGATAGCACAATTTAAATGGGAAGAAAATCACCGCCTAAGGTGATAAGAGATAGTAACTCAGCATGAACAACCCAACACGAAAGAAAGAAAACAAATCTCTCATTAATGACCAACTACATTACAAACGCATTAATTCCATAACCAAAAGCTGTATCCGAAAATACCCAAAAAAAAAAAACAACAAACAAAGAAATTAAACTCCATAACCACTTAAAATTTCTAAAAACCCATCATTATGACCAACAACATTACAAGCTCATTAATTCCATAACCAAACCCTATATCCCAAAATACCAAAAAAATAATATAAAAAAATAAACCAACAAAATTAACTCCATGATCACTCAAAATCCCAACTTTAAATCCAGATTAGCAACATTAGCCAAAACCCAGTAACCCCTACCTGTTTAACGAGCTGGTGAGGCTGGAAATTTTTTTCAACTTCAAAAACCTCTCAAAACTCAAACTTTAATTCCGAATTAGCAAAATTTCCAAAAACCCATTAAGCCGAACCTGGTTAACGAGCTGGTGCGGCTGGAGTAACGGGTCGGTGAGGGACCGAGCCCGAGTGCTGGAGCTACGTGGCAAGACGTTGCTGTTGCCCTTCTTGGAGCTCGAATTGGGGTACCGCAACGAAGCGGAGCGATCAAAGGGGAGAGAGCCGCCGTTGTGCTGGTGCTGCTGGAACAGAATCGCGGCGGCGAGAGCCTGTTCTTGGAGCATAGCGTCGTCGAGCTTCTCTTTCCGGGAGGATCGGATCCGACCCCAGCGGTTGCTGGAGTTGGGTACGGGCGGCGGGTTCGGGAGGCGCTTAATGGGCTTTTTCTTTAGCGGCGGTTTGGGTGCGAGGAGGGCGCAGAGGTTGCCCATTGGGTTTGGAGCATGTAAAAAAGTGTGAGGACTGGTGAAAGGTTGAGACTTTGGAGAGGGGAAAAGTGAAGGTGGTCAAGTGTTTGAGAGGAAAACAGAGAGGTTTGATGGTGGCGGCAAATAGTAGTAAAGGTGGGTGAGTGGGTCGTTTGCAACTTTGGAAGGTTGATACTTGAAATTTGTATATATAGAGTGGGAGAGAATATGGCAACAACTATAGGCTTTCCATTTTTTTAGGGGGGGACAATATAGGCTTTCCACTTTGGGTTAACTATTTTTTTTTTCCTTTCTTTATCAACTAAAAAAATATTTCTACGAGGGGATTATCATCTTTCTCGTCTGTTATTTACTATTTCATACCCTCTAATTAGTAATTAGTTTCTAGATTTCAGAAATGTATATATGGCTAAGGAAAAGCATCTTGGTGAAAATTAACACTAGTAAATCAACGTTAGAATTGTGCTTTGTCCTTGTTCGATCATTTGGATAATTAGAAGCCTAAGCTACCACCCACATTCCAATTAATGGACTTTTCTATTGGTCTCTCTATAATAGGTTTCCCACTACTTATAGAACTCTGAAGAATTTTGGGTACTATGAATACTGAATAGATGTGGATATGCAGCTCACTACTACAAAATTGACGACTGAAACCTAATTACTTAAAAGCATGCATGCATGACGGTGACGTTTCAGGAATGCGACTAACCTTAGTTGGCATTTCCGGCGAGCATTTAACTGATCTTTATCTGTCAAGAAAGATCGGTGCTTTTAGTTAGCTGCGAATCTAGCTAGCTAGCTAGCAGGTTCCATATTTCCTTTTATGACAGCAGCAATATTTCAATTAGGTTTCATATTGATCGAGGGCAGGCAGCAGAGAGCCAGAGACATTATTACTAACTGCAGGGCTAGTATATCTATAATGCATAAGACAATTCTCCTAGCTACTCCGGCCACTTTACCCTAGCTAGGTAGCTTGTCAATTAAACTTAGTCACCTGATGAGCATTCAAAAAGCGAAAAGATATGGTTTTTAATTATGACAATTAAGTATGAATGGTGATTATATGGGTTGCATTAAATTCATGATAACAACTTTTGAATACTTTTCATGAGAAAAATAACAAGATGAATTAATGGAAGAAAAGGAAAGGAAACTAGGAAAGATGGGAAGGATATCTCATTAATATATACGATAACTTTCTAGCTTAGCAGAAGAGCAGCAAAATATTACTACTTAGTTTAGCCACTTGGACATTTACTTAATTCCCAGTCCCCAGTCCCCAGTCATTTTGGGTGTGGTTTTTTTTTTTAAACACGAAACAATTAATAAGACCCGAAGAAAAGTACGAAGAAGACCAACCATCAAGGAGGTGTGTTTATTTACCTAACATTTTAGAGTTAGGGTGAGGACTTTTTCATCACCAGCTACCTATTAATACAATGATTTTTATTTTATCTCCACAATGTTAAATGAGATCTCAAATTCAAAAATATCTTTCATAATCAATCAAAATCTTAGTTTAATTGAGATTGTTTTTTGGAAACTCAAAACTACTTTTAAATTAATAAAAAAAATGTCAACAAAAAAATTTAAATCAGTTTTACAAGTACTTGAAAATGGTTTTTAGAAGCGTTTTTACCAAATTTATATATTTTTAGGCATTATAAAATCAGTCCTAAACTGACCTAAAAAATAAAACTAGCTTTTAGGTTTCAAATATTAAAAGTTATATGTTTTCAATGTAGAGAAATTAATTAATTAACTCGATCATAGCTTCATTGTAGACAAGGAATTGAAGATGTTGTATTCTTTTATTGTTATCAGTTGTTAGATGAGTAGAATCATTGGTTGGTTTGTTATAAATTAAATAAAAGTTGTTCTTTTTGGTCTGATATAAATATATATTGAAGTTGGGTGGATCCTGAATTAATTGGAAGATTGTTCCTAGCTGCAATATATATATACTGCTTTTGGTTTCTCTTCCTCTCTTTTTTGAGCAAGGAAGGCATGAGATGCTGGAAAGTAGTGACTGCAGATTGCATATGTATATGTCCAACTGTATGCATATAGCCCTATTCAATTCATCCATCTCTCTCATCACAGTACTCCTCCTCGCCGACCCTAGTTAATTAATTTATTTCATATACAAATTTAATTACTTTCACTTTCTGAAAAATACGAAAGTGTATATGACGATTGATCGATGGGTAAGTTTTTCCACGTACAAGTGTACAACTCATGTTAATTCTGGACCACTTCTAGCTTCTTCTTTAGTTCTTTTTTATTCTATTGGGGCTTTTTGCAACTGGAGAGAATGATGCCTTGTGCATAGCAACGCATATGTTACTTACTAGCTACCTAGCTTAATTCACTCAGCAGATCGATGATGATCGAATATATATATATATAGGCAGTACTGGCTAGCTAGCTAAATCTGTACACTTATATATGAAAAAGTTAAGCAAGAATGATATAATCATGGTATGCATATTATGCACAGGATCCTAGTAATCCTCCTGCACATTAACACGTGGAACAAACCCAATTAGCACGCTTGAACTTTAAAAGGGTTTGAGGCCATAACCACTAATGTACTGATGAGATCTCTAGATTTAGCATATTTCTTCATATGATCAACATCTAGTTAACTTTTGCTTTTGTATAACTCATATCTTGAATACCAAGCATCTGTTTTGACCAGTGGTCCAACATTTTGCTAGAAAAAAGTTGGGATCATACATTTGATTTTGAGGCAACAATATATGATAATCATCATTGTCCATTTGTCCATGTTTGCATCTCAAGAGAAGTGGACTAGCAGTGGAATTATACTTTCACAATCATATCATCCATGATTAACTTATAGATCTTTGCAATTAGTAGTCACGCTCATTAGGTCAGTACGTTTTCTTCGTTTACTATTTGCTACAACCCTAGAAAACTTAAGTTTGCTTTGAACCATATAGATATATTGATGGATCGATGGATTGATGTGGAGTCAAATTGGTTTACCTCTACACTTCATGTGATTGGGTTGATGAATATAATTCGGGATAATACTCCATCCTTTCGATCATGTTTATCTTGAACCGATGTTTTTTTCACCCTCTGCATGCTAGACACAAAATCAATGGTAAATCTCACATTGGTCTTTGATGTTTAAGATTTCGGGATAAATTAGAATTGGAATATATTGGAATTATCAATCTCTAATTTTCTCTTCTTCTTCAATTTTTTTTTATAGAAAATTTCATGTTTCGGCATTTTGAATTTCGGATATGATTCGGGTATGCAAAAGTGGGAAATTTTTGGTTCTAATTGGTTATTCCCTAGGCAAAACTGCAAAAGAGATGAAATTTGATCAAACTCTCACAAAGTCCATGTCTCGATATTTCACAACCCCAAGTGAACCTCGAGAAAATGTTTTCAAAGTTGGATTAGACACAAACCCTAATCCATTTCCAACTTATGGGCCTGATCTTACTTGGACAGAGAAAGTGGGCCGGGTCCGGTTGGATTTGATTTGATTACTAAAATGTGGTCGTTAGACGTCTTTGAAATCTTCTAAAGGTACCGATAAATCCGCCTCCCCCATCTTCTGTCTCTCCCTCTCTTTCTCGCTAACTCAAAGAAAGGTCTGCTTCTGCTTCTGCTTCCTTCATTCGCAGCCACGCTGGAAATCCAAAGGTCAACGCTTTCTATCTCTCTGTCGCTAAGTATTGATAATTCTTCTATCCAACATGCATTTTACGTTGTTACATCCAATAGAAACAGAGTATTAATCTCGTACTACCTTTGATACTTCGATTTGCTCTGTTTCAAATCATTGCTATTCTGGTGGGTTTTTTGTTTGCCGGGAAAAGAACATAGGAAACATGCTGCAAGATTGATTCTTTTCATGTTTGAAAATTTCAAAGGTTCAGCTTTAGCTCAATCGAATAGAGCCCATCCTGTTAATTTGGTTTGGTGGGCTGGGATTAATTTAGAAAATCTATTATTCTATAAGAACAAAATTTTGGCTCTAAAAAGATGGAAACTTGGGTTGCTTCTTGGAGCTCGTAATCTGAGAAAAGCAGAAAACTTGTTCTAGACCATTTGCTAATTGGACATAATTTTACTTTTACAACTTAAATGCTGACAACGTAAAGAGTTCAACAAAAGTAAATGCATGATTTCTCATCTGCTAGTGAGTTTAACTGTGTAAGGCATTTCAGAATTCTACCGATTTTTGGTTGATCGAATTTGTTACTAATCAGACGCTTGTATTGCTTTTTTGTTTTGTTTTTTAAATATATTTGAGTCCTTTTGCATAGTCCATATCATGACTAGTAACTTGGTGTACTTTGAAGTAGACAAGAATGTTTCTGGTCTTGGCGTAAAAGCTCATGTTTGGTCTCTACTGTCAAAAACTTGTTGCAGGCGATTAGGAAGAGGGAATGATAGAGGATGCTCTAAATGATTTGGAAACTGACCTAGCTAGGCAGATAGTAGAAAACGATCGGTCGAAGAAGCTTATAGATTATATATGATCAGAAATACTAGTTCCTTCTCAATGACCAAGGGTGAAGTGCAAGTTAATCTCTTGGCCAATTCAGCGCCCCGGCCTTCCTTTGTTAAAATTCCGGAGACAGGTATGGGGGACGCAACCAAAAATCTTTCAGAATCACGTCAAGTGTTGAAAAAGAGAACAAGAAGGAGACATAGGAGGAAACCAAATATAATGCAAAATACTGGGCTAGTTCATAATTTGCCTCAGGAATATGGCCAGGGTGACACTAAATATATGAATAGATTGTCAACTTTAAGTTTATCAGATGAAAGAAGTAGTGATGTATTAGTTATTTCATCTGGAGCGGTTGAAACTATGAGTGAAAAGGACATTAGATCAGGGATTTCACATGGCTCAATTGTAAGAGAACCATTTAGTTATACAGGGAAAAAACTTCTTATTCTTGACATTAATGGACTTATTGCGGATATAGTCTCTCCTCCTCCAAAGGGATTTGCATCTGACATACGGATTGCAGGACGAGCAAGTAAGGATTAATCTTGTACTATTGTTTCATTTATAAAGTCTAATACTTTATGTGTTTAATTGCAAAATATTTTTGTTTCTTTGTTCAGTTTTCAAGAGGCCATACTATCTTGATTTTCTTAAGTTCTGCTTTGAGCGTTTCGAAGTGGGTGTGTGGTCTTCAAGATCCAAGTAACCTATAGACTGCTCTAATTCTTTATTCTTTTATGTTGATATTTGCTTATTTGGAATTCGGAAGAATTGTTTATGTTTTCTCTTGCATCTTCTTTGTTTTAGTTATATGCTGATTGTTGTCGATTGGTTTAAGAATAATTATTGACAGCAATGGCTTATAACTCTTTGAAGGAAAATTGTGGAAAGAGTGATTGATTATCTAATGGGTGATCTAAAGCACAAGTTGCTGTTTTGTTGGGTAAGCATTTCTATCTGTTCCTTTTGTTTATTGTTTGGTAGATTTCTCTGCCTTTAACACGGCTGGAGTATGTGTGCATCATCTAGCTCCTTGTGGTGTATAAATTGTTAACAGTCAACCTTTCTTGCTTGCTCATACCCTAAGTTACTGGTTGGAATGATCTTTCAATGAATTTAAATTAGATAGTCTTCTGAATTAGGAAATGTGTGCAAGGTTTTGAGACGTTTTGGTGTTTCAGTCCCTGGATTTGTTGGTTTTAATTATATTGATAAGCAAACCTGTCTTAATCATTTTACCATATCTTGATAAAATCCTGATGGATATTTTTAATGGTTTTGCAGGATCTATCCCACTGCACTACAACAGGGTTCAGAACTCTAGAGAATAAGCATAAGACCTTGGTTTTCAAGGATCTGAGGAGAATTTGGGAAAAAGACGACCCTAGTCTTCCATGGGAGAAGGGCATATATAATGAATCCAATACATTATTGTTGGATGATTCTCCATACAAAGCCCTCCTTAATCCTGTAAGCTTTCATTTTATCTTTTCGTTTCAGTTGGACCTAATATAATTAATAAATAATTCTTGTTTTTGGATTTGTGTTGAACTTTCATATAATAGGCACATACTGGAGTCTTTCCTTATCCATACACATTTCATGGAGGGTGCGACAATGCATTAGGTAATAAAGAATTAATCCTTTACTGCTTTATATTTCAGAAAGTGAACATGTCTCCTACAAGGCTACAGATATGTTGGAAGTCTTCCTCTCACTTAGTTGTAGAATGGTTGTTATGCTTGAATCACATTCTGAAATCCTGATGTGAGATCGTAGCTAGAATGATTTAGTTCTTGATTTGTGGATGACTATGGCTTGACCTTAATTACTTGTAGTTTTCTGTTAAAGTTTGAAAGAAAACTGACTGCAAAATAACAGGTCCTGGAGGTCGTCTTCGGACCTATCTGGAAAAGTTGGCCGCAGCTGAAAATATACAAGAGTTTGTAGACCAGCACCCTTTTGGTCAAAGACCTATTACTGAAAGAAGTGCATCTTGGGAGTTCTACCTCAGGGTTCTCGATACGGTGTATTCTGTAGAAACCAACCACATAACCTGTAATTCTACTTGTAAGCTTTAGGAATGCATTTTGCATCTGTTGTATTTTTGTAGTACTATCCTTCGCGTCTTGGGTGCTTGACGTGAAGGAGCTTTCTTGAAAGCTTTTACCGATACAAGTGGAGCTGGTGATTGACCAAGGGAGCCACAGGTTATAGAAAAACTTGACCGCTTTAAACACTGTAATTGAAGTGTTGATTGTATCAAATATTTGAAATTTACTCTACTTTCTGGTGGATCCATCTCAGAGTAACCCTTGTGAAACAGTTTGATTTCATTTTAAGATATCAGATGGTGTTTACAGACTCATCAAATTTTCCGTAACTGACATTCAGATGCTGTTGCTGATGGCATTACTTGCATTTTAGTACAGAAAACATTTGAAAGCTGTTGTTTTCACTCATCTTGGGCTCAATCTTTATGTGGTTTGATATGTTCTTGGGCTCAAGCTATAAGGCTTTTTAGAAGTGAACCAGGGCAGTTCAGATTTCAGAAGCATATTATAATTGATTCCCAACTACCACAAGCAAATGTTCAAGAACATGACAGAGATCCCACATGTAATGATGGATCTCAATCCTTGAGTGCCATTGATGGATCATTCGCATGCAATGAACAAACTACATGCCGTACACTGGAGTGTCACTGTCGCCTGCTGCAATACTATGCCAGTGTTTTCTTCAGTGCCCTACCTAAACTATTGACAAAGGCTCTGACCACAACTTGTGCCAAACACTCATGACTTTGTGATGCCATACTGTTTCTTTTCTTCATCGTTTTACTGAGATTTGGTGTTGACACTTCCCTTCGACCATTATATGGTCCAGTGCCCATTCCTCTTCAATCTTATTCACGAGTCCCATGATTCCTATTGGATCCATTCCCATATACCCCTTTTCCCATAGGCTAAAATATAAAAGTATAAATAAATTACAAGGATAGTTTAGGGTTCAATTGTTGTTAGATTTTTATCTTTTATGTTCTTCACTCTAAACTCTCATAACGGGTTTTAAAATGTGTTTTATTCAAAGATGTCAGTTCGTTGGATCTTATTCAATTTGATCTTATGGCACGCAATTTCCTTAAGTTTTCACACTTTCGAAAATATCTAAAATTAATAGATCCATTCAATTAGTACTCATTACAGTAGAGCAATTATTGTACAAAAAATCATAGATAATGTACTCTGAATTGTAACCCAAATTCAAAGGTACTGACATGATATATGATGTATCATATATGCATGGTTCACAAAATCGTTATGGAGCCTCAGAGAAATCATATGATGACAAACGAGGACAGAACACAACTATGGGTCCATTCAAACAAACCCACCCAAAAGACAAAGAAACAAGATGAGGTTGGGGCTGCAATTGCAAATTACAGAGAGTAGAGGGGTCCATGCATGAAAACCTAAGCATCTTCCTTAGAAGCTTGTGTGCAAATTCTCCATTGCAATTTGTTTAAAGAGTTTGAACCAGTTAGAAATCGTCAAATGTTGAACTGGAACTGGAAGTGTGTATAAATCAAACTTGTTATCAGAAGTGGCATGTGCCATAGTCGACTTTCAGATCCCAATCACCTGGCAAGCTGATTCGATGGTTTAGTTCTTGACTTTTTGCTATTGCCAAATGCATGACAATAATCTTATAAACAACTAACTTAATTAATCCCCCTAATGTCACTCTTCGTAGTACACGTGACACCTGTTTAGGCCTAATTATAATTATGTTCCAAATGCTTAAGCCAGTCAAAACAGTACCAATAATTAGAAGCTTATTGATCGAAATAGTTTAAAGTATTTTGTGAGAGAAGTTTTACATTGTTCCCCAGTATGTATGCTCTCCCTTAATCTTGATGGTTAATCAATTCCCATTGGTGTTGACGATTTAATCCTGGCCGATCAAAGGGTGTGAAGCATAGCGCTGGGAGCACTACAGATAATCTCATTAAAACACTTCTCAAGTTCTTAGTGCAATAAGTACTTGTACGTGAAACTTAATTATCACATATGCATGTAAGGGTTTAAAGCATTAAAAATCATGTCTTTAGTTCAAATGATAAAACACTTATGCTAAAGAAGAGACGTTCGACCATGCCATCATCATTTCTTGTGCGAAAGAAAATAGTTAAAAGATATTAGGATGTGAATATTACTCGCTTATTTAATATTTTAATTTTCTTCATATATATGAACATGGGAAAGTTGGTTAAGAGAGTTTAAGGATTGAGGCATTTTTGGTTTGGTTTTCTTACACCCCAAGTTTAGATCTGTGAGATGTCAAGGCTCTCATTTCCACACGGTATAAGCTGGGATAAGGTGCATATGGACATATGGTACATTGACTTCATTAGCCATAATATTGAAATAAACCCTCTAACGTGGAACTATTTGTATTCATATATAGATATAAAACTTGTTTAATGGTCAGTTGGTCACACCATTTTGGGTCCTCCATGATCGAAATTCCTCAGAATGCGAAGGGAACCCTACCCTACGTCGACCTCTTTTAAAATCCCTATCTCCCTGTGACTCTGTGCATGTATAGTTGTTTATTTGTACATTTGTATAAATTATTGGGATATTATCCCCTTATTTTGTTGACTTTACAAAACCCTGCACTCTCTACAACAAACAAATACAAAAAAAAAATACCTATGGATACTGTGATTTAGGTTAAACATAATCTTTAATCCTTTATTTATAAACTAAGATGAGAACTTTAAATTTCTATCACCACATATATGTTTTTGATTTTTTTTTTGACAAAGAAGATCACGACCGTTACTAATGATAAATATAAATACAGAGAAGACGTAAAGCCTAAACCTCTGTACAAATGAAACATATAGAGAACATCTTGGGTTAATAGCGGGACTACTCCATTAAATACATGTTTTTGATAAGGGTTATGATGAAGAATTTTGTGGGGTTGCGTAGGGAGATCATCTGTCAATTAATCATGGTGGGGTGCTTCTTGCATTCTTCTTGGAACCTAGTATAGGATTATGATGGAGATGCTTGGTTGGTCCCCAACAATTGAAGCTAAGCTAAAAGCTAATGGCATAGAGGCATAGAGCTAGGCAATCCTCATGTGGTGCTCACTTTTTTGCATGTGCCCTGCACCCCACCCCCCTTCGTGATTTCAATTATCAATCCATTCTTTAGCAGACTATCACAATCAGACCCTTTTTTTCATAGGATCAGATCGATTGCATCATCTAGACTATATATTATATATATTATTAACAAGCTAGCCAGGTGCACCGAGAAATTCATGCATAAAATATATAGTAATAAGAATGCTAGCTAACATTCCCAAGCAAAACTAAAATTAAACAATTATTAGTGCATATTTTAGTTTTTAGGAGCGGTTTCCATTTGAACCTGATCGATGAATCGGAGTAAGTGCTTGATATGTTTTAGGATATTCAGATACTTCACTGCTGATCCTTAATTTGGAGTTAATATATTTATAAATGAATATAAATACACATAGCTTTCATTAATAATAACCACTAGGTATGTGTGCTGTGTGGTTTTTAATTATTTTTCTTAGTTCACAAGAATGGTAATATTCTCTGTGCAAATTGCAATCAAAAGGTATATGTTTATGCATGAAGGTGTCTGAAAAAGACTGAATTGCTTCCACAAGGCTCTTTCCTTAATTAAACATTATAGAATACAGATAATATAGCGTATCATTACTCACTTTGTGCCTACTTTGAACCTAACATCATATTGAATATGAATGAATGAATTAACAGGCCGGGTACGTCTTAATATGGAGATGTAGTCCTTTTTTGTCTGAGACTCCAAAAGGATATATAAAAAACATATAAGGGTTTAGGAACCTATGATAGATCGAGAGTGTTCATTTTGTTGGAAATTGAAAGATCCCACATCAGAAAAGTGATAAAAGAAAATATAACTTATAAGTGGGTCAGCTACTCCCAATTGCACCGAGCCCTTTTGAGATAAAACCCAATACCTAATAGGTGGTTAAGTTGGGACAATATCGGTGCAATAGTGGGTCACGGGCTACGCTTGTCGCTGCTTAACATGGTATCAGAGCGGGTTTCCTTTCCAATCACGTCCTGGGCCCGAATTACTGGGCTCGAAACGAATGAATGAGCCTTCGAAAAGATGCGTTGACTCTTATGAATGAATTATAAATTATGGCCGGGCTCTCGAAAAGATGCGTTAGCCCGTGTCTATGAATTGTACGTGCAAACCTATAATTAGGTTGCACGTGAGGGGGCGTGTTGGAAATTGAAAGATCCCACATCAGAAAAGTGATAAAAGAAAATATAACTTATAAGTGAGTGAGTTACTCCCAATTGCACCAAGGCCTTTTGAGATAAAACCCAACACCTAATGGGTGGTTAAGTTGGGACAATATCGGTGCAATAGTGGGACACAGGCCACACTTGTCGGTGTTTAACACATTTTACTGTTTTACACCCCAAAAAGCTAGGTCTCTGCATATTAACCTATTACCTATCAAGCATTAGGATTTAGGAAGGAGGAAAGTGAGGTGATCTTGCTTAATTAATAGTGAACAATTATTAATTAAACAAGGAGAATTCTTACAAAATTCGGAGCATATATGTGATGTTCTCGTTGAATCTAACAGTTTAAAAACTTGAAACATCACATAATTCAAAACATAATAGCTTAAAAAATTACGATGTACGTGGATTCTTTTTGTTTTGTTCTTGAAAACTCTTAATTTATTGCTTGTTAATGATTTCCTCTCGGCTAGTTTAGTGGGTCAATTTTAGCTTTACAGGACAATAGTATTAATCAATACATCTCGAAGCAAATCATGTGCACCAAGTGGAGATTATATATCATGATGATTTGCGACTGCTTCCAAATCAAAATGATTAATCACCATCAGGTATAGGTTTGAGAATGAGTACTGTCATAATTAATGCTTAGCTAGTCGATCGATAAGGCAAACGTTATTAATGACTGATTGGCTTCTGTCTCTTAAAACTTCTTTATCTTATAAATTTGTAACTTCACAATGTCGATCATATCGTGATTGCCTTTATAGTGTAATCAACCACTCGATTGATCAGTGTCTTCGTGAAATAATATACCTGGAGACCAAAACAAAACCCATAAATATCTTGAATAGCTATTATTTTCTCAGGACCACACAAATGAGCAGTTTTCCAGTCCTAATTAAACACGTACGCATTAATTCTTCTCAGTTCTTAATGAATTCTCTCTTCAGTTTTAGATTTTGTTGGTGTTAGATCATTACTTCTTTCTGAAAGAACGTACACATATTAACCTTGGAAACCCTAGATGCTCAAATTAATACTGGCTAGCTAGGTCTGAAGTACTACATTTATATCAATCTGTCTTAATATATGGAGCTGTATGGGCCGTGTAGTTACTATATATGTACGTTTAGGAAATTTACTGCTGATTGATGCAGTACGTCGATATTGATTATGAATGTATGCAAATCTATATAACAGATCCCATAGTTTTATTATTAATGATTGTACTTGCTTCAAGAAATGGGAAAGAGACAAAACCCTAGCTAGCTGGCTTTACTGATCAAGGTACTGCACTGGAGGCAATGATAATGGATCAGGCAAACATATTCTCTTCGATTTTATTCATTGCAAAGCACATTTGTAAGATAAGGTTAGCTATATATATAAATATATATATATACACACACACACAATCACACAGTACTTGCTAGATCGAGTACAATACAATACATATGGATGATGATAAAATTATTAAGGGCTGAGGGATATATATCAAGGAGCACATGCATTATTAGCAATTACTGATCTGCAACCAGAATATTACGTTTGCTTTTGGCATTGTTCATTAATTTTCATTGATGATCAATACATTGTACAAAGAAAAAGAAAAAGAAAAAACAGATCCACAGTTATGGATCCGGTACGTAGTGTAAGTATATAAGACAACTTAACAGACGAAGTTTTGTAACAGACAATCTGCTGAAAATTTCAAAGGGGACGATCGATATCAAAAACAATAACAGGTTAGGACTGTGAACATGTGGCTTTATCTATCTATACGATTTGGGAAAAGTACTGCTCGATCGAGTATAATGGTCCATGGGATATCAGATGTACATGCTTAAAAGTACTGTATATATATCTTAACAGAAAAAAGAAGATCTATAGCTTATGCTTAAACGTACGCACGAAAGTGATTTAGGACTATGTATACAGATATATAGTTTCTGATTTGCAGTTATGGCAGTGATATATATTGTCAGCAAGTTTCAGCATAAGATATAAAGATTCCGCTTTGATCAACACAGAGGAATAAGTCAAGAAACAGTATGTACGTACCTACATGATCAAATTATGACCAATTCCCATCTTCTAAAAACTAATGCCACAGATCAAATTCAAAGATTTGATTCATGTATATGGCAGTAAAATTGTTAATCTCCTCCTTGATCACGAGATGTGTCATTTGTTTTATGTGAAAAATTTTGATTGCCCTCAATTATGTCTATAATTTAGTGATCAAAATTATTATGTACATTTTAAGTCCTCCTTTAAATATTATTCATGCAAAAAATTAGTCAAATAAAAAATTATTTAATCATTTAATTACTATAATTACTATTTCAGCTTGCATTCATTTGCATAACTCTACAAAGATTATACAAAACCTAACTGACCAAATGATTCACCGCTGTACATATACAAAATATTTAAGGATGTAAAAAGAGGTGTAAGTATGAAAAATATTGAAAAAATCACACCAACCCAAAAGATTCCAAGTTTGAATTTTTGTTGATTTCTTCTATTCTAAACCCTATACCGACTTCCAAAGGCATAAGAAGAGGATCTAGAGGAGGGTAGATTGGTAAATTTAGCTGGAGGAATGGTTGGAAAATGTCTTTAGACTTATGCAGGCTTTCCAGTCCATATATCCACTTAGTCATTTCCTCTTCCTTCTTCCCTTCTTCCTCTTAGTCCTGAGTCCTGACAGAGCCACATGATCATGTAGAGGCTCCAGACCCACTGACCCACCCATAATTTTGTCCACATGGTGAAGTGGAGACAATGAACAAACCACATTTCCACCCACCCATTCACATCTCTTCAATTCGATCTCTCATCTTAAATTAGCCTTGATCTCTATGCGTAAATGACTCATTTTTATAAGCACTATACAGAAATGCACTTTCCTTTTCAGTATAGAAAGAAAGTCTTAAAATTTTAGGAAATAGAAAGGATGGTTGAGTTGAGATCTCAATTCTGATACTATATTTCCCATCTCTCTTCAACTCGTATTGTTTTTTAAGTGTAAATTTTGAAAAGTGTGTCATCTCTTTTAATTTAGTCCTTAAACTCTCTCTCTTAGGTCACACATTATAAAAAGGGCTATCACCAATTCTCTGATTTTCCCCAAACTGATATTCAGAAGCATTGGCATTATATATAAATACAGCACAGACCCTCTTACACATTATCTAGGCTGTAGCTAGAGAGAGGCAAAACTGCAAAAGACAAAGCATTCTAATTCTTTTGTGCAGAAGAAGTGAGAAAACCCAAAAAGAAAATCCCAAAAAAAAAAAAGGAAAAAAAAACATCTCTTCTTGGGTTTGCAGAACAACCCCTCTGTGCAGTTTTAGAAGGTGGGGTTTGAGTTGGGTATTGGGTCCCTTAATTCCAATGTCTCTTTTGTTCCTTTTGGTTTTGCAGCAAGATTTTGTCTGCCTTGTTCTGTGAAACCCAAAAAGAATTTGTTTTTATTTCTTGTAGGCAGGAGAGCAAGTAAGTTGCACATTCTGGGTTTGGTGTTTTTTTTTCTCATATTTCTTCTCTCTCTCCTTCTCTTCTGTTTCACAGAAACTTTTCAGAAACCCCCAAGACAAAAGAAGCAATTTTTATTCCCCAAGAAACTGAAAAAAAAAAAAAAAAGTCTCTGAATTTGCGGCCCGGAGATTCATTTATAGAAGTATTAATCTTTATGACGTTGAAATAGCTGCAAGAATAGTGTCATCATGAAAGCTTGAACCCACTAAACATTTCACACAATAAAAAGTGTATGGCTTTTGGGTCTTCTACAATTCTTGAAACCAATAAGTTAAGCCTGTGCCTGTTTGGAAATCTTGCAGTTCACCATTAGAGAGAGCCACAAGGATCAAATAGAAGCATTGGAAACTTGAAGGGTGTGCAGGTGTTGGCTTGTGAAGCAGAACAGAACAGAGGAGGTGAAGATGTCTGCAAAGATTTTTCATTCATTCAGAGATGAGAATCAAGATCTCCATAAGCAAATTGGGTGCATGAGTGGGATTTTTCAGCTGTTTGATCGCCGTCATTTCATCTCCGGCCGGAGTCTCAATGGCCACAGCCACAAGAGACTTCCTCCAGGTATTTCCTCCTCTGCCATGTTTAGTCTGGTAAAGCTCAAATAAGTTTCAATGGAGTGGTGCTCTTTAAGATTTTTTCTGTTTTCTTTTTCAATGAATGCATTAGCTCATAGCAGTAACTGTAGAGTATTTTTTTGAACAGAAAAGTCTGCAATTTTTTGAACAATCTGTATGATCACTAATGGTTTGTCAGAGGCTATTTCTGTGTCACATTCCAAGTTGGTGAGAATAGTATCATTCTGCAATTGAACAATATATCCTGTGGAAACAAATGCTTGAAGGAAAGTTTTGAGAGATCACATAAAGTCATAATATATCCTGGAAAATCTGCAATTTTCATGGCTTTATATGCATCAAATGTGCTTCTGCAATTTTTTTTGATACTGTTGATTGTAATTTCTCGTGTTTGTGACATCATTCTCTTCAACAACTAGTATGTATTTATGTACTTATTTTTTCCAGGTGAGAATGGCAACCAGAAATTGGAGCCCAAAAGCAGAGCACCACAGAAAGCTACAGTAAGAATTCAGAACTTGATCACTTTGGTAGCTTTACACAGAAGTATTTAGTTTTCTTTTTCATCAGAGGCATTAATTAGATTCAACTTGCAAATTCAGGATAAAGATCGAAAAAAGGTTGTCAAAGAGAGACGAATCCCCACAGAATCATCCACCACCACTGTTTCTTCATCTTCTTGTTCATCTAGCTTCTCGTCACCTCTTGAATATAACAACGCAGCTCAGCAAGAACCATCCTCGTCTGGCCAAACCATTTACAATGAGAGACACACTCCGGAGCTGTCCTTGAACCAACTGAATGCTTATAAGCACTTAAGCCAGCAATCCTTTGACTCGACATACAGAGAAGCCCGTGGCATTTCAGTCAAACCTGCAGGAAAAGATGGAGTAGGTCATATATTGAAATACATAGACTCCCCAAGGCCTTCACAACCACTAAAACCCATCAAGCCAAGGGTTTCTGGTGTTAACGAGTCATTTCAAGTTCATGCCAAGCTTCGGGAAGCACATCGAAATTCCAATGAGGAGAAGGATGGTTGCATGCGGTTCGTGCCAAAAGAGGCAAGGAGGCTGTCTTATGATGAAAGAGCGTCACGAGATACCCTGAAATCCACAACAAAATTCAAAGAACTCCCAAGGCTTTCTTTGGACAGCAAAGATCGTTCCCTAAGGAGGGGTTGTAACCCCGAAACAAGATCGAATCATTTCTTCAAGGATCTGCAGAGGGAAAATGGGAACTCTGACAAAATGCTTGACCTGCAGCCAGAACCCGGAAGTTCTAAAAGACCATCTAATGTTGTTGCAAAGTTGATGGGATTGGATCTTTCAGATTCGGTGTCAACCAGTGTTACTCCATTAAGGCTCATTAATACCTGCCCATCTGATAGATTTGATCCCTTGTCAAGATCATCAAGAACAATGGATGAAACCAAGCAAGATGTTTTGTCTGGGTTCCCAAGAAATACCCAGAATGATTTCAGCTCACCCCAGAGGAGAAGTGCCAATTCAGTCATGAAGCCCACCTCAAATTCCAAGTTTCCAATAGAAACAGCTCCTTGGAGGCAGCCACATGGAAGCAGAGGTTCTCCGCGATCAACTGTCAAGTGTCAAGAAGAAACTACAAAAGCACCAAAGTCATCACCTTCAGTATATGGTGAAATGGAGAAAAGGCTAGCCGACCTTGAGTTCAAAAAATCAGGAAAGGACCTCAGAGCTCTTAAACAGATACTTGAAGCAATGCAGAAGACTAAAGAAAACTTGGATGACAAAAACGAAGCCTCAAATTTTGCCTCTCTAGTAAGCATCAAAAGCGTTTTCTCTGAGAGCACAATATCAGGAAGCACAAGAAATGTAAAAAGTAGCACATCGCTTCCTCCCACAGCCATGGCTTCCAAATCCCCAAAGAGTTACAAATCATCCATCATCATCATGAAACCAGGTAAACTCATGGAGAAAACCCGCAACTCTGACTCCATGGTGATGTCCATGGACAACACATCATGTCTGCGGAAGCTTCAGACTAGCGATCCTGGTGACAACAGAAAGGAATTGCTTGACAGGAAAACAGCCAAAGATTTGACTCCAAGAAACATTCATGCTAGTGATTCTTTCAATGGACGCCTTCGCTCCACTGATAAGAATTCTAATGTACGGACTTTAAAATCCGCACAAAAACTAAAGGTGCCCCAGAGTGAACAAAATGGCAGTGGCCCAAGTAGGATCTCAGGAATCACGAGCACAAGACTGCAAAACAGAAAAATTGGATTGGAGAAGCAATCTCCTCTAACCACTCTGTCATCAGATTCAAGCATGACTAGAAGGCAACGTAGTAGGCAATCATTAGAAGCAAGCACCCCAGGTAGAAAACTTGGGCCAAAATCTCCCAGTTTGTCTCAAAGCAATGCCCAGTTGAGTGAGACTAGCACCAGTACAAGAGCTATGAGTCACCAAGATGATACCACTTCTCAGCAATCTGAGAGCAACATCAGCTTGGCCTCACATACAGACACAGAAGCCACAAGTATTCATCAATCAGATAAGAGTCGAGACACATACTTGAAGCAGCACAGCCAAAAACAAAATGTAAGTATCTTCTGGCTCTCATTCAATCGAGCAAACAATCCGCTTCCCTGCTTAACAGGTTCTTTAATTTTCTTTCACGCAGAGCCCAGCAGTGGGGTTGAGTGATGATAAGTCAATGGCAGAACCTGGGAAAGCTTCCTTAGAACAACCAAGTCCTGTCTCCGTTCTTGATTCCACATTCTATAGGGACGACTCGCCGTCTCCTGTCAAGAAGATATCAAATGCCTTTAAAGGTGAAGTTCTTGTGCATTTGACACCTGATTATAGTTGTAGGATACAAATATATCTATATTAAATTTCCTCAAATTTCTTGATGTAGATGATGACGGGCAAGATCTGGATGAGGAAGAGTATGACCCAATGGACCTAGTTCTGATATCCAGCAGCACAATAACCAGTCATGGTACCGAGATTGATCATAAAAGGTTAGAGAACCTGAAGCAACTGATTCAGAATCATCGACATATAAGTAGCACACTTGAGGAACCCATCTTTGGCCACATTGCTTTCCTCTTTGACCGCTCAAATCCAGACCACATGTACATTTCAGATATATTGCTAGCATCAGGAATTCTTAGGCACCTCGAATCTGCGTGGACAACCATTGAGTTCTCCACATTGGACAACCTGATCAACCCTAATTTGTTCATTGCGCTGGAAGAAATCAGAGCAGATATAGAGCCTTTTGATGATGGAAAGATTCTCCAGTCCAAACCTGATGAAAAAATTCAAAGAAAACTAGTATTCGATGTTGTTAATGAATTCCTAGTTCAAAAATTAGCGGTGGAGAACTCTTTCAAGCAGTGGATCTCACCAAACAAGCTGGCAGAGGGGAAACCAAGAGGGCAGCAGCTTTTGACAGAATTGTGTTCCCAGGTTGATCAGCTACAAAGAAGCAACTTGAATGGCAATCTAGATGATGAGGATGAAAGTTTGACATGCATCTTGTTGGAAAATTTCATGGATCAATCACAGAATTGGACAGAATGTGATGGTGAAATTCCAGGTATAGTGTTGGATGTGGAGCGGTTGATCTTTAAAGACTTGATAACTGAAATTGTGAGCAGTGATGCAGTTCACCATGGGGGTTGGTCTGGTGGGCATTGCAGGCAACTGTTTTCCAAGAAGGGGCACTGGTAACATTGATTTCAAAAACATGAGTAGTAGCCTAGATGATAAGGAGGATAGTTTGAGAAGCATCTGGTCGGAGGCTTTCATGCATCAATCAAGGAGTGGAAAAGATTGTGACAGTGGAACTCGGGCTGTGGTTTTGGATGTCGAGCAGTTGATAATCATAGCTGAAACTGTGAATGGTGAGTGATCATTGCAGGCAAGTAGGCAGCTATTATCTGCATAGGGGCTTTGGTGATAATGATTTCAAAAATATATTCTCAAGCAGAATTTGTTGGGAGAGGTGGGGGGAGGGGACATTTTAATTTGATTTTCATTACTATCCTTTGGTTTATCTTCTCTAATATCAATTATTGGGTTAAAGTTTAGCTCCTCTCTAACATGTAAATCTTTGATAGAGGTTAATGACACATGTAATTTAAACCGAGTACTACATTTTGTTATTATTTTAAGGGTTTGTCGAGCATTTTAGGGGGGCAATTGGGAAAAGGGCATTTTATTTTACTTTCATTCCTGTGTTTTGGTTCTACTTTCTCTAATATCAGTTGTATTGGGGTTAAATTTCTGTCCAGTTGACACACATGAATGTGAAAGTGAAACCTAGTACTACATTTTGGTATTATGTTATAGTACACAGAACTCATACTATGTTTCAGATCAGAATACATAGATGGCATATACAAACCTCACTTGTTCCAAAATGAATTTGCATATAAATGGTTTAATAGATTATTGCTCAGCTGCAATAGTGAGGGACAGTTTCACATTGTGGAAAAGTGCAAGTTCTGTGACCCTAACATTAGAAGATCCTCAGGGAAATAGATGCTCCCTCTCTCTTCCTCTCAGGATTTACTTATCAACCCCCAAAACTTATGAAGCTTATTAAATAAAGTTCTTAAAATCTTATGTAGACCATCATCAAGGGATTATAATCAACCAGGAAACAAAAACCACATACTAAAATACGACAAATGGTAAACTGTTCCAGCCTTTTAGTCACCATAATTGAGGTTGATGCCATAAAAGAAAAATATCAGAGAACAAACTTTTGATTTCAAGTGATTTCTACAAGTCTATAAACATAAATCTACCATGAAGAAGATTCTAAATCTGATGTCATACAATTTTACCGCCAAATGAAGCAACAGGTTCACTTGTATGTTTTTTTGCTTTCAGAATCTTTTAAAGGATCCTTTTTTTTTCCTGGCAGAAATATCTTAACCTACTATGGACCTCATGTTACACACAACTATGTCAACCATTGAAGCCATAACGTTCAGTTATATTGTCTCTTTAAGTGAATAATCCATCAAACTAACAAAGCAATTCAAATGCAAGTTGGATGTAGATGAAATTTATCCACAACCTTTAATATCATTATAGAGCAAGTGAGCAACAGGATCTTAAGTTGCACCAACATCCAATGAGAGAGTAAGCAATATCACACTGTACACATTTGATTTTGTTAAGCATACAACTATATATATATATATAAAGCAACAAAGCAAAAAACAGGATAGGTATAATATTTGTGCACTCGTTCAGAGTAATATCAAGAAAAAGAATAGAATTTCAATTAGAAAGAATCATTAATTGGGTCGCTCACAGCAACTGACATTAACATACCTCAAAAACTTGTTAAAGTGGGAAAAATCCCTCCAGAACTTTGTAATATCCAATCTATAGTGTCCATATGCAGACAACACTGTGAACCAGCTTCCACTACCAGTCTCCTAAACAAGTGTACAAATTTAAGTAAAGAACAACCTAGTTTACAACTGAGCAAGCTCCTGTGAGTTTTCCATGGAGTTCTTGAGAATTTTCTCAGCCCTTCTTTTCTTTTCATCCTTTTCATTTTCTCTCCCAAAGCAGGGATACATTTCCTCAAAACCCTTTTTATGTGCTCCTGAATGTAACATCGTACCTAAGGACTTCTTTGTCATTCCAATCTTAAATTGCACAGTGGGTTTCCTGCTCGAAAGGATTCTTTTCTGATCCTCCTCCAATTCAAACGATTTGTTCTTGATTGCTTCAATGGCTGGAGCAAAGGTTTCCATCACTGAAGAACATCTATCTTTGGCATGGTTCTCATCTTTAAGATTTTCCACTGTTGCTTTGACTGACAGTTTGGCTGGAAGAGTAACTTGAGATACTTCTGTCTCCCCAAATTGCAGAGGTGCAGCAAGAAAAGGGTTGCTTTCTCTTGCTTGTTTCGCCTTTTCAACATCCCCAGCGTCAACAGAGGGTCCCTCCATCCCATTACAGACTAGCCTACGCTGAAAATTCAGCATGGTCTGCTCCACATTTCTCTGTTGTTTTTCCTGCTCAACTATAGCAGTGTCAGGTTCTGTGGCTCTCTCATTGAATGTTGTCGATTGAGAAAACGTATGTGGTTCAGGGAATGCAGGCAACCAAGTAGGTATATGCTCTCCTGGAGTCTCTTCCCCGCTTTGCCAAAAACTCGGAGTCGGCCTCTGGTCCTTAATAACTGGGAATTGAGGAACAGAGTAGGCAAATGGAACATGCTCACTTTCAGCGACATACTGAGAAATTTCCTTAACTGTCCCTGAACTTGCAAGACAACGGTCAATATCTGAAGCACCTGCAAACCCCTGTGCCACGCTCAAATCTTCCAACCCTTGAATGATATCAAAAACATTACAATCCGTTCTGCCAGATAAATTTGCATATAAATGTGCTGTCTTTCCAATGTTATGGATGTACTGAACAGTGACATCCGAAAGTGTTTCCAGAGCAGACAACTGGAAAGTCTGAAACCCCACTATCTCACATACTTGCGCTACCGCAATCTTCGCAATAGCTCGTGCAAACTCATCACCACTTGATTTTCTTTGTGTTCTATTGGATTGGTCATGCTCTCGTCCACTCTCACCACCTCCATCGCTCATATTCAACCCCTCATATCACGCAACACTACCAGCGGTATATTCAATACAACATTGTTCGTGAAAACCATCAAATAACCACATTATTTACCCACAAAACGTCATCATCATACCGCTTATGCCTCTTTTCGTTACCTAACAAAATGCAAGAAGGCAAAAAGAGTAATTAAAAAAAAAAGAAAAATTCAACAAATTCCATGCAAACAATTTCCAAAGAACGAAAAGGCGGAAAATGAACTATACTGAGCTGAGCTTCATCCCACGATTTTTTTATCCTTTTTATTTTTTGCCAAGGACAACAATTTGATCTTGTGAAAACTGGAGCTTCCAATTAAAGAATTAGACATTACAAAAAAGAAGAAAAAGGACATAAATTGAAGATTTAATTAATCTTGTGGAACTTTCTTCAGTTTCATTAGCAACCAAACCCTAAGATTCCCACTTGGAATTCAAATTTGAAATAGAACGAATTGGACTAAGAGAAATAAAAGATAGAAGCTAGTGAGCAAAGGAAGAGAAGTGGAGGCTTACCTGCGAAATCTGGAGCTGGGGATCTAATAGAAGCAATTGCGGAGTAGAAGTTTGAGCTCGGGGACACCGAAGTCGTCGACGGACCAAATCTCTCCGAATTGAGAATGAGCGAAGAAAACGTCGCTAAAAGAAAAGCAGTAAAGGAAAAACGATTAAAGCTTGGTTGGGCTTAAACCCTAGAAAAACCACTGGATCGAGAGCGAGAGGGACAAGGTGGGTTGAGGTGTTGTTGGGGACTGCAGGAAATGATTTGATTGTTTGTTACGACTTGCGAACCAGAATAAGGAAATCGAGGATTATTTAAAGAAGAAGAGAGATCAGAAAACCGGCGCTGTTGCTTGACACCTGTCCCTCATGAATTGTACGACATGTCGTTTTTAGTCCATGCTCGTATTTCTTTCTTCTTCTTTTTTTTTCCACAAAAAGAAAAAACAATCAGAAGCAGGTATTGAAGTTGGATATGATTTGTCAAGAAAAAAAAAAGGATCTGAATCCTTTAGGAGCTTTCCTAAATATATTTGTTTACTTTTTGAAATTGAAAAGGTTAAAAGATTTTCACTCCCTCGTGTTTAGAACTTGGGACATATTCTAAGTAAACTTTCGGGATCAAATTGGACATTGAAAAAAATGGATTGTGAAAATTTTCCGAGCACTAAACAAGAGTTTTATCAAAAAAAAAAAAAAAAAAAGTCTCAGAAGATATCTTACTGCCTGGGCTCAAGAAACTGTCATTGGTTTACCACAGGATCATCTAGTTACTTCAATGAGTTCAATCCCAAAAGTCTGAATTCAAACTTGGGCTGGACTTAGCCAATTGGGTTTTTCTATAACATCTACATATGGTTGGGTTGGGTTGGGTCCGGTCTAAAGGGCAACATGAGTGCCCAAAATCCAGCTTTAGCTATATACGGTAAGGCTTCAGGTAGAGAGACTTGCAGGATCAATTTACTGTCAATATGTCCCAAGTACTCATAATCTCATATATATATATGCTACAGTGCTACGTATAATATATGGTACGGTGTCAGAAATATCAGGCTTTCACTTATTTTGCTCTAAGTGCATGGAACACCATCATCTCACTCTTAAATTATCAGGTCAGAACTCAGAAGTACCAATACTTTCTGTAAAGTGGTGATGGCCGGCTTTTATTTAAATCGTTTGAACCAAGTTACCTAGTCGGCAATTCTTTGAAGCCATGCTTCCAATAGAACCACAGCGCGCGTACGTACTGTCATTGCCAGATCGATGATCGATTAACTCATTGCCATAGCTTGCTCCATCAGTACTCACGAATCATTTAAATGATGGATGAGTTTCCAATTAAGGGCACAAATGCAAGACCCTAAAAAGGTTGATTTCTTTCTGGGTTCTATAATTCCAACTTGTCTGCTTGTTGGCTTTAACAACTGTCAATGAACAGCCTAATGATAAGTACTTACGTACTTCCATTAAGAAAATCACAAACCCTCAAACCCCCAATTATATATGCATGTTTGTGTGTATTTCACTTAATTGCTGCTTCTTCCATACATACGTACGCACGTAATTATGTTGTACGTTGGATCTTGTGTATAGTTGATGCTGACACTGCTCTCTCTCCCACTGTTGGCCGTTGTTAAAGCCTGTCTCTCTTCTTCTTTTTACTTTCTCTCGGAAGCTTCAAACACTATTCATTTACCACACTCCACCTTTTCGGTGATCTCTCTATCTCTCTCTCTCTCTCTCCAAAAAAAAAAAACACAAAAACTCTTAATTTGCAGCACTCTCAGTTTCTAGGGTTTTAATTCCATATTCCTTGCAACTGCTAATGCTACATATACAACAATGCATTGTATAATCTCATGATCGAGGATTGTACATTCGATCATGAGGTTATATACAATTAAGTACACTTATGTAAAATGACTGTTTATTATTTTCTTTTCAATTATATAGCACTTAAATAACAATTGCGGTGAAGAAATTCCTAAGAAAATAAAAAACCAGACCAACTATCATGTTGTAAACAAAAATACAGCCAAAATTGGAATTACCTAACCACAAACAAATTACGGGATCGATCGATCTAAACTAGTTCAGTTTTCTTCAACGAGCATAAACAAAAGAACATCATCGTCAATGCCGTACGGAACAACATTACATATAAATAACTAATTAATGAATTGAAGATGCAAACTAATGTTTTCTTTTTCTTTCGTTTCACTTCAATTCTTAATTATCACAAAATGAGCTAAAGATAGATAACATTTGAACAAAACTCTGATATCCTGTTAAGCAATTAATATGTTCTAAAAGTTTAAATTGCCGAAAAGTTGGCGAACAATGTATATTAGGGTAGCTAACAAACACAAGAGTAGTCGATCTCATAATTATCAAACAATATATAGCAAGCGCTGCTTTGAATTATAGTTAAAAAAAACTTTCTTTTTTTTATCTAACTGAAAATCTGAATACCACATAAAACATGACTATATGAAACAAAACTTATAATTAAGAAGGAAATCAAACATCATATGTTTAATCTTCAATGAACAATAAGAAGACTGTCCGAAACACGACATGAAGGATGAGTTTCCTCTAGGGATCTGTACCTTTGCCAGTGCACTAGCTCTCCATCCCTACCATTTAAAGAACAATTAAGAGCAATGGAACCATGCTTTATTTCTCATAATATTGAAGGAGAGCTCATTAGTGCTTCTCATGAGTACTCTTGGAATAGCATCGCCTATAAGCTAGCTAGCTAGCTAGCTAGCTAGCTTATATCATCTAGAAGGAGGCTCCTGGTCTTTATTTGGCTGAGAAGAATGGGCAAGCTTTGTGATCATACTCAACAAATTTTGGGGCGCTGCTCTCTGCATAGACTGGCTACTAGGGTATACAGAATTGGCCAAGAGGTTTTGATGAGAACTTTGCATTTGGTGGTTGAATTGTCTCCGAATATCGATTTGATGATCTGCTGCATCCGCGGTAGCATGCGAAGGAAAGTAAGACTGTGTTGTTCCAGTTGATAAAGACAATGTGGATGGCAAGGTCATCACATTGAAATTGTGGAGGTCTGTAGGTTGAGATGCGAATCCATGACTTCTTAATTGATGAGATAGGGGAAAATTCGGAGACTGATCGTGATCCCAATTGTGAAAACCGTAATTAGGCATGGTATTACTATTATTCAGAAGGCCTGGAAAGAACAATGGATGGTTGGTACTAGTGCTACTTCTGGCCATCAAGAAGTTGTTTGCTGATGATGAACCATGATCGACGACGTTCCCACCTTCTTGTTTTCGATGATCATCTTCGTCTGCTTCCACATCTTTCTCATTTTCTTGATCTTCGTCACCACCATCATTTGTTGGTCTCCAAAGATTGCTTCTAAACCCTTGCTCTCCAATGTTTTGATCAATAGATGATGAAGCGACATTCAAGAGTACTGATGGATGATGAATTAGGCCACCACCGCCATAGCTCCCGGGGGCAGGTGGCATCATCGGAAGAGGTGGAAGTTGGTCGATATCATGCTTGGCTGCTTCAAGCAACCAATCCACGACTTTACTAGGCTGGTTAAGACCAAGCCTATCTTGAAGATCATACAACTGAATCGCAGTAGGTACCGAAAGCCTCACACGCCTGTCTCGCAACCCTCTTACAGTGCAAACTTTGCTATGCCTATCTTTTCCTCCAAAAGCACGCGACACACGTACAATCCTTGGATCTTTACTCAACCTCATCCATGGTGCTACTGTTGTTGAACTACTTGAACGAGAAGTTGATGATGACAAAGTTACTTTCGAGATCTTGCCAGCTTCGTTATGAGTACTTGAATTTCCTGCTGGTCCTTGTACATCTTCTTCATTAGTATTGGGACTCTTAATCATCTTATGTGTAGTCTCTCGTCATTGGTTCACTGTTGAAAAAAAAAAACTTATGATTTCAGCTCAAGAATACTCAGATTTATATTTTCTTTCTTGCTTCCTGATGCTTCTCCTCGATCTTGTATCTATATATCCGAAAAGAAAAACGAAATACAAGTGAATAAAACGAACAAAAAAAAAAGTGTGAACTACGATGTAGTATTGATGATAATCGAAGAAACTAATTCAAAGATTTTACTTGCTCAATTAACTTGCATACATAGAATTGTTTAACAGGAGCTTAAAATTGAAAGGGATATATCAAAGAGCCTTGAAGATGTTTAATTTATTGATACAATTTAGTATTAATATTGGACTGATTGTTTCATATATGGTATCCCAGGTTCCCATCTAGCTCTCAGAGTCTCAGCTGCAAATAAAATAGGGTAAGCAGAAAATATATGGTAGGCCTAAATCTAACAATTGCATGCGATGGTGGAAGTACTTACTTAAAATTGAAGGAACTTACATTTTCTCTGGTCCTTGTTGCAGACCAGTTTTTTGGTGCTTGACTATCACAGAGATGATGAAGAATAAGGTATGGTTTTTATTCTGCAAAGTTGAATTTGCCTTGTGAGTTTGGTAGCTAGCATTAGAGAACTCAACCAATTAAGCGGCTTCCTATGCAATCTTTGAAGATTGAAATATTCTGCAAGTGTGTGGAGAATAAACTTGTTGAAGAAGAAGAAGACCAAGTAAGTGAGAAGCTAGGCCGGTTTAGAGAAAAGGAGGGCGCCGGAATTCCACACCGACCAAGCTCCAAGGGAAAGATAAAGCAGAGGTAGATACACAGCCACGTGGCACATTCACTATCAACTCATCAAATGAATGTGCTAGTAGTAGTCGATATCTCATCATTTTCTCATCACGCATAATACTAAACCATGATTGTCCCAATAACAAATTAGGAGAGTTAATAGTCCTATTAAATCTTTTAATTAACTTGGTTTTCTAGCTAGGACGATGTTGTTCACACTTTTAGAAAGTCATATATATATATATATATATATTTCTTCGATAAGTTTTAAGTGTGAACTTTAAACAAAGTAATTAACAACTTCATATGTACAGATTATTAATTTTTAGTCAAAGATATGTACGTATATTTGTTTTGGTTGGTTATAATTAAATGCTTCTAGTTGAAAATAAAATTAGGAAATTAGAGTTTCAATTGGGGACCATAGATGCATGCTGCACATTCGAAAGTGGGGAGTCATGCTTTATCGACAATTAACAAAAGGGTTTTGCTATATCCTTTTCACATGCACGCCTATAGTACCAAGAAAGATGAAGATGTTCATGTGAGCAATTAAAGCCTTAGTAGCTCAAGTTTTTATCCCAATATTATCCATTCAAGATGCATGTGGTCCAATTTCATAGATAATACATATTTCGTCAGACAGTTTAACATATTAGATTGACGTGTAAATAATTATAATTCTAATAATTAATAATAATAAAAAATTAGTTCTCGAATTTGAATCCCCTACTATAACTCATATAAAATAAACATGTTTGTTATCGATTACAATTGCACACAATTCAAACAAGATTCTACATGGTTAATCATTCATTAATCATTCATATTGGTAGTACTCTAAACGAAATCTCCTCCAACTGTATCTTATTACAAATCATACTCAATTGGACTTAGATATCGATCATCGAACTATTTCATTATTATTATGATAATTTTTATATATTTATGTTTTTACATATACATAAATTAATATTGGAGAACAGTAAGCATGACATAATGTTTACATTCAACCAGAGAGAGGAGGGGAAATCCTAATCCAGCAGATAGATATATTATGAGGGGAGAAAATAGACAAGCAGATCGAGCTAGATTTCATGTGGGTGAGGTTTAATTTTAGAGATGGACAAAATTTAGAAAGAAATCCACCGGATCGAGTACTTCTTGGATATAGCATATTATATATCATGCGCTACAAAAGCTGTGGTCTCCATATACACACAATACAGTACATCACTAATTAGCACTGGCATGTGTTTGATAGGTACTTGAAACAATGCGAATTGAGAAGCTAAGCTTACCTTATTGATGAGGGACCAATTCATATTGTTTTTAAAAAGACCCACTGACTAGGAAAAGTTAGGCATTGGGAGGACCACAAGTACTCTACCTAGCTTTTTTTTCTTGCAGAGAGATATGCACACACTTGATAACCTAACAGATATCAGCTGACACCAGCCCTAATTGCTCTCTTCAAATTGCTCCTTTCAAAACCACCCCCAGCTATAAACAACTAACCCATTAATCTGGTTGGTCCTCGTTGGTTTAGAGACGTATACTAGTTTTCTTTCTCACCATGTTTTTCATACCTAAATATATAATGCTTTTAATCATGGCCCAGACTTTCAAAACCCTAGCTATCTAATTATCTGCTAGCAACTCTTATTTTCTTGTCGGTTGTATTTTGTCAATGCTCCAGCTAGCTAGCTAGCAAAACCAGTACAATATGTAACTAAAGAGTAAAAGACCGATCAAATACTAGTACTTGTTTTCTATTTTGTATTTTATTCTGCAGAACAGATGGAAGAGGAGTTCCTGCTCGTCTTGATATTAGGCCTAGCTACTTCTTAATTAGTTATTATTTCACCACATGACACATACACTGTGTATACTCAGAGAGAGAGAGAGAGAGAGGGGGGGGGGGGGGGGGAGTAAAGTACTGGTATGTTTTGCAGGGAAGAGAAAGAGACGGGACAGAAAAGCTTTTTTAGGGTTATGGTGCGTGTCTGTGTTAAAAGAGTGTAAACAAGCAGTGGTGGGAATCTCAAGAAGAAGGAAGAAGAAGGCAGGCACTGCTGAGAGTGTTGACAGTACGTACTAATAGTGATCGAGGCAGCTAGCTAGCTAGCTAGGGTGAGGTGATCAATTCACAATTAAACGATCGCTGTTATTACTGATTGACGTACTGTGCTGACTAACTGGTTATGTAATAAAGGGGACGAGCTGGTGTTGGCCCCAAGGTTACGAATTAATGGTCCCCGGGATTCCAGACACAAGCTCTTCTGTCAGCTCACGACTAATCGCCCTCAGCTTTCTGAATCTACTACACCCGGCCACCAGTATTACCCTTCTATGCATATCGATCCCACCATCACCATCGATCCCACCACACTACAACAATAATGGTCATTTCCGACAGTCCCATTTGGTCGGAATTTGTGTTTTGTGGTCGGAATTGGTTTATTCCGACGATACCACATTGTCGGAAGTTGTCGGAAAAAGTGTCGTCGGGAATACAGTATTTCCGACGGCTCGTCGGAACGTGTAAACTTATTTCCGACTACACGTACCGTCGGAAAGAGTTGCACTCATTTTCGACAATAACATATTGTCGGAAGTGGATGAGACCGTCGGATTGAGTGAACCAATTTCCGACCATATAACTCCGTCGGAACAAGTGACACCCATTTCCGACAATAACATATTGTCGGAGGTTATCGGAAATGTTTTTTGAATGCTTTTTCACATTTGGGGTATTCCAACAAAAATTATAGTCGGAAATGTGCGTCGGAGATATTTAACATTTCCGACGATATGTGTTTGTCGAAAATTCTCATCATCGTTATATTTCAATTATATATTGGGCATAATTGTTTTTTCTAATGTTTGCATATTCTAAAGTAAAATATTACTTGGCAATATCTATATTTCTGACCATATATGGTTTGTCGGAAATTGCCAAAAATAATATATTTAAGTATATATTTTGTAATTTTATCTTGGTATGATATTTACCATGTTGCAATGAACATAAAGGCAAAAGTCATTAGCCTAATTAAATTCAAAATTGGTTGGACAATGACATAAATTAGATAATAAAATATATAAATTATTTATCATAAGAGCTTAAAATAACAAGATATGTATAATAGATTAACAAAAAAAATATAAGTAAAATAGATAACAAATATAACAAAGTGGAAGTTCATTAAATTTCAAATCAAACCATGCCAAACGAAAACAAGAAAACAAACAACTTAAGTTACAACCAGCTAATGTTGAGAACAAACTGGAAAATACTGAAAGAGAAGTAGTAGTTTAACTTAAGTTACAACCCGAATGTTGAAAACAAACAACCAAAAACATAAAAGAAACTAAACTTTGATCTCTTTTCCATTGTCTCTTAATCTTCGCGGGCAGATAAGTTTTTTGAAACTTCATCGGAATTTGTTGCTGCAGTATCACCCTATTAAAAAAATAAATTAGGGTAATTCAACAGTGTAAAATGTTTAGCATAATTAAGCAAAATAATATACCATAAAAAAAATCATACGTACTGTTGGTGATGAATGTTTTTGCAACAATAATTGCATGGTTTGTTTCAATTCAGCAACCTCATCTTTCAATTGTTTAAATTCATTATCACGATCCAAGCATCTAGACTTGTTGCAATTTTGACTAGTTGAGGGATAGTCATCTCCAGGTGCTTTCATCGAAGCACCTAAGCCTCGTTTAGGGTTTCCTATCACCTCTTTATATATATCCCAATCAGAAAGATCCTCTCCTTTATCACCTAATATTTGATCTCCTGCTTTTTGGTCTACCATAATTTCCTTCAATAAAAATATAAACATACATGAAAACCTAATATCATGTTAAGAAAAATATATAAAGTAGATGCAAAAATAGAAAACATACATAGAAGTATTTAGTTGACTCATTGGGCCAATGTTCCTCATTTCCTTCCTTGGTTTTGGAAATGTGAAATTTTTTAAACATTTCTATTGGGCTAGGTTCAACCCCGATCCTATCAACCTGTATCAAAAGTAGATATGAGAAACTAGACATTGGAAAAATATGACAAACAATAAAACTAAGAAACAGTAGGAGGTTTATAATATAATATAATATAATACAATATATATCTTCTTAACATCCAATCATTGATCAAGTTACATAGATAATGACTTTCTTAGTACATTCAAACTAAAGCAAAAGAAACCAAAAACCTACAAATTAAAGCATATAAATTCATAAGTTCATGTAAATAAAATGTAATGAATAGAACAAACCTAATCATGATCTTCAAGTCATATTTCGCAATAAATAATTTGGTGATGGTATTAACAAATTGAATTAATAATTTCATGATATACCTCCTCCTTCATATACTTCGCCATAGGAACTGAACCAGTTGTGTGCACAATTGTCGACTTTCCACGATTTATGGCATTTTTCTTGCTTTCTTTCTACAAATTTCATCCACAACATAGTATTTGTTACACATACAATAAAAAAATAATTTAAATATATATTATTTGTAGATAGATTGATTACCTGCCACTCATCCTTCAACCACTTATCAACCATTTGTATCCATATTTCAGGGTTCAAAAATGATGGGTGGTTTGCATATCGAGCAGCAGCAGTGTGATGAATTTTAAATACACTGTTTCGTATCTCACTCATCCAGTCATTGTAGCGTCTTTTAACATGGAGATTGAATGCAGCTCTGACCTGTTCTTCTGGGCATGAGAATTTGAAATTGAAATTGATCCAACGCTTATATAGTAAATCCAAATGATTGGCTGGATATTCACTCCAAGTAATGAATGGACCCTTGAGCTCGGACTTAAATAGAGGACCAATACTTCGCACTGCTTTGGTAGTTATGATCCTAAAAATGTAATGTCAAATATTAAATATAAAAATTACAGAAATCCATATTAACCATAATATAAAAAAACAGAAATCCATATCAACTCCTGCGAAAGTTGAGATTCTATATTATACAAAAAAATCCAATATCAAATTAAAACGATGATACGGTACCAAAAAAAAAAATCGTGCAAGGAACAACGCCTACGAATATTGCAGGCATCGTGAACTGCATCGATCCGCAGCACACCTCATTTTCATCTCTTCGAGAACTCTCGTCACACTATATTGACAGCACGGGTGTTCAGATCTTGGAGAAAAAATTCTCCATATATTGAAAAATCAAATCCAGACTTTAAATTCATTATATCAAAGCAAATCTGCTTTTCCCGTTGGTGTTATCTTGGTTAGGGATCGTAGGAGCTTCTATTGCAATTTGAGGATAAGTTCTATTTGGCTACCGAAGGAAAAAGTCAAGGTTTGTAAGGCTGAAGATGTGACATTGCACTGTGACTTGCAGGATCCCAAACCCGTTCGTTGTGCTGAGCCTGGCGAGGTTCGTGTTATAGCTTATTAATTTGTTTACGATTCTCGGTTTATTTTTGCTTAGTATAGTCTGAAAATTTTGTTTATGTGAATAGCTTAGCTTGTGCTTATTGAGTGTGTGATAGAATCCCAAGATTTCCTTGATTATATATCGGTAATTGGATCCTGTTGGGTACCTATGGGAGGGAGATTAAAGCAATATCAAGTCTGTAAATTACCATTTGACAAATCGAATTGCTCCCTACTCGATTTGTAGTCTCAGTCTACTAGCATTTCAGAGTTCTCTTTTGTTGTGATCTTTTCCGACTCTGAAGTTCACAATTTTTCTTGTATACAAGTTTGTAAAAGAACTTATTACCAGCGCCCAGAGAATATCAGGTTTTGACTCTACTAGCATTTTTAGTATCTGTTTCACCCTTTTCTCTCTATTCGCATTTTTGGTTTTGTGTCAACTAACTTTTTTAGTATCTGTTTCTCCTTTTTATTTTACTGTCTTCAATTTAGTATGGTTCAGGATATGGTTGGTTACCATAATGGTAATATATTTCAATTAAGTATCTGTTTCTCCTTTTTGTACTGTCTCTCCGGCTAACATATATGACATTCCTTATTTCTTTCTTTTTAATAATAAATAATATTGGAAATTAGATTGATGATTAAATCAAGAAAATACCTCACTTTGTTTAGAAAAATGCATTGATTAATGGAAGTATTTCTTAGCAACTGTTTTTTTCTTTGCAGGTTTCAAAGTTTTGTGTGCACTGTAAATGTAGTTATGAAAAATCACAACTGGTCGTTATCCTGTGGCTGAGTTTTTTACCATTATCTGTATGGATTTACCTATTATTCAAATTAAATCTTTCAGTTGAAGCTTTTATTGGGTTAAAAAGATGGGAACACAAAGTCTTTTATTTTAAAAATGTTTGGTGCATAATTCATTCTACTCCTGTTAGAAGCTTAAAATTGTTCTGTAGTAGCTACAGTGAGCTTAAACTTGTTCTTCGGTAATATTTCTCGTCCCCAAGTGATATGTACTGAAAGGGGGATTCGTTCTGGTTATATTATCAAATTAGTCTAATTTTGAAGTGTACAGTGGAATGAGCTTGTATTGGTTTTGTGAATGATTTTGATGCATTTCATAATTCGGGTAGTTTTGTTTGTTTGTGTATGAAATGCAGCCAAAACCCTAGGAAATAATTATTTGGCTTGTTGCATAGATGATAATGATAGATTCGAAAGTTACAAAAATAACCTACAAACTTGATTTGATTTCAGATTTGTTGCATATTACCTGTATCTGTAACTTACATAACCTCATCATGTACTTAAGTTGTCATTGAAGTTGGCTAAAAGAGCTCAGTATGTTAAAGGTATGCACCTCTGTTCAAATTGTTGTCTCTTTTTGATAATACTTATCTACGTTTTTATATAATTATATTCCGGGCAATTGAACAAGCATTTAATGTTGCACTCCCTAATCTTACTTGTCTAGATTTTTCAGTTCCTTGTCTAAATCTATGTAATAGGGTAAATACTTATGTGTAAGAAAAAAGGTCAGGCAAAGTAATCATAGTAAGGGTAAATAATGTCAAACAAAGTATCATTCGATGGCTGGGAAACTTATAGGGTATGGTAGTACCTTTTTTCTCCATATAAACAAGGTATTTATGGTAATAGATATGATGGTCTCTGAAGCAACATCAATGTAACCAAGTAATAAAATAATTATTTAGCACGGTCAACATACCTATTTTGATAAATTTCTGCTTCCATGCCATGTCCCTGGTCACCTACTGCTGCCCCTCTCCCTTTCTTTTTGGAAGGACCTTGCACTATTGAATAAATTAGCAATTAATAGGGAGAACACGATGTTTACGGTATAGTATTTATATCTAGATAAGTAGATATTACCATGTTCGCTTGACAGTTCATTGGCAGAACACAGCTCTTCCGGATTTTGTTGGTTATTCTCTTGGGGTGGTGTAGGATTTGAACTGCTTGCTGCCATTTTTTGATAGTTTCGTTTTTTCGCCACAACTATTGTAACAGTACCAAGAAAGCACGAAAGAATTAAACTATGAAACCAATTAACAAACAGAGAAAAAAATAATTTAGTAGAATATTTAGGCTTAGATAATACCATGTTCTTTTGGTGGTTGATTGACATTTTGTTGTGAAGCTCCCCATGGTTTTTTCTCAGAGTTTCCCTTCCGTGCCATGACTATAATCACAATAGACAGAAATCACAAAATTATAGACCGTGATACAAGCAGTAGTTCAGTATAAAAAAGGATGGCACATTAATAACTTATTTGAACTTGGAATTTTTAAGTTATGGTTTCTAAAGGAAGTTGTAAACAGTGTGATCTAGTTTGTAAACAATTAATGCTGAAAACTGAAACACTTAAATTATAATGGATGTAAATCAACCAAATTGAGAAATGAAATTGTCGAAACTTTAAACATGAACTGTAAATACCTCAAGTTCTAATTGCTGGAATGTGTACTGTTTTTGAAGAACATGAACTCTTAATGTTTTTAAGCACTGCTGTGCGGCTTGGTGTGTTTGTAATAATGGATTGATTTTGAACTCTTCATATAGGTGTAAGAAGAGAGATGTATGATAATGTATTTATGCTATTAGGTTACAAAAAGCAATGTTGTAATGTTGTGTTAGGCTCATTATACCCCGGTGGCAACAAACATTCCAGAAATTGGGGGAGAAATGGGGGATGTTTTTGATATAGAAACAAAATCTAAGAGAATATTGGAAGGATCAAGAATATTTTAATAAGCACAAACGGACAAATGATTTTGGTCCCAATATTGCTATATTGATTAAAATATTAAGTTATTGGTGTGTTTGTAATAATGGATTGATTTTGAACTCTTGATATAGATGTAAGGTACGGAGTGTCTTGCATTCACCTTGGGAGACTTCCACCAGGCATGTGCTATGCACGTTCCATCAGTCAGCAATGAAGACCAGCATATGCATGTGTATAGTGAAAAAAAAAAAAATTACCATGGCACGTGTTAGCCATTATTTCTCTTTCTCATTCCTTCAGTTTTTGGGCTAGTCCTTTTTTTTCCGGAACAATCAGTCATATAATTAGTTTGACAAAAAAAAAATAGTCATATAATTACAAGTTCATTACAATCACAAGTTGAAACTTGGCAGACAAACACAAACCATTTCTGACCTCAATCATCCTTCCTCAGTCTTCACTGTAGCAGATTGATAATGTCATATTGTCAAAGTTGAATCACTAATATTAAAAACACATTGATTTTCAAAATTATGAAGATAAATAACATGCAATATTTATATAAAATATTTACAAATTTTAATAAAAAGCATACAAGCAAGGAGAAAGATAAATCAAATTTTAAAAAATAGTAATATATTAGTCATAAGCAATGAAAAACTATGAAACGCTTAGAGTAATTAAATTAATTTGTGAACATTAACTCTCCGAGCTATTTATAGCCTTCTATTTAATTAATTTGAATTACCAAAATTAATTGGGGGGGGGGGGGGTCTCATTCATTCATTTTGCAATTTTTGATAACCTTTTGCAGTATTGTGGTATTTCGTAAAAATTTGTGATAATTCGTAGAAATTCGGGGTATTTCATAAAATTTTGTAATATTTCATAAAATTTTGTGGTATTTCATAAAAATTTGTGATAAATTAGTCAAATTTCGTGTATGTACACTTTTTCTTATGTTATATAGCTAACTTTGAATCATTAATATAAAAAATGAATTGATATTGAAATTGATGATAATAATTAAAATGCAATACTTGTATAAAAGGTTTACAAGTTTCAAAAAATTTAATATGTGCAAGAGAAGGAGAAATCCTATTAAAAAAATAAAAATTAGTAATATATTATTAATAAACAGCGAAAAAACTATGGGAGGTTTGTATACTTTGTCATATATTTTGAATTTTTCCTTTTGATATATTTTTATCGTACATTAAAAAAAAACCAATGATTGCAAGACTCCGTTCAAATTTTTTTTCTTATATATATATATTTGTCATATGATACAATTTTTATAGGTGATTGTTAATAACACACCCAAATATATTTTTTTCAATAGCATACGAAAAATATGTACTCCCTTGAGTAGTTAAAAAATATATTTTTGTTATACTTACGAGCAAGAGTTGTGAAAGAGTAGTTTCTAGCATTTTAGTGCAGCAAGTATTAAAGTCATTGTAATTGACATGGATGATCGATGAGAGTTTAATTAAACTAAAAAAAATTATTTTAAATGTTTGCAAGTTTATGGACGTGTAATCCATAATTTAATTATTAATTGACTATAAATTTTATTTCAAATTTTTATTGAACTCATCATCTTGACGAATAAATATAAATTAAAACTAAATCTATTAAAAATTTTAAAATGAATGCCATTTTGAGGTAATAATGTTAGGGAGTATAATTTTTATTACTAAATATGTGGGAAAACGTGAAAAAATGGTGAAAAATATGGGAAAACGTGGAAAATCGTGAAAATCGTGATATTTTGTTAAATTTTGTGAAAATTCGTGGTATTTTGTGTATAATTAGTAGTATTTGATGTAAAATTCGTGGTGTTTGTACTTTTTCTCTTATTATTATTATAGCTAACTTTGAATCATTAATATATTAAAAAAAAATTGAAATTCTAATAAGTGGAGATAATTAACATGCAATAATTGTATAAAAAACTTACACGTTTCAACAAAATTCATACGACCAAACAAATGAGTAATCAAATTATAAAAAAACTAGTCATATATTAGAGGCTTGTGTACTTTGTTATTAGTAATAGGCAATAAAAACTAAAAATATATTAGTAATAACCGCAAAAACAAACTATGCTCATTAATTATTAGCTCAAAGTTTTATTTTATTTTAATTGTAATTCATATTTATCAGTCAATTTAAAATTGGAATAAAGATCTATGGACTTGAACGTAAAAATAAAAAATAATATACTTTTTTATGTCAAATTAAATGATCATGAATAAGATGGAACATTTATTGGCTAAACCTTGACTCAGAGCATCTCCAGTAGTAAAAGCTATTATTTTTAGTTAAATTAGCTAAAAGTTAAATATAGCTACTACTTTTTTGATTTATGCTCCAGCAGTTATAGCTATATGTAAGTTAGATTCAAAAAAATAACGTTGAAACTGAAAAATATACACGTTGGAGTATTTAACTTTTACCCATTTTCTCTCTCCTATCTAGTTAAATATAGGTATAGAATTTAACAAAAGTTAAATTTAACTTTTTTTTGGGTAATCTGCTGGAGCTAAATTTTACCTTAAAATTGCCAAAATTTTAACATTATGTTAAAATAGGTAATCTGTTGGAGATGCTCTCATGAACTCCCTAGAGGATTAAAAATATGTTTTCAATAATTTTTCGATGGTCATCCATTGTAAAATTCCACCATTTCACAATATTTTATCAAATTTAGTTACATTTAGATCAATTTCGTAGAAAAAATGGGAAAATACGGTAAAATGTGGTAAAGCGTCCAAAAAAGTGGGAAATCGTGATATTTTGCAATACTTTTGTGAAATTTTGTGGTATTTCGTGTATAATTAGTGGTATTTCATGTACAATTAGTGTTATTTGTACACTTTTTTCCCTTATTATAGCTGACTTTGTATCATTAATATATGAAAAAAAATTGAAATTTGAATAGGTGAAGATAAATAGCATCCAATACTTGTGTAAAAAGAGTTACAAGTTCATTTCAAAATTGATACAATCAAAAAATTGATAAATCAAATTTAAAAATAAACTAGTAATATATTAGAGGCCTGTGTACTTTGTCATTAGTAATAGGCAATAAAGACTAATAATATATTAGTAATATACCATGAATTTTGTTAAAACTTATAAGTCTTTTCGAAAAGTATTGCGTGTAATTTACCTCCACCAATTTGAATATCAATTTATTTTTAATATATCTATACTATATTTTAAAAGAAGAGGTGTTGTCAACCATTACAGAATTTTTTACACAAATACCCTTCATATATTAAATTACTTAGCATACCACATTAATCAGAAAGGATAAAAAAGTTAAATCACAAATAACAGGAAAAAAAATACAACCTTAACCACCCACATTCTCCAAATAACCACCTCCACTCTCACACCCATCGGGCGTGTGGATGATTCTAGTTAATGATTTAAAGTATGCTATAACAAAAAAAAAGGTGTACAAATATCCCAAAATTTCATAAACTTCCACAAAATACCACAAAAATCTCACGAAATACCAAGTTTTGCCACGTTTTACCATATTTCACCACGTTTTACCACGATTTGCCACAAATATCAATTTATTTTTAATATATTAATGATCCAAAGTAAGCTATAACAAAAAAAAAAAGGTGTGCAAATATCCCAAAATTTCATAAACTTCCACAAATACCACGAAATAGCACAAAAATATCACGAAATACCACATTTTACTACATTTTGCCACGTTTTACCACATATTACTATATTTTACCATGTTTTACTACGATTTGCAATTAATTTTCACAAAAATTTGAATATAAATTTATTTTTAATATATTAATGATCCAAAGTAAGCTAGAACAAAAAAAAGTATACAAATATCCCAAAATTTCATAAACTTCTACAAAGTACCACGAAAATCCCACGAAATACCACGTTTTGCCATGGTTTACCACATTTTCTCACGTTTTACTATGTTTTACCATGTCTTGACAATTTATTTCAATTTTTTGTTCAACTCATCATCTTGACTAATAAATATTAATTATAATTAAATCCATTAAAAAAAACAAATACCATTTTGAACTAATTAAACCCCTAACTCCTTAACTCCATAAAAACTTAAAAATGCGAAATGGTGGAATGTCCATGAATTGGCCAATATTGAAAATAATATATTGTTTTGTTAAAATAAATGTCCATGAACATATCAGGTAATTCATTGGCAAACTCTTAACCCTTTAACTTCCTAAAAACTTAAAAATGCATTTTCGTTAATATGACAGAGGTTTATTTATTGCATAATTCAACCATTTAGTATTATTTGGTTAATTTTAGTAGCATTTCGTGGAATTTCGTATCAATTTGTGGAATGTTGTGGTCATTTGTGACAATTAGTGAAATTTTGTAAAAAATTCGAGGTATTTTTACTTTTTTTGTTTGCATAGCTAATTTTGAATCATTAATATTAGAAATAAATTGATATGTTAATTAGTAGAGATAAATAATATATATGCAATATTGTATATAAGATTTAAAAGTAGCAACAAAATTGATGTGAGCAAAAGAAAGGAGAAATCAAATTGAAAAACAAATAAATGAAAAACTAGTAATATATTAATAATGAGCAATGTAAAACTATTAGAGGTTTTGGTACTTTGTCATGTATTAGCTAATAATAAGCAATGAAAAACTATGTTCATTATTAGCTCAAAATTTCATTTGTTTTTTAATGAATTTAATTATAATTCATATTTATTAGTCAAGATTTGAAATATTAAAAAAATCCTTTATAATATAAACAACACTAGTCATTAAATACAAAAGAGATTCATATACTACATGGCCCTTCATATATATATATATATATATATATATATATATACAGTCCCCTTCACATGCGCACGTCCGCACATAAAGTAAAATGCGAACATCCTCATACATACTAATTGACAACATAACTCAATCATCGGAACCGTTCATCGTTTAGATTTATTTTCAAAAATTATCCTTGCAAAAAATCAGCCGAATTGGAGATTGTTTGGTTATCTGTTCGTTGTATAGTTTACAGACAAATACAGTCCGTCAGATAAGGTTGAAACGATGAATGTGGTAATCAAATGGCTAAATAATTTCCAATTTGAATTTTTTTTTATCAAAATGATCCTTCAAGGATGACCTAAAATATAGACGGTTTTGATCATTAGTTTGCACTCGCAATGAGGATGTTCACATTTTACTTTACATGCGGACGTGCGCAGTGAAGGAGACATATATATATATATATATATATATATATATATATATATACATACAATTCAAATATAAAAAGAGCTACTATTTAAATAGTTCTTCCAAAATACTAGCAAACTACTCGCAATGATATGAGCAGTATCCTTCATCTCGTTCGTTTTTTCAGTCTTCCTCCATTGACTAAATTGGGATTAGGATCTCGTCATCCCCTGTGCCTATAGATCAGCCTCACCTCGAGTACTCCATCTTTTCCTTAATCATGTCCATAGTGTGGATAAAACATATCTTAATTCTATGCTTACACCTGCAAAACAAAACAACAAAACATGTATTCATAGTCCTATATGAAAGCACCTAATTAACTGCCAAGCAGAAAAAATTGTAACCATCAACAAGTATAAGAGCAGAAATAGCAGCATGCACCAGAAGCAAAGAACCTTGTAGAATAGCTGGCTTGCGGCATGATAAATTTTTGCCTCTACTCACTCATAAAAATGCCTATTTTATGTAAGATTTTGGTACTTATTCCAGAACTCAAAGAGGATTCATATGCCCATATAAATTTTGAACATAGCTCCATGTTCAAAGGAAAGTAGGAAACAATACCAAAAGACCAATTGCAGTAAACAAACCTTCAAAATCCAACGAGTGGACAAAAAAGCTGCAATCCGAACACCGTAATCATCCAATTCATAAATTCAAACATAGAATATTTACATCTGATTAATTGATACACTAACAAAAGCTACAACCATTGACAATATCAGATAACAGCAATAACCCAAACACAGGAAAACACCATGAAATGCCCATTCGAAAACTGACAAACTAATGGAGACCAACAAAACTTGTAATTGAAACTGAATGTTAAGTGACTACCAGATTGTCTGGGTTTCGAATCACATTTAATAAGATGGTAGATCGTTTTGGCGAAAGTTCAGATTTCTATTCACTCACTTTCTTGGGATTTTTCAGCAACCAAACCAAACAATCAATCATGAACCTCAATAATGCTGACAAGTATCGATTCCATACAAGAATTCAATTCGAATTCGATTAATAGAGTGGGAGAGATGGACCTTAAAGCGCTTGTGGAGTAGACAATGAGCGGAATCGCAGTCCTAGCGTTGAGGATTTCAGTGGAATCGTAGTCCTCGACAGATTCTATTTCCTCTTTCTTCGCAGACGAGTTCCAATTGCGGCTTTTCACTCCCCACATCCCTCATTCGTTATGAATCTACCCATCTCATTTTTTTTTACCTCTTCCCCCACTCTCCCAGCTAAATTCACGGGCAAACGTTGACTATCATTGACTAACAACTGATGGACGACCGGATTAAATGAAGGGCTAAGATGTCACCTGGTTGTGTTTAACCCAGGTGAATATGATACTAGGTTACAAAAAGCAATGTTGTGTTGTGCTCATTATACTCCGGTGGCAACAACCATTACAGAAATGGGGATGCTGTTTTTGTTATAAAAACAAAATCTAAGAGAATATTGGAAGTATACAAGAATATTTTAACAATCACAAACGGACAAATGATTTGGGTTAAAGAATGATTAACTCCTAAATTGCTATATTGATTAAAATATTAAATTATTTTTTTTATAGGAATTGAAAATGTGTATGGTGGGAATGTAGATTGATGAAGTGAGACGTTTTAGCTAGACCGAAATTCACACTAGTGATCTATAGACACATTCAAGGATTAAATTTTCGTTAGTTATTTTATTGCAATTAAATTCTTTTCTGGTTCTGAATGCCAATTCTTTTCTTAGTGCCCACTCCATTCCCACTTCCATATATATTCCCACTTCCTTATAATCTAAATATAAATATCCAACGGGGTAATGAGGGGAGTCAGCTCAAAGTCATTTCCATATAATCTAGATACCCAACCCATGCAACAGATCAACACTTGGGGGAAATAAGAATTTATTTCTCATAAGTTAGGGGGGTTCGGTAAGTGATTTATGATTGAGTGATAGAAATAATATAGTACTAATTATTCTTCTAATTTTACATAATTATATATAGTACTAATAATTCAATAACTTTTTTTTATTGCGCTAATAATTGATTTCCAGTTAAACAAAGAGCGACCAATTATTTAGGTTCAGAAATTTCGTTCTTTTGGTTAAAGGATTAATAAAAAGTATAGATGGAATTGGCATATTCTTTCAACTTTGACATTTTGAGGCCTAATTTACTACTTTTGTCGGTGATGCCAGTCGATCCTTAGACCATATGATGGTCTTTACATATAGAGCAAAGCCACCAGGCCAAGAAGGAATCGGCGAGGCCTAGTTTACTATTGATATGTTGGGTTCCCATAATCATTCACTTATAATAATTTTCAATGGAAATTCTCGGATCGAAAAAAATCAATTAGATCCCAAAAATGTATACTAATGTATCACTTTTACTAATTTACCTTAGGTTAATAATACAAAATTATTTCAGAAATGTTGGATGCTAAAACACGCACAAACCAAATAAGGAATATTTAACATCTATAATGCTATATTGCTATAGTACCAGAAAGGTATTAGAGCATATGCAGCAGTAGGCAAATCCAAGGGCATAGGCTGCCTATTGGTTCATTTTGAGAAAAAAGCAGCATGCAGCAGTATTGAATAGTTGCAGGCAAAGGCACGGGACCCACTTGCTCGACCAAATCGTTGGGCAAAAATTGCCTTCCTAATTGCTCGACCAAAACATCAAGGCCCACAAGCTAGTGGGTTTGCTATCAATTTTTTAATATTTTTATGTTTAGTGCCAGTTTTTTAATTTATTTTTTATGTTGCTGCACACAATTGTAAACAAAAAAATATTTTTAACTATTAAACTAATATATTGCCTATTTCTTTTGCCTTCAACTGCTGCATAAAATTTTTGAAGGCAAAGGCAATAGAGATGGGGCCTATCTGCCTTCAAGCCTAATGCTTGGTTTTTGCCTATTTTTCTTTGCCTACTGCTGCATATGCTCTTAAGAAATATATGTGCTAATCCAGAACGAGACACTAACGTCGTTACCATGCTTTTGTTTTTTATGGTTAGTTGTAAAAACTAAATAGTTGATTGAATTATATAATTTATTTTAAAAATTTGAAAACTAGCATTCATATGTTATCCTAAAGTTTAATGTTTGCAGGAAAACCTGAATATGTATTTTGTAACATGAAAAAGCAGTTTGTATCCTTCCAAAGAACAAACAGGTTTTGACATTGACTGAAGACACTATGTTGATATTTATGGAATAATTCACATAGTAACTTTTTCACCTTGTTAATTGGTTGCCATTAAAAATAAAATAATGCATGGAAATGCAAAACTTGTCCTACAAAGTAGTCTCCATTAATAATAAAATTTTGCACTTCTAATATAATCATCGGCATTTTATGTGGTTCTAGTGGTTTGTCATGGAATTAACTTGTGCTATGTACATGAACTGGTATGACAACATATCAAATGCAGGTCACGTCGAATATGTTGTGTTGTTTTATGTAACGACTTCATAATGTTTTCATGATTATCAAATGCATTTCATTATTAACAACATTATTCATATTGAAATGAAAATAGTTTTGTTATGCAAAAAATTAAACGGGTCATAAAAGCATATAAATTCATTCTTCCCATTTCTTTCTCATGTATGTCTTGCTTGAGATTCATCATCTTGAAATGGTTCACCTTGGGTTAACACATCGAATATGTTTCGTGGTTTTGTTTCCACCACGACACTCCATATACTGTTTCTGATTTCTTCAACATAATACACTTGAGTTGCTTGGAATGCTAGGACAAATGGCTCTTGGGTATTTAGCTTGGCTTTGGTATTGATACTTACTATCCCATAGCAATCCTCTTTATAACCCTTTCCTTTTGATGATGTGTCGTACCAGTTACAATTGAACAAAACTACTTTATTCCCTCCGGTATACCAAAGCTCAACAACATCCTTAATAGTTCCATACCAAGCCACACTGCCAATTTGGTTTTCACTTTTAACCATAACTCCGCTGTTTTGCGTTGAACTAGTTGCGTTAATGGATTGTGTATGGAATCGAAAGCCATGAATGTTGTATCTTTGAAAATAGACAGCTTGTCGGCCCGGGCCATTTGCCAAAGAAAGTAACTGAGTGCTCACATTTCCATCAGTAGAATATAATTGTTGGATCTGCAATTAAGATACAAATATGTTTAAGATAATTTTGTTTGTTAGCCATTAATTGTTATTTTTTGTTAAAAAAATTACCTCATTGGAAAACCATGTCACAAAATGAATCTTATGCTCCTCTTCGACACGATTATTATCACCATCGTATTGCAAGCGAAGAATAGTCTTGTGTTCACTACATATAACAGTTATTATGATTAACTAGTCATTACACACGTAAAAGCAACATAATAAGGCTGTTAACATTTTATTAAGTTGTAAAAAAAAATATTTCTTACTCAATAAATGGCAAGCACTCATCACAATTTGTTAAGACATAATGGGCAGCTGCATGATGTTGGCTTTCAGTCATTATTGATAGAACACCTTTCCCAATAGTTTTACCCGGAAGTGAGAAAACGGATAAATGCGATTTGTCTGGCCGTATGTGTGCCCCTCCATCATAATTCCTTTCCTCTCGATTAAATTTGGTTTCAACTTCATTTAAATAGCGAGAACAAAATGTTACACATTCGCTTGCCAAATATCCTTCTGCAATTGAACCTTCAGGACGAGCCTTGTTACCAACATAGCTGTTTAATTTGTGCAAATACCTATTTATTAAGGATTGCAATTAGTTTCATAGTTGGCAATAAGTAAATAAAAAGTAAAATTATAACTAGTTAAGTTGAATATGTGAAAATATATTACCTTTCAATGGGGTACATCCATCTATATTGTACTGGACCAGCAATCTTTGCTTCATCAGCTAGATGAATAGATAAATGAACCATGATGTCAAAAAAGGCAGGGGGGAATATCTGTTCCAACTTGCATAAAGTAACTGCAATTTGATGTTCAAGAAGCTCCAAGTCTGATACTCTCAGTGTTTTTGCACATAATCCTTTGAAAAAGTAAGAAAGCTCAATCAATGCTTCACATGGATGTTTGGGCATCAACTCACGCACCACCAATGGAAGTAATGTCTCCAAAAAGACATGGCAATCATGACTTTTCATGCCAGATATACTGCTTTCCCCAGCATTCACCCAACGTGATAAATTTGCACAATATCCATCTGGAACTTTCAATTTAAGTAACCATTGGCAAATTGCTCTAATATCCTCATTTGATAATGCAAAAGGCGCTGGATCATAAACTAGTTTATCATTCACCATTTTAGGCCAATATTTTTTTCTGATGCCCATAGCTTTGAGATCAAGACGAGCTTTCAAAGAGTCTTTTGTTTTACCATCAATGTTCATCATTGTACCAATCACATTGTCGAAAATATTTTTCTCAATGTGCATCACATCCAAGTTATGGCGCAACAAAAGTGTTTTCCAGTAAGGCAACTGAAAAAAAAATGCTATGCTTGTTCCAGTTGTGGGTCTTCCCAAATCCAGGAATTTTTTTCTTTTTCTCTTTCTTTCCATGTGGTATCTTCTCCAAACTTTGAAGTTCATTTACGACCTCCTCACCAGATGGTCTCCTTGGTGCCTCTTTTTTCTCATATGTATTGTCAAATTTTTTTTTGTTTTTACGCCATGGGTGATTTAATGGTAAAAATCTACGATGTCTCATATAACAAGTTTTTTTGCCATGTCGTAATCTACGATTTGAAGTCTCTGAAGCACAACAAGGACATGCCAATTTTCCCTGTGTAGACCAACCTGACATGTACCCATATGCTGGAAAATCATTGATTGTCCACATGACAGCAGCTCTCATTTGAAAATTTTCTCTTGTAGAAATGTCATATGTTTCCACACCATCTTCCCATAAAGTATGTAACTCATCGATCAAAGGCCTAAGGTAAACATCAATGGCTTTTCCAGGGCCTTTCGGTCCTGGAATGAGTAAGGACATAAAAATATACGGCTCTTTCATGCACATCCATGGAGGAAGGTTGTAGGGAAATAGGAAAACTGGCCAAGTACTATGGCTAACACTCAAATTTCCGAAAGGGTTGAATCCATCAGTTGCCAAACCAAGTCGTACATTTCGATGCTCATTTGCAAATGACACGTGTTGTTGATCAAAATTTTTCCAAGCCTCTGCATCTGCTGGATGTCTTAAAACACCATCTTTTACACGATCTTTAGAATACCACTTCATATCTAGAGCTGTCTTGGATGACATAAAAAGTCTTTGTAGTCTTGGTATGATTGGAAAATACCTTAAAACCTTCCAGGGAATATTTTTCTTCTTCCATCGTGAAACTTTGCATCTAGGACATGCAGTTGCATTTGCATGCTCCTTGTAATAAATTATACAATCATTCTTGCATGCATCAATCCTTTCATAATGAAGACCGAGCTCCTTAACAATTTTCTTTGCCCGATAGTTGGACGTTGGTAGCCTTTCACACATGGGAAACGTGTTTTTCAACAATGTTAATAACATGTCGAATCCCTTGTTGTTCATATTACCGGTCGACTTGATATGCATCAAGTTGACGACAAATGACAAGTTGGAATAGTTCTCACAACCTGGGTATAAGGGTTCTTCTGCTTCTTCTAAGAGTTTGTAGAATTTCTTGGCATCTTCATTCGGATCTTGTTGATAACCTTCTTCTACGAGTTCTTGCATGTCATCACATTGATCAAAACGAGTTGCCTCATTATCAGCATTATCAATATCACCATCGCCACTCTCTGGACAATCATTATCTTCCTTCTCCCCATGTTTATACCAAAAGGTATAGTTCTTATCAATACCTACGTATAGTAGATGATGATGAACTTCTAATGGAAATTGTCTTTCAGTCGGCCTATTTTTGCATTTAGTACATGGGCAACACATTTTTCCATCGCTGTAATAAATATGCCTAGTTGCAAATTTAATGAATTCTTCGACTCCGGCAAAATATTCTGGTGATGATCGTCTTAACTGGATCCATGATTTATCAACTGGCATATTCTGTAAATTTAATTTGATTCGATAGAATTCAGCATAGTTTACTAATATTTTTGTTTTAGTATCTTATTTTTATTATACTATTTATGAGTTTAACATAGTTTATGATATATATTACTTGTAATGTTATTTTTTCTTGTAATTATAATGTACATGAAAGTAATAAATACAATAATTAATGAAGTAATCAAAAGTACCAAAGCATGAAGGAAATAAAACAAAAAAAAAACAATTAAGAAAAAAAGTAATTAAACAGTTTAAATTTATCAAACAAAAATTTTAGGATGTTATTAACACAACTATATTCTCTATTCACACACCTATTTGAATTTTATATTATTTTAGTTCAACCTTTTTTCGTCGATAGATATATCTACCCGGAAAGTTTACTAATATTTTTGTAAATTTGATTTGATTCGATAGAATTCAGCGTAGTTTACTAATATTTTTGTTTTAGTATCTTGTTTTTATTAAACTATATCTGAGTTCAACATAGTTTATGATATATATTATTTGTAATGTTATTTTTTCTTGTAATTATAATATACATGAAAGTAATAAATACAAGAATTAATGAAGTAATCAAAAGTACCAAAGCATGAAGGCAATAAGACAAAAAAAAAACAATTAAGCAAAAAAGTAATTAAACAGTTTAAATTTACGGACAAAAATTGTAGGATGTTATTGACACAACTATATTCTCTATTCACACACCTATTTGAATTTTACATTATTTTAGTTCAACCCTTTTTTGTCGATAGATATATCTACGTACCCGGAAAGTTTACTAATATTCAGCATAGTTTACTAATATATTTGTTTTAGTATCTTGTTTTTATTAAACTATTTATGAGTTCAACATAGTTTATGATATATATTACTTGTAAGGTTATTTTTTCTTGTAATTATAATGTACATGAAAATAATTAATACAAGAATGAATGAAGTAATAAAAAGTACCAAAGCATGAAGGCAATAAAACAAAAAAAAACAATTAAGAAAAAAAGTAATTAAACAGTTTAAATTTACGGACAAAATTTTTAGGATGTTATTAACACAACTATATTCTCTATTTATATACCTATTTAAATTTTATATTATTTTAGTTCAGCCCTTTTTCGTCGATAGATATATCTAACCGGAAAGTCTTCTGTCCACGAGGTGGACATTCATGACAGGAGTGTAAACACTCGTGGAAGAATCTGAACTGTTCATTGCTGTCATGGAGAGTACATTCAATCTAAGACGTTACTTAAACCTTACTTTTCTAATGTCAGTCAACGTCCAAATTGGAGTTAGAATTGGATCCATTTTAGACGCGCTGCAAGCAAAGGAACTCAATGCTTTCTTTCCTTAAAACAGACTCAGTAAATAAAAAATTTTGTTGGTCTTAATTATTGGTTGTATTTGTAATTGGGTATACTTTTTCCGTTCTGATTTTGCTTTGTTCTTACTGGAGTTGAAGAATTTGATTCTTTTTTTTGCCTTTTTTGGTTTATAGTTTGCTGGATGGTTTTGTATGGATTGGTTTTGTTTGATATCCTTTTCGGTTAATTTTCTTGTTCTTAACATATCTAATTGATGTTATATATTGATCACAAATTGACTGAAAGCAAAGAAATTTTCTTGCAGTGGTTTTCATGAGAAACAAACCCAGAATTAAACAATTGTCTGTCTCCCGATTCACAAGAGCTGTGAGTTTTCTGTAGGATTGTTGGGGATTTAGGAGGGTAGTAAAGACAATTTATTAAATTAAGTTGAATTAAAAAATAAAAAAATAACAAAGGTATGCGAATAGAAGATAAGAGTGTTTTAATAATAATACTCAAATTTTATTATTACCTTTCTTGAAGCTAGCAAAATGACTACTGGTTGTATTATTGACGACTCAACCCAGAATTCTTGGTGTGGAATCCAAGAAGCCGTGTCCGTAATGCTTTCTCGTCTTCCGTTCCCTCTAGCTCTGCTAATGGCTGATACTTTTCTCTTTTCTTTTTTTTTTCACAAGAATCGAGTCTTATTTCTAGCACTTCCTCTTCTTTTTCGTTTTCTTATAATATATAGAGAATGTATTGCATCGCTGGTTCTAAAGAATAAAGAAATTCACATCGAAAAAAAAGAATAAAGAAATTATATATGTATATATAAATATCGAAGAAATTGTCCCCAAAAAACAATATATCAAAGAATCTATCCCTACATCACTGTATATGCGTGTAGGTCACGCTCTTACATCTCAGCCATTAGGAGGATTAAAAGTTTATTGGATTAAATCTCAGCCGTTGCTTCAGTAGAAGGATGGAACAATGTTAAACGGCTCCCAAAAATTAACTTTAGAGGAGCTAAGCCCCCTTCTTCTACATCTGTTGGTCTTAATTGGTCTTCATGTTTCCAGATCTAATACCCAGATCAGATACCATACAAGAACATTAAACAACATAATTGAACTTAAGCACAAAAACAACAACAATCCTCCTTCCAGATTTCCATTCAAATTCAAGGTGAGCTTACAGATTCTCTCCTCGATCTCCGCGATACTGGTGAACCTAAGCCTTGTTCTTCATTCCCATTTTTCCCGACCTAGACGACTGCAATCTAAAGCCGGCTATTCTCTATCCAATTTTTATTTTTATTCCAATTAATCCAAATCCTTCACTTCTAGTCAATCCAATTTGTATTTTGTTTCCAATTTATCCAATCAAGCCGTGCTATTCTCACCATCATAATCAAATCCATTATCCATCAATTCCCATTTTGAATTTGATTCCTTTCGGTCTTTCGTTGCAGTAGAGAAAGGAAGACAAACAATCCCAAATTTATTGTGGCAATTGTCATCGTCATCACAATCATGGCCTTCTTCAATTTTAACTCTCGTTTTTTTTTGGTTGACAAGCCCAACTATAACAGAAGACCACTAACCGAAGGCAAAAAGTTAACGGCTGCGTGAATTACACGCCCTAAAAAAGGTTAGGCATAACATACCCCTACGGGCAGACAAGTTGCATCGATATAAATATACGTTGTGTGGTTGCATTGTTGGTTTTGAGGAATAAAAAACTTATATATATAAATATAGGTGTTGTGGTTGATAGGTGTTGTGCGGTTGTAGTTTTGAGAAATAAATATATGTTGTGTGGGTTTGGACAGATTCCTTTGTGTTTATCAAGGAAATTATTTTATCTACAACATATTAAACTTGTCTGTGGAACATCATTCCGAACGACAAGCATGGCACGACTTTTAATTTGTTTGTCATGTGCATAAGTAATAATACTACCTTATATTCGCAAAAGTGCACAATTTTTCTTCTTCATTCACAGCCATCAGTTCTTCATTTTTCTGTCTACAAATTATTTCCTTATGTCTGAATTTCATCGTGAAAAATCTAAATTTCAATCCATATTACAAGATTATGAAGAACTTATGCAGGATGATAAGGAGAAGAGCTTGAAGATTTGTGTTTCTGATCAAGAATTTGGCGATCGTCCACAAAAAAGGCAAAGATTCGAGGCCGCAACTATGAACACTTCAAGCTCTGGGGCGTATGAAGATCCACAAAAAGAACACCGAATCAAGTGGCAAATTTCAGAAATGGAAAAATCATTTCAGGAGATTTCTAAACCAAGTAGGGTCCAGAGAGATTTGCTAAGAGAGACGATAGGATTGTCAACTTTGGGAATTCAATTGTGGTTTCAGAATCGACGTTCTCAACCATGCATAAATGAGCTTTTATCTCTGGAATCTCATGTTGAAAAATTGCAGGTTGAGATCACCGAGATCAAGCAAGCTATCCACCATCTGTTGAGTATGTTGGGAACTGAAGGGTGAGTTAAGAAATTTATATTTTGAATTGAGTTTGGTACTTTGGCTTTATTATGAATCTATAAAAAAAGAGTCGGTGGCAATTGAATCCAGCCTAAGTCAGGTTCTTGTTAATTGATTAATTAACTATAGTTATTACTTTAATAACTCCCATCTAACCAAGTCGTGGTGCCTCATGAATCTTTCCTATTTTTGGAGTTTGGACAACTCATAATGCATTATGGTTAGTACACTGAGTTTGTTAAACAAATGATTGGCGTTTAAGAAATTTTATGAACTTTCTAACATTTCCTAACACAAGTGGGAGCTCGGCCTCATGAAAGTTCAAAGCAAACCACATGTGAAAAGGCAAAGTAGAGCCCTCTATTTTCTGTACTTTTGAAATAAATGTTAGTACGTTTTTTTTATTTTTATAATTCATACTCTGACTCTCTGAGTAAGAGAATAATCAAAATTTGAACTCAAGTCATGTGTATAAGGTAATCAAGTTACCATTGATACGTTTTATGCATTTACATTTGTTGTGTTTTTATTTTTCTGTATGATCAACAATATAATTTTTATTATTATTATTATTATGTTTTACTAATCTCACCGATTAAGAAAATGAAAGCAGGGTGTTGTTTTTGTTGGATGAAATAGGTGGGGGAAAAGTAGAAGCTAATTGGATTTGGACGGCAATTATAGGAGGTAGCTAGCTAGCTACCTAGTCATCTGTGCAAAAGGAATTTGGAAGTTCATGGGCATGAATGCATGATTATAAACATTTGGCAGTAATGTATAACGATGCTAACTATATATAGTTAATGATTGTGTTCAAATGTGCTGTCCCCAACTTCTCTCTCCTTTCCTGTCTCCCATTTAATTTCTAGTATCTGTCATCGTATGCCAACTCGGCAACTCACCTAACAGCCATTTAATTCGGTTAACTCCTACTTGAGGCTCGTCTTCAGCAAGAAGAATACACAGTACCACAGAGCCATCCTCTGTAATCACAAAATATAGGAAGATTTTTGGTCTTCGATTCAATGTGGTTGTCCTAATTCTAATCTTCTTTTGGATTCAGTTTACTGCGAATCTGGTTTGCATTCTATGTTGGCGATATTGCCCTAGTATCTTAATTGAACAAGAAGATCATAGAAAAGAGCGGAATGATACAGAAACACGATGAGAAGAAAAAAAAAATATATATAAGAGAGAGAGAGTAGTCAGTGCCTCATGCACCGTGAGAGAAAAGCGGAAAAAATAGGTACTAGTGGGTAAGAGAAAAGAAAGGTGCCAGAGAAAAGAAATGAAAGAGGGACATAGTGATGCCGGGGTGAGCCAATGGAAATTCACCAAAATTCATCTATATCGATATCTCACGTGAAGCCTCGTCTGATGGAAAATTATTATAAGACCCTCACTGAAATTTTTCTCGTTTAATTAGTCAAATGGAATCTTGGAAAAATAAATCGTGCATGCATCGACTATAATTATTTTTTTATCAAATTGAGTAACTTTATATTTATCTCCCTAGGGTTTTTGGTTTTATATCGAAGGAATTCTGGTCACAAAATGTTGAAGTCTTACTTTTCAAAAATAAATATGGAGATAATTGACCAAGTAAATAAATAAATATGGGATGAGATGTAAATTAATAAGACCAAATCAAATACAAATCGTATATATACGCAATTTTTCAAAACTCATCTTCACATTACAGCTAACATAAAGTTGAAGGGAGTGAAAGATTTGTTGTATGAGTCATAAAAGATTTAAAAACTTAATAAAAAAAAGAAAGAGAGAAAGACCTCTTTATCAACAGCCAAATTCAAGTAGGAATTAATTAATAACAAGTGGGAATATATATATATTGTACTATTAGTTCCTTTGTAAGAATAGTATATTTCAAACATTTTTCCTTCTTGTTTTTTATTTTTAGAGAATAATATATTTTATTAAATTACATTAGCAATCATCATTGCATCTGATTCCAATTAAAGGAAAAAAAAACTCCCTATAAGAGCATCTCCGATGCTTGAGTTATGCGTGTGTCTCCATTCAACAAGCCCATTATTCTTTTTATATAATTTCTTCTCTCTCTCCGCACAGGAGTTAGGGCTAGTTTGGGATTTCTGTGACTTATAAAAAAAGTCGCTTTTAAAAAAATCAACTGTGAATTAAAGCAGCTTTTAGAAGTAACATTTGGGTTGCTTCTAAAAGCTGCTTCCACTGACCCGTAATTTTTAATTAAAGTTGTTTTTTAATAATTTACCAAACATTTTAAGACATTAGATTATACGAAAAAGCTGTTTTTTTTTAAAGCGAAGCTGTACCAAACTAGCCCTTAGTCTAGAGCTACATATAGGTTTCAACCATAGTATTTGAAATGCTTTGATGCAAGTTGCTACCCATGAGGGAATGTAGTGTGGAGTATTGAAGTCGTGATTCCCGTGAAGAAAAACAGTGATAATTCTAAATATGTCAGGTACTAATACAATAATTTAAGTTTTTTTTTCTTGTTTTGTGTAGATAATAAGAGCATCTCCAACAGAGTAGCTAAAATAAACTTTTAGCAATATTTAACTAGATTTTGAATAAAATTCAGCTCCAACAGAGTAGCCAAAATAAAGTTATATTTAACTTTTTGTTAAAAGGCTAGCTATATTTAGCTAGTGAATAATGAATAGCTAAATATTTTTCTGTCTTTCTCTCTCCTAAATTGTCAACGTGTAATTTTCTAAAAAAAAAAAATATTATAAATTAGCTATAATTGCTAGCCTTGTTGGAGCAGAATTCTAAAACAAGTAGCCATATCTCCAATTTCTAGCTATTTTAGATCAAATTTCACTTCATACTGTTGGAGATGCTCTAATAAGATTAAATACTAAATAGATGCATAATATTTTTTTTGGACAATAGATGCATGATATTTTTTTGTTTCAACATACATAATGTTTTTTCGTTAATTAACGAATAAATAAATAAATTTTGAGAGGATTCATTTATATTTTAAGTCCAATTTGTTAATAAATTATTTTTATAGTTGAATTTTGAAATACATCACTCTTTTCTTATTGAGTTAATTATATACAAGCTTATGAAATATTAGTTTGAAAAAGTGTGAGCTATAGCATATATATATATATATTCATGTTTGCAATAGAATTTGGAGGACGATTTTCGATGCATAATGTGTTTCATAGCATAATTTTTTTGACATGCATAATGTGTTTCATGCCCACTACATGCATCATTTTTATTTTAATTATGTTTTGAATTTTAACCGATATAAGTAAGTCTATTACTGCCTGAATTTAGTGGATGATGTTTCATTCTTCAGTATTTTAGTTTTTTTTTCTTTGCCTGAACGTGGGCAATTTTTTTCTTTTATTCTTGTCTTGTAGCCTAATAGCCTATCTCTTGTGAACGGAACGGGTGGTTTCTTGGCCTATCTTTTCTAATAACTGAATTAAATCCATACAGCCAATTTTCTTGATCACCATTGAGAATATTATTTTTTCAATTAAACCAATTTGATCAACCAAGGGCATGTGGTGGATTTTCGGAAAATTTAACAGGTTGTTCTCTTAATTAATACAGATGCAGTCGATTAGTCGGCTAGTTGGCTTCAAATCTTCTGTCTCAAATTTCCTGTTTCCTTTCCTGTCACTCCACTAATATGTGGACATCTGTTCCTCCACTCACGCCCGGCCATCTCATTCCGTTATCTGCATACAAATATTTCTCTGTTTTTTTTTTTTGCCTCCTCTTCTCTTCCGCACCCCGGCTGCCCCATCGTCTCCATCTCACTCTCTTCCAGTGGCGGAACCACTTGAAGGCAAAAGGGGGTCATGGCCCCCCCCAACAATTTTTTAGACCAATAGGATTTTAGGACTATAATATTTTAGACCAATAGGATTTTAGGAGTAATATCAATTTGGCCCCCTCACTTTTTATTTTTAACTTCCTTTCCCTCAAACTAGACCAATAGCATTTTAGTAGTAATATCAATTTGGCCCCCTCACTTTTAAATTTTTGACTTCCTCTCCCCAAAGTAGACCAATAGAATTTTACTAGTATAAATTTGGCCCCCTCACTTTTAAATTTTTGACTTCCTCTCTCTCAAATCAACCAACCCTCAAACTAGCTAATATACCAATATGATTTTAGTAGTAATATAAATTTGGCCCGCTCACTTTTTAATTTTTAACTTCCACCTCCTGAAACAACAAAGTAACAAACAGAGCCAAACTCAATACTGACCACATAGAGAAAATCAACGCATGGGGCGGATGGGAAGGAAAGGGAAGAAAATTTATAGTGGCAAGCCTTCTCCCTTAACCGTTCTCAGAGAAAATAATTAAAAAGGAAACCTAAAATTTATTTTGTGGAAAATGTCATTCGGTCACTTTTTCGTAGCTGTAAGGATAATCTAACGGTCTAAAACTCATAAGTTGTGCTTCTGTTTTTTTTTTCTTCATGTATATTGTGATAGTAAAAAAAAATTTCGGCCCCCCCAACTGGAACATCCTGGTTCCGCCACTGCTCTCTTCTGTTCTGTTCTGTTCGTGCCCAGCAATCACGCCCAGATCTTCTCTCTCTTCTCGTCCCTCTCTCTCTATCGATATCTCTCCTCTCTCCGCTGCCGTCGAGCTTTGCCGTGAGCCCAGCCCAGTCTCTCCATCGCCATCATCAGTCTCTCATCAAGAATAGAAAATAAATTTATGATTATGATAGGATTTGTTTCATAAATCATTCTCCCTTATATTATAGATTTAACACTCTCAAATTGGCAAAATAGCAAAACCCAAACACTGTGCATGAATGCAGATCTTGATACTGAGCATGATTACAATCAGATCAAAATGACCAAACCTTTTTTAAAAACAATTGCACATTTGCCGACGAATCATACGTCGGTAAAAACTTTTTCGACGAATAATTTATCAAGTTATAAAAAAATTTCTCAAACACCATTACCAACAAAGGTTTCGTCGGTAAAATCATTTCCCGACGAACTATACGTTGGTATAAGTGTTTACAGTTTTTTAAATGTTCACATTTGTTGACGTACTACTCGTCGGGAAATGTGTACAATTGCGGACGACTAATTCGTCAATAGAAGTAGCAACAAGTATTTGGTAATTTGAAGCCCAGTCAACACTTAGTTACATATGTAATTAGACTCGAAATATATATATATATATATGAGAGTTGGATATGCCTTTAAGACACTTAGATATATGTGTCATTTTTTTTATTAAGTTTAAATAGATTATAACAAAAAAATAACATAGGACCAATAAAAATTGTTTGGTGCTGATCAATGTAATTGGTACGTAGTTGTTTAAATTGTATTCAAAATGTGATAGAAACTCTTCTACTCAAAATGTAATCGGTACGTAGTTGTTTATAAATGATATGTGTTTTGTATTATAGGTTTTGAAGGTGTTGTTCATACGGAGCTATGGAAGTTGTGTGCAGGACCTTTTGCCTATTTTCCTTCTATTGGAGAGAGAGTCATCTACTTTCCTCAGGGTCATATGGAATATGTACACTCCTTTAATCCTTTAAATTCACTTTTGTCTTTTTGAGTTTCTACACTGTTGCATTTTTTATTGAAATCTATTTCTCTTGTATTTTTGTATTAATATTCTTTTTATGTGTTTCTGAAAATTGTTTAATACTTGTAGTTGGCAGCTTTAGTAAATGAAGATTTGAATCAGCAATTTCCTTGTTGGGATAATTTACCTTCACAAATCCTTTGTCGTGTGGCTAATATTCAATTACTGGTATTATATATGAACCCATTATATATTAGAGCTAATTAAAGTTGTCATTAATAAGTTTTAATCATTTGGCGATAGTAATTTTCAAAATTTGGTTAACTTACAGGTAGAGCAAAAAACAGATGATCCTTATGCTCGGATCACATTGGACCCAATATCAGATGTAAGAAATATAATTTTCATTTGTTAATGATAAGAACATGACTAGATTTTTACTAGAATTGTGTGAACTTTTTATTTTGTTCTTGATACAAATGTTAAAATAAGTTAAAATAATTGAGTGTAATCTTAAATATGAGAACTACACAAGTATCATTTTCCAACTCTAAGAGGATAGTCTATAAATTTTGTTGCTTTTCCCCATTCATTTTTCTTTTTGTCTTGTACTTACAGCAAATTGAATCTACAAATCCTGATCCAAATCATGACACATGCGTATTGGAGCATACTTCTTCATTCATAAAAGTTTTGACACCCTCTCGATGTAAACACCCGTGGGGGGTGCACAATTCCTCGAAAGGATGCCACTACATGCTTTCCTCCTTTGGTATACACTCTCATTTTTGTTTTAACTATGTTACAGCTGGTATAATTATTTTTTTTAATCATTCATTGTTAGTTTTTTTTTCATTATGACAAGCATGAAGCAAATAGCCCTCAAGAATTGGTTGCGAAAGATCTCCATGGGTTTGACTATTCATTCACGCATATCTTTAAAGGTGTGTCATGAATAACTTTCTTTGCAATTGAATGGTGAAATTGATTTTCATGGAAGTAATTAAATTATGTTTAGTTCCTCTAGCACATCCATAGTGATATTTGGAGTTAAGTTTCTCTTTAATTTTGAGCATTAGGTACTCCGCTGAGACATTTACTTACCAATGGATGGAACACTTTTGTCTCTTCTAAAAGTTTGATTGCTCATGATGCAATAATATTTGTGAGGTATTGGCATATGTAGTATTTAAAATGATTTACTGTTATTATTAAAGTATATGTGTCATGTGATAAACAATTATTATTAATAATTACATGTTTACATGTTTATAGGGGTGGTAATGGAAAATCAGGGGTTGGGTTTCGGCGTCTAGCTCATCGAGAGACTTATGTCCCTCCCATAGGGATATCTAGTCAAAACATGTATTTTGGGGTACTTGCAGCTGCTTCTCTAGCACTTAAGACCTCAAGTCTTCTAGTTGTGATTTACAAGCCTAGAATAAATAAGCCCAGGTGATAAATGATTTCATTTTGTTTTTATTTTATGAGTTATATATTTACCACAAATTATATAATTTTTGCATTTATTTTATATTTTCAGGACAAGCGAATTTATTGTTAGTTTAAACAAATATCTTGAAGCCATCAACAATAAGTTTTTTTTTGGAATGCATTTTGGAATGCCAATTTTGAAAGAATACTTACAATCACAGGAAAAAAAAGTATGTTATTTACTTTCGGTCTTTTTTTTTGTTATTTTTATCAATTTTGAAAATTAAATCTAATTTTTATATAATTTAACTTGTCAGATTCATCACTGGTGTGATAGTAGGGGTTTGCAATTTATCTCCTCAGTGGCCCAAATCTAAATGGCGATCTCTGCAGGTTACTATATTGAGTTTTTTGGAATGCTAATTAATATGTTTTCCACCATGTACTTATTTTGCATGCTTGTAGGTTCAATGGGATGAACATGCTACATTACAAAGGCCAAAGCGGATTTCTCCTTGGGAGATAGAGCTTCTGAAAGATTATGTTTATGTGAATTCTTGTCCCAAAATGCTGAGTTGTTAAATACTAGGTTGTTTGGTTTTGAAGTATCAAACTCTATTGCTATAGATACACTAAAAGAATTGTAATTTGTAAACTCAGAAATAATGTGTTGCCAAGATTTCATTAAATTTTTTTTTATACCAATTCCAAATACAAAACACCATGTAATATGTTTAATGACGTTTCAAAAACGCAATGGAAATACATTCAATGAAGTTTTTCAAAAACGCCATGGAAATACATTCAATGACGTTTTTCAAATGCCATTGAAATACATTCAATAATTAATGTTTTTCAAATGCCACAGAATTTGTTTTACTTTTAATAAAAATATTGAAAAATTTGACTAATTCAGAAAATCAATACATGTACTTCCAACATATTACACATCAAATTAACAAAGTAATAACCAATATTCAATAATTGTCAATGACTCAATGTGCATCCCTCATGGGTGCATGCATATATCTATTGACAAACAGCTAAGCCAAGAGGAAGACCAAAAAAAAAGAGAGTACAAAGCTTGTTTCGTGAGAAAATTGCTTGGCTCTTCATATACCCATTATTATAGATACACTCCTTAATTGTCTTCATCATGTGATTATGCAAGAATGCAAGATATACTAACCTCCCAGAAATTTCATAACTGATTAAGCAAGCAGCTCTAAAATAGTGAAGAGCAAACGTTTGGCCGGCCATTAAAAGCCTCAAAGTTTACACCAATTTTATTACAGTCAACACCATCTAAAGGAAACCTAACTCTCTCCAGCAGCATCCAGCCATCCACATATAGAAGAGTTCCTTCCCAAATTGTGAGGCTGACCTGGGCTTCCCTTTCACAAAGAAAAACTAAATTCTCAGCAATGTAAGAAATATAAAAAAGGATTTGATAAATAAGTTTACTGATTAACAGCTTGATAATTTATAGGAGTGTAGCATACTATAACAGTCTAATAGAATATGCTCACAAGAACCATACTCATTTGTATCGAATTATGAATGTATCACTATAACTTTTTTAAGCACAAACAAATAAATAGATGGATTTCAAATGAAATGTTGTTTACTAACTTTGATGATACGTTATTTAAACATTCATATAATTGAACAAGAAGACTCATCTTACTGCAAATCCTGGACGGGGCTCTATATTCTTTCAAATTTTATCTTCCGCTACGGTATACACTTGTGCCGATTGGTGTTCTTTCATATTTAAAACAGGAACTATTTTCCCCAAATTTTTCTACACATCTTGCGTCAATTGGTATGAATGAAAAATTATATTAGTGGAGCGAGCATACTACTGTTCTGTTTTGAGGACCTACAGTCAATAAGTAGACAGTGTCTTGCAGTAAAAGGAAGAACAGGACTTCATTCCATTCGGAAACGAAGTGCCTATAGTCCAGTACGGACACAAAATAAGCTCTCATTTTCAGCATATATAGCAGAAATACGTTCTAATTCTTCATCAGCAGAAAGACCAAAACACTTTGTCAAATGCCAAACTAAAATCATGTCATGTATAGTGACTAATTTTTAAGAAGAAATAGTAACATTACACTGAAAGTAATTATTACAGATAAGGTGCAATCATGTGAAAAGCAGCATACCCAAACTTTTGTTCCTGTCTTCACTTGAATCAGAACACTGAATCTCACTAACCGCTGTCCAATACCAAAAACATGGAACCTAAGTAGATACGAAAATAATTCAATCTCACTTAAGAATAATGATCAAGAATAAGAAAAGAAACAAGTTGGCCATACAGAATTGCTTATAATCAATTATATAATGTCACATGTAAACAACTATCAATCAAAAAATTAATATCAAACTATCAGGAGCCTGATTTCAAGGTTCGTAAGCCCCAGAAAAAGAAAAACACAAGCTTCTTCAAATGATTTAGGATTCTTCCGATCATTTAACAATAAAAGAGTTGTTACATGTGATAGTTTTTATCAAAAACCAAATGGCCAATCTTCCAAGGAAAACATAATCAAAAGAACTTAGTGCAAGGACCATGCATACCAATCACCCGGAAAGCGAACACAATGGGCAGCTTTTCCTGTCATCAACTTGTCAACTGATCAAAAGAAAATTAGCATACTAAAAAACTGAACAAACTAACTGCTGCAAAGACTCGATAGTAATACTTTTACCCAGAAAATTGTTATCTTCAAAGTGATACTAAAAAGTTTGGAAAAGCTACCTCTGTGCACTACTACAGATATAGGTTTTAAGAGATGGAATTTCAAAGCATTAAGGCAATAGAACCAAGCAAGCAATAAAAATTCAATTTGCAAATATTACATTCTAACATAGCCATGGCGCGCTAAGCTCTCTGATCGAGAGGAAGAAGAAATGAAAAATCGAATCTTGAGTAAAGGGAAAACCTTTCCACCGAGATAGATCTTCTCCATATGGAGGGAGATGACATCGATTGATTCAGTCATGGCTAAGCTCTCTCTGCGCCTCCAAAACACAGCCTCTCCACCACAATATAGATCTTCTCCGCATCGGGTTTCCCTTCATCTTCTTCCTCCGATGCTCTCTTTCCCTCTCCTCATCTCTTCTTTTCTTCTGTCTCTTCCCCTCTATCTATTCAGCACAACACCCACATCAGAGAGCGAGAAGAGATGGCAAAAAATGAGATCGGCAAAAATAGAAGAGAAAATTCAGAGAATAAGCTAGGTAAGTGGGTTGGGCGCCAAATGAAAAGTTATTGGGCGGGCTGCTTAAAAAAATTGGGCAAAGGCATTTAAGGGCATTTCTAAACGCCACGACCCAATTCAAGATTATGGCGTTTTCACAAATATCATTATCAATGACGTTTGGACAAAGTACCATAATGAATACGGCGGTAATAAAATCCCATTAAATTTATAAAAAATTAATGATGTTTGATAAATGTCATAAAGTATGGATAAACTTTTAGCACAAATGTTTTCATGACGTTTTCATTTGAAAGCGTACTACATTTTATGGTGTTTTGACAAAAGTGCCATGAAAAAATGTTATTAAAATCGGGATATATAATAAGATTTGTCTAATATACAATGTTGCATACTATGCAGCGTATTTTTTTTAAATGTAATTGCATTTTTGAAATGCAATTGCCATTTGAAAAAGTAAAATTGATATATAATTACATTTTGAAACGACAATTACATTTTTTGAATGACAATCATATAATTTGAAATGGCAATTGCATTTTTGAAATGTCTAGTTTACATATTTTGATCGGCAATTGCATTTTTTTAAAAAAAAACTACATGCTATGCACTGCATATTAGAATTTTCCTATATAATATAGCTATCAATTGTTCTTTCCCTATATCAATTGGTTCAAGAAAAATCTACAACCGGCAACAATGTGGAAAAATAAAAAAATAAAAGTCAAATAAACCGGCCTTAGAGAAAAAACGATCCTAGTAGGTTGGTATGAACACAATTTTTTTGCCATAATCCGCTCATCAAGGCAAAATAATGAAATATATGTCACTTGGCCCAATCTAGTCTTGTTATAAGGATTTGCACACAATTTTTTTGTTTTCCCACCATTAACAATAATACCTCAACACAAGAATCACGAAACGAAAGAAACAAGATTTTGGAAAAGTAACTATTACAAATAGCTTACTTCATACAAATTCAAAAAAAAAAAAAAGATAAATGTAAAATACCATTTCACAAAAAGTTAGTTCAAACAAGCTAGTGCTATGGAGATGATAATGGAATGAAATTGATAAAAACTAAATGCTAACAAGAATGTAGTGTAACTGTGAACATTATATAGTATTATAGTGAGAGCAAGGCTTACTACCTTAAATTTTAAATAAGAACCTTATCAACAACTTATCAGACTGTTTATGATTAATGCGACATATGTACGGTATATTTAAATTAGTGCGTGACATAATTTTTTTCTGTTTCCACTGCAAAACTTTTTTTGTACTTCTACTACAATTTTTTTCCTCTTCTACTACAATTTTTTTTTTCACCTAACTTTCACTTAATTTTTTTTCGCACCTAACTTCTACTACAATTCTTGACAAAAAAAAATAACTACAATTTTTTTTCCACTACAATTGTTTTCACTTCTACTACAATTTATTTTTCCACCAAGCTTTCACACTATAAAAAAAATTTGTGCCCAACTTCTAGTATAATTTATTTTTTCTCCCAGCTTTCACTACAAAAAAAAATTCACACCCAGCTTCTACTACATTTTTTTCCATTTAGCCTTTATAGTCAAAATAAATCGTTTAGTGTAAAAAAAAGATATAAGACTTTATAGTCAATTATAATCTTATAATTAAGACTCTCTATATTCATTTAGTCTATTTACATTGTCCATTTCTTATGACCTTTCCATCTTTATCTATATATCCTTATGCATATCCCAAATTGTCAATTAATTCTTGGAGGAGCTCAAGCTAATTAAATTTAACTAGCTTAATTAATTAAATATAAACTGAGATGATAATATTAAATTATAATAAAAAGATCAATAAGAGCAATAATTGAAAAAAATTACATACCAAAATTAAAGAAAGTACAATAATAAAAAAGTAGCATTTGTCTTACATACTATTTTTTTTCTGACCATATCAATATCTTGTTGTAACAAAATCAAGTTCCGACAAATACTAATCCTCGTCGGCAACAAACCAGGTAATACCGACGAGACACAATATGGTCGAAAATAAATACATTTTTTCGACAAACACTTAAAATCGTCGGAAATAAACTAATAACTACCGATGAGACCCAATAATTGTCGGAAATATATATTTATTTTCGACAAGCACTTATTGTCGTCGGAAATAAGCCAAGTACTACCGACTAGACCCAATATTGTCGTAAATATGTATTTATTTCCGACGAACACTTATCTTAGTCGGAAATAAACCAAGTACTACCGACGAGCCCCATCGTTGTTGGAAAAAATATATTTGGTTCCGACAAATACCAATTATGGTCGGAAATAAAGCAAGAATTACCGACGCAGCATGTATTGTCGGAAAAAATATTAGCGCGTATATTTCCCGCCAAATAAAAGAGTGTTTCCGACAACTAAATATTGTTTTGCCGACAGAAATGTGTTCGTCGGAAAAGAAATACATTTAAATAATTGTATTCCGACAAATCATTTATTTTGGTCGTAAATAAGACTTTTGCCGACGAAAATAGAGAATTGTCGGAAAAGGATGGTCGGAAATGACCATTATTGTTGTAGTGCCATCACCATATATGCTTTGTCAAATTTCCCTCGCTCTCGCCAACAACTTGTTTCTCCGAACGTACGTTTTTGTATACTATGCGAGCATCTATATGTACGTGTATATATATACCACACGTACATCAGCGTATAAATTAAGCCACGTACGTACCCTCTTGACTCATCTGCCCTAATTCAGTCTTCATACGAAATATTATGTGGCACGTTCATGTCAAGAGACTAGTATATACTACTCAAAAATTTTGACAACTCGATCACATACGTATGGACCCTAACGTCTACCATAAAGTCATCTATTTCATAAATAACCAGTACTTTGTAGTGTAGTATGAACGCTTTCTAATAAACTCGCTAATCAATCTTAATTAATGCCCCATTGCGCACTTGCAACTACTTAAGTTACAGGAGACTACAACGTTCTCTAGGAGGAATTTTTCGTTCTTATAGAGTGCAATAAACTGTCCTAGGAGCACAAACTTATTAGCTACATGAATTTAATTGATATGTTAATTAGATATTTTAATGACATACATAAAGGTAACCAAGAGCGAAACTATAAATTTTGAATGGGGTGAGATAGAATATTTTTTTTCTAATAAATTATGAGTTTCTTTTGGGCTAAATGCTTTATAATTAGGGTTCTTGACTACTAGGTCAGTTTGGCCCAATATATTTCCCATTGACACAAGCAAAAAATCAATTTGCCCACCCGGTCCATTTAAATCCGAAGCCCACACGAAACTACCAAAATACTCAAATAACTATCAAAAATTACATAAATGCCACTGGCATTTCTCTCTCGCTTTCCCGTCGTCTCTCTCTCTCTCACAGACCCGCCGGCACTCCTCATTTTTTTCTCTTCGATTCTCTTTCCCCCTTCGTCTATTTGAGAAACTGATACCATCTAATAATTAATTTTTAATTTATTATATAAGATAATTAAAAATATATTATTTTTTATAAAAATAAAACTTTTGTTTTATAAGAAAGATTCTATATATGTCCAATCTCTAGTGGATGGATCCACAACATGCTCCTCGCCGGGGGAGAACTATCTTTCTCAAAGGCTCTGTTCATGCGAACCCCAAAACTCTCTTAGAGGATGAACCACGCCTTCGCTATCAAAATAATATAGTGATCAAATTAAGAGAGTTATCGTTCAGTCACTTCGCATATTACAAAATGAAACCATATTGCCTGAAGAGGGCATGCTGTAAGAAATTTGAAAAGTGCTCTTAAGAAATTTGAAAAACGCTTTTAGGCATTAGCATTTACAAACATGCCCTAATTTCAATAGTAATTAACAAGACTAATACGTACAGAAGTTAATTACTTAATTTTTTTTTTTAATGTAGTGGCCCTACTTAAAATATATTAAGTACTTAGTACTGCAATATTGGGTGTAGTCCAGTTGGACTAGGCAGTGGCCATCCCCGCTCACAACCCGGGTTCGAATCCCCCCCTCCCCACAATTTCGAACTTTGGAGCCATTTATTCCCCTCCCCATAAAAAAAAAAAAAAAAAAAAACCCTAATGGGTACACCAAACAAGCAGTTATGTGAAATAAAAAAAATAGAATAAGGTTGGACTGTAGTCAAAGAAATGCATAGTCGAGAAAGTATTGCTAGGTTTAGTGTTGGCAATTTTGGAATAATATATATTTTTTTGGTTAGAAGATGAACCTGCGTGGTTAATTTTTATGTGTTTTTTTTTTTTAAATTACTGGGTTTAGACTTTGTCCAATCGTTTCAGATTGTAGTTGAACTCACTGTTGAAGAGTGAATATATTCGTTTCCAATCTAATCAAGGTTTCAATCCGAAAACAAAAAGGAACATAAAAAAAGAAGAGAGAAGATCGATAATGATTCATTAGTAAAACTGTAAAAGCATCGAGGCACAATGCGGGCCACCAACATACAAGCCTGAGTCTGGTACCAGCCCAATCCCATTTCTCACGAAGGGAGCCCGAAATGGCTAGCCTGCTTCTTCTTTTTTTCTTATTTTTGCCGAACTGCCGAACTCAAAGTAATTAGCTTCTCCATTAACAATGGCACATCCAAACTCAGTGAAAGTAGTCGAGGTTTGTAGGGTCGCTCCAGTTCCAGGCTCACCGGATTCACCCACACCAGATGATCATCAGTCCCTCCCTCTAACCCTATTTGACCTACGCTGGCTAAGGTTTAGACCCGTAGAACAACCGAACAACAATGCACCATGCAATCCTTGATGGAAAAACTTCAACCTCGTTTGTTAAATCATGGGCTTACATATGCAAAAATGGATCTGGAGGAGTATCATCTTCAAGTATTTCTCGACCAAATCAGCTCAAACCATTTTATGAAAGAGCCGTTATCCAGGACCAAATGGGACTCAGAGAACTCTACTCGAGCCAATACCTAAATAGGGATGGGCCGAACAATAGGAGCTTAATGCTTCTTTACCCGCCTCACAAACCTCTTCCACAAGACTTGATTCGAGGCACCTTCGAGGTCACACGCTCAAAAATACAAACCCTAAGAGAGCGTGTGATGAATACCTTGGCGAAGAAGAAACAAAATGAGGATTCAGAGTCTTCAGTACTACCTCATTTGTCAACGTTTTCTCTAGCATGTGCCTATACATGGATTTATTTAGTCAAGGCGGAAGAAATCAAAGGCGGCAAAATGGTGATGATCTTTAGCGTCGACTGTAGGTCACTCTTGGACCCTCCCATACCAGAAACATACTTTGGGAATTGCATAGTAGGTCGGGTAGCAGTTGCAGAAACACAAGAGCTATTGGGTGAAGATGGATTGTTTGTGGCCGTGAACACAATCACTGAGGCTTTGAGAAGTTTGGATGATGGAATTTTCAATGGGTCAGAGAATTGGGTTACGAAATTCCTTGACTTTTCTCTGTATGATAGAATATATTCGATTGCCGGTTCACAATGGTTTGGGGTCTACAATACTGATTTCGGATGGGGAAAGCCGAAGAAGGTCGAGCTCGTTTCCAAAGATAAGACTGAAGCCGTCTCCCTGTCAGATAGCAAGAATGCATGGTGGTGGAGCTGTTGAGGTTGGCTTGGGTTTGAAGAAACAACATATGGAGATTTTTATTTCTATATTTACTAGCTAATTAATTTTTGGTGTTTGAAGAAGTTTGAAGCTAGTTAGCCAACAATAAACAACAAAAAAATAAATTGTATGCTGCCTCTCTAGTGAAGAAGAGGGCTGGGTTTTTTTTTTAAAGCAATAATGGGATATTTATGGTTTCAAGAAAAACAGATTAATTTTGATGTCATTTATATATATTTGTTTTGTTTTACGGAAAGATGAGAGTTTATTTATTGGCAAAATTGTTAATTTGGTCATTGAAATTTGATATGTTTAACACTTAACTTATTAATATTTCAAAAATATTACTTTGGTCTAAGTGTGTGCAAAAATCCGTTCAAACCAACTGAAGATTTATCTAACAATTTTTTTTTTCAATGTAAATTTAGCGGTTTGCATGGTTACATAACATTAGTTTTGAGCCGCTTGTGAACCAAATCAAATCGATTTTAAATTGGTTTGGTTTTGTAATAGATCAAATTTCAATTTTTAGACATATATAAAAAACCTAACCAAATCAATATGTACGTGCTTTCAATCGGTTTGAACGGTTTTTGGCACACCCATAGACCAACGGTGAGGGTGGTCTGGCAAGGGTGGCGGCGCAAGAGCTGTGCAAGTTTTGGTGGTGTGGCTTTGATGTCTGGGCTGGATCTCTTGCTGCGGGTCAACCTTTGGGCCAAGTTTGAGCTTAATTATGCTAGCCTTTATTTATTTTTTCTTGTTAGTTTAATTGTTAGTTGTTTTTTGTTTTCAATAAATCCCTACTAATTTTTGGTAGGGCTAAGTGGGCTTTGTCCCTGTCTATGCACTTAGTGTGCCTTGTCTGACCTAGCGAGATGGCGAGCCGTTCGAATGATCAAATGGACGCAACCTCTTAGCGGCAGAATGAAATGAAGTGTCGACAGATTTAGTTCTAGTCGGCAACATATTGGGGAAACTGGTTTAATTAGTTTATTATGGCTGGATATCGGCTTTATCTTTCCAATGTGTCACCGTTGTAAAGCAAATAGTGTTGCATAGATTGTTGATATGTCAATCCTGCAAGTTGGTGCATGTTAAAATACATAATTTTTGTAGAGGCTCCTGCTAGGCTGCTATTATTACATGATGTTCTTTTGATGCTTATTGAGATTTAGGGTTTAGGCATCATGTCTCCCTCTTGTATTTTACAATTTCATTAATCAACGCTTGAGAGTAACCGCACCTACCCTCTTTCCCAAAAAAAAAATGCCCTAACAGATTATTAAGTATATAGTGCGTGGTACATCCACAGTTTACCATTTGAGGATTTTCAGGTATAAATGCCCAAGCACCCTAACCGGTACCTAACCTAATTTAATGTCAGCTAGCAGTTCACCGCCTGAGTTGGTTGTCACATATATAAAGACGATAGACAAGCAACCTAACCTAATTGAATGGCAGCTCACAGTTCACCACCGGCGTTTGTTGGCAATAAAATTATTATTTTCGTGTTGATGCATATTTTACTTAAAAAGAGGATGTACACCTACCTTAGATCCTTATTTTAATATGTGTGTGTATTCCTAGCTCAAATGCAATGCTCAATTGAGCTTGGTCAAGTTAATCTACTATATATGGCAAACTCAAATTCAGTGAAAGTCGTCGAAGTTTGTAGGGTAGCTCCGATTCCAAGCTCACCGGACTCAACCACATCAGATCAATCCCTTCTAACCTTATTTGACCTACTCTGGTTAAGGTTTCTACCCGTAGAACCCCTTTACATCTATGAAATACCTTCCACCTCTGACCCCAATATCTTCTTTGATTCCATACTTCCCAAACTCAAAGCTTCACTCTCTCTCACCCTCCAACACTTTCTACCTCTCGCCGGAAACCTAATATGGCCCCAAGACTCCCCAAAACCCATTCTCAGTTACGTCCAAGGCGATGCTGTTTCACTCACAATAGCAGAATCTGATGCTGATAATTTCTACCATCTTTCAGGCAACGACTTTGTCGATGCCAAGGAATACCATCCTCTTATTCCTCCACTGGAAGTGTCTGACCAACGAGCTGCGGCCATGGCAATACAAATCACTCTCTTCCCTAACCGCGGCTTTTCCATTGGAACAACCATGCACCATGCCGTCCTCGACGGCAAAAACTCAACCTCGTTTTTCAAAGCGTGGGCTCACACATGCAAACATGGAACTGGAGTCGGATCATCTTCATTTATTTCGCTACCGGATAACCTAAAACCATTTCATGACCGAACGTCCCTCAAGGACCCGAGGGGACTCGGAGAACTCTACTCGAACGAGTACCTCAACAGGGAAGGACCCAACAACAGGAGCGTGACGCATCGTGGCCCGCCTAAAGCTCTACCCCAAGACCAAATCCGAGGCACCTTCGAGTTCACTCGCTCAAAAGTACAAACACTTAGAGAGCATGCGGTGAAGACTACAAGGGCGTCTGATTCATCACCACTTCATTTGTCAACGTTTTCTCTAACGTGTGCTTACACATGGGTTTGCTTGGTCAAGGCAGAAGAAATAAAGGGAGAGAAGACGGCTATGATCTTCGGCGTGGACGCAAGGTCTCGCTTGGACCCTCCGGTACCCGAAACCTACTTCGGGAACTGCGTGGTGGGTCGTGTAGCAGTTGCAGAAACGAAAGGGCTAACGGGTGTAGACGGATTGGTTGTGGCCGTAAAGGCAATCACCGAGGCTTTGAGGAGTTTGGAAGATGGGGTTTTCAATGGGGCGGAGATTTGGGTTTCGAAATTCCTCGACTTTTCTCTGTATGATAAGATATATTCGGTTGCCGGTTCACAGCGGTTTGAGGTTTACGGTACTGATTTCGGATGGGGAAGGCCGAAGAAGATCGAGCTCGTTTCGATAGATAAGACTGATGCGGTGTCTCTGATGGATAGCAGGAACGGTGGTGGAGCTGTTGAGATTGGCTTGGCTTTGAAGAAACCACATATGGAGGTTTTTGCTTCTCTATTTGCCAAAGGTCTTTGAAGATTTACGTACTCGATCTGAAGCCAAGTATGATTAGTAATAATACCAAGAATAATTTTCAGGCCTGTCCGTCCACCCCCCTCGTATTTAACATAGTTACACTTCATAATTTCATAATCCAACCGTTCAGATTATAAATTATGCTCTATAGATCACCTCTGGAAAAAATCAATCGAATCGGAAATCGTTTGGTCACTAATTCATATGAAATAAAATGAAACAAATGAACAGTTCTGAGAACAACAACTACTATTATGATGAACCGTCCATTTTTTTCATTTTAATTCATATGAATGAGTGATCAAACGATCACCGATTCGATTGATTTTTTGCAGAGGTGATCTATGAGGGATAAGTTATAACGTGAACGGTTGGATTATGAAATTATGGAGTAGAACTATGTTAACTATGAGGGGGGTGGACGGATAGGTTCACCCAAGGGGTGAACCTGAAAATTATTCTAATACCAATGGCCCTCGTGCATATATATATGTGGGCCACAACCAATTAAGTTTGAAATAAATTCAACAATTTTCTCTTAAGGTCAGCTGGAGAAAATTCTTCCCTTGCGGATAGAGGCGGAAGATTTTTCCTCAGTCGATCATCATGGATTTTTTTTTTCTTTCGTGAAAATTTCATTCCAGTGCAATAACGTTCTGTAATATCTCAATGTGTTGTAAGAACTTTCTTACTTCGATCAGTACAGAAACTTTATGTAGTTTACTCAATCAATAACCTTTCGATAACATTAGTCATACTCAAGCTATGAATCATATCTACTTCAATATAGATGTTTAGGCTTGTGGCATGAGCGCGCTACAGAAAAAAAGGAAAAAAATAATGAAGAGTGTATATATTTATTAATTGCATGACAATAAGGTAAAGACAAACAATTTATTGGCTAACTACAGCAGTCTAATAGGCAAGCAATTTTGTTTTTGTTTTAGTTTTTTTGTTTTGTTTTGTTTTGGCTAGTGATCAAAGATGCAAACAACTACGTAGCTAGAATTGACACTAGTCAAGTAGTTCTCAATTTCTCATGTTTTAATCATTCTATGAATTTCTGACTTTGACATGCATGCTTTATGCCTTACCCAGGGGCCTGGGCTTTATCTGGGCCTTTGCTTTTGCTGCATTTAGTTCCGTTGTTGAACAATTCACGTGTTGTAAGAGTCGGAGGTGGAATCAGGATTAAAATCAAGAGTTTGATTTTTTTAATGACTTATTTTCATTAGAAAAAATGTAAAATATTGCAGAAAATGATAATTAGTTTTTATCACTAGCATGGTCTAAACTTTAGTGTACAAGACAGAAAGGTACACAATTTTTAAAAGTGATCAATAAAATATCTGAAATTTCAAAAACACATCATCAGGATACCCCCGTCCATTTTTCGTTACTTGATTGTCAATTATGAAAGCATATTAGTCATTTGACATATCTCAACTTTTAAAAGTGATCAATAAGATACATGAACTTCTAAAAACACATCATCAGGATATCTCCGTCAATTTTTCGTCATAACTCAATTAAATTAGATCAAGGATTTTTCAAGGATTTTATGGTATTTTCTTACTTTTTTTTGTTTTGCTTATATCCTCTTATTTTCTCTCTTTTTCTTTTTTTCTCTTTTCCTCTTCGACTCCCACACTGAGGTGAGAGACTGAATTTAATGCCACCGGTATTTTCTTATGTATGGATAAGGCATATAAAGTATGTTTGAAATATAATATATAAATGATATAGTTTTTGAATTAGTCAGTACTGAAATTTATATTTACTTTCAAAGTAATACCCTAAAAAGAAAAAATCTAAGTCTACTTAATTATTGATTATAGGAAGAGGATAAGAATGAAGTTTTGAAGTGAAAATCTGGAAGGAGAATAATTAATTGCATTATTAATTTTGAGGGAAAAGATAACATGAGAGCAGAGAAAAAACATGTGCTACAAAATTCGAAAAACTAAAAAATTCATAAAAAAATAACAATTCAAGATTTTTGAGTTCTATCAATTGAAACACCATTTAAAAAAAGTATAATTGTCAAAATGTCCTCTGAACTTGGCCATAATTATCAATTTACCCCATGAACTTGGTAAAAATTATTAATTTGCGCCTCATACATCAATTTTAACTTTTTTCATCCAATTTTGTGACGTGACGTTCATGTGAGGGGTATTTTGGTCATTTTATGATATTTATTTTTATTGTAACAAATAAAAAAAATACATAAAAATTACATTAAACCATTTTTTGGGCTAAAACCATGAGTTATGCATACACTTGCATAGTCGTGATACTTGTGGTTGGAAGATCTTCGCACCGGTAAAGCCAATTGGAGTAGTTTGAGGTGAGAGCACTTGAAGAAACAATCGGAGACTACACAAGGTTAGAACTGTCATTAGTCATAGGGTTAATAGTCTAGAGTTTGGGATGGAGTTCTCCCTGTACATGTTTGCCGATTTGACATTTTTCATAGTGTTATACAAGAGCATGGGGTATGGCTCCCCTAAGGTTTTCCTCTAGAGGTAGAGGTTCCGGGTGATCATATTGTGTGTTATGGTTTGTTGTGATTGTTTATAGTTTTGCTATTGTTGTTGTCTAGATTGTTTATATTGAATCATATTTATTTTTGCATTGTGTGATTCATTATCTAGACTATAGTTCAGGGTGTGCTAGTATGATGCACATTTTGAGATTTTAGTTATACAATTAATTGTGCTTATTGCATATATATTTTTTGTCAATTGTGAATTACTTGTGCAATTGTTTGAACCTATGTTGTGGAGAGTTTAAGTTTTAATTTGTGTATACTCTTCGATTAGTGTTTAGTATGACTACCGTTGAAGGGACTATCCGGTGTATTAGAATTTCAACATGATCTTGCTTTCTCACCAATTTTTTTTGTTACCGCAAATCATGATTTTTAAGCACATCTCAAATTAACGGAACTCGAAAATCTCGAGTGGTTATTTTTATACGATTTTTTTATGTCGAAAAACTAGAAACTTCTTAAATAAAAAATTCGCTATTGATTTTCGAGTTCCGTCGATTGGACACATTCTAAAAATCATGCTCTATGAATGATGAGATTATTGCATAGGAAATTTTTTTTAAAAAAATGCAATTCACAAGGAAGCATGTCAAGGTGATCCTCGTCATGTCCAAACATGCCAAATCATACTGAGACCCATTTTTATTCAATTTTTTTCTTGTCATAATTTCACCATTAAAAATATGAATTTTAGAAGTTCTTCCGATTGACGGAACTCAAAAATCTTGATACATTTATTTTTTTTCCTGTTTTAATGCGAGTCACCCGAAAAGTCCAAAACATTAATTTTTTTGAATACTGCATAAACTAGTAATCTCTTTGAACGAGAATTACCAATCTTTCGGAATATTTTTTTTAATTATGTGTCGATTCTTTATTTTTACCATTTTAATGCCTACATAAATTGGTCTTTCAATGTAAATATAAAATTGCCAAAAAAAAAAAAATGTAAATATAAAGAGTTTTCAAAAATCTTTCTCCTAGCCAAGCCAGTGATGGGGCAATACCCCTTGCCTTCCTTAAAAAAAAAAATTGGAGAACCTAGAATTGGTTATAATAGTCCGGAGAAGTGGAAATTGTTATGCAATCACTTATGTGCTTTCCTTAAAAATAATTTAAAAAAATGTTGAAGAACTCAAAATTTGTTATGATAATGTGGAGAAGTGGTATTTGTTATGCAATCACTCTTAAGTGTTGTTGATTATAAAGTAATTTGAGTATCACACCTAAAAATAATTTGCAATAGCTGAAGAGGTTCAAATTCTTATAAACTCCACACAAAAAATCTCACTCATAAAGGGATTAGGGACCGGAAATTACGAGCTGGCAAGAGACATGCAACTTGGGCGACCTACAACCACTAACTAGTAAGCTAGCCAGTGACTTTACATAGCTAGATATTTATATACGTATGTGTATAGTTAAAGCTTCAAAAAAATCCAATCTTTCTCAATTTTTTATAATGGCGCAATCACACTCATCAGTGAAGAAAGTTGAAGTTTGCAGGGTGGCACCAAAACCAGGCTCGCCAGATCAGTCCCTTCCTCTAACATTATTCGACTTACTCTGGCTCAGGTTTGCTCCTGTAGAACGCCTCTACTTCTACGAAACATCTTCCACCGATTCCTTACTTCCCAAACTCAAATCCTCCCTCTCTCTCACTCTCCAACACTTCCTACCTCTCGCCGGAAACCTCACTTGGCCCCAAGATTCCCTGAAACCCATCCTCAGCTACGTCAATGGCGACGCCGTTTCACTGACAATAGCCGAGTCCGATGCTGATTTTGACCACCTCTCAAGCAGTGACTTTCTTGCTGCCCAAGAATACAATCCTCTTGTTCCCCAATTGGAAGTGTCTGATGAACGAGCCGCGGCGATGGCGTTGCAAATCACTGTCTTTCCCAACCGCGGCTTCTCCATCGGAACGGTCATCCACCACGCAGTCCTTGACGGCAAAGCTTCGACCTCGTTTGTCAAAGCATGGGCTCAAATATGCAAACATGAAAAGGCACCGTCTTTCACTTTGTTACCATTCTATGACAGAACGGTCATCAAGGACCCGACCGGGCTCGGAGAACTCTACTCCAGCTGGCACCAAAACAAGGACGGCCGGACCGACAACAGAAGCTTAAGCATCGTGTCACTGAATAAAGCTCCACAGCCCCCACTAGACTTGATTCGAGGCACATTACAGTTCAGTCGCGCATTTATACAAACACTTAGAGGGCATGTGACAACCAAAATGGGTTCTGATTCACCACTTCATTTATCAACGTTTTCTCTAGCTTGTGCCTACACATGGGTCTGTTTAGTCAAGGCCGAAGAAATCAAAGGGCAGAAGACGGTTCTCATCTTCGGGGTGGACTCCAGGTCTCGATTGGACCCTCCCATACCAGCAACGTATTTCGGAAACTGCATAGTGGGTCGTGTAGCAGTTGCAGAAACAAAAGGCCTGTTGGGTGAAGATGGACTGGTTGTGGCTGTAACTGCAATTAGTGACGCTATAAAAAGCTTGGAGAAAGGAGTTTTGGACGGAGCAGAGAATTGGGTTTCGAAATTTCTGGACTTTTCGCTGTATGATAGGATATATTCGATCAGCGGTTCACATAGGTTTGAGGTTTATGATACTGATTTTGGATGGGGAAGGCCCAAGAAGGTTGAAGTCATTTCCATAGATAAGACGGGAGCGATTTCTCTTTCGGATAGCAAGAATGGTGGTGGAGCTGTTGAGGTTGGTTTAGTTTTGAAAAAGCAGCAAATAGAGGCTATTGCGCGCTTCTATGTTTAGTATATGGAGTCTATGTTCTAGTAGATTGTTATTTCGTTTTCGTTTATGGAAAATTCTACCATACTCAAAGCACTAATGCGCTTGGACATGCCAGCAATAATTTGGATTGTTGGATATTAACCTGCAATAACTCCGCCAGACTCTTTCATCTTGTAACATATTAACATGCAATAACTCCATCATTCATTCATTCATCATCATCTTCTTCTCCTCTCTCTACCAAGCCCAGAGACGGATGACGGTAATTGCCAGAAACATACACAACTTTGATTCATGATCATTTTCTTCATCTTGGCTAATTGGTCCTCATGAGGTAAGTTAGTGTATTTCTGCAAAGGAAATGCTGCAAACAAATCAAATATCACTCACAACGTTGATTCAAAATCAAAGTTGGGTTTTGGGGTTTGGTGTTACAACTTCGTCAAGCTCAATCTGAAAATTATTTCTAGGAAAAACCCCTCCAAGATCATCATTGCAAGGCATCTATCTCTGTCATGTTCTCCATCGCAATCGAGGAGTCTGGACAGATCTGAAAATTAAATAATTCAAAGCCTCTCTCTTTCTCTGCTAATCATCCAAGCCTTGCGGCCACCATGTCCGATTCGATGCAACGAAACCTCTGCAACGAAACCTCTGCAACTCCTACAGTAATCTCACATACCCAACAACCCAAATGATTCCCAGGTTTCTTTAGGACTACAAAAATTGTTTGATATAGTTTTAGGCTTTTCTTGTATAATTAAAGATGGTTTAATCTCCATATATAACCAGAAAAAAGAAGATTTGATTTCAAATTAACCCAAAAGCTATCTCTGTGTGTGTGTGTGTGAGAGAGAGAGAGAGAGAGAGAGAGAGAGAGAGAGAGAGAGAGAGAGAGGCGTGAGGTCGATGAAGATATGTGAGAAAAAGTATGAAATAATGTTTGGTTAGTTTGGTTATTTCCAATTAAATAATGTCCAAAATCAAATCAATGGCTGAGATTGTGCCACACTATTGCCATGTTAGCTGGGAGTTCGTTCCGGTGGCACAATTATAGTCATATATTTATCTACTTAGTCATATATTTATCCACATTTCATTTTCCTCTTGTAGCATTCCAATCAACCAAACGGCGCGGGTCGTGAATAATTATAGTCATATATTTATCTACTTAGTCAAATTACCTACACTAATTTACCTATACTATCAAAAAATTAGTTCACTCGCATGACTTAATTAGTAATTATAGACAATTAATTTACCTAAATGCAAAATATTTTGACCGTATGTGACTATATCAGATCTACAATTCAACGGTGCAATATAACCTTTCTTTATATATTGTATGTGCATTCATGCTAAGGCCTGTTTTGATTCATGTCTTGCGTTTGGTGGTCTAATTTATTGCACTAGCTAGCGTGATAGAATTCAAGAATTGTATTTTGCGTTTCAACAGTGTTCTAATTATTTATTGCACATGCGTTTGAACTTTGAACTCAGACTTGTATCAAAGTACGTGTCTTCGTAACTTCATGACGCACCTTGACAATCCATCTATATATATAGCATATATTGTTTGGAGATCGTGAGCATGTATACACGCCTGCTTCTCCATCAATGGCGCAACTAAACTCAGTCGAAGTAGTCGAGGTTTGCAGGGTGGCTCCACACCAAGGCTCACCGGACTCTGCCACACCAGAGGATCACTACTCTCTTCCTCTAACCTTCTTTGACCTATTTTGGCTAAGGTTTTCACATGTTCAACGCATTTTCTTCTTCGAAACATCTTCTTCCATTGTTTCCATACTTCCCAAACTCAAAACCTCGCTCTCTTACACCCTCCAACACTTTCTACCTCTCGCCGGAAATCTCACTTGGCCCCAACACTCCTCCACACGACCACACCCATCCTCAGCTACGCCAAAGGTGACGCCGTTTCGCTCACCGTAGCCGAGTTTTCCAATGCTGAAGACTTCCAACTCCTCTCAGGCAGCGACTTTGTCGAAGCCGAGAAGTACCATCTTCTTGTTCCCCGCCAACTCGAAGCTTCCGCAGCGATAGCGTTGCAAATCACAGTCTTCCCGAACCGTGGTTTTTCCATAGGAACGGTCATGCACCACGCCGCCATGGATGGCAAAACTTACACCTCGTTCGTTAAATCGTGGGCTTATATATGCAAACAAATAGCTGGATCCTCTTGTAATGTGTCATTACCAGATGAGCTAAAACCATTTTATGACAGAACCGTCATCCAAGACCCGGCTGGGCTCGGAGAACTCTACTCGAAACATTAATTACCTACATGAACACGGCCCAAACAACAGAAGCCTAACACCTGCCCTGCATTCTGGAGGCGATGTTAAACCAGACTCGATCAGAGGCACCTTCGAGCTCACACGCACCAAAATACAAACACTTAGAGAGCACGTCACATCCACAATGGCTTCTGATTCATCATCACTTCATTTGTCAACTTTTTCTTTGACGTGCGCGTACTGTTGGGTTTGTTCAGTCAAGGCTCAAGAAATCAAAGGTGGCAAAACCGCTCTGATTCTTGGGGTGGACGCTAGGGCTCGCTTGGACCCTCCGATACCCGCAACGTATTTTGGGAACTGCATTGTGGGTCGTGTAGAAGTTGCGGAAACAAAAGGGCTATTGAGAGAGGACGGATTGCTTGTGGCTTTAAGTGCAATTACTGACGCTTTGAACAGTTTGGATCAGAAAGGTATTTTGAATGGGGCAGAGTCGTGGGTTTCAAACTTCATTGATTTTTCACGGTTTGATAGAGTATTTTCGGTTGCCGGTTCGCCAAGGTTTGAGGTTTATGAGATCGATTTTGGATGGGGAAGACCGAAGAGGACTGCGGTAGTTTCCATAGATAGGACAGGAGCTTTCTCTCATTCAGATAGCATCATAGCAAGAATGGGGGTGGAGCTGTTGAGGTTGGGTTGGTTATGAAAAAAGAGTATATGGAGGCTTGTGCTTCTTTATTTGCCGAAGAAAATGAAGTTGTTTGAACAATTTTCGAGTATACATCATGGGACTTTTGCCCCTTCGGAGTTGCCTAAGCCATCCATAGTTTGGTACTTTGGTTAGGGAATGGGAACGGGGACTGGGACAGGGAATCTATTAATAATTTTTGTTCGATGCTCATGATTTCATTTTATTAGTCAAATTTTCATTGTGACAGACTATTTGAACAAGTCTGTATCCTTTCTTTTTTTTTGTTTTTTTGCTTGAAAAAAAAGTCTCTATATTTTAATTTGCCTATGATTTCCAGAGGTATCATTTAAATTTCAAGTTTAATTAATAGCAAAGTATATCAAATTTTTTGTATTGATGATATATATCAGTACTTTCTCTGATATTTCTGTAAGTCTAAATAATCCATACTAATACTTACTTTTATATTTTTTTTTAAAGATAAAATATCATTTTCCTCCACTATTTATCTCATTTACTGAATTTTACTATCTCGTAATTCCTAAATTTTTACGTCAAAATACTATATAGCTAGATTCCACAATAAACTATTTCCTTCAACCCTTTGCGTAAAGAAAATAGATCAATACCACCGCTTGAAGACTGTTCACCAATCTCTATTTTCTTCCAAGATCACGTACGTACATATGTCATAGATTCAACTATTCAAGTCAATTAAGAACAGAGACTTATCTAATTCAAATATGGCAGACTCTGGAATACACCGTGCCACATGGAGCAATGGTCCATTGATGAACCATTGGGAGTTTTTTAATTAATGATTGGGTGATAACGGCTGCAAACCGTTTTAAGCTTTTCTACCAAAAGAGTAATTTTTGTGCATTCACTCTCTATGGAGTAATCGTACACGAGAATCAAGTCCCTCGAAGTCCGGTGCAATAAAAACAAACGTTGAACCACTGAAAATCAACTCCCAGGAGAATCAATTGAGGCAACTGCGGCAATCACAGGTTTTGGGTTTTGCTTTTGGTGCTTGGGAAAGCTCTAATGTTTATGTTTCTTTGCCAAATAATTTGTCCCCTTCTCTTGCAAACTTTTTACATAAATTAGCAATCTTCCCAATGCTTGAATCTGGATTCCGTCATATTGTCGCACCGGGTTCTTCTGGAATTAAAATTGTCTATGAGTTTTCTTCGCCGACTTCGCAATCGGTGGCAGTCATCTCCGATCAATAGTTCAGTCATGACTTTGGAGCTTTGGATTCGTTTGCTGCATGTTTTATAGTTTGTAGCGTATGGGTATTTTCCAGATTTTTACTGGTTTAGATTCTTCGGGGAACAAAGAGGCAAATCAAACAAAAACAAACGTTGCGGTCCCCGTGCAATAAAAGGCCGGTGCAAAGCAGCCGCACCTAGCCTTCAAATATATATACCAAACAGTCAAACACGTTATCAGCAACTTGCAAGACACACAGCCCACGCCCTCTATCGTTTCTGAGGCTCAACTAAATGACACAACCAGCATCTTTTCAGATCTATCGTTATCGTCACACAAATCGTTATTTACATATACATACATAAACATTTTCATTCTATTAGCTCAAACAATCCTTGAACATACGCTCTTCTTGCTCTTATCCAATATTCCAATGCCGCACCCAAACTCATCGGTGAAGATACTGGAGGTTTGCTGGGTGGCACCGCAACCCGGCTCGCCTCACTCCGCCGACGCACCAGATCAGTCCCTTCCTCTAACCTACTTTGACCTTTTGTGGGTAAGGTTTCCACCTGTTGAACGGCTTTACTTCTATGAATTAACATCTTCTAATTCCTTTGATTTCATACTTGAAAATCTCAAAACCTCCCTCTCTCTCATTCTCCAACACTTCCTACCTCTCGCCGGAAACCTAACTTGGCCTCAAGACTCCCACGCACCCATTCTCAGCTATGTCCAAGGCGACGCCGTTTCACTCACAATAGCCGAGTCTGATGCTGATAACTTTGACCATCTGTCAAGCAACGACGACTTTGTTGAAGCCGAAGCTTACCATACTCTTGTTCCGAAATTGGACGTCTCTCACGAACGAGCTGCAGCAATAGCATTGCAAGTAACCCTATTTCCGAACCGCGGCTTCGCCATCGGAACAACCATGCACCATGCAATCCTTGACGGCAAAACCTCTACCTCGTTTGTTAAGTCGTGGGCTCATGCTTGCAAATATGTTAACAGTGGCTTTTCGATTGTATCGGATTTTTCGCTACCGGATCAGCTCAAGCCGTTATATGACAGGACGGTCATCCACGACCCTACGGGGCTTGGACTCGGATCCCTCTACTCAAACGAATGGCAGAACATGAACGGGCCAAACAACAGAAGCGTAATGATATGGGAGATTAAAGCTCCACCACCAGACTCGGTTCGAAGAATCTTTGAATTCACGCGCACGAAAATACAATCCCTAAGGCAAATAGTTCTGGATGCGAAAGTTTCGGATTCATTACTTCATTTGTCTTCGTTTACTCTAGTATGTGCTTATGTATGGGTTTGTCTAGTCAAGGCTCAAGAAATAGAAGGTGACAAAATTACACTTCAGGCCTTTAGCGTGGACTGTAGGTCTCGTTTGGACCCTCCTATACCTACAAACTATTTTGGCAACTGTATAACGGGAGCGGTAGCTTCTGCGGAAGCGAAAAAATTATCGGGTGACGATGGGTTGGTTGTGGCGGTGAGAGCCATTAGTGAAGCTATAAGGGGTTTGGATAAGGGGGTTCTGAATGGGGCTGAGGTTTGGGTTTCGAAAATGAAGGACTTTGTGCAGGCCGACGGAGTGTATTCGACTGCTGGCTCGCCTAGATTTCAGATTTATGATACGGATTTCGGATGGGGAAGGCCGAAGAAGGTTGAGGTGGTTTCGATAGATAGGACGGGAGCAATTTCTCTTTCGGAGTCAAGAAATGGAGGCGGAGGTGTTGAGGTTGGGGTGGTTTTGAAGAAACATTGTATGGAAGCTTTTGCTTCTCATTTTGCTAAAAGTTTTGGCAACGATTGATTGAAGCGTGCTGGGGTGTCTTTGATTATTACGTTTGCTTAATAAGTTTTGTAGCTATTTAATTGAATTCATGAACAAATGAACCAAATTAAAGACGAGCTGAGCTAGTTTGATTCATATATATCTTTCTTTTCTTTCTTTGTTTGGTTACATACATTTGTTTCTTTTCTTTTGCTAAGAGGGAACTTTTGTCATTTGATTCGATAGGAGGAAAAAAGTGTAATTAGTTTTTCACGTGTCCATTACAAGCTGTGTAGTCCTAGCCTAACTGTATAGTGGTAAGACATAATTTTCCTCTAGTGAAGTGCTAGACAGATATTACATTAGTCGTTTCGCTTGAAGTTCAGATATTACATCATTTTCCCCACTGCCTCCAGGTCATCCAAATATTTTGTCCTTTGGCTTAAAGTTAACCCTTACTTAAACTTCAAATGCTTAAACACACAATTCAATAGGTTTTGGACAAAAGTTCCAGCTTTCAAAAAAAATAATGAAACTTGGTGGAGATTGAGAGGTTTCTGATGTTATCACTGGGGATATCAAATTCAGTTCAATCTGTTATAAAGTAAGATAACCGTACCCTTCAAAATTACATACCAAACAGTCATGAGTACGTCCCATGTTTCCTTGCATGTGACATGTATATAATGTTATGTAGGGCTGGGAATGTGATACCGGAAAACCGACCCGAAACCCGTCCGACCCGACCCGAAACCGATCGGGTCGGTATTCAATTTTTTTTTCACACATACCGAACCGACCCGACCCGAATTCAGTATGTTCGGATCGGTACCGGTATGGGTAATATCCATACCGAATATACCGACCCGACCCGAATTTTATTAAATTATTCAATTTTGAAATTATTTTATGACGTGTTGGCATTTGAATGGTCTATTTTGGCAAGTCTATTTCATTATTGTAGACTTGCCCACAGCAAATTGAAGAGATCTATCTATCTAAGGTCGACTGCTCGACTTGAAGTCAGCCCTTAATCCCCTTGAGGCCTTGACCTCTCATTTTTCTTCTCCCTTGTCGACTTCAAGTCTTCGACGGCGCAAACCAAAATCGAAAAGACGAAAACCCAGCAAAACCTAGCAAAATGGGAAACCCAGCAAAATCAGATTCATCAATTGATTCAATTCAGAAGCTCTTCCCCAAATCGATTCATTTCTTTGATCAAGTCTGCAATCATGCCGAAGCTAGCTAGCAGTAAGTCTTTCATCCTATAATTAATTCATTGCTAGTTCATTTATATTGGAATCCATGGAAGCTGGCAAGCTGCTTCTCGATCTTTAAGCTTGATTAATTAATGAAAATTAATGTGATTGATCAAAATGAAAATCATGAAATGGTGATGCCGACATGCCTTGATGTTGTTGGTGATTAATTTCTTTAAGTTTATTAATTTGAGGAAGTTGTTTATTTTTTCAGTTTTTGGCTGGGAATTTGTGGATTAGTGATGTCGTGAGACATCTGGATTTCTGGAAGGCTTGGAAGCTGAATATGCAGGGAAGGGTACCGATTGAAACCGAATGGTACCGAACCGAAAGGTTTCGGGACGGGTCGGTCTGTAAGGTGAAAAATAGGAATACCGAGCCGAACCGAAACCGAAAAAAATTCGGATCCGGTATCGGTTTAGGCCCAATACCGAGCCGTCCCGACCCGATCCCAGCCCTAATGTTATGAGTCCACAGTTTATACTGTTATGAAAAGTGATTCCAAAGATAATATATATTCCCACTCATGTCATGCAGTATTTATTCTATCTGTTTGTTAAAAATATTTATTCTCTCTTTAATGGGCGCGCATGTCGATCGTATTGTCACCCATACACTTCGACCTTTATGCAAATGATATCACCAACTAGTAAAACTTGAGAAAATGATATGATCAACTAGTAAGCACTTCTTTTATTCAAAAGCAGGGCAAAAGGAAAACTAGCTAGCTCAAGCTTTCAGTCCATCTCCGATGGTGCACCCAAACTCACTCGTAAAAGTGGTGGAAGTTTGCAGGGTGGCTCCAAACGCAGCCTCACCCCCACCAGATCATTATTCCCTTCCCCTGACCTTCTTTGACATACGTTGGTTAAGGTTTGCACCGGTGCAGCGCCTATACTTCTATGAAATATCTTCCACTGATTCCATACTTCCCAAACTCAAAGCCTCCCTCTCTCTCACTCTCCAACACTTTCTGCCCCTTGCTGGGAACCTCACTTGGCCCCAAGACTCCCTCAATCCCATTCTCTCTTATGCCAAAGGCGACACCGTTTCACTTACAGTAGCTGAATCTGATGCTGATTTTGGCCATCTTTTGAGCAAGTACGACTTGCTTCAAGCCCAAGAATACCATCCTCTTGTACCGCAGTTGGATGTGTCTCATGAACGAGCTGCAGTGATGGCATTGCAAATCACTGTCTTTCCTAACCACGGCTTTTCGATTGGAACATCGATGCACCATGCGGTCTTGGATGGCAAAACGTCAACCTCGTTTCTTAAATCATGGTCTCATATATGCAAACATGAAGAGCTGGGATCTTCATCTGTTTTGTTACCAGATGAGCTAAAACCATTTTATGACAGAATGGTCATCCATGACTTGGCGGGGCTGGGAGCACTCTACTCGAACCAATACCAAAATATGGATGGCCCCAACAATAGAAGCTTAATGGTTTGGGATCTTCAAGCTCCACCAGACTCAATTCGAGGCACCTTCAAACTCAGTCGCGCAAAAATTCATACACTGAGGCAACATGTCATGACTAGGATGGCAAAGAAGAAACAACACGATGATTCAGAATCTTCAGTACTTCATTTGTCAACATTTTCTCTAGTATGTGCCTATACATGGGTTTGCTTAGTCAAGTCTCAAGAAGCCAAAGAGGATAAAACACGTCTGATATTTGCTGTCGACTGTAGGTCTCGCTTAGACCCTCCTATACCTGCAACATATTTCGGTAACTGCATAGCAGGCCGTTTGGCAGTTGCAGAAACAAAAGGAATATTGGGAGAATATGGATTGGTTGTGGCCGCCAATGCAATTAGTGAAGCTATAAAAAGTTTGGATGATGGGGTCTTGAATGGGGCAGAGAGTTGGGTTTCGAGAATGTGCACTGTGCTCAGTGATAGAGTAGCTTCCATTGCTGGCTCACATCGGTTTGGTGTTTATGAAACTGATTTTGGATGGGGAATACCAAACAAGGTCGATCTGGTTTCCATAGATAGGACAGGAGCGATCTCCCTTTCGGATACCAATAATGGTGATGGAGATGTAGACGTTGGGCTGGTTTTACAAAAACATTATATAAAAGTTTTTGCTTCTCTATTTGCCAAAGGTCTTGAAAGCCTTTGAAGCATAATTGTGTTACGTTCACGTTAACACCTCTTGGGAAGTAATTAGTTGTAGAGTGGGTTTATATTTGAATAAATGAATCTTCATTTGGTGAATTAAGTTTATAAACAAATTTAATGAGCGAGTATAACGTGTCCAAACCTTATTTTTTTTATAATCACTTCATTAGTAGTCTAGTTCATAAGTATCTCTATCTTAACTTATTAGTTATTTTAGAGAACATGTTTATTTTTTCAGCTATTTTAGTAATTGCATCAACCTTCTAAGTGATTCTATTTTAGTTTTTAGCTATATGACTCCTAAATATAGAGAGCGAAATGAGGCTCTCTATTATTTTTGTTCATTTAAAATATTTCTTTTTAGTTGTTTTGTATAATTATTAAATCAACTTAAACTATTATTTAATTATTAAAATAATAATTTAAATGGAAAATCTTCAACCTTGTTTTTCAAATCATGGGCTCACATATGCAAACATGGTTCAGCTGTTTTGTTACCGGATGAGCTGAAACCATGTTACAGTGACAGACAGGCCATCAAGGACCCGATGGGGCTCGAAACAATCTACTCGAACAACTGGTTGAATTTTGCGGGGTCTAACAATAAAAGCTCAATGTTTTGGCCTTTGGGAGCCTAGATTTTCACCAGGCTCAGTTCGAGACTTCGAGAGTTCGAGGTACCTTTCAATTCACTCAAGCAAAAATACAGACTCTTAGAGGGCATGTGAAGAGTGTAATCGGTTCAGATTCAGCTCATCTGTCAACATTTTCTCTAACATGTGCCTATACATGGGCTTGCTTAGTCAAGACAGTAGAAGAAGAAATAAAATCTGACAAAGTACGGATAATTTTTAGCGTGGACTGTAGGTCTCGCTTAGACCCTCCACTGTCTGCAACATACTTTGGGAACTGCATTGTGGGTCATATAGCAATTGTAGAAACAAAAGCACTCTTGGGAGAAGATGGATTGGTTGTGGCTGTGAAAGCAATTCGTGAAACTTTAAAGGCTTTGGATGTTAGTGGGGGACTTTTCAATGGGGCAGAGACTTGGGTTTCAAATATATGCAGTGCGAAGGGTACTGAAAGATTCTTTTCAGTTGCTGGTTCACATATATATATATATATAGGTTTGAGATTTATGACACGAATTTTGGATGGGGAAGACCAAAGAAGACTGAGGTGGTTTCCATAGATTCAACAGGAGCGATCTCATTCTCGGATAGCAGGAATGGTGGTGGAGGTGTTGAAGCTGGGGTGGTTTTGAAAGAACCAGATATGGAAGTGTGTTTGCTTCTCTATTCGCTTAAGGTCTTGAAGACCTTAATTAGAAAGAAGCCATCATTGCCTCGGAGTTTTCTTTCATACCTTTTTCTTTTTGGTGGTTAGTAACTGGGAATTCAACCACTCAGTCACTCAGAAGTTGGAGTCTACATATGCATGTTGTTTTGGTATTTGGTTTAAGGAAAAGTTCACTAGACCAGATTAATGTATCGATATATGAGACAAATTCAGGTATAGTAGATCAACTTCCTACAGTGGTATGGTAGATTGTGAATCGATCTCAGTGTGTTATCTGGTGTATCATTTTCTAGATTTCATAATTTGTAAGGAATTAGTAATATGTATGAGTAAAGGTGCACAAAAAAAGACTTGGTGTGACAATGTACGTTGTCAAATTCTTTAAATTATAACAAAGACAATGAGAATTAAAGATTTATACAGGGGAGTGAAATTGGCACTCCCCTCTCTTTACAAACTACACTCCCACCTAAATTTTTAATTATATTTATACATAATCCAGTTTTTCTCCTTCCGAAACTGCCCTTATTTGTTTTTTTTTCTCTCCTCTGTGGCTCTGTCCGTGCGTCTTCTTGAATCCATGCCTCTGCACCGATCTGAGACTCCATGGATGGAACCAAAAACATCAACATGGCCAAAATGGGGTATAACATATAGATACTCAAATCAATGAATCAAAATGGGTTTAGTTCCCGCTTTGATTTTGGATAAATTCTTTTGATTTGAGACGTCATATATATATCCATCAAGGAATGGTCTTTACTGATTTAATGGTTATGTTTGGTTCCTCCTGTTTTAATGGTTATTTTTGGTTCTGATAGCCCAAGATCAGCTAATTTGCCGGGTTGATAAGAGTTTCAATCCATAACAGGGGCAGTCACTTGAAGATAATGAATGAGATTTTTAGAATCAGAGGTAATGATCATCTCTTGATTAGCTAGGGAAGTCGAGCTAGAATGGTAGCTTCATCATTAGCAGGTGGGCTACAATTCCTGAGCTAAACCACCGATCAAAGAGCCATTCCTAAGTCTAGCAACTGCTGCAATACCACAAGATAGAGTTTGTTGATGCCATGAAGAGTCGATGTTGGCGGAGGAGGAATCCATCGGCATGGGCAGTGCTGAGATGTCCCACGATACAGCGATGGAGGAATTCGTTGGTAGCTTGAAAAGCTGTCATAGCAATTCTAACCGGATCAGGCATGGCAATTTTATTGAGGGTTAAATTTTTCAACCATACCTGAACTCTTGTGCCCCGCTTAATGTGATACCTGACAATTAAAAGTGATCAATGTCATACCTAGACTCATGTTTTACTATCAACATGATACTTCCGTCTATATTCCGTTAATGGTCAGTTAAATTTAAGGGTACATATGACATTTCACATACTTTTTAATAGAACATTACCGATTTGCCCTTGATTCTTTTCTAATTCAATTCTTTTTCTTCTTCTTCTTCTTCTTCTTCTTCTTCTTCTTCTTCTTCTTCTTCTTCTTAGATAGTTTGGATATTTTGCATTTGTAGAGTGTATAGTCTGCTACCTCTGGAATTGAATGCTTGGCATAAAACAAGAACTTGGAGGTTAAATTGAACCCAGATGAGTGTCTCCAATCCAATAAATCCAAAGCCATACTTCCATCATGTTCTATAGCAATACCAATTCACAAATCAATAAAAAGCTAGATCATTTACATCCAAATATCAACATTTGTGCTCCAAAATCAAAATCCATATATTTCTAAGATTATGCCATGAATTGGCCACCGTACGAAAAGGAAAAAGAGACCAAGAAGAAAATATATTCCATAGAGCAAGCGAACCTCTGTCAAAAAAGGTTTTCTTCCTCAATTCACATATCCTTTAGAACCCAAATCATCATTATTCTCCAAGTCAAAAACCAGAAAATCAAAACCTATACTGACGAATCACCCGTAGAAAAACTCATAGCCCATTCAGGATCATGAATATCAATAGTTTCACTACTGGGTTTTCACTGGAATTGAAGAAATTTCGAGGATTTGACCACGTTTGTAAAGAAAAAGAGTTTAAGTCTGGGTTTGTCTCACTCAAAGTTCATGAATTAGGAACAAAGAAAGATCAATTCTGGGTTTTTCTTCTTCTTCATCTCTCTCTTCTTTCTCCGATCAGACCCGCATATCTCTCTCTCCATCCCGTGCTCACCACCGTTTCAGACTACATTACAGTCGTGCTTTGCTGTGCCGCCGAGTGCTTTATTCCCACTGCCCAAAGCCCCAAACTAAGCTCTAATTCCACCGTTGTTCACTCAGTCGAGCTCAACCATGCCCAGCTCCGCCGCGAGCCTCTTCCTCCTTCCCTCTCGCTCCGCCAAGCCCATGCTCTTTCTCCGTTCACTCGGCTCAATCAAGTCCCCAACCCACTTTCGACCCGGACCAATGAGGAAACCAACCTCTCGCTCTCCATTTTCATCTTCCACTCTCAAACCCGGATATCTCTCTCCAATGGCGGCCTTAGGTTTTTTTTTTTTTTGCTTTTTCATTTGTCTGGTGGTCTGGGTATATATGATAAATTGATAACTTAAGAATTTATTTGTTTAATTTTTTTTATCGGATTATTTATTTAATTGTTAAAAAATTATTTTAATTTTATAACAAGTTAGTGTAAAAGTACAACTTTACCCTTGAAAATCCAATCACATGGATAACACGTGCTCTTTTTTAACTGATCGTTAACGGAAGTATCATGTTGATAACAAAACATGAGTCTAGGTATGACATTGATCACTTTTAATTGTCAGGTATCACATTAACCGGGGCACAAGAGTTCAAGTATGGTTGGAGAATTTAACCCTTTTATTGATTATGTACGGATTGAAAGGATTTGCAACTGGCACCTAGCTGCTGGCGTCACCTGAATTTGCTCATCGATAGTTAATCTCGTTAATCACTTGCACCTTCTACATTTTGAATCTTTGATTTCTCCTGCTGGTCATTGATACTGGTCATCGACGATAAGCACCATTTTTGTTTCACTCTTTTGCATCAGAAATGAATTCTCATTTCGGAAGAAGAAAGAGGGGATAAGTTTGGAAGAGAAAAAACAACATTGGATAATAAAATATTAAAAAATTGGGTGGGAGTGTAGTTTGTAAAGAGGGGAGTGCCAATTTCACTCCCCTTTATATATGAGTGTTGATTGCTAATATTACTTAGATCTTTTGTTTTTTGAATTAAAAAAAATATCTAATATTGAATGCGCACAACTATTTAACGAGTCGGTTGTTTGTTAAGGAATTATTTACAATAAATCTGGTAAGTGCGTATTGTTATTAAAGACATTAATTTTGATGTGATGATTGTATTACGCATATAATAAGTCTCACGCATATCATGCATATTACAACATGTTGTCAACCATGTGATTCTTTATGCAAGAAAGTGCAACATTTGGTGATCCGCCCCATTTACTTAGAATATGTTATCACCAACTAGCAAGCACTTTATTTTTATTTTTAAAAGCAAGAGCAGGCCGCCGGGTAGCTCTCAAGCTTTCATTCCATCTGAGAAAGGAGAAAGAAGCCACACATTTGTGAAAGTGGTTGAAGCTTGAAGGTGGCTCCAAATCCAGGCTCACCAGACTCATCGGCACAAGATTCCCTATTCCCTTTACGACTAGGCATGAAATATCGTCCTCTCACCGGGTGTTTCCAGTACGTCTTCTTCAAACTTTAAGTCATGTGCGCCCATGTACGGTATAGGTCTCGAACTTACAAGTACAATAAAATATGAACGTGTATCATCCAAACAATTCATTTTTGATCAATACGTTGAAAAGTTTGGTAGAAAATTTAAAATTTAAATGTTAATTTATATTCAATTTTATTAAATAAAATATGTAAAATACGGGAGGAAAAAAAATAAAAATTCGTGTACAATACTTTCGGAATCAAAAGTACAGAAACCTTAATGAATCTTAAAATATATACAGTGATCAAAAACTTTCGGGTTAAATTTTCCAACCATACCTGAACTCTTGTGCCCCGGTTAATGTGATACCTGACAATTAAAAGTGATCAATGTCATACCTAGACTCATGTTTTGCTATCAACGTCATACTTCCGTCCATCTCGGGTTAATGGTCAGTTAAAAATGAGCACGTGGCACGCATGTGACTAGATTAAGGAAGGGAAAAGACTGAATTGACCCCAAGCCTTCAGACGTAAAGTTAGCCAAAATGAGACGATTGTGACGTTTGAGAGTGAGCTCAGAATCCCAGCAGATTTCGGAGATATCGGAGCGGTTCTGGTTGAGAATGAGCACGACAAGGAGGCTTATATCAAGAGCATCGAACTCACTGGCTTCCCAAATGGCACCTCTGTTAACTTTCCATGTAATTCATGGATTCATTCCAAGGATGTCAACAAAGAAAATAGGATCTTTTTCACCAACAAGGTATCTATTAATTACTAGGCAGGCTGTGTGCGTGGGTTTTGGAATCATGGCATAAGCTATGTACGTTTCATGCATGCGCATACATTTCTGATGTGTTATTTTTTGTCTACATTTAATACAATGAAACGTACAGTCCTACATACAATCAAAGACACCAAGTGGGATCAAGAAGCGAAGAGAAGAGGAACTGAAATTTATGCGAGGAAATGGTGAGGGCGAAAGAAAATCATGGGAAAGGATTTACGATTATGACACATACAATGATCTTGGAGACCCAGATGCAGACGAATTAATGGCTAGGCCCGTCCTAGCTTGGTGGCAATAAAGACCACCCATACCCCAGGCGCTGCAGTACAGGACGTCCGCCTACTGAAACGGATCCATTTTCTGAGAAAAGAAGCAGCAGCAGTGTGTATGTACCAAGAGATGAAGCATTTGCAAAAGTTAAACAATGCACAGTCCCACTCTCAACAGAGACCCTCCAATCTAGGGTGGGCGCATTGCATTTGCACAGTCAGGTTAAGACTGATGATCCAGTATTTCCAGACATCACAGCTGCCATAGATTTATTGTTCAAGGCAATTAGCGATGGCCAAAACGGTCACTTGCTCCCTGCCCTGCCTACCGCTTTATCCATCTATCTACGACTCTTAAACAAGGATCCTCTTTCTAAAAACCTCATCAATTGTTGGGTTCATCCCCCGCAGTGTTTATGTTGTTATGTAGCTCTCGATTCTTGTTTAAGTTGTCTTGGATCTGTTGCAGGTGATAAATTTTCTTTGTTCAGCGACGAAGAATTTTCTAGGCAAACTCTTGCAGGTGTTAATCCATATAGCATACAGCAATTCAAGCAAACACAATTGACAATTCCAAGGTCAACTGAAATTTGTTATCCCCGTTTTACAATTATTCAATACACACCTATACATCCCTCTTTTCTTTGGTAACCCTCGATCTCTAGCCAATGCCCAGGTGAATAACTCTTCAATTCCATATGAAAGATAGTCAAATTTTGCCTCAAAACCTGAAACAATCACACTAATTGTTTAGATTGTCTTCCGTACCGACTTGGTCGTCTTCAATCCTTGTTTTGCCCAATCCATCGAACTGGAATTTCATGTAATTGGTATTGAGATTTGAGACTTAGTTCTGGGTTTGAATTTCAAAAAAGTTCTGATAGGTAGCTTGTTAGACTTAGGCCTGAAGATTGATTACATGAACGATCCCGGCAATCTGGGTTTGGAGAATTGCTTGGGTTGTTTTTTTTAATAACTTTTTTTGTTTATAACAAAATTTGTGTAAAATGACAATTTTACCCTCAGAATCCAGTCACATGCGTGCCATGTGTTCATTTTTAACTGACCATTAACCGAAGATGAACGGAAGTATGACATTGATAGCAAAACATGAGTCTAGGTATGACATTGATCACTTTTAATTGTCAGGTATCACATTAACCGGGGCACAAGAGTTCAGGTATGGTTGGAGAATTTAACCCTATATATATATAAGCAAAGCTAACAAACAAGGTCATTGCTGGCTCACATCGGTTTGGACCGTTTGGTACGTGTTTGTAAAACTGATTTTGGATGCCTATAGTTGATTTCTCAACTGTCTTTAATTTTTGTTTGTGCCGACACTAGAGGACTCGGATCCTCTCCTCACCAAGAGGAGAGGATTTTGCCTCACCAAGAGATCTTAGCCATCTATTTCGAAATGGAGGGCCAAGATTTATTACATTTTTGGGGTGGGGTATGTTGTTTAGGAAAAGTGCAACAAATCCTGGCCCTCCATTTCGAAATGGAGGGTCAAGATTTGTTGGTGAGGAAATAAGAGATAGGGTTGGTGAGGAGAGGATCTCATTCCGATAGAGTGTGTAAATTAACACTAAGAGCTAGCTCAATTAATGATACGTAACAAAGAAACTCCATTATTGGCTAGCTTTGCTTAATTTGTTAGCTGCTGGTCGATCACTTTCAGAATTCTGTTATTATGGATCGTGAAAGAAGAAGAACAGGATAGAGCTACCAGTTATGCATGTGTAGAACATTTGGTGAACAACCGTTCAATGAAGAATTTAAACCGATCGATATTATATATATATATATATATATAATATACAGGCAGGGAATCGAAAAAGAATATGTATAATTGCTCAAGTTTGCTTCAATTCATCATCTCCAATGGCACCCCCAAACTCATCTGTGAAAGTGGTTCAAGTTTGCAAGGTTGCTCCACATCCAGGCTCATCGGACTCAGCCACACCAGATCAGTACTCCCTTCCCCTATCCTTCTTTGACATACGTTGGTTAAGGTTTGCACCAGTGCAGCGCCTTTACTTCTATGAAACGTCATTATCTTCTTCCACTGCTTCCATACTTGAAAAACTCAAAGCCTCCCTCTCTCTAACCCTCCAACATTTTCTACCTCTCGCCGGAAACCTCACTTGGCCCCAGCACTCCCTCAAACCCATTCTCGCTTATGCCAAAGGCGATGCCGTTTCTCTTACAGTAGCCGAGTCTGATGCTGACTTCGACTGCCTTTCAAGCAATTACGGCTTGCTTGACGCCCAAGAATACCATCCTCTTGTGCCCCAATTAGAAGTGTCTCATGAACGAGCTGCAGTGATGGCATTTCAAATCACTATCTTTCCAAACCGAGGCTTTTCCATTGGCACATCAATGCACCATGCAGTCTTTGATGGCAAAACTATAACCTGGTTTCCTAAATCATGGGCTCACATTTGCAAACATGATGAAGAACTGAGCTTGTTACCGGATGAGCTAAAACCATTTTTTGACAGAACGGTCATTGACGACAAGGCGGGGCTCGGAGAACTCTTCTCCAACCAATACCAAACCATGGACGGCCCTAACAATAGAAGCCTAATGGTTTGGGATCTTCCATCTCCACCAGACTCAGTTCGAGGCACCTTCGAAATCTCTGGCGTATTTATACAAACTCTTGAAGAGCATGTAAGAACTACTGCAAAAACAGGTTCTCATGATACAATTCCTCCTCATTTGTCAACATTTTCTCTACCGTGTGCCTATGCATGGGTTTGCTTAGTCAAGGCTCAAGAAACAAAAGCAGAAGAAACACAACTGGTCTTTGCCGTGGATGGTAGGTCTCGCTTAGTCCCTCCGGTCCCTGCAACATATTTCGGCAACTGCTGTGTAGGCTGTTCGGCAGTTGCAGAAACAAAAGCGCTATTGGGAAAAGATGGGTTGGTTGTGGCCATCAATGCAATTGATGAAGCTATTAAAAGAGTGGATGCAGATGGGGTCTTGAATGGGGCTGAGAATTGGGTTTCTACATTGTGCACAGTGCTAAGGGATAGAGTAATTTCCATTGCTGGCTCATGTGGGTTTGGTGTTTATGAAACTGATTTTGGATGGGGGAAGCCAAAAAAGGTCGACCTTGTTTCCATAGATGGGGTAGGAAGTATCTCTCTTTCAGATACCAAGAATGGTGACGGAGGGTTTGACGTTGGGTTGGTCTTAGGCAAACATTGCATGGAAACTTTTGCTTCTCTATTTGCCAAAGGTCTTGAAAACCTTTGAAATCATAGACTTCTTTTGTTGCAGTGTATTTTGGATTATGATGCATATTTACAATATACAAATTTTGTATAAATTGCATCGAGTTTGACTTGTCTAAAATTTGAACTAGGAGTCATTTAATTTCAAATTAATTAGTTCTATGTACATGTTTCATTAGAAACTAATACGTTTGAGAGTGAGTTTAGAGTTGAAATTTCAATAAATGGAACATACAGCAGTGTATCCTAGTCAAACTAGAGTAATTTCTGTTTGTCATTATTGTTAAATCTATATTTTAGTATAATTAAGAGTTGATTTGGCTTCTACAAAAAATCTTCATTACTATTTACATTAATATATCATGATCGAGTTAGAGTTCAATACCTATTGATTTAATTGGCATAAGCCACAAGCATGTGCACAACATACAACACATTATAATTCAATTTGAAAACTCCATCACGTTAATATAATAAAACGTTAGAAAATCCATGTCCCATACTTTTAAAATTCTTAATTCTCATTTTCTTGGTAAATGAAAAGTATAGAACATGACAACCAATTTCTTCAATATTCACCCTTCAACCTTCTTCACTATTCTTCTCATCTACTGGTATAACATTATGCTTGAAACCGTTCAATTCTTAGACCATCCTTTAAAGGCCATTTATGCAAAACATAAACAAAATAGAGATTGTTTAGTCATCCTAGCTAAACTGTATTTAATGTAATTAAATTTTGTCAAGAAAATCAAACCTCTACTAAACTCTTCAATTTGTATGATATAACTAAAGGATGTCCAATTCCCCTAATTTTTACAAACATGACTTTTAAGTGATGATAAAAAAGACGAACAGTGTAGTACGATATTACAATATGAGAAGAAGAATACAAATATCGAAGATAGAAAATTTGAGAATAAAAAAATCTTACAATATAAATTTTATAATTTTATTATCTTCGAACACCCGCGTATTGAAGACGTAAATTTTGTGAGTGATAACAATATTATCAAAGAAATAATTTTATTTTTGGAGAGATTTTGACACTTCACCAATTTTACATCCCAAGTGTGGGGACTCGGATCCTCTCCTCACCAAGAGATCTTGACCCTCCATTTCGAAATGAAGGGCCAAGATTTTATACACTTTTGGGGTGGGGTATGAGGTTTAGGAAAAGTGCAATGGAGGGCCAAAATATCTTGGTGGGGAAATAAGAGATCCTCTCGGTGAGGAGAGGATCTCATTCCCAAGTGTGGAAGCCAAGTGTCAAAATTATTTATCATGGTAATTACTGTTAGACCCTTAAAAAAGTAATAGTAATACAGATTTGACCGTGCATAAAAGTTACTTGACCGAATCTGTGTACCACTCAGTGTGACACTTAGCTCTCAGACTCTTCCTTTTTTTTTCGTGCGCGAACTGTTCGTCTTCCCCCACCCCCTCTCTCTCTCTCTTCTTCTTCGCTGAACTTACCGCCGGACCATCTATCTCGGCGTCCGCTATTGCCGTCTTTACCAAGCTTTATAACATTCCGGTAATAAGGTACTATATTGCCATTAATTTATCTGATTATTACATTTTACCACTCCTTTATTCATTTCTTCACCACACTTATGCGGAATCTTTAGGTTGTATTAGCGTAATCAAGCATTGCAATGTTCGATGAATTTATTCGATTAATCTTTCAATTTTAAGCTAGCTGGGTGCGAAGGTTGGGCTGATTAATCGTTGATTGATCAATTTCCCCTGATTTTCTGATACGGGGTTTTGATAATCTTGCGGTATGGGGTTGGTTTAGGGTTTAGATCCCCGAAGCAACATCACTACATTACTTGGATCGAGACCCAGAAAATTACAAGAACTAGGCCCTGGGAAGAGACTCAGTACTCAAGAAAGCATTACTTTGTTCTCAGTTTTTGGGAATTTCATTTTTGATTTTTTATGCTTCTAGGGCCTCTTTTTTTTTGGGAATGTGGTTGTTTCATATAACAAGCTCTATCTGGTTCTGGATTGTGTTTTGCGTTTTAGTTAAGAGACTAGTATTTTGTAACGGTAGCTCCTGCATGTTCTGTTTCCATACAATGCAATCCAAGCTGGTCCGTAGTGTGCATGTGCGAGTTTCCACTGCCCATTATGTGGTTATTATTCTATTCTTGAGAGTCTTGTTCTTTCTTTCTAGGATAGAAAGGGCTATTGTTCTTGGTGCCATTAATTTTGTAGTATGTGCATGTTGCTATGTTTTTATTTATGTGATTGCATGGAAAATTTTTTTCTCATATATTACTCTCTGCACCTTGAGGTTTCAAATTAATTCTCTTCATTTGTTGGTTTAAAGAGATATCGGGTTTGTTAATAGTGTTTGCATGCTGGCTTTTTGGCAGAATGGCTCTGCAGACAGCGATTCCTAGTGCTCAAGTTGTTGCAAATGCTTTCATTGCACAGTATTACCATATCCTTCATCATAACCCTGGCCATGTCTATAGATTTTATCAGGATTCAAGTGTGCTGAGCCGGCCTGATTCCGACGGTGTGATGAGATCTGTGACCACAATGCAAGTGAGTTTTTGCTAGGTCATCTTTCTTTTTTGTAGTGTTGTTGATAGTGTACTTTTGTGAAGAAATTACATCTAAATAAACAAACATCGTCGGTGATCATGTACATAGTTCTTTTGTGCAAATGTTGAGGGTAGTCTGTCTTCCACGGTGCTATCGAAGCTCTTTGGTAGTTTACCTGATAATTCTCCTGAGTCTATTTTCTTTTTTTGGAATTAATCTGCTACAGTTTTGACTTTTGAATATAATTGATTTGTAACATCTGCATGACTCTGCCAAGCTCTAAAATGGTTGGGGCCCTGGGTAATTGTGGGTCTTAGTTATGCATTGAATCTTACTGTCACTATGATTCAAAAGAGAATGATATATGTTCTGTTATCAGCTCTCTTAGATATAGTACATAAATTGGATAATGCAAGTCAAGAAACAGGTTACATGGTCATGTCTTGATCGTGTTACTAGTTTGTATTTGTACATAATATGATCTCAGACGGAAGGATATACTGTTTTATTTCTTTGAAGTATTTATGCAAATCAAACCATGTGGTTTGTGTTCAAGTAACCAAAATCAAAGAATTGGAAACATTTATACAACGTTTTCTTCGTTTACAACTTCTGTTCCACCAACAATTTATTGAAAAATAATTTGACTGTTAATTATTCTCAGAATTACCTTCTGCAAGGACAATAGTCAAGGTACAATGTTTTCTTTTGTTTTCTAATTTTTCCTTGGTACAGGGAATCAATGAGAAGATCCTTTCCTTTGATTACAAGGAATATAAGGCTGAGATAGAGACTGCAGATGCTCAGAACTCTTATAAAGATGGGGTGATTGTGTTAGTTACTGGATGTTTAACAAGCAAGGATAACTTGAAAAGGAAATTCGCTCAATCATTTTTTCTTGCCCCACAAGAGAATGGGTTCTTTGTATTGAATGATGTCTTTAGGTATGTAGAGGATGGAGAACAGTTGAAAAACCATTCAATTAATGGAGTTAATGATGCCACATCAGTCCTCTCAAACCAAGAACCAGGTAAGTTCTTTGTCCTTCTTTTTTTTTCCCTTTTGTTACTCTGGTTAGAAATTGGACTGGAAGTTTGTTTACACTTTCTATCATATGTTTGCAGAACAAACTCAAGCTCCGGATCCTCCCGCACCTGATCTAGAAACTACTCAAGTTGAGGAGGATCAAAATGTTATTGAGAAAGCTTATGACACATCCGGCCAGGAGAGAGAATCAGCTAATGAGAAAGAATCCGATACCGAACTCCCATCTTATTCAAATGGGAATGATGTTCCCGTTGCAGTTGAATCAGCTTCTACTGAAGAAGATGCTCCAAAGAAGTCGTATGCATCAATTGTAAGTTAAGAGTTTCAAAAGTTTTTCTTAGCCAAAATTGTTGTTGAAATAGCTATAGAATTTCATCAAATGCTTTTGTAGGTAAAAGTAGCCAAAGGAAGTCCAGGACCAAATAAGGTTTATGTGCCCACTACCACCGTAAAAATTGCTCCTAAGAAAACAGAGAATTCATCTCCTGAGTCAGCTGCATCTGCTTCTGTGCCTGAAGCATCAGCCCCAACTAGCACTAGTACCCTAGGGAGTAGTGACACTAATGAGGAAGGTATTTATGGCTTTTCTGACTTTCCCTTCATTTCTTTTCTTTATATTTGAAATTTTGCATCTAAAACTTTTCACTCAAAATGTACTTTAAATTTCTTTTAGTTAACTTAAACCATATAATTATGAAATACTGCATCAAACAACAACAATCATAAGATTGCTACAGCACTAAATTTGAAGCATTTTGTCTGTCTTTCCTGCTAGAATTTGAGTTATATACTGACACAACTGCATTTCCTATTAGCTGAGGGCTATTCTATATACATACGTAATTTGCCATGGAGTGTGACGGCGGATCAGCTTGAGGTAGAATTCAAGAAATTTGGACCAATAAAGCAAGGAGGCATCCAAGTCCGAAGTAAGAAGGTTGGTGTCTATTGGCTTGCATGCCAATTGTGTTCCACTTCGATTTGCATTTTCTGACATCTCTGCTTCCTTTCCCAAAATATTTTGTGTATGCAGCTACAGGAACACTGTTTTGGATTTGTTGAATTTCTGTCTTTAAGTTCCATGAATAGCGCCATTCAGGTTGGTCTATTTGTTGATTAATTTTCAATTTTCTTGAAATATGATTTTCTATAGGAGGATGCTGCTATTGATTATTTCCATGATTCAATATCTTGAATTCTCTGCTGGACTTCTTGACCTCTATTGTACTTTGTTGCCTTATTCTTATTAAATTTCAGTTTCTTTATTAAAGAAAAATATAAAATCTTTTGATTTCTCTTCTTGAGAAAAATGGATATGATATGTGAGAATTCTTTCATCTATCTTATTGGGATAGTTTTGTTAGACTCTACTGAATCAAGTTTTTAGAGGCTCTTTCACCTTAGCTGATGGGCACTGTACTCACATCTGCATACCATGTTAGTCTATGAACATGTAGTTTGAGTTTTCATAATTTGATTCAGCAATGCCTAGCCACAAAGATGAGATGCTGCAACTATTAGATGGTTAAACAATTCTCCTAAGATTTCAGATCAATCACCTAGTGGTTATTTAGAATTTGATATGCAGCAAACTTTTATTTGCAGTCACCTAGTACTCTAGTAGTAGAATTCTGTTTTCAGTCAGGATGAAGTTGCAATAATTTCTATAAATTATAAACATGACCGAAAAGTTTAGGTAGTTTTATATGTTGCTTATTCTTTTTTGCTTATTTTGTTATTTTACTTGTTTAATTAGTCTGCTAAGGGTTGAGTTACTCAATTCTTTTTTTTCCTTTTATTGTCAAACCTATAACTAATCTATTCTCTAATAGATTTTATTCTTGGTGAAGAAATGTGAGTGCCTTTATAACTTTCTGTTATGATTTATTTATATAACTTCTAAAATTTGGTTGGATTTTGTTTGTATCTAATATGGAAAACTTATGATCTCAGGCCTCACCGATCACTATTGGTGGCCGTCAAGCTGTCATCGAGATAAAGAGAACCAACACACGTAGTAAGTGTAATGTTTTTTTTTTTTGAGAAAATAAGCAAGTGTAATGTTGTTCAAAGATAATTAGAAAAATCAATGGAAAAGAAAATATTTTAAATTTTAAACCTTTACGACACTGCTTAAATTTTGGATGACTAAGCTGCTTGGTTTTTGTCCATGATCCTTGTTTTCCAGTTGGTAGTAGTGGAAGTGGTAGGTTTTCTTCTGGAAGGGGAGGGTTTCGGAATGACAGCTTTAGGGGCCATGGTAATTATGGTGCTGGCCGGAGCTTTGTTAGAAGTGAGTATGTGAACAGGGCTGAATTCTCAGGTCGAGGCAGGGGTCGAGCTGGGCGTGGTGGAGATGGTTATCGACAAGGGAGAGGAGAGGGTCATCAACAAGGGGGAGGAGACGGTTATCAACAAGGGACAGGAGATGGTTATCAACAAGGGAGAGGAGACGGTCATCAACAAGGGAGAGGAAACGGTCATCAACAAGGGGGAGGAGACGGTTATCAACATAGGAGAGTAGACGGTTATCAACATAGGAGAGTAGACGGTTATCAACAAGGGAGAGGAGACGGTTATCAACAAGGAAGAGGAGACGGTTATCAGCAAGGGAGAGGAAGAGGTAGCCGTCCAAGTGGACCAAAGCAGAATGCGGTTTCAGCATGAAGATATTCGTAGGCTGAAGGTATTTTGACATAATTGCTTTCGTGATTAGTGCACTTGGAAGTACTGACAGTGTGGATCTAAATTGGAGTAACATTGAGAGGAAGAGGCATCTGCTGTAGGTTAGGATTATTTTGGGTATGATGTAACTTTCACAAAGTTCAGGTCGTCCGCCAGTTTTACATGAAACTTTGGAGATTACTCTGATGGTTGCTTAGTTGTAGTGTCTAGTAGCTGTAAGTCGGAAGATCCTAACACTAAATAGATCGGATTTTTTTGGGTATACTTGGGAATTTTGAATGGATTCCATTGATTGTTTGGTTTACAACTTTACATATGTTCTTTCTCCTGTCCCTATTTAGCTCTGATCGCTACACTAATGCTGATAGAGGTAGTGCAGTCTTTTGATCAATTGTAGCCTTGTTATCCAAATAGAAATCCATGTATTGAGAGCACTCCACTCAATAGAGATCTACTTTTTTTGTTTTCTCTCCCAAACCAATACATGAATACAAACAATGAAATTAAATCTTTGAGCTGCTTTTGTTCTCCAAATTAACATAATACCCTGTCATAGGCTTTCCAACGTGAGCTAGGTAAAGTTGGTGTTTGAAAACTTTGCAATCCAATGATCAATGGAAAGTTACAATGTCAGCATTAATCTATTTCCGAAACTCAATTTCTTCCTGTTTGTTTTGGGAAATTTCTCTTCTCCTCACGAAAGATGAAAAAAAATCCATGCCTATATAACCCGCTATTACTTCTTGCAAGTTTCTTCATTCTTCTTTGTGCGTCTTCCCTCTTAATTAGCTTCTTCATGTGGGACTTGTGTCACCACCCAGAGCAAAACAAAGGAAGCTGAATCGGACCTAGAGAAGTTATGAAGCAGAATATTCATCTGGAGAAGGGGTCGAGCTTGATTGAAAGACAGGTGGTGCGATCCGGGAGGGGAAAATTGAAAAAACAGAAAGCACTTGATTCTACAGGAGAAGGGGTCGAGGATTTAGAATCGTGGGCTGATGAATTGGACAAGTTAGTCCGGGAATTATTGATGGGTCTATCTGAGGAGCAGAAATTGGATGAGAATAAGGAATCATCACAGCGTATTGATACTGCTAGAAAAGGGCCTGATCATCTCGAAGAGGAACTTGAGAAGTTACCCTGGGAATCATTGTTGGGTGCAACTGGTTTCTTGGAGTCCATGGAACAGAAATTGGATGAGACGATCAACTCCATTGAGGGATCAAAATCTACTAGTAATTGTAACTCCCCTCTACGGCTCAACGCAGATTTCTGGAACGATCCGATGTTTGAGGGTTTTGATGAGGGGAAAGCAATTTCCACAGATGCAATTTGGCCATGTTCTGATTTTGATAGTAGTATTGGGACTGGTACGAGTAATTCTCTTGTTTGTCAAAATACCCATTACCCTGATTTTCCTAGTGTTATTGGGACTAGTTGTAGTAGTTGTAGTAGTAGTAGTAGTAGTAGTAGTAGTAGTAGTAGTAGTAGTAGTAGTAGTAGTGGTAATTATCAATGGTGGGAACTTGGTACTAATTTTGAGAACTGTGGTACTATTTTCAGTAGTGTAGGTGATGAATTTTGGATTAACAATGAGATGATGATGACAGGGTTAGAGGAACATCAAAGTTGTGCATCTGCTGCGGGGACATCTGGTTATAGTAATAGTAGTACTCCAACTCCTTGTCAATCCGGGAAAGGGCTGACAGATCCGTTAGGTTTCGAGGCGGCGGCAGCCAACGATATTAGCAATCTTCTTTATGATCGTAATCAGCAATCCATGGTGGCTCCTCAACCATCCCCTAAAGTATTGCTGACTAATTCATTGGGGCCTAACCATTTGGAATTTCACAAGAACCGTGAGCTTACTATCATCGATTAATTTCAGTCCACCTCTAGTTCATTCTTTATCTTTTTACAAAAACAAAAACTTTAGCTTTGATCATTGTAATGCTAATAAGCAAAACTATCTTTTTAATAGTCTTTTTACACAAAATGCATTTTTTTTTCGATAAGAAGTTATTTCAAAGAAAAGCCTTGGACATTTTTGTAAAAGCTACAACATTTCTGCTAAAGTTTTCAATAGATTTTAATTCAAACACCAAATTTTGTAGTCACTTTTAATTCAAGTCAAATCCAACAAATTTCAAACGATCCACTCCCTCCCACTCCCATCTCCATTGGCAACCACAAACACTACCCAACTCAAACTCAATTTACGGCGTGAGCGAAAAGCTACTAATGATATGCCGTTTAAAATAGTCTCTCTTTTTTTGTTTGGGGTTTGGAACCACTAAATCAGACGCCATCAACAATTCACCGTCATTGTAATACTAAGCTTTCGAACCTCTCCAACTCGTCAAGCCTTGACCGCTAAGCCGGAGGGAGGCCGGTTCTAAAATGGTCCCCCATTGGTATGTGATAAAAAAAAAAACACGGTATGTATTTTTCCTTCATTCAATTCGAACGGAAAAGAGAGAGAGAGAGAATTAATAATTGTGACAGGACGCGTGCGTACGACACGCCGGATGACATTGACATGCTCTCACTTTTCCGCAATACCGAATCCTGAGCGGATATCTTCTGTCCCTGCAACTTGACTCCCCTGACGTGCTGTTTCTATCCACTCCCGTACCAACACGTCCGCGTCGTCCCTTTTTGACGACACGTCGCCAAACAAGAAATCAAAAAGTGATGTGCAGCAACTTGCCAACTTGGCCCTCTTGCTCTTTTGGGCCCCACAACTCACACCTCATCTCCCCCTTTTCTGTCTCCTGCGTACGTCGTACCTATGATTTTCTCTCTCTCTCTCTCTCTCTCTCTCTCTCTTTTTGCTACTTTCATTTTTACCATCACCCTAATCCAACGGTTGTGAATGTAAGTAACTGTGTTGATGAGTTCTGGCTTTTGAAGTTTTGAGGGACAGTCAATGGTCTTTTAAAACCACATTTCATGAGTTAAGACGTCAACAAATTTATATTTAGAGGCGGTATAAGTTTTTATTAAGGAGTTTGAGTTTCACCCCATAGTAGCTCCGCCACTGCTTTACCAGCTATAATTGTAAGACCTTGCTCATTAATGATGCTTATTAACTTGTAAAATTTACACTCATTTACCTCCATGAGTTATTGTTCACAAAATTACCGTTATGCTGTTTTTGAAACCGGTCTATTTCCGTGACCGAGTAGCATCGGAGGCGACAAGAAGGAAAGGAGAAAAGACTGAGACCCGAATCCCCAGGCGTCTTCCACGTGGCGACCGCTGGGGGAATCAGGTCGGGAATCCAGCTCCTCTCTCTAATTTAGATGGATAGATATTACCCGCATTGGATAGAGCGAGCAAATTGCGGCTCTACTCTCTACAAAAACGAGGAAACGTGGCTGTTCCAGCAACCTCCACATCTCCCGATCGACACGTGTCGTCTATCCAAGAAACCAAAGAGTTGGTGACGCATGTTCGGCGTGTCCTTCAGATCTGCTTCTCTAACTCCACGTGCTCGCTGGGGCTCTTCATGACGTCCAAGTGTCGCGCTTCCGCGCCTTCCGGGGTGTTTTCGGCATTTCGTCTTTTCCGTCAGAGATTTTTTTTTTAATCTTTCCCTTCCCTGTTGGTATTCGGCATTCCCTTTCCCTGGTTCTGATTTCTGAAGAATGACTTTCATCGCTTCGTTTATGCCTCTCTCAATTTTCTTCTGCGTCATTAGTTCCGTGCTTTTCTGCGACTAACGATGGCTCTTCTATTTGCTCCGGAGAAAATCTGAAGACGAGAAGAAATTGCGAGAAAATGTAGGAGTTCTGTGCATAGGGCCAACAATTTCAATTGATAAGCTGAAACAATTGAATTGAATTGAATTCCTTTCCTACTTGGTTAGGTTTTCCGGCGGAGTTTGTTTTATCCGGTATCTCTGAATTCGAACTGGTTTTGATTCTGCAAATTTTTTGAATGGCGCAAACAGAGGAAGATAGAAACAGAGCAACCCAGAAGCTTTTCTCAATCCCAATGAGTAACTTTCAGGGAGATCCGTTGCGGAGAATAGTCTCCGGGAACGATTTTCCCCAGAAAGTGGTTGAGGAGCCGGCCCGAGATTCCGAGGAGGTTGAGCTGAGCCTGGGGCTGTCGTTGAACGGTCGGTTCGGGGTCGACCCGAGAGCGAAGACGGCGCTGCAACTGAAACGATCGTCTTCAATCTCCGACTTGTGGCCCGCGGCGGCCAGAGAGGAGGAGGAGGGACAAACGACGTGTCGTATAGCGAGGCCGTGTATGGTGCCGCTGATGAGGACTTGCTCTCTCCCCACGGAAACAGAGGAGGAGTGGAGGAAGAGGAAGGAGCTGCAGGGATTGAGGAGAATGGAGGCGAAGCGAAAGCGGTCGGAGAAGCAGCAGCAGAGGAATTCGAAGCTGCCGAGGGATCGGAGCCGTGAGAATTTCGAGGAGGCCATCAATTCTCCTCTTCCACCATTACCACCGCCGGAATCTCAGGGGACGGTTGGCTCTCAAGGAAGTGGCTCCTCGGGGATTACGGAGTCTGATAGCCAAGCTGCTCAAGGTACTCTCTTGTCTCGTTGCATTTGAATTTTACGTTGAACAATGAAATAGTACAAGGATTAATTCTCGTACGCAGCAGCTTTACCTTATGGGATGTAGATCATGTAGCTGATTGTATGGTGCATATTATATGGGTGTCGCAAGATTTATTGGGTGCTGCTACCCAGGGTTCATGTGTAACTTTGTCCATGATAGTTATTGATGTGCCTATTGAGTAAGAGCATCATTTAAGTCGTCCTCAAAACTTTGTAGCCTAAACCTTCAATGGACCTCAAAGATTCTGAATGTGAAACTAGATTAGGAAATACGTGTGTTTTCCTTTTTGTTACATTGGTAGACCTAGTCACTCGGGCTAACCCGCGTGATTGTTTGTTTAGCCACCTTTTTGAGACTACCCCTAGGGCAGGAAACATTCTGAAGGAAGATTTTGCAACTGCTGAGCAAAAGAATAGAGAACATTTATCTTAAACATGTCTTTTGTAAGTTGCAAACTACATCCATGACTCTGGCCTTCAATAGATGAGTGGCTACTGAGATAAACAAAAGTAGAGATTCTACCATGTATTTTGTAGTCAAGTTGTGACTTGTGACATGACATTTACTTCTGATACGGACCAAAAGAAACAAATATTCCTGTTTTCTCACATAAGCTATTTTTATATTCTACTGACAAGGTGTTTATGCCCTTCATGTTAGAACATCTTCTATCAATCTGGTTGAATCAACCGGCTGAGATTGATTTAAATAAAACTTGTGTTATTTTTAATTAAATCAATCAACGGCTAATGGAAGAATTTTCACTTACATGTTGCCTCTTGTTATGCAGTAGTGCACAAATGCACTGAAGCAAGAAGCGATGCCAATGTTGAGTCAATGCCAAAGAGTGAAAAGGAACTGCTAGTCAATTCGCAGATGACAGCGACCGCTGAAAACTCCGGGCAGTTGAATGGAAAAGTCCAAATGCAAAACCACTGCAACAAGTCCAATAATCCTGACAAGGGAACCAAGGAGGTTGTGAGGAATGTGTTGGAAAATATGCCTTGTGTGTCTACTAAAGGAGATGGTCCCGACGGGAGAAGAATAGAAGGCTTTCTTTACAGGTACAAGAAAGGTGAGGAAGTGAGGATAGTATGTGTGTGTCATGGCAGCTTCCTCACTCCGGCCGAGTTTGTCAAGCACGCAGGTGGTGGTGATGTGCCACATCCTCTAAAACATATAGTGGTCAATCCTACTGCCCTTTTGTAATGATAGTGCGTCTGTCAACCATTCAAAACCCGAATGTAAGGTTAATGAACAAGGTAGAAGAGATCCATTGGTTTTCAGTTTTCTTGCTTTTTGTTTTTTCCTCGTCTTTCAGTAGGACTGGTGGGCACTTGTATTGTATTTTGATACATGAAGCCTTTTGTTGGAAAGTTGATTATGGACCAAAGAGATGGGATCTTTCATGTTTTTTCTTTTCCTGCTTTGTTTCACCCCTTATTTATAGGAATTTAATCAAATGGTAACCATTATCTTATAATCTTGTAATGAGATCAACCGCTGGAGAATGCCACGATATATTGGTTGCTACAGAAACCAAAGAAGAGTAATGTGAAAAAAAAAATCCACATAATAAAAAAACCTTGATGAAGTACTTCTGCCAGATAACACTGACGGACGCATTCTCTGAGTTATTGAAATCAAATTGCTGATAAACCTAATATCAGTTTGCGGGGGAATGATAAATCTAATATCTTATCCCTCAAGTCTCCTAAGCATATCTCACCTCTTACTCATGTTCATCAATCTGATACAGCAAGACTCTAGACCTTATCACTTGGCAAGATAACTTATCACTTGTATTCATGTTTTGTAATTATCATTTAGAGTCCTACTCTATTGTTTGTAACTACTTGTACTCATCTGATATATTCAGTTCAATATAAATATAACGTATTGGCCATCAATTAAGGTGTGCTCAATACTACAATCACTTCTTCCATTTCTAAAACCTTTTAATTGCTGAGTTGGTTTGAGGGTTTGTATCGTTAACATGGTTTAAACTTTGATGTACTGAATAAAAAAATATTTAACATTCAAAAATGATTAATAAGGCACCTAGATTTTCTCAAACAAATTATCGAGATACCTCCGCCAGTCCATTTTTCGTTCCTTATTAGTAATTATGAGGGCATAGCAGTCATTTGACCTATCTTAACTTTCCAAAGTGATTAATAAAGTACCTGAACTTTTAAAAACATATTATCAGGATACCTGAGTTAATTTTTCATCATTTATCAGTTTAAAAGAAATATGTTGAAGTACATGTCTATTCCCTCCTCTCACCTTATCTTTTCCCTCCAAAATTAACAATGCAATTAATTATTCTCCTTTTAGATTTTCTTTTCAAAACTTCATCTTTATCTTCTTCCTATAATCAATAATTAAGTAAACTTTGATTATTATTTTTTAGGGTATTACTTTGATTACTTTAATAACTATGAATTTAAGTACTAACTAATTCAAAAGTTAGATTATCCATACATTATATTTCAAACACATTTTATGTGCATCATCCATAGAAAATAATTCGGTGGCATTAGATTCAGGCCCAGTTTGGGGCAGTTTAAATTAAAACATAAGTTGATTATTTATTAAGTTAAGAATTTTGGGTGTTTGGTAAAACAAAATTAAGCAGTTTAATTAAAAATCTCACACTTTCCAATGTAACTTATGCAAGCTGATAATTTGATACTTCTATAAGCAGCTTATAGCTTTTGTTGTCTTTCCCTTTTGACTTTACCTATATTAAAATTTACCAAACACTTAAACACTACTTTTTGTATTCACAGCACTTTTAAAAGCAAAATTTACCAAACACGCAACTACTTAATTTCACAGTTGATTATTCTCAAAGTACAGCTACAGCTGCTTTAAAAATAAGTTAAGCACCACCAAACTGGTCCTCAGTCTCTCACCTCAATGGGAGTCGAAGAGTAAAAGAGAGAAAAAAAGAAAATATAAGCAAAAAAAAAAGATGAAAAAATACCATAAAACACAAAATAAAACTTTCTAAAAATTTTATCATTGGTAAAACATATTTTTTAAAACAGGTTCCAATTGACACAATTTAAAAATATCGAATCGTTTATTATTATTTTTTTATGAATTTTCTAATTTTTAGACTTTGAAAAATTGTAAAAAATAAATAAGTTGATATTTTTACATTCTGTTAACTCGAGAAGTCCTAAAAAAACATGATTTAAACGTGAAAAGATTTTCATACAAATATGCGATTTTGACCCAAAAATCGTTTATTATAGCCTACGGTGATTGCAGAAGAGGCATAGAAATATATGGGTCAAGGAAAACTCAATGAATACTGGGCCTCTGTTCAATGTGATTGCAGAAGCGCGCAGACTTCGAATGCTGGATATCATTTCCATCGGAAGACAGTTGGTCACACCAACAGTGAAAACCAATTGCTTCCACATACAAGTTTTAAAGTAGTATCGAGCTATGGTCACTATTTGACGAGACTTGAGATTCTCGAAATCTAGCTAGGCATAACTCCAGGAGATCATGTAATCAAATCTTTCTCTCAATGACAGACTGGGCGAAAAGAAAGCAAGAAAAACCAACTGCTGCTTGGTGTTTCACTTTCAGGGTAATCTACCAACTTTGAGGCTCTGAATTCCTTTGGCAGCATTTCCTGCTTCTTTTGGTTCACTTGCTTCGACCACTGCCTTACTGTGTCTTCGACCACTGCCTTACTGTGTCTATTCATTTCTTGCACTACCATGATGATCATGACCTGCCAACCTGAAAAAGAACCGGCTCTCAATCAGTACAATGCTTCCTTCAGATTATGTACTATGTAATACTGTAGTGGATAAGAAAACCCCTGCAGTGCAATAAATATCATAAAATAGGCCTTCAAATTGCCTGATAAAATTTTGGTAGATTGAATTTGATTTAATTAGATGGACTGAAGCATTGATATTATGCATGTTTTCATCAAATTTAATCCTGAATGATCAAGCATGTATATCCATCCATTTGTAGATACTGACACTATACATTCCTATTTAGTATTTACACAGAATAGAATGAAATCATAAACTGAGAAAGTAGAAACACCAATCGAAGAAATCCAAAGAAAACAATACCTTCAAGACATGCTGGACAGACATCCTTGTCTCCAATACTCGCAATTTAATCTCCTCGGTATCAGTTCTTAGAGGTTCGGGGATCTCTTGAAAATGACTTGAGCCGTTCTAAAGCCTAGAAACCAATCCATCTCGCTACATGCGGATGTATCTGGGGTCAGATAATGAAGCTGAATATACACGTTTGTTGTTCATTAATATCTACTCAATGTTTTATTGAACAACAAATGTAATATACACGTTTAGAACAAGGAAATGAAACATCTGCATTCTTCTGCAGATTGATCAGCAAGACCCCTAATCACAGAAATACATCAAAAACAAAAAATTGGGGGCAGAACCAACACTGTACAAGTGGAGTAACTACAGTTCTAGAATTTAACCTAAGGCCAGTGCCGAAAGAGGACTCAATGCACATTCACAGATTACATCGGCTCTTCTCTTTTCTACAGATTACTAGTGTTAACCAGTACAAACCTCGTCAGGCAGCTAACATGAGGGGGGTTGTAGTTGCTTCAGCCGTCGAACTACTTGCCTCATAGTAGGCCTAGTCGAGAGAGAATCAACCGTACATACAACTGCCAAGTGTAGAACTTCTACCAAATCATCATGGGGGCCTGCATCCCACAACCCAGCAGAAAAGAATTCCTTTGCACGGCCTTGTCGAAGAAGCATACATGCCCATGCAACGATGTTGAATCCATTTCCATATGAAGAAAAGGAAGGATCCAGAACTTTCTTGTCAGAGAGCAACTCAAGAAGCACTACACCATAACTATACACATCAGACTTATCTGAAACACGGCACGTCATCGCATATTCTGGGGCAACATATCCAAAAGTCCCAGCTACACCAGTAGTAGCATGGGTTTCTGAAGTTCCAAGAAGTCTGGCCAAACCAAAGTCTGATAGATATGCATTATAATCATCATCCAACAAAATATTGCTGGGCTTTACATCACGGTGAAGAACACGAGGTACACACTGATCATGTAGGTAGGCAAGTGCACGGGCTATGTCCAAAGCAATCTTGTGAAGTATCTTCCAATCCACAGCCCTGGTAGACCTTTCCTGAATAAATTTTTCCAGATTACCGCCAGGAAAATAATTATATATTAGGAACATCTCTGTTTCACTGGCATGATAACCAAGCAAAGTGACCAGATTTGGATGGCGAAGCCTCCCCAGAGTCTTAATTTCTGCATGAAACTGTTGAACTCCTTGGAACCTTCCAACTGCAAGCCGTTTTATCGCCACTAGGACTCCAGGTGATATCTCTGCCTTGTAAGTTGCTCCAAAACCTCCATTCCCAATACAGTTGCTAGCATTGAAGCTCCCCGTGGCCCGAACTACACTCTCAAAGGTCAGTGGAACCCCAATGTTTGTGAAAACTGTAACTTCCTTCCTAGTAGAGCCTAGACCTCCAGACTTCCGATTCCACTTCCGCGTATACAAGAATAGAACAACAAGAGCTAGAAGCACTAAAACAATGGCTGATGCAGATGTAATGGATGCTATCTCAATTGAATTGAAACCTCTACCAGCACTGTTCTGAGATTGTTCTACCAATGGTGAAGCATAAGGTTCTGAATCACCAACTCTTCCTTGCGAATAAGCTGGCTGTACTTGAGAAAGTGTGGGACAGGAATGTAAATAGGGGTTTCCAATAGCAGTATTGCAATTCATCAGGTTATTGTTCAAAGGCAATGAACCAGAGAAATTATTGTAAGACACATTGAAGGCTGAGAGCGTGGTCACATTTGCCAAACCAGATGGAATCTGGCCAGAAAGTTTATTTTTGTCGAGCAGAAGAACACTCAAGTTTCGCAAGTTTACAAGATCTTTTGGTATCTCACCAGTGAGAGAGTTCCGAGAAAGCTCAAGCACATGCAAAGAGTAAAGCTTCCCCAAACTAGCAGGAATGACACCTGTAAGGTTATTACCAGACAAAGACAGATGCTCCAGATCCCTTATCTGGCCAAGAGTGGTCGGAATTTGACCTTGCAACATGTTTGAACTCAAGTTAAGGCCAGCAAGAGACACCAATTCCCCAAAACTAGGGGGAATGGAACCCACAATCCAATTCCCAGATGCATCTAAAAACTTAAGAGATCTGCACATTGTACCAATTTCAGCCGGAATCTTCCCATATAACCTGTTGTTGCTAACATTAACAACCAGTGAATCCAATCCCTGACACTTCCCAAACAAATTACCTGAAAGTACTCCAGTAAGCTTGTTTTCTCCAACAAGGAATGCATACAGAGTTTTCTGCTGAAATCTTTCAGGTGCAATGGGCAATGACTGCAAAGTGCCGGTAAAATTATTGTGCTCAAAGTTGTGAATTACTACAACAACATCATCATCTCTATGCCATTGCAATGGCTTTCCAGCTTGAGCCTTAGATCCAAAAAATGCTTCATAGGGTGAGGAAAAATCATCAGCTGTGAAAGAAAGTACATCCGAGGAGGGAAAAGGAGCACAAGTAGTGTTAGAATATTCAGGCATTGAACCTGACAAGAAGTTTCCACTGACATCCAGCATTGTCATACAAGGAACCTGAATAACCTGAACAAGCTCACCAGTGAGCTTGTTAGAGCTTAGGTCAAGAAAATGAAGCTTTTGGCAGCGGTTAAGCCCACTAGAAATTTCCCCAGTAAAAAAATTATGAGCCAAATTGATCATTTCCAAGTTCTCACAACCACCCCAATCGCTGGGGAAGCTGCCCTCAATACTTGCTCTTGGTGCCCACAAGATCCTTAGCTTTGGAAGGGTTGTAATCTCTACAGGCATTGAGCCTTGAAAGTAATTGAAGTCATCGTTCATAGAACTCAACTGCTCCACCAAAGAATCATCTGTATAATTGACTCGCACTAGGGGGAGGGAATTAAACAAAGAGGAAAGCACAAGCACAGACAATTCAGAACAATTCCCCAGCTCACGAGGTAAGGAACCACTCAGGCTATTCCTTGACACATCCAGCACTTGAAGAGCCTGAAGCCGGCCGAGTTCAGCTGGAATACCTTCTTCCAACAAATTTGAATACAACAACAGCGTCCTCAGCTGACTGCAATTTCCCAGACTGCTTGGAATTTTATGATCCAAGAAGTTACCAGACAAATCTAGATGCTCAAGCTTCCCACAATTGTCTCCAATCTCACTGGGAACAACCCCACTGAGCCAATTGTATGACAAGTAAGCCCCCCTCAACCTGCCAATGAAACCCGGCACGGTGCCATTCACACGGTTTCCAGCTAGATTCAAGATCTCCAAGCTCACAGAATCTGACAGCGAGACGGGTATCTCACTGTGAATCTTATTAAACCCAAGATTAAGAACCCGCAAATTGGGGTTGAGCCGAAATGGCAGCGACCCAGAAATGGAATTGCCTTCTAGATCAATAACCTCCAAGTTTTCCATGCCCCAAATTTCAACAGGAATGTCACTACCAAAACCATTAAAGGGCAAAGACAAGACCTTCAGCTCAATGAGCTTCCCAATCACAGAAGGGAGCTTCCCCACCAATCTTCCTCCACTACCCACACAAGTCTTCCTAATTCCGAACCCATAAAGCGGAAACTGAGAAAAATCAAGGCACGAAAAGGGGTTCGATTTACCTCCGCCGCCGCCATTCCCAGTAATGTTGAGCGAAACGACCCGAGAATTCGCGTCGCACAAGACGCCGGACCACGAGCAGTGACTGGAATTGACCGAACCCCAGTTGGAGAGCAACCCCGAGGAGTCCAAGACCGAGCCTTTGAGCTGAAGGAGCACCGATGCGTCTGTATCCGCCAACACGACGCCGTTCCGGGAGGCCGTGCAGACCCACAAGACCAAAACGAGCTTCAGGACGAGCACTGGCGAAGTGGGCCCGCGAAAAGACTGCAAATTGATGACCGAAGAGGAAGAAGATCGAACACCCATTTCGTGAACAGGGTCACAAGATCAAGGCCCCCAAAACCCTACCCACCCTTTCCTTGGAGTTGCAGAGTAGAAAGGGGTTTATGGCAAACCCTAACTCTAAAATTTTGTTGGCCCCTGACGAGCGAGAGAGAGAGAGGATGAGGGAGAGAGTTAGGTCATTCAATTCAACTGTGTGTTTCTTTGGGGAAGAAAACGCGTTCTTCTTCTTTCTTTCAATAAAAGTATAAAACTAAAAATGCTTACAATTTTGGGGTTTGTCGTCTAATGGCGGGGTGGTGGGGTCCACAGCCGGTCAATAAGTGCATCATCCCCGTCAATTCTCTGTGGAGGCTCTCGGTGGTTAAGGACTCAGGAGTCTGGACTCGTGCTTAAGTTAGTGAGGAGGGTGGGTGGTTAAGGTTTAAACTTTTAAAAAGGAGAAAAAAGATTCCAGTACACGCGGCTGCACACAAAGGAATCCACGTGGGATGTCCTTCCAGAAGGGGTGCACCGGGGCCCATCTACTAGTCTTTTCTTTCAGTAGTGTGAGTCTGTGACTAGTGGTTCATGAGGTCCACATAGGCAACCCCCATCTTAGGCTGTAACTGTACTCCACTGATCACTGGGATTTCGCTGCCGGCTGTGCCCTTTTTTTTTTTTTGGTTTGATGGACCGGGTCCGTCAGGAACCAGCACCCACTAAATACACACACATCATTTGGACCGAAGTTTACGAGGGTATCCCAACAAATCTAGACTATTTACCCCGCTCGTTGACGCATGAACCCGAAGGCCCCTCACCAGCTGGCCACCTAGAGGTTTTTTACTCAGGAATCCTCCACGCCCTAAGGTGTGGGGCCTTATGGCTTTTAACCCCCCAGGCTGCTGAGTGGAGGATCGAACTCTGCTGGGGAGTTCCCAGCTTGCATTCGCTGCCGGCTACCCCTTCCTTTCTCATAGTTTACTTTTAAGTAAGAAGATTCTTTTTTTTTATAATATGCAGAGTTTTAATTTTAATCATTATATTCATTTAAAATATTTGATTTAACGGCTAAACTTAAAATTCTGCATTTTATAAGGTGATGACCTCCTTAGTAGAAAAATCTTTATGAGTATAGATTGTTATGTTCATATTTTTTCATTATAAATCTGTGTGATTGTAATAAACATTACTCGAAGATTATTGCCGCTTATTGATTACAACGTACAAGAATAAGACACAATCCCGGTTGTAAGGCAAAAAATATGTACAATCCAAAGATTCCTGAGCAAATCTCATACTTTGAGAGAGCTCCGGATAGTTCTCTGATATTGTGTGATTGTGTCCCTTCTATCCCGAGTTAGATTGCTTGGGTTTATATTTAGCTAGTTCATTAATATCCTCAAGTTCCGCACCAGACAACTTTATTGCTCTGGTTATAAATTACATACAAGTTTTTATATATGAAATATTGGAGCAGTTAATTAGATTTACTGCTGTATTATTTCAATTTTTAAGCTAAGCATGATTAAACTAATTATCATAGTGGCATACTGGCATGGAATGGATGAACGTATAACATACTTTTCAAAAAGGACCTTATACATTATATAGCTCTCCAGGCTTTGGAGCAACCAGACAGAGGATGCTTTAGTTCTTTTGGCCTATGTAACAAAAAGTTCACACCTCATCTTATGAGAAGAGCAACTTTCTTGCCAAATGATGTAGGATTGACGTAGGAGTGATGTTGTCTAAGTTGCTATATATTGTATATTTATTTAGTGAAGATTCCAACTTGAAAACGTTTAGTGTGTGATACGCATCTTTAACCACCCAATATGTTATTTTTGATACTAAATTTACTATTTTTTGAATAAGTAGAAATTCGTCTTTTTTTGTTGGTTTAGGGTTAGATGACAAAAATTATAGTCAAAATTGAAATCCGTAAAGATCGTTCACAAATCATATGATCAAAATACACTCATCATACACAAATGTTCATTTAAAAGTCAAATAACATTTGACCATAAAAAAATTTCAAGAATTTTGAAAAAAAACTCAAACATTTGATTATTGAAAAATTCATACTTTAACGTTTAAGTTTATCATTTAGAGTCACAAATTATATAAACAAAACACACTCATCACGCACAAATATTTATTTGAAAATCGAATATCATTTGATCTTCAAAAAATTCCACAAATTTTTGAAAAACTCAAATATTTGATTATTTCAAAATTCAAACGTTTAATTTATCATCCATCCACCCCAAATGACCAGATCTGTTAACAAAATTTTTTAAAGCTTAAATCCTACCCTGTATGTGGTTGGTATTTTCTCAACCGATAAAGGGAAGCACCTTTTCTTTTTCTTTTTCTTTTTCTTTTTCTTTATGGGGCCACCTTTTTCATGCTTGATGAATGCTTGGGTTGTTGTTTTTTTTGTTTAGATAAATATTTTTCCTGTTTCGTAATTTGCAGGGCTACAAAAATGAAAATATGGGGTTCATTTTCAATTGGTTTTTTTTTTGGTCAAGAAGTTGGAGCATTATTTTAAAGAGTTAGGATGAATAGAATGTGAGTTTGAATATTGCTACTCCAGGATTATTGGACAAGCACTCTCTTTACACTAAATCACTGGTGTGAAGAGAATGATCATTAAACCAAGTACTAAACCCAATTTTGAGTTAATTTGAGCTTTATAAACCTAACAGCTACTTTGACTTTGGAGAACCAAAGACTTTGAGTCAGTCTTTACCTACCTGGTTGCTATATGAGTCAGACTTGGCAGTCCTGAAGGGACATATTGAGCTGCAGAATTAGGGTTAAAATTCTATCCATTTAACATCAGATTCATCTATATATGTACAACAACTTTCAGTTTTTCATTCTTTTGGTTCCTCCTTTCTAACCCCAACACTGCAGAAAACCAAATGCATGTTGAAGTACTGAATCTAGCTAACACTGGCCTCATTCTGCTATATATGGCATTTCCCTTCCACATGTTGACAAGACAAAAGGTTCTTGAAATCTGGCTGCGACATCACCCAATGCATCTAAGGATCATTATAGAGAACGAAACTTGTTTAGTTTCTGTCACCGCGGACAGTTCCAGCAACAAGAAAAGCAAGAAAACCAACTGCTGCCTTTTGTAGCCTTTAATGGTGCATCACTTTCAGGGGTTTCGGGGTTCATCTGATGCTGCTTCAAAGGCGCCGGCATCTCCTGCTTCTCCTCTTTCACAGCTTGCTCTAATGGGTGCTTTACATGGTCATGATTATCATGACCTGCCAACCTGAAAACAACAACAGTTCTCAATTAGAACAATGCTTGCTTCACCTGACCTCATAAGCAGTATTTAGTATTAGACATGAAACACAAAACCCTGCACTCCAAGAATCATATGTTAAAGTTAAGCTCATTAATTCAATATTTCTTGTTCATAATTTGTATATACTTGACATTATTTTTTATAAAAAAAATCCAGTATTTATTTAGAATGATGCCAAGTGTATCACATTTTAGAATACCACCAATAAATCACTTTATGTGGCAGCTAGACATTAACTGTCACATAAGGTAGTTTCTAGGTGGTACCTAAAAACTTAGTTCACGTAGCTTACTCATTTATTTATCTACATGAAATTAAAGTAACAGGTCTTACACTGGAAATTGGAAAGATTGGCTGCTATGATTGCTCTCATGGGAACTGTGAGAGATGGCAGAACCCTTGATTTCCAGTTTAACTATCTCTTTGGTTTCCTCTGGTGCTTCTATTGAGTCTTTCTCTACATTCGAGCTCACAGTGGTTTCAACAGTCTCTTCTTCCTCCAAATTTTCGCTCTCAGTTTCAACACTCTCTGTCTCCACACTTTGATCACTATGATGATCAATCTCAACTGGCTCTATCACCACATTGGCACTAGTAGTCTTGGTTTCAACAGTCTCGGCAACTGGGGTAAGCGGAGTTGGAACACTGAAGATTTCGTCGAGCTTCCCAAGTTCTTCAGACTTGTTCAACATGAGCAAGTACTGTTCTCTTGAGAAGCTGTTATTCCCCACATGAATACTAAACAGTGATTCATTTGAAGCCACACTCCAATCCATAGCCGATGAAGGCTTACCGGCAAAAACTGATGATGGGATTCGACTTGGATCATATCCTGAAGGCCGTCCACCCGCCAGTGGAATTTGAGGGGATTGTGAAGATGATCCACTTTGAGTGCTCCAAACATTAGTCTGGGGACCAACCTGTGGTGATGCCACAGGCCCCGGGGGCTCAATTAGGTCCGGTTGCCTAGTTTCGAGAGAGGGATCAACAGCAACTTGGTCAATATCATATGATTCGTCCAGTGATGAAGATGATGAAGAAGAACAAGAAGAAGAGGTATAACAGCTTGAACTCGGGCAGCGATTAATCGGATCATCTTCGAAACGAACCTTTAGATGCTTACTACTATCATCGCTATATGCATAAACCATCACTACAGCTTTACACACATAAAAATTATCAAATCTCTTGTGTCTGTCTTTGATCAGTATTCAACTGAAAAGTTGGAAGAAATTGATCAACAAATGAAAACCAACTAAATGGGGATTTTTGAACATGGGATAGACCAAGATTACAACTTTATGGAAATGGCTTCACCACTAAATACGAGATTACAATAATCAATCATCACAAGCATATATAACTCAACTCCTACCTTCACAAGCATTAATTTCAAATTTAAACATCCAAATCATATAATACTAGCAACACCCTGGTCTGGAATTAATGATACAATTGTAATAAGCTTCAATCATAAGTTATGGATATCTTTGATGTTGGCCGCTGGGTACTGTAAATAAAAAAGCCAGACCCAAAAACAAAAAGTGAAGCAAAAAAAAGTACCTATTTGAACCTTCAAGAACCCGTTTGAATATCAAATCCTCATCACCAATAGAGACATGGCTCCCAATCGATCCCTTATGAAGCTAAAAAATCAAATTAAAGAAAACCCAGAAGCTATTGAAGAATCTTGATTGTTAGGGTGAGGAATTGGGAAGAACTAGCTAGGATTTGGGTGGTTCTGAGAGATATAGAGGAGCTAAAAAGGGGGGCTTTGATATTTTGTTACATCGAACAAAGTAACTAACTCTGCTCAAGGACTTGGGGCGCCACTTCTCTCTACTAACAGATTTTTAACCGACTGGATTCTTCTGAACAAAACAACGAACTAACCGGTTCACGCGGGAAAAGGGTGTTCTGGAATGTGGGCCACTTGTCACCACGGCCCATTTCTGATAATGGGCCTAGATCTCTCATGAGGGCAGAAATGTAAAATAAATAAAAATGTGAGGTTAACAAGTGGAAGGTGCCAACCAGAGGCTCAGTTTGAGCATGTTATCTGCAAAAGTAGTAATGAAATTTTGATACTCCTCACATTGCCCTTACAAACAAAGATGCTCAACTTTGCAAGCAAAATAGTCCCAATTGAAGGAGCTTTGGACAAACAGTTATTCCGCAGCGGAGTTCTCTCTTTCAACTGTAAGCTCTAAATTCTAATCTAACACTATAAATTGTCTACTTAAATTGCAGAATTTGCATTCGAACACTTCATGAAGTCTTTGAGGGGTTTTTGAATAACAAAGTATCCCCTATTTATATACCACATTATAGCCATTCTGGCATCACTAGCTAACAGTATTACATATCTATAGGCAAAGAAGCAACAAAGCACCAAATTCGGACCCCGTTGGCTAACCAAATGTCGACCAACAAAACTGAGTTCATGAGTTCTGCAGTCCATCTCCGCGAAACGGTCAAGGTTGTACATCAATTTAAGTTTTTCATGATCAAAACTCTAGTTATTTACTTAGTGAAATTCTGTGCTGAGAGTTGTCTTGTAATTTATGTCAGGTTTGTGCAGTGCGGAGGAGAAGGATATATCACGATAGTGAAACTTATGTGTTACTGGAACCAGGAGAGGATGAGAAGTTTGTTACAGAAGAAGAGTTGAGGGTCAAATTGAAAGGTTGGCTGGAAAACTGGCCAGCCAAGAATCTTCCTCCTGATCTTGCGAGATTTGAGAGCATTGATGATGCTGTTACTTATTTAGTAAGGTCTGTTTGTGAACTTGAAATCCATGGAGATGTTGGTTCAGTTCAATGGTACGAAGTTCGTTTAGAATGAACTAAGGATTCAAGCCTTATTAGGTCTAGAAGAGATTGAAACTATTTTGGCTGAAGGAATTTGAGAGTGATTTCATTTGCTGCAATCATTAGTTAGTAAAGGCCACAAGTTGCTGACCACAAGTTGTAAGAAGTAAAGGCCCTGTTGGGACTATTTTCAAAGCACTGAGTTTCGCACTTCTTCTGGAACTGCTATAAGCACTTTCCAAGACAAGTACTACTGAGAAAAAGCACTTTAGCTTATGCTTCTCTACCACCCTCTTGGGCAATTTTTCTTTCATTAGTTTTCTAATTTTGTTTGATAAAACAGAAATCCCAAATGAGTCTCATTACTCTGCATTGCATTCTTTTCCTGACTGATATGCTGAAGAATCTCATTATTCATTCACAATTATATCCAAATCCGAAGTACATTAACAAAACACTGACAAAATCACATACCACAAGTTTTCATTACACCCGAAACGTGAAGTAAAGAAAGAAACAAGCTATTGGACATGTCCCAAAAGTGCCTCACCGAATTTATTTCTTCCAATCATACTTCAATTTTGAAGTAATTCCTCATTCTACAGCTGCAAATCCTGAATCTGTAGGAGGACAAAAATGTGATTAACAGCACGAATGGAGTACAAAATACTAATGGCATCTTGAATTGAACAAAAAAAGTACTGATAGCCAAGTAAAACTTATGAATGATTTTGATTATACCTTGAGAAGGCTTGAGTAGGTTTTTGCTAGGGGGCAAGAGGGAACTACCCTTTCTGTTTCTGGCAAGAAGTCCCTTTGTAACAGGGGACATTATCATATCAGTTGGGCTTGTATACCTACAAAATTGAAATATTATTTTCAAATATATATACGCAATAATCTTAAATGAACTAGTAGAATAATATATGCATATACATGTTTATAAATTGGAAGATTGTATACCTTTCTGGGAACTTAAATGCCTTGGGGACTTTGAGGCGATCGGGGGTGGTGGTTTTGTGTATGTCGTTGCCGGAATTTTGAGAATTTTCATCTTTGTGTTGAAGTGGAGGTGGTGTTATGCAGTCGGGAAAGCTCATCGTCTCTGATTGAATTGGGGTTTTAGGAGGCATTATTTCTTGCACGTTTTCCATTGGATAATGTACGAGAGAGTACCTCTGTGAAGAAATTAAGAGAAAGATGAAGCAAACAGTGAGAGAGATTGAACTGAAAAATGGAATAAATTCATGCGGGATTTAATATGAAGAGGAGAGAGTGCATGTTGATGCAAGAGGTTACCGTTAGAAAATTTGCAACGGTCGAATTGCGATTGGGTTTAGTTGAAATTTAAAATAAAGTTTAGAGTTTAAAATACTAGTTATGATTACTTTTTTATAACGTTCCAGTGAGCCATTGATCATGAACGATGTTGAAGGTGTTCCCGTCCCACGTCCACAATACGATATGGAGAAAAATCCAAAACGAAATTGTCCCCCAAACTGGCTTTTGAGGATGTGCTTGAAGTTTTAGTTTATAGTTGTTTTTGTTGTTTTTTTCTTTCTCAATTAAAAAAAAGCTTTTCAGGATTTGTCGGGCCTCATTTTAGTTCTTGGCTACGTAAAAATTAGTCCATAGCTATATTTCGAATATAGGTAGAAAAAAAAAAATAGATTGAGCGGAACTTAAAAAATATATTAAAAAAATGAATAAAAATAACCATCCTCCTCAAGATTCTTTATCCATTAAAGACTTTCGAGACGATATATGCCAACAAAAAAATACCACAGCTAAAAGTTACGGACGGTTAAAGTTCTTCTCAAATTGACAGTGCACAAAGGGTAAGTTGATAGGCCAAACTTTGGGTCTTCATTACTTTTTGCTCAAACATACAATTCGGGCCTATAATTACCGTCTAAAAGCTTAAGATGAGAAGAATTAGTGAGAAGAATAAGCTCATTGCCACCAAGTATTGATATCGGCTCTCAATGCCTTGAATGTCAATTGTTTGGTAAATTGGCCTTCTAGCTTCTCTAATTGAAAATGCCAGTAATTTTCTTCACATCAAGGACTTTGAGGCGGTACATAACATGCCAAAAAAGGACAACACAGCCCGAAGCCACAAACAATGTAAATTCTTACTTGATTAAGAGGGAAAGCCGAAAGGCTAAACTCGAGATCTTCATTACTCTTAGCTTAGATGTTCGGCTCATACTTATGATAAATTGTCTCAAATCTTGGGACAAGAAGAATTAGGAAAAAGAACAACCTCATTGCTATCAATCGTTGATATATGCTCTCAACGCCTTCAAGACCAATTATTTGGTAAATTGGTCTTTCAACTTTTCTAAATTAAGCGGGATTTAAAAAATAAAAAAGTAAAAAATAATCTCAAATGTCAGTAATTTCTCACACTAAGAACTTCGAGACAATATATTACGTAACAAAGAATGACATCGGAACAAGAATCCACGGACAACCCTCGCTTCTCTAGCACTTCATTGCTTGGTCGAACAACGGATGATATGGCACAACTACTTAACAAGAGGGGTGCAAGCTTAGCCAGCCGTAAATAGAAGAAGCTCTGGTTGGCCGCTCCATTCAACTAGGCCGTTGTAAAAAGTAAAAACAAAAACCAAAAAGAAGAAAATGGATCGGCGGAGGGGGAGGGGAGGTGTTGTCGAATATATTTTAAAGGAGATGGCCGGAAATACCAAATAACTTGAACTGTGGCTAGCACCTTATTCAACTAGCACTAGCCCCCTGCCGCCATCTTCTCGATATACGTACACTTTGATGGCTCACATCACATCGATGCATATTTCCAATGCATGCAGTGATCGACCCAATAAAGTTTCTTCATTATATCTATCCACCTATCTCCTTCAACTATAAGCAATCTCGATCAGCTGGCTATTTGCCCTCTTTTTTGACCAAAGAAAAACCCAATTATCTAGTGGGGACGACGATCGACCATGACCATCTTTATTTTTCATTAATTAGCTAGGACTTGTAGCTCTTTTTACCTTTATTTATTTCATCACACACAATTAATTATTGACCCAAACCCACATACATGGCCATAAGCCCATAATCCTGGAATAAATTGACCGATCAAGAGCGCGCTGATCGAGTGGAGTTGTTAGAGGTCAGTATCTAGCTTCAACCTGAAGATAGAGTTCTAGTTTACTACAAATTAAGTAAGAATCATGCATGCATATAATTACAGAACTTAACTCATATAATACCACTTAGTTTGAGTCCATTAAAGCTTCCTTTGGACTTAATTATCATATATATATATTCTTTGCTGATGATAAACATTGCGGTTTTTGGTAGAGAGGCCACATCGATTCAGATAAAGTCATGGGACATGGACTAGCTAGCTAGGGTTGAAAAGTTGACTAATGATATCATCACCCTGCAAAAGTACAACCACAAATCACATTGGAAAAGGGCAAAAGGATCTAAATCTAGCTTAGGCTGTTCGGCTGGATTATTGTTTGACAGCACTGATCAATTAAGCAAGAGTAAAACGCAATCAAACATATATAGGGCTTATCCGCTTATAACATGATCAAATATTCAAATTAAAGGGTTATATATATATATATCAAACATGTACAAATTAAGTAAGATCATGATTATTGTCCCAAAAAAGAAGAAGCAAGATCATGATTATAACGTACACCTGGCTATCACATTAACATGTATAGAGCATTTGCGTGAGGTCGGACTAATAATGAGTCTTATGTACGTGAGATTTTGACCATAACCCTATGAAATGATTGAAGACCCTTTAGTACGTAATTAGATTTTTGAAGACTCTTAATTAAGTTTTTTGAGGCTCGTAAATCTTATTCAAGACGTTTGAAAGATTCTTCAACTTCTATAATTACTTTGTTTGCACAACTAATTGTGTTTTAGGTATGAACAGGACGACGCCTAAATACCTCCTAAAATGACTGGCATGCATGGACACATAGCCTAACAATTAATTTCTCTTAGGTGAAGACATACAACTAAAGGAATATAGTCTCAATTTGAACTCCAGACAAATCTATGAATGTACGTGGATGAAAATTTAGATCATCATCTTTAATTAGTAAAGGTATGAGTTTCATTGAACCATATATAATTTCTTTTCTGTAATGTAAACTATATTACAACTATATATCACAGTAACATGAACTCATCAACTGTGGCTGGTAGCTGAGATCGATGAGACCAGTTATATATTATTTTCTCCTTATATATGTCGATCTTTTGGTGAATCTTTTGGTCTTATGACATCAATGTTAAGTGAGCTGCATAGCCTGTATTGAATGGAGGCAGAGAAAGTTAGCCAGCAATGTATTATGGAATGGATAGTGATGCAAGCTTAGGGCATACATGTACAGTGTACGTGTGGAGTGCAGGGCTTCTTCTATGACAACAACTATTAAACACTATTCACGATTACCATTGATACTTACGCATGTATCCATATCTAAGAAACAGTATACGTACTGCTCACTTATTCTAGTCCTCTACTGCGTTATGGGACCGCCACACTGCATTCTGATTCTGATACCTTCTTCAGGTTCAGATTCAGACCAAAGATCCGCACCTTTTGAGTGAAATGATCCTTGCTAGCAATTAATAGATTGCTATGATTAATGGTATTTTTTTTTTCTTATAGGATGGCTAGAATGAGTTACTCGAGATCAACTACATGTCAAAGTTACTCATGAATTAAATAGCTCTTGGATATATAAGGAAGAAAATTAAATAAAGATTTTTAGTTGATCGTTCTAAAATTAATTTAATAGCAAATTTATCCATAACGCTAAACGATATAAAAAAATATAAAAATGACGGCATATCAAATAACAATTCGTTACACTCCCAATGTCCTCTTAGTTAATTTTTCTTTAGTTTCATAAGAATCAATGGAGGAAATCCAAACCTAAATGCTCGTATTTGAAGGTTTCTTCTGCAGAATGAGAATTGATCAGAGAGAGAGAGTATAGAAACGTTGACTCACCAATCACCTTTGACTAGCTTGGTTGCTTCCGAAAATCTATTATCTCTCACTGTTTGTTGCTCTTTTCTACAATTACGTACAACTGTGGACACAGACTATACAGATTACTACAGCTAGCGATGCAACAGTGTTTAATTAAGGCCTTCAATGCCCCTTCAATATTATACTTCAATTGTCTCATTCCATCCCAACCACTCTCTGGTTTTTCTCTGTGCTCTGATCTACACCATAATGTGATTAATGTCATAAATACCATCATTATTATTTCCACTCCTCTACGCAAATATCTACTACTACTACTGCTCTATATACTACAGTGTATATATACACCACTTTTAAAATATAAACCAACACAATTTGTATTTTTATGGATAAGCTTATGTATATCAGTATATGTAGATTTCATATACAATAACTCCAAATATACACAGATGGAATATATATATATATATATATATATATATATAATTTTTTTTTCTTTAGAGGTACATGGAATATATTCTCTTTTTTTTTTACAGAAAGATGGAATATATTCTTAAAGGATAGAATACATAGTACATTATAGGCAATAAAAATGGAAATGTCCAGTATAGAATCTTCTAAAGTCTTTCTCAAGTTTACCATAAAAGAAATACCTGATGAAGATAAAGCATATTCGTGAAAATCAAAATTTTGGCCGGGGGAGAAAAAGCTTATTTGTGGAAGCTTACAACATGATATACGATTATAATTTTTTTTTTTTTGAACGAATGAAACATTCATTGAAACTGCACAAAAGCAACAGGAAGGAACTTACAACAAAAGAAACAAGAAACAAAAAACTACATAATAACTGCAAAGACATAACCAGCACAGAACTAGCAAAGAAATGATGATCATAATTATAAAAGATAGAGATATTGGAGGAGGTTATGATGAATGGTTATGATGGACAATGCTCAGTTTGGCCAAGAACAAAAATAGTGGAGGGTTGAGGCCGCTTTGGAAAAGGCAATGCAAATCCAAAAGAGCTTTAATTGATGATTCATCATCACCATGCATGGCCAAGCACACACACCATGCTATTTTTAGAAATCAATCACAACTCCATCGCGTGCACGTTAAGACAACTTATGGAGAAACTTTATTTATATATGCTATGGTGACCAAGCCATTTGGGTTTTCTGAAATTTTATAACAGCAACTCCAATGGTAGTGTCAAAACTCAAAATGTCAAACATATTTTGGCACCATTTATGTAGCTAAACCATCATCTCCAACAATGGGTGTCAAACTCAAGTGTCAAAATTATGGCACCAGTCTCAGTCAGTCTCATACTAAGTTTAGCACTTGATTTGGCACTGGCCGGAGCTATTTTCGTACTGAGTTTGAATGGTAGGAGATGAAAAAAACTATTTTCAGTGCCAATTAAATATGAGTTTGCCTCCAACCATTGGAGATGCTCTAAAGAGACAATTTATTCTTTCATCATACATTATATGGTGTAGATATTATGGGCTCTTAGTAATTATGGTTAAACAAGAATACTCCTTCGTACACGCACATGAAATTTTGAATGAAAGTCAGATATTTAGATGAGTAAATGCATTTATATGTTGTTCGTATAAAGTTAAAAGGCTTTTTTCTTTAGTTATGACAATTAGCAATGTTATCGGAGAAGAAATTTGAATTTGATCAGCACTCCATGCTTAAGTGTAAATACTTTTTAACCGTCAAAACTATACATTGTTACAAACAGCTACAAAATCTATTTTGGTTGAAACTAAATGCTATGGTTTCTAAATTTTGGTTACCACATGCATGATACACGTGTACGTTTAGGGTTACACAAAATAGACTTAATTAAATGAACAGTTGGGACGACTATTTTTCAAATGCAATCTAATAGTGAGGTTGCTACACTAGCTCTAGTATATTCACGTACTATATATTGCAAGTTCAACATGCATTAGAAGCAAATTCGGTCTTACTTCAAATTGAGTTATGGCAGCCACTCACTAACCTCCTTCCAATAATTGCCGCAAAATGTGAAGGTGTCAAAATAATAATAGTCTCATTAGGTCTCATATTAAATATTCCACAACTACCTTATATGGACAAATTACATTCGTAATCCAATAATTAGTTAATTACAAAAGTCTAATCAGAATGAACACATTTTAAATGTTATCCAGACAGATTTTTTATTTATTTTTTAAAGGGGGAAGGAAACAAAAAAAGGTTATAAAATGAGAGGATACTGTAGCTGGTGTTAGTCAAAGTCTGGTACATGAATACAAGAGGAATTAATGGAGGATTAAAGGGGCTGTTTCATGGGCATGCAAAACCCATGTGATCCCACACCTAAAAAAATACACAGAATTAATTCTGGAAAATGATATGGGCACCCCTATTATCCTTTGTTAATTACCTTAATTTCAAGAACACATATTAGCCTCATCAGGGTATAATTGTCTTTTAGCAACTTGAGTACTTGCCCTAGTTAGCAGATTTAAATTGGGTGTGGAAAACATTTATTTATTTTTGGGTTAGGACATTCATAATAACTTCTCTCTTTCCCTCTCACCTATTTAATCCATGCTGAATAAGACAGTCTTACTTCACATCAAATACACACAACTAGCAGGAACCTAAGAGTTACTCCACCTTCTTCGTCTTCATTTTCAAGGGCCATGGTTACAGTCATGGCCAAAACACAGAACACTCTCCTACTGATTTCCATGGTATTTGTTTTACTTCACGGGAAGTTCACAAGCGCAAGTCATGGATCAGTGAATGAAGGAGAAGAAGCTGATAGGATTGTGTCCCTTCCTGGGCAACCCAAGGTCTCTTTCCAGCAGTTTTCGGGTTACGTAACTGTGAATCACAAGGTTGGAAGAGCCCTCTTTTACTGGCTCACTGAGGCTGCTGTTAAAGATCCCTTGTCTAAACCTCTGGTCATTTGGCTCAATGGAGGTAACTAATTAGGATACCACATAATATACATTAATTTACTCACTGTTGTATTGCCTTATATTACTGATTAATTTGCATTATCTATATGTACTTTAGCTAGGTTATATCTGGTTTTATTAAGGTAAAATGGATGCCGACATGATCTTTTACCCTCCTGTAAATATCATTTTATTGCATATTCTGGGCTTGTGGCATGTCTAATTTCTTCTCTTCTTTTTCATTTAGTTGGTTAGAGAGCATTATGGGAACCTCATTGTTATTTAATTTGTAATTGTTAATTTTATACACAGTAATAAGATCAAAGGAAAAATAAAAAGAGGAATGATGATGGTGAGTAGTATCTAACAAATGAGAGCCTCTCTAATGAGTAATGAGGACCATTATAATAACCACTAGTTGAGGACCTTTAAAGTTTACCGTCAGATTAGAATAACGATATAGATTTTAAAAAACCAAACTAAAATCAACTCACCAAAATTTACCAAATCAAAACACTCCCTCAGCTCGAACTCCTCAGATAAGTTTCACGCTTCTTCTCGTGCCAAAATCCAACAAAAGTTCCCGCGCTAGCCCCTTTGCTTGCCCCAAACCCATCTGATAATTTTCTCTTTCTTACTCTCTGTGCCTTTCACACAGATAAACATGTACAGAGTTAAAGCTGAAGTTAAATGAGGCTAGGGATGGATGAAGTGACAAGGGTGGAGCCAGTAAATGCCTTGAAAGCAACCAAAAACAAAGTTCAATTATTAAGGCCGGCCATAGCATGTATACCATAGGCATAGATCCATTTGCAGTGTTGTGTTTGCCCGAGAGTGTCTTCTGTCCACAGCAGTGGACATTTCTGGCCACGTGTTTGGCACGTGCACGTTAGAAATAGTTGATTCCGTTAGTCATTTGGTCGTTAGTCTTCTCTCTCCTCTCTTCAGCCTTCTCTAAACAAAAAAAAACCAGTCCACCCTCTCTGAGCTATCACATACCACCGTGCATCCATATCAGATCCAAATCGGAGTCCTTCTCAGTATTCAGTACACCCAATCTACCTTGCTCATCTGAATTCACTACCGAAACAAGGAGGAATCAACAGAGCTTCGACGGAAAAATCAAACGTCCCACCTCTGCTCCGAATCACCAACCGTGCTATCCTCAACGTCTTCTTCTAGTCTCTCAAACTCTCAATGCAAATCGATTTAATCATCAACAAAGACGAAATGAAATAGTCAACCGGAACCGCCACCGTTCGCGGTGAAGCCGTGGTGGCAAAAGAGCACCTAAAATTAATCATTCCCAACCTTTCTAAACATTAACCAAAGTGAATTCCAAGCATAGAAACTTGTAGATCTCGAAGAGTAGATACTCTTACATAGCTGGTTCGAAGAATTCTAGTGCTGGAATTGCCGGAAATCAACTAGAACTCGCCGGAAGTTGCAGAGTATCTTCCCTTCGATTGTCACTGTCCAGCCATCCATTTGATGAGCCAATTCCACCACCATGTTCGCCTCGCTAAGTTGAAGCTTCTGGTTCAGGCGCGGCGCAGGGAAACGACCGGAGGAGAGGGGTGAGATCGGCGGTGTCGCGGCATGGGGAAGGCTGTGCGTCTGACCGAGTCAAACTCGGTTTTATATTTAAGCCTCCATTGAATTTAACTTAACGGTCCAGATCCTGTGGTGGTAGAGACCAACGGTTCCGATCGGACCACCTCAAATTTCTTTTACCATAAATAATTTTCTTATTTCCAAAAATTCAGAAAATCATTAAACAATAGTTCGGGCGTCCAAAAAATTCTCCGAAAATTCATACAGACTCCTCATGATGTGCACTTTATTGTTGAGTCCTCAAATTAGACATACAATTTAAAAAAAAAACTTATAAAAATTCTCAAGACTCTTTAATATATAGGGGTACAAATGTCAACTGGCCATTAAAAATTTGCAAAAATTAATTTCAATGTCCAGGACGAAAGAGGATGAGTATTGGTCTACACCCCACTCCTTGAACACCCAATGAATAATAAATATATTTTATTTAATTATTAAATGAAAATAGACATTTATACCCTTTATTGTAATTTAATATTTTTCCAAAGACAACTGAATCATGATTATTTTTTTCCTCATTTTTTTTACATGGGTAGACAGAGCTTGATTAGACGAGAGTGTGGTAGTAACTCGCGCCCCAACATAAATTGTGACGGAGTGGTTACGAGAAATTTAGTGGTAAAGGTATTACAGTCACTATGGTTAATCACATGGATCGAGGTCTAAACAAGAACAAAATCGGCTAAACTTTTTACCATAGGCCCAAAATATTACAATTATCACATCCAACGGTCCATTTGACCATTTTGTTTTTCCTCCACCTTGGAAGTTTTCAAAAATATAATTTTAATTATAACCAATGAACAAGTTATGCAACACTAGTAGGCACATCTAGATTTCAAGCAATCCAAGAAACCGAAAATGAAAAATGGCGGATTTGCTCTTGCCAATATATTTACCTAGTAATAATAAGCACATCGTGGAAAAATTGGTATCGTTCATCTTCGTTTCAACCACGGCCAAGGCGGTCAACATTTATTTAACGCCAATTACAAAAATACCTTTTTCACTAAAACAACCATAACCTAATCGTTACATGTCCCGTTTGCGCCTGTTTCACGTCTACACTCTCGCATTGCAAAGCTCTATTTAATGAAATAAAAAAATAAACCTGAGACCTCATTTCGGTTCTGTTACCCTTTGAGAAATCTAATTACTATATATAAGGGTAAATATGTCCAACTGGCCTTTAAAAATTTGCTAAAATTAATTTCAGGGTCCATAACGGAATCATTCCACGACAAATCTTGCGAAACATCATAATAAAGTATACATCACGATGAGTCCATTAAAATTTTTGGAGAATTTTTTAGACAAAGATATTTTTAATGATTTTTTGAAGTTTGAGAAATAAAAATAGTATGGGTATTACGGTCACTATGGTTCACTTCATTGATCGATGTCAAAACGAGGTCGAAAGTGGCTAATATTGTTTTCATGATCATAAAACATTGCAACAATAGCAGTTAATGGTCAATTTTATCATTTTCAATTTTGATTGTTCAGATTGCACAAAATCTCATTGTGTCTACTAATGTAATATAATTTTTTCATTGGTTATCATGAAAAGTGTACATTTGAAAACTTATGATATAGTAGAAAAAGAAAATAGTCAAATCCACCGTTGAACGCAATTATTGCGATATGTTGTAACTATGGTAAAAATATTAGATTTTTTCGTTCTCGTTTTGACCTTGATCCACGAGGTGAACCGTAGTCACTATACTACTCCTATTGCTAAACCACTCGTAATTATTCCGTGACAAATCTTGCGAAACATCATAATAAAATACACATCACGACGAGTCCATTGAAATTTTTGGAGAATTTTTTAGACACAGAGCTATTGTTAATGATTTTCTGAAATTTGAGAAATAAAAATAGTATGGGTATTGACTTCATTGATCGATGTCAAAATGAGGTCGAAAGTGGCTAATATTTTTTCAGAATTATAAAACATTGCAATAATTGCATCCAACGGTCAATTTTATCATTTTTAATTTTGATTTTCAGATTGCACAAAATCTTATTGTGTCTACTAATGTGTTAATTTTTATTGGTTATCATGAAAAGTGTATATTTAAAAATCTACGAGATAGAGAAAAACAAAATAGTCAAATTCACCATTGGATGAGATTATTACGATATGTTGTAACTATGGTAAAAATGTTAGACTTTTTCGACCTCGTTTTGACCTCGATCTATGAGGTCAACCGTAGTCACTATAATACCCCTATCGCTAAACCACTCGTAATTATTCCATGACAAATCTTGCGAATCATCATAATAAAGTACACGTCATGATGAGTCTATTGAAATTTTTGGAGAATTTTTTCATAGAGTTATTTTTAATAGTTTTTCTGAAGTTTGAGAAATAAAAATAGTATGGGTATTACTGTCACTAAAATTTGTGTCCACACTCTCGTGAGGTTGAGCTTTGTCTACCCATGTAAAAAAATTAGAATGATCAAATCACCTTGGTTCTATTTCCATGAGCAAAATATTAAAGTATATATAAAAGGGTAAAAACGTCTATGACTATTTAATAATTGAATAAAATATATTTATAATTTTATTAGTTGTTTAGGGTATGAGTTGTAGACTAATACTCACCCTCTGCCGTCCTGGGCCTTGAAATTATTTTTTTGAATTTGTAATGGTCAATTGGATATTTTTACCCATATATTTTATTAATTAGATTTGTCATCTCTTGATTGTTGATCGCTGATTATTGATTTAAGCTTCTATTTAATTTAATTTGGACTATCCTGATCTTGGAATGATAGCGATCAACGGTCAAGATCGTTTTGCCTCAAATTTCTTTTGTCACAAATTATTCTATATTTCTCAAACATCAAAAAATTATTAAAAAAATAGCTATGTGTCTTAAAAAATTCTCCAAAAATTTATATGAACTCATCGGGATGTATATTTTATTACGATGCCTTACAAGATTTGTGATTGCAAGTGGTTTAGCAATGGAGTTATTATGATCACTATAGTTGACTATACGAATTGAAGTTAAAACGAAGACGAAAAAAACTAATATTTATACCATAAACATAAGAAAAAAATAAAAATAATCACTTTTAATTAATTAAACTTTGATTTAATTAAGCAGAAGGCACACATGCCTTTTTCTCACGGAAGCGAATTTGCCGCCCACCCTAACCTGGGGTGGGCAATTGCCCACGTGTCCAAAATATAACCATAGTTAACAAAAATAATTTTTTATTTTTTAGTCCCTCTCTCCTCTGTCCATCGCTCTCTCTCTCTCCAGTCTCTCTCGTCCCCTGAGCACCGCAAACGACGGCGATATATCAATCCCTCTCCTCCCTCAAACAATAATCACCAGTGGGACAATCCAAGCAAGAGGAATCGCAAGGACGATCTGAAAATCGGGACTACACCGGATTCGGTCGAACCAGAGACCGAAAACGATCCCTTACAACCACCATGAATCAAACAACCGTCGCTGTCGCCCATCCAAAGCACAATCGTTCCGGCATTCACAATCCTCTGGGACCTCCACTTCCTAAATTTGGAACCTAAATTTTGGAGTCGGGAAGAACAAGACAGAGAAAGAGAGAGAGAAGCCGAGAAGATGAAGAGTAGAGTAGAAGAGAAGAAGAAAAAAAATTAAATCCAATGACTAAATGAGGAAGAAGATGATGAGTTGCAGAAGAGAGAGAGAGAGAGAGAGAGAGTGGTGCTGAGAGAAGAGAAAACGAGTGGTGGTGAGAAAAAAAAAACAGGAAAGATAACGTTGACTGTCTGTAAAAGTAAGTGTGAAGTAACGGCTTGGATTGATTGGAATGTATTCAACGGTTGAGATTTGACCCTGAATGTTTACTGCTGTGGACAGAAGAATTTCCCGTGTTTGCCCACCAGTTTGTCAGTATCTTCTGGGGCATGCATCATCAATGCACACTACCACCAGCTAATTAATAAGTTCCAGCCACAAAGCCTGGAGAGCCTAGCATTCCCAAAACCCCATCATCATTCACCAAACTCACAAACCTTTATTAAATAAAAGTACTCTACAATATACAAAAACATGTCAGCGATGTAATGTTACGTTATATTCAAATGTATATTACAACGTATTCTAATAAAATACTTTGTATTAGAGGTCTAACATTTAAAATTTCTATTTTAGAATTTAAGCATAATATGACAATATTTGAGTAAAATGATACACTATGCCTAACTAGCAGTGTATTTAATACACAAAATTAGATCTATATAGTTTTCCACATGCATCTTGGGTCATTTTTCCACTTTCTAACAAAGAATAATGTTGAATTAATGGTTGTTTAATTGCATGAATAATTTGTGAAATTGTGATTAATTGTGACTAGGCCCTGGTTGCTCGTCGGTGGCATACGGTGCATCGGAAGAGATAGGTCCATTCAGAATAAACAAGACAGCTTCAGGTCTCTACTTGAACAAGTTCTCGTGGAACTCCGAGGCCAACCTCTTGTTCTTGGAAACTCCAGCTGGAGTAGGTTTCTCCTACTCCAATCGCTCCGCCGATCTCTTTGATACAGGGGATGACCGCACAGGTACTTGTACCTAATTAATTAATCAATGAATTTAGTTAACGACGTCATTAGTACGTTCCTAACTAACTACGTACAATGCACATCACTTCAGGGAAACAGTGTGTGTTTTTCAGTAGTTCTAATTAAGCACGAGCGCTTATGATTACTAATCATCGACCGGGGGGACTAGGGCACTCCTAGCTAATTAACTGCATAAAGATATTATTATGGTTTATCTTATCTATCTAGTTTGCTACTGCTAATTTCCCAGTCATGATCGATCATATGATGGGATTTTTTAGTGAATGCTATTAAAATGCATGATGATCCAAATATGGTGGTTCTGTCTAGCTAGGTCTTTGATTTTCTTTCCTCTCTATTTTTCTGTCTTTGCGTCTGTTGGGCTGATATTCCGGTTGAGTGACAAAGAACAAAGTATGAATATCAAGTTATTATGTTCAAATTAACTAATAAATGGGATATTATGATGATGATTCAGCAAAGGACTCACTGAACTTCATAATCGGATGGTTGGAACGATTCCCCCGATACAAGAACCGAGAAGTTTATCTCACCGGAGAGAGCTATGCCGGCCATTACGTCCCTCAGCTCGCTAAAGCGATTATAACCCACAATGCAAACTCCAAGCACCCAATTAATCTCAAAGGAATAATGGTATGTTATATATATAGGTTCATCCATTTTGTACGTGTGTCTCAACGCACTCGAGCAAAGTTAAACTTTCCCATAATAATGAACTAATTAATTAAAATTGCACGCAGGTGGGTAATGCAGTGACAGACAACTACTATGATAACCTAGGGACAGTGACATACTGGTGGAGCCATGCCATGATCTCCGATAAAACCTACAAACAGCTCATCAACACTTGTGATTTTCGGAGACAGAAGAACTCAGACGAATGTGAATCGCTGTACAGCTACGCCATGGATAAAGAGTTTGGGAACATAGACCAGTACAACATTTATGCACCACCCTGCAACAACTCTGATGGAAGCACTAGTTCTAAAATGTCTACAAGACAGACTATGCGTTTGCCTCATCGACCGGTATGTAATTAATTTAATTGTATTTACATTGTTGGGAAAACAATGAACGTGATCATATATGTATATATACTTGTATTTTTCAGATGTTTCGACAATTATCTGGCTACGATCCTTGTACTGAGAAATATGCTGAGCTCTATTACAATAGACCAGAAGTACAGAAAGCATTCCATGCCAACATTACTAAAATTCCTTATAAGTGGACTGCTTGCAGGTGAGTTCATGCAAACTCAACTTCATCCCTACTATGAACCTTTATTAATTAACTGCTAAATAATTGTGTTATTTTGATATGATTGAATTGCAGTGAGGTTTTAAATCGAAATTGGAACGATACAGATGTATCTGTTCTTCCTATTTACAAGGACATGATTGCTGCTGGTTTGAGAATTTGGGTTTACAGGTAATTAATTGGCCATTCTTTCCCTTTATTTTATATACACATATATGATCATAGAAGCCTTCTAATGTAGATCGAAATCTTCACCTCGCCCACTTTGCAATGTAGCTTAATGATCGATCATAACCTTACGAAAGTGGTCATCTAATATGTACATATTCGACATATAAATACACTGTCATCAAAGACAACTAAAACGTACAATGAATATAACATTAATAAATTGCTAAACATTTTTCAATTTGGCTAATTATTTTTTATAAAAATGTTCTTTGATTGATGACCTTAAAACCTATACTATTTTCTCAAAAAGAGCAGGTCCTCGTTAAAGGGATCCCTAGCTAGCTAGCTCATACTTGCTAACACTAGGCTTTATATATAGTTTCTAGTCGTATCATGGATTAATCTTGTGAGTTCTTGCAAATTGTAGTGGAGATGTTGACTCAGTGGTGCCAGTCACAGCTACTAGGTATTCCCTTGCACAACTCAAATTAGCAACCAAAATTCCATGGTACCCCTGGTATACAAAGAAACAGGTACGTGAGCAAATTATTACTCTTTAATCATCAATCAATTCAATCAACGTTAATTATGATCAAATCACAGCTTTTCATTAATCGTTATTATTAAGTTTTCTTAATGAATTTGACAATGTGATTAAAATGAGAGTGGTTGATGCTGGATAAGATTATGTTTTCTAATTTATCATCGTATTAAATTGTGAAGGTGGGAGGGTGGACAGAAGTTTATGAAGGGGTGACATTTGCAACAGTGAGAGGAGCTGGTCATGAAGTCCCACTATTCAAGCCCAGAGCAGCTCTTCAGCTTTTCAGATCTTTTATTCAAGGGAAGCCCCTTCCAAAGTCATCATGAAAATTCAACCAAAATAAGATAAAGATATAATTAATTAAAGACAAAATGAGAAAAGGAAAGAAAAAAAAATTTCCTTCCCATTTTAATACCAACGTGATCGATCTTAATTCCGAATTGTTGTGATTCTTGCTAGACAAGGAATTGATATGGCACTTTTAAGAAACAATATATTAAGTAGCAGCGAGAGATAGGGATCGTTTGATTTGATTGTGTTTTAGGAAAGGCAAACGTACGGCCTTCGAAACGAAGAAGGATTAGTTTGTATTTGCAGTTTGTTAACTTTCTTAGACCGAGGTAAATTAAAATAGCCAAGTGATGGTTGAAATGTTTCATTACCCATTCCTTTCATTTTAGTTTCTTTTTTGTTTATTAAAACGGATCAAATGAGAGTCAAAATCTTTTAATTATATATTAACGTCGGATATCAACGTGCAATATGAGATGAGATTGCAAATAGAGTACGTATCTTAAATAAATTGTCATACTAAAAACAAGCAACAAAAATAATATATCTATGCAAAATGCTTAGACTTGCAAGTAATCCCTAGTCAGTTTGTAGGATCGTTAATTGGTAAAGCCGTTTTGCAACGAGATTAATCAACAAGTTGATTAAAGAAATAGTATTTGTTTGGGAGGTTCATATCGATCACTTGCATTGTTAAAATGTGTCATAGATGATGTATATAATCTTGGATGATTCAAGGATTTGTAGGTTGACTTGGACTTTAGCAAACCGTTTGTTATATTACTTCTTTGTCGAGAAAAACATGCATGTTTATAACTTTATATATACGAAAATGACATCTTCTAGAAAAACAAATCTTCTACGTTGAATAAATAAAAGAAGATGTTGTGTTTGACAAAAATGAAAAACTACCATAAGAGTGTTATATAAGTATGGAAGATTACAAAAAGGACCAGAAAGAGGCACTACTAGCAAAACAGGCAATTCATACAGATTTTACACATACAGATTTTCACTAAGCCACTGAAATCTGTGTGAGTGGACAAATTATACAGATAACCGAGCGTAATGGGTATAACTGGGTCCACAAAGGTTTCTGTAATAATACTAACAACATAAGTCTGTGTGAAATAGCAATTGATACAGATGTCGGTGTATGTTTTTAAATCCTTTTACACTGATATTTGTGGGAACAATAATTCACACATAATTCTGTACCCATAAGATATTAGTTTATTATGTAATAGTTATATTCATGGGTATAGAGGCACGGTATTCCGTGTCTAATGGCTTGTTAAACATATATATGCATAAATTGAGAAATACACATATATCGATGCAAAATCTTGATACAGACATCCGTGTAAGAAAAAACTACATACGAAATTCCGTTTAAACTTGCGAATAACAATTGGCGTGGTTGTCAACTTTATCGAAGTAGATGAATGTGGAAATATGTGTTAGTAGGATACGTGGATACAGAAATTCGTGTGATTTGCTAACTATACATACAGATATCTGTGCGCATTGAGAAAATACATATATATCCGTGCAAAAGCTCGATACAGACATCTGTGTAAGAAAATAATCATGTCAGCTTTTTCGAGATACATACATACAAACATCTGTGTCAATTGGATATGCTAAATTGTTTATACAGAAATCCGTGTGAGTTGGGTAAGTTAATACAAGCCCTTAATACAAAACCAGAAGATCATCAAACGTTTCCATTATAATTCTTGCTCTTCTTCGCAAACTTCACACAACATTGAAGAACTCCTAAAACATATATGATTGTTTTGATCTTCAGGTATGATTTTTCACCTCCCTAGCTTAATCTTTAAATGTATATATGGTTGTTTTAATCTTGAGGTATGATTTTAATGTTCAGATCTAAATGTCTTTTCTTTCTCTCAGTTGGCGGCGAAGGATAGTCATGTAGATTTTCAGCAATCGGTTTCTTGGTGTGGTGGTTTGATGGGCTCTGATTTGGTTTTTGAGGGCGGGGAGTGGCGGCGATCTGATGGTAGCTGTGATTTGGTTTGATGGGCTGTGCTGGGTTTCTGCAACAGGGTATGGTTGGCGGTTTGTTGATGATTGGTATTTTTTTTTATGGGTTATCAAAATTGGAGGTGGTTATCTCTTTGGTCACCACAGTTCTTGTGATTCCCATTTTCATGGTGGTTGCAGAGAGAATTGCGGATCGTGGTAGCTGCCAATGTAATCTAATAATTTTAGGTATTCCTTCATTTTAGCTTGTTGCCAATGTAAACTAATTATTTTGTTGGAACAATATTGGAATGACAAAGAGCATATTTGTAAGGTTGAATCCTACAATGTATAAATTTAGTTTATCTTACAATGGAAAGTCTACATTTATGTTTGATATTGTGGATTTAGATGTATGCTTTGTTTAAATTTGCAGGTATATATTATTTTACTATGCGGAAAAAAATAATTAAATGTACCAAAGAAATAAAATTGCAGGCATTTGTTAATTTACTATACAGCAATTTTTTTTTATTAAATTTTTTTATATACACCGAAAACAATCAGTGTGTTCTAGTATAAACAAAACAATCTGTGTGTGTTGCTGAAGCATATCACACAGATTCTAATCTAACATTTATACTAAAATATTACTTCTATTCACACAGATATAGCAATACATAATCATGCACATGGAAAAACAGTGGGGTCCATCAACTTATTTCACACGGACTTAAAAAACGGTTTGTATAGAGCATCAACGCCCCTTCCGAAGCATACAGAAAAGTCATCCGTGCTTGCACCGTAGCCGATGCCTATTACATACTGATATCCGTGTCAAAAAGGCTTATTTCACACTGATTAATGTCAATGTGGAATAATTGTTTTGCTAGTAGTGAGGTGACAAATTGACAATGGGAAAGACAATTAATGGATACCGGAACTTGCTAGGGAAGGTAACATGCAATGTATTTTGACCATGATGATAAGTTTTCTTTCGTTTTCTCCAAAAATGACTTTCAAATTGAAAATTAATTCAAAAGTGTTTTTCTTTGAAAATGACTTCTAAATTGAAAATTTATTCAAGAGTGTTTTTCTTCGAAAATGACTTCTAAATTGAAAATTTATTCAAGAGTGTTTTCTTCGAAAATGATTACCACACCAACAAACCAATCCGATGACTTTGAAGAGCGAAAATGGTCATTCTATAATAACATATCCCCTCTTGTTCTTAGAAAAAACTTTAAAGAAAAAGGTATATACATGAAGTAAAAGGCACATGAAGAAAAAGGCATACCAATATTAAAGATAACAATAACGGATTTGCTTTATTAATATAGTAACTCTAATGCAAAAGTGCCATAGAAATGACATTATAATTTATTTTGTTTTATTTTTGTAACAAAGGACATTTTAATTTGCCCTAAATGTTGACCTCATACTTTGAAAATGTGTCTAAACCCAAAAGAGGGTGTAGTTAGACTATATAATTAAGCAAACTACCAATTTTTTTAAATATTCAAAACTCAATCCATTTCGATCAAAACCCTAATGCATAGAAAGTCAATTTCCAAGCAAAACTGGATGCAGTAAAATTTTTGTTGTCCTACCACCATTTAACTTCGTATCGGAGCTGCCTTGTTGGTCTCGACTACACGATTGTACCTATGCCACCAATTATCCATAAGCTCACGGTTTCTCGGTGAAACTCTGGTGGTTGACTACAGTTTGTTTGTGACTGTTTTCTTCGTCTTGACAGTAGGACTGTATTTATGCCCACTGATAGCTCATCTTATCAACGATGATCATGAATCAAGCCTCATTCATTCGTTTCATGGCACCTATAACCTATTCATTGCTGTTTTTGACGACTCTGATCATATTTGGCATCAATCCAAGTCAATAAATTCAACTTCTCGTGATGATCAACATGTTTCATAGCATAAATTTTAGTTTCAATCCAATATAAGCAACTCTTTGTCTCTCAATAATTAGTTTTTTTTTTCTTTCATAGTCGGATACTTTTATTTTAGTGGCCCGCTCAAATAAGAAATTTGTGGTTTTTAAATAAAAATTACAATTTTGTCCTCATTTATTCATAAATTATAATTCTGCCATTAGCTATGAAATTACGATTGTATTCTTATTATTCATAAATTACGCTTCTGTCATTATTCATTTTGTAAGATTTTTTTTTTCCGTTTTTGACTTCCTCTTTTCTCTCCTTTTTTTTTGTTTCCTCTTCTTTATTTCGCAAACTCTCTCTCCTCTCCTTCACAGTTGCCGTCGAGCTTCCAAAGCTCCGGCAACCACCACACAACACCGCTCTTATTAATTTTTTTTGCTATATATAATTATGCGATGACCCTCTTTAAGGGGATCCTCTTGTATAAACGGGAAGAGCTAGTAATTACCTAAAATTGCTGAATTAAAGTAAGAATGACGGCCGTTTCATAATCCATTAAATAATGCACACTTGAGTAGTGCATAGACCACTAGAGTAAAAGGGTAAAAAGATTGTGCAAAAAGAAGTGCGTCACATATTCTGTTTTCAGATACGTACCATATGATATTTCCAAGTTACATTTGTCTAAAAATAATAATATACCCGTTCCAAGCATCGCTATCTTGCTGTTCTAGTTGGAATTGGATAGATAGATAGCAGACTGAACCGAGAAAGGTCAAAAGCGGCTCTATACAAGAAAGAAAAGACTTGGTTTTCAAAGCCATTTAAAGTCCAGCAAATTCAGTTGCCCAATTTGCACTCTCCAAATTCATTGCCTAAACTTTGGTCCTCTCCAGCTGTGATTTCTCAGTCAGCGCTTCCGTACTGTTTTTCCAGATCTTGTTCTTTATTCTTCAGAGATTTGTATAATCCCCAGCTTCACATCTATGAAGCTTCTGAGCTAAGAGGCAAGCTTTTCCTATTATTATTGCCTTCATATTCTGTATATCATCTTTGTCTGTTCAACTTTTGGGTTGGTTTACTGTACTTTTAGTTGATTAATATTGATTCCCAGTTTCCCACTGATGACCAACTTTTGTAAAGATTGGTCTTTTTTTTCTTTTCTACGATAAAAATAAAAAGATTGCTCCTTTTTTCTTCATCATTGACAGGACTTTTCTTTTTCCTCAAATCGCTTTTGGGTTCCCACTTCAATTGTTGCAAGTATTCTATGGTGTTGTGTACCGGTCTTTGCCAATATTCAATATACACCATTTGAGTGGATTCAAAAGTATTGATTTTTGGGTTGTGCCAGAATAGAGGGTAGGTGTGTTTTGCTTTTCTGATTTGAGGAAGTAGGTAGGTTTTGGCTCAATTGCGATAGTGTTGAGAAGTGTAGACTTGCTGGGCTCCTTTTGGCTATGGAGGATTGTAAACCTGTAAACCCAGAAGAGGTTGGAGAAGACTTGATTGTTGCAGCAAAAAGCATAGCGAGGGCATTAGGGTCGAAGAAGAACCTTACAAACGGTGAGAGGAAAATTTTGGCTGATCTTGGCACCAAATTGTCCTCCCTGATGACTAATAGGAGCACACTGAATGAGAGAAAGGTTGAGGACATTAGGGACATTGAAGATCGTCTTTCTTCGATTCAGGAGAAGGTTACGAGATGGGAGGCAGATCAGACTATGATATTTGATTCAAGCTCAAATGAAGCTACTGAGTATTTGAACACAGTGGAGGAGGCTCGCCAGCTGATTGAAAGTTTAGAGAGTTTGTGTCTTGATAAAGATGATGAAAATTATGAGTTATTGCACAGGGCTAATGATGTTCTTCAAACGTCAATGGCTAGACTGGAGGATGAGTTCAGGTACATGCTTGTTCAGAACAGGCAGCCGTGTGCACCTGAGCACATGTCTTTCCGTTCATGTGAAGAGGATACTGTGGATGAGAACTCGTTGATGTCTTTTGGGGATGACTCAGTTGAGGACTCGCTTCAAAGAGATAGTGTTAGCAGAGCCTCTGAGGATTCCATCATTGATTTGGTTCGCCCTGAAGTGATTCCTGACCTCAGGTCCATTGCAAATATGATGTTCAATTGTAATTATGATCAGGAATGTACCCAAGCTTATACCATCCTCCGAAGGGATGCCTTGGATGAGTGTCTCTCGTATCTTGAAATTCAGAAATTGAGCATTGAGGATGTGCGGAAGATGGAGTGGGCTTCTTTGAATTCCAAAATCAGAAGATGGGTCTGGGTGATGAAGATTTTCGTGCGGATTTATCTTGCTAGTGAGAAATGGCTGAGTGAACAGATTTTTGAGGAGCTTGGACCGGTTCGTTTAGATTGTTTTGTTGAGGCATCAAAGGCTTCAATACTGCAGCTTCTGAATTTTGCTGAAGCCATGTCTATTGGCCCCCACCAGCCAGAAAAGTTGGTTCGCATTCTTGACATGTATGAGGTGCTAGCGGATGTTCTTCCTGAGATAGATGCTTTATACTTCGGGGAAGCTGGTTCTTCTGTAAGCATGGAGTGTCATGATGTCCTGCTGAGATTGGGTGATTCTGTGAAGGCAACGGTTTTTGAATTTGAGAATGCCATTGCATCAAACCCTTCCACTTACCCTGTTTCAGGAGGGGGGATACACCCGCTGACTAGATATGTGATGAATTACATGAGGACTCTTACAGACTATGGTCAGACCCTTAATCTACTTCTCAAGGACTGCGATGAAGGCGATCCCATTTCGTTGTCTCCTGACATGAGTCCAACTGCAGAAGAGGAGAACAATAGCACTGAATCTTCAGGCAGAAAATCCCCAATGGCTCGCCAGTTCCTATCATTTGCTTCAAGTCTGGAATCCAACCTTGATGAGAAGTCAAAGTTATACAAGGATGCTTCTTTGCAGCACGTGTTTTTGATGAACAATATACATTACATGGCTCAGAAGGTTAAGGGGGCTGAGTTGAGGCTTATATTTGAAGATGATTGGATTAGAAAGCGCAACAGGAAATTTCAACAGCATGCAATGAGCTACCAGAGATCTAGTTGGAGTTACATCCTTTCTTTGCTAAAAGAGGAGGGCATTCAAAATCCCGGTTCAAACTCTATCTCAAAAAGCCTTCTCAAGGAAAGGCTCCGCAGCTTTTATCTTGCTTTTGAGGAGATTTACAAGGTCCAAACAGCATGGCTCATTTCGGATCCTCAGCTTCGAGAAGACTTGCAAATCTCGACATCTCTCAATGTAATCCAAGCTTATAGGACATTTGTGGGAAGACATTCCAATGACATAAGTGACAAGCTCATTAGGTACAGTGCTGATGACATGGAGAATTACCTCATGGATCTCTTTGAGGGATCCCCAAAATTATTACAAAATTCCAGCAGGAGGTGACAGCATCATGAATAAGAACTGGTATGTTACTTACAACAGAAGAAGGATTTTATTTTAAGTTCCACTCTACTCATGTATGTTTGATTATTTAACAGTTTAAGATCCTCCATAAAGTACAATGGGGTTCTCTCTATTAGTAGTTTTCGCTGTATAATGAAATATGATGAACTGGGTTCACTTTGTGATCTCTGTGCTCAATGTGATCTACATAGTGGATGCTGTAATGTTTTATATGAAACTTGATGTGTTTTCTTTTTTCTTCTTTCCTAGTATGAAATGCATCAAATACTTGAACTATATAACAAAGCTCCAGACAAATGAAGATATGCTACTGTTATAAAGTCCACATGCTTCAGCTACTTCTTGCAACTTAGAACATGAGCATTTAAAAATGGCGCAATAGTCAATACCAAGTCAGATCATAAACTGATTGTACGCGGTAGTTATGAGGTCAAGTAGATTTAGTCGGGAATGGTTATAATATTTGAAGTTGTCAAGTTGAGCCCAACTAGCCATATGAATACTGCAGATTTGTCAAGCATGTGGTCGTCATAATATGCATTGAGAGGCATGAGGGGTTATATTTTGTGTCAAGCTTAAAAGAAATTGGCAGATGATAAGGACTGGACCAGCACTCTAATTTCTTGTCCAGCTGAAAAGGGTGCTTCTGTTTGGTAATGTCATCAATGGTGATCCAGTTGCTAGTGGTAGGAGATATTTATTGAGACACTGAATTGGTAGCTGCTTCGTCTCTAATTTTGTGGAGGAGAAAACCGCATGAGGCTAAGTCAAGGACTCGATACAAGTAACCTCGAACAACATTTGTCATTTGTGCATCAATGCATGACCAGCCAACTGTTATCTTTTATTCCTAATTTTTCCAACTGATCAGCCCCCACCCATTTATCTACCTCTCTTGGCAAGCAAGGACTCGAGGTTATTTGCCAAAAAAAAAAAAAGGACTCGAGGTCTATCATAAGTCGCAATCAATCAGAAACTTGCCAAATCTGTGACCCCTCATGACATGTTCATTCAATGAACAAGGACAACGAACCCGAAAGTTCTAAATAGTAAATACACGACTAAGAAGATAATTCATCCACCCAGCCAAGGTGTCCCAAACAAATGGATCGAGTGTACGGCAGATTTATACCAGAGAAAATTCTTAATATTGAAACAGCTTTGATTCTCGAATGGATCCTTCTAACTGAATAGAAAATTTGGCAGCAAAATATACTCGAAGAAAATTCATATGCATGACATGGCATTTTTACAATTTGCAATATCCCGGTTCACAATCTAATTAAAAAAAAAACTACCCTTAAACTACAAAAGATGTTACTAATCTAGACCTATTTGAATCAGTTCAAAATACAACACAGCTTTTCCACTGGCGGACAATTCCAAAGGAAAGTGTCCAGTGGATGCCGCAGCACATCTTGAATTCGAAAAACACAATACAGCAAACGTCACTACCTTTAGCAGCATCTTTAGCTTCATCGTGCCAAGAATTCCCACCACATGGTGTTGGATGAGCTCATTCATTAGAAGGTATTATCATTTATCAGAAACTCCAAGCAGAGGCATCGGTGTGTGTTGCCAACAATATGATCAATTTCTACTAACTGACAACTCATAAAGCCCAGAAAGGCTTTCGTGCTGTTACTGCAACAGAGTTGCTAGCGTGTAACTCTTCATCAGTTTCCTCAGAGTCATCATCATCTTCACCATATTCCATAAGCTTGACCAAAGTATCTGGGATATAACCAAACAGAAGAACAGATATGAGCAAGACAATAAACAATTCCCTCATTATCTAATACTGGAATACACACAACTAAACTTCCCATCAAAATTTTAATACTTGAAGAACCAACAGGAATAAAGTGTATTCAAGCATACCAGGGACGTCATCAGATTTTGTCTTGTTCAGAACATTGTTCTCGTCAATCTCCTTAACAACCTGTGTTGATGAGGTAAATTTTGGTGGAGGTGGGGGCATGGTTCTCGGCAGGGGCGGTGGCATTTCATTTGATGCCTGATGCACCAACTTCTTTGGAGCTGGCATAGTCGATACATTTCTCACACCCAAATCTGCGGCCAGTACAGTTGGCTTTAACAATTCCGATTCCTGCACACAGTTAGGGAGAAAGGAACCAAAAAGAAACACTACTAGCTCAATAACCAAAAAATGGGGGTCATAACTGTGAAAAAATTTATCTTAAAAATAGAAAGAAAAGAGAGATCATACGTGAACAAAGAAGGTATCACATAATCAAGAAAAAACTTACAAAACTCTACGGTACATAGGGTAAACTTAAGTTACTACATAACATATCCCTGAAACAAGTCTAGATAGTTATAAAGTATAAAGGTCGAAATGTCATCCTTGCAATTTCCTGTTTTAAGAAAGGGAGGCTTGTTGGCTAATGAATAGTAATATCTACATTTGTAATCTTTCATAGACGTGGCCAAGTTCATAAAGGTAGAAAACAACTAGAAGCTAAGTGCATACTAGTAGCTTCAGAGAATTTTAAGGAAAACCAAGGAAAATGTACTAGTAATACTATGCAGTAACTAGTACGACAGAAACTTTTTCTTTTAGCAAAAGCAAGTAATACCATATGGAGTGGCACCCACCAGGATGCACAGCCAATTTTCAACTAACAAAGAGGTTCACCTTCAATACCAATTCTATAATCCTAGGCCAATTCAACTGTCAATAGCTGAGAATTTGCATGTTCAAACTCTTGAATATTTAGCCCATGAAATTCTCATGTGTTACAATTGACACTTGTATTGGTTGTGTGGTACACCTAAGAGTTTGGCTGTGCATGCAACTGGTGACAACCCAAGAGAGATACACTAGCAGTGGCTGCTTATCAAGCAATGAAGAAACCCAATGCTGGACTTAGCAAACAGAAAAAGCAGCATGTTCTGGTAAAATGATCCAGGTAAAACATTAAATAGACAGTATGAAATCTAGATCGTCTGCTGGATGCCCTTGAATGGGCCTCAACATTTAAAACCCTGTGAAAAATAGAAACCAATGGCCCAATAGAGAGGTCCAGTATCGGCATGTTAGCCTCATAGAAGGTCAGAGAAAATACCTGGAATAACAAGCAACGAAAGTCAGCACAAGATTCAATTATATCAAAGTGATGACAAAATCAATCAAAAATAATCACCTAAAATATCATGTCACTGCTGAAGAAAAAAAGACGGCCAATCTTCATAAAAGTAAAAGCAAAAATCACCTTATTGGCCTCTCTTACTTATCTATGTTCAACTAAGTTCAATAGATTTAATTAGGTTTGAAATAATATCTTACATTCAAATACAAAAGATAAACCACCAGGGAGCATGAACTGATACCTGATGTACTTTTGCAGGACCCTTGGAACTAACTGGTAACTCCTGAAACTTCCGCCTTTGTGGTGGCCGCTTTTCCTTCTCAGATTCCGAACTGGATTTTGTATTCAACTTTGGTTCAGTGCTTGGTGCTGATGTTGTAGGAGCAATTGTAGATGTCATTGGGGATGATGACTGTCTAAGGGCCAGGGCAACTTGTTGTAAAGGTGTGACTTGAGGATATATCCCACCATATCCACTGTAGATTGTTCCACCAGTGCTTGCCTGAGATTGCACACAGTTTACAACTCCCCCAGATTGAGACAGTGTCCCTTGAGAAAAGACGGTAGCGATCACAGGAGTCACAACTGAGGAAACTGGAGGAGCTGGTGTAACACTGAAAGTTGTAGAAGCCAAACTTGTAGAACTCTGAACTCCAGCCAACAACTGTTGTGGTGGAGGAACAGCAGTATATACCTGCTGTGGGGGTGGAATAGCACTATAAACCTTAGATGATGAAACCCTATGACAGAAAATTGCAACAAGTTATATACCCAATTACAAGCTACGGTACAAAACTAAAAACTGAACTAGCTAATGGAAACTGCATGACCATGCAATGAGCACAACCAGTGGATTGTAAAGCAAAATCACAGCCAAGATAGAGTTGACTTCACATCGTGGGTGAAAAAAACAAAAAGCAAATGAGATATGAAAGTTTGGGGATACAGGTAAATCATAATTTCATTCTCCAAAATGAATGCAGCCATTAGGAGGACGTGAAAAGAATCCCCCTCGCCATAAAATGCCTAAAATGATTGAAATTCAATTACCTGGAGACACCACACTCTACACTGATGGTATCCAAAAGATGTTCAGCCAAAAGCCTAGCATCGTCGAGACTTTTCACATTATTACTTGATAGGAATAAATGCAACGGTAGCTGTCCTTCTGCAAGCAAAATTGAAGAAATACGTGAAATAGCAAACAAAACAACCCTAGGCAGGATCAACAGGCTTGTAATAAGATCATACTGCATGAAAAAGGGGATACCTTCGCCATGTAAACTATCAATAATTCCTGAACCACGCCCTCTGAGTAAGACAGTTGCTCCTGTTTCATTCATAATGTGATTTATATACTGGTCCTGCATGAACAAAACCGACACCCGACACAAAAACAATTTCTCCCAATCGTATGGAGATGTCAGAGAAAGCTTCAAACATTAGAATCACTTATCTTCATCAAGTACAAGATAAACTTTAAAACAAAATGTTTCGAGGATGATACACATGCTATGAGTTACACTGATTAATACAGATTTCTAGAATCTACAACGCATACCAATTTAGACATAATGACTATGATGATAAAAGTAATTTTTTGTTGATAAGAAAGACTGATGCAATAAAAAGAAAGTGAACAAAAATACAAATTTCTACAATCTACAATGCATACCAGTTCTCACAAATTTCAAGCACCGGTGGAGCTAGCTATGCTTGTGAATTAAAAGGGGGGGGGGGGGAATAAAGAACTCAGACATGAAAAGATGAGTTGAACTATTTATCTAATGTAAGAATACACTGCTAAATCCAGAAAATTTCAAGGTTACTGATAGGACATGTGGAATGGAAGGGGGATAAAAGAACTCACACTTGGTCCACGTATACGAGCAGCAATGTTCAATGATGGATCTGCGTCAAAGCCCAGATATACACATGTGCTCAGTTCCTGAGTAAAACAGTTTAGATTAGTCAATTTATGCCATTTGTGATACCATTCAGAAGATGACATTTAATGCAAACATACCTTCAATCCATCACTCATAGTAGAAAGAAAGGACGAAGACGAGGGCTGCAAATTCTGACCCTGTTTCAACATTTCTTCAACCATGGCAGCAGCACGGTCAACTGCTAAAATCCGTTCCGTTGTCTCTTTTATCTAGCAAGTCATGATTATGATGAAATGAAATATAAATTCCTCCTTGAAAACTCATATCAAAGATGGACAGTTGAAACCAAACCAAATCCTTACGACATCTCATCTCAAAAGGAGATATGATGCTGGTGTAGTTTACTACAATAATGATTTTATAACTATCTTACTCTTGGCATGGGGTGGAATAAGTTTAATAATTTTCATGGTGAGCTGCAACATATTTTTGACATAAACTACCAAATTGTGGATAGACAAACGTAATCTAACAAACAACCCAATAATTGTAAACCTTTACTATCCAACATAATGCATCTATAAACAAACAGTAACGCACACAGAAAATAATGTCAACAGATGAAGCTAAGTATACTTACATGAGCACCTGCAGAAATATGAAGATATAGTGGCTTTTCAACATCAGTTGATGCATTTGGTGCACGATACTTGCCTCTGCAAATTCAATTCATATATGCATTATACACATGATACATGAGCAAAGAGCCAACTATGAATGCATACTGCCACTGGAAGCCAACAAACCTTGTTATCACCACAGCACCTGTGCACCTTTGGATCTGCAAGTATTATGCACAATCAATCTCAAGCAGAAGAACCATCCATAACAAACTAACAATAAAAGAGCTTTCCTATACAGTACAAACTGGAATAATCTAACAAAAAAAACATTCACCTCCTCCTGTGTCTGGCGTTTTGTCAGCTTGTAGCGAACAGAAGACTCTGCATCATTAATAACAATTTCTCGTGCTATTAACTCATCTTGGATCTTTGGCTATATAGCAAATCATTCAAAACATTAATTGCAAAGAAGAAATTTGAAACAAATCAAATGCAAAAGCAGCAGAAATATGAGGGAAAATAACAAATAGTTCATAAGTGGATTCATTTCGAAAACCAGAATGTACGTGGTAATAAGACAACATATATCCCCAAATTAAATATATACAGTTGGTTACAGTTACAATTTATAAAAGATCTCAATACTCATGCAAAAATTTAACAAAATACAGCAAAATTCAAGCGAAAAGGTATCTCACTTGAATTAATTTCTGGATGACTGCTGCAGTTTGTTGGGGTATCAGAGGCACCTGCGGTACAGTAGGAAAGCTAGCAGCAAGAGGATTGGTGAAATGAGTACCGGACACTTGAGTTACACCAGGAAGTGTGATCCCACCGAGCAATCCCACATTGTCCAATGGGAGAGCCCCAGCTAAACCAGCTGAAATCAATGATTCTGCAGGTTGATCCCACTTTCTTTTCTTTCTGCAGCAAGATCTTTAGGTTAAGATATTGTGATGGAATACAAATGAGCAATGACATGCAACAAGGCCACGCTTGCCTAATCACAATTCACACAATAACATATGGGACCTAAATACAAACACCAACAATCTTAAGTAACTTTGGCAGAAAGCCAAGTCCTCATGACTAGATTCTTTCAAATACTAAACTTCAATATCAATATCTATACTTCCATCTTTTAACTCCCAACCCACTAGCTGAAAAGTTTAACACAGAGTGGCATCCTCCATTATAATCGATGACCAGCTAAAAATGGTGGACGCATTCCAAAAAATTCAAAATTGTTCCCCGAATGGTTTTACCAGATTCTAAATTACTATCAAAATGCAAAGCAAGCACCCAGCAAAACCAAACCAAGAAAAGACAACCTAACACACCCTTCTCAAGCATCGAGTGAGAGGACTAAAAATCAAAACCATCAACCATCTAATCAAAACCCTCACACGAATACAAAAGAAATTAAATTTTGAAGCGGATGAAAAATCAATCAGGAGAAAGAAAGTGAATTAGGGTTTACGAGGCAAGAGAATAATTAGGGTTTTGCGGAGGTATACCTTTGCCTTGTTTGCGATGCATCATTGGGAACATCCGAGGAAACCCTCTCCTCTGTCATTGCTGATGGTTTGGTTAACTGTTGTTCCGCACGGCCAAACCAACCCTAGCTCTCGGAAATGACGAAACGTAAAAAACCTTTGTTACACAGTTACTTGCTTTTACATTTTACATTAAATGTCGGCCTAATTCATTTTAAGTTTTTAACACGTAGCTGCTCTCTCTGTGGGACAAGTACATCGGTCCTCAGTGACTCTGTCAGTCTGTCTCCATATAGACGCACCAATTTGCATTACTCTTTTGTACATTTTCCAAGGGAAACCCCCACCACCACCTCATTCTCTCCGTCCTGACCGTCCTCTTCTTCATCATCTTCATCAGAATGATATCTCTGGTGTACGGCTCTTCACCACCACCAGAGTCATTAGTGCCAGCTATAAAGAAATGTGAAAACTTGAAGGGTGCCCGTATCTTCCCAAATGGAAGCCGTTCGGGTTCCGGTTCCGGCAACGGGTTTCCACCGTTTCTTCCCAAAGAGGTTGAGAAAATCAAAGACCCTTATGCCAGAAACTTGGCTCAAAGAATGGAGAGGCTCCCTGTCCAGGTACTCTTTTTTACTCTAGTTTGTTTTTTTTACATTAATTTGTTTTCTAGGCTATCCTGTATATTTTTCTGTGAGGTGAGCGTTTTCTAATTGAAGGGCTTCTTCATTTCACGTTTTTCGTGTTCTTTGCCATTAGTTGCTGCTCTGTCTTGGTCACAGTGCCGCTAGTACATTATTTGTTTTACACTTTTACTTGATTATTTCACGTCGAAAAATACTTTCATTCAAATGAATTTGGATGAGCCCGTACAAACTATCAATTGTTGCGTATATTCGGCTTCGTATTTTCATAATCTAATCATTTATCTTTTAAATCACACTCTAAAAAACATTTATACAAAAATTTAATCAAATTGGAGATCGTTTGATCATCCAATTATATCAAATAAATGAATAATTTCGGTGAAAGTTAACATTCTTTTTACAACCGTTTTGATATACATGAATATCAAACAATCTCTAATTTGATTAAATTTTTACATAAATGATGTTTAGAGGGTGATTTAAAAAATGAATGGTTAGATTATGAAAATATAATGCGTAATGAGCAAAATTTAATAAGTTTGGATGAGAGTATTTCTCTTTCACATTATCATACAAAGAAACGAAAAGTATAAGCGTCTTTTGCCAAAGGAACGATGGAGGGGAATTTTCTTGTGGGGAGAGGTGGGGCCAAAATATTTAACCCGAGAAGACAAATATATAATCAATTTTAGCGTATATAATATAAGAGGAAAAAAAACATAAAAACATAAAAAATATTCAATTATATGCATGTTTTTCCAAGAGAAAGAGGTCAATTTATCATTCAAATAGAGAAATTAAAAATATGATCTTAATGTTACATGATTTATTAAAAAAAACAAAACAAAACAATACATTTGGTCTAGTGACATTAATATTTTATTTGTAAGTGGAGGGTCTTGAGTTCGACTTATAGACGTGTTCTTAGTTGTTATCTACTCTTTTTTTTTGGACAAAAGTTGTTATCTACTTATGTGACCAAAAATCTTACTGTTGAGGCAGAATTTTCTCATCTACAAAACATAATTAGTCTAATTTCCGACAATATTTGACTGGACTACACATTCAATAACTAATGAGAGTGATATTGTACTGCACAACTAATGACAGGGACGCACATTTAATGACTGATGAGAGAGATATTCCACAAGCATTTAATGACTGATGAGAGAGATATTCCACAAGGGCACAACTAATGGGAGGGACACACATTTAATGACTGATGAGAGAGATATTCCACAAGGGCACAACTAATGGAGGGACACACACAGTGACTAATTAGAGGGAGTGAGGGACACGTACGTGTATAATTGCAAAACAATCTCTTATACAAAAGTATGACCGCAAAGTATGACCTCAATAGTCAATAGTAGGCCCCTGCTGGTTCCGCCATTGGAAGAGTAATGGCTTTGGAGTAAACGATAAAAGAAGGTCATGTTGGTAATTTGATAAGGAACTAAATTAATTAATTAATTTTTTTTGTAAATTTTTTGGCTTTTGTTCTAGATAAAAGTTCAAGTTTTTAACAGCAAATGAGTGATTTTCTTACTCTGTACTTGTTGCTACATAAAGTTCTCTCTTTTGTTTATTTATACTAGATTTTCACTGAAACAATAAGTTCTAGTTTCCACTATTTTTTAGAGGACTTCAGTTGAAATTCAACTATAAGCTATGAGTTTTAGTTCAAAATACAATATTAGGAGTGCAAGACTGAAGTAGTTTTGTTAACTTTAGCTGCAATCGGGTTGTGATTTGGGATATTCATCGAGCATCTAGCTGAGATGATTCTGATTCAGTTGGAAGTTACAATTCGTTTTTTTTTAACTATTTATTGTAGGGGTCTCTCCCCCTTCTTACATATTTCTTAAAATTGCAGATGGGGATATCTGAAAGTTCTATAATGAGTAGTTGTGTGAAACCTTTAGTACAAACCAAGAACAATCCAGTGGTTCTCCTCCATTGCTTTGACAGGTTTGTAATGTATGCATAATTGTAAAAAATGATATCAAAACTATTTTACAATGTCAAGTTCTGTTGTTACATGTTCCATTATGTTTTTGTATATTAGTTCTTGTTTGGAATGGAGATGCACATACCCCCTGCTTGAAGAGGCCGGGTTGGAGGCTTGGGCGATTGATGTACTTGGGTGGGGCTTCTCCGATTTAGGTTCATTCACCTGTCTTTCCTTTTCCTTTGTTTTGTTTTGCATTTCCCAGCTGGATTGAATTTTATACTGTCACTTACATCCAACAAGTGCTTCAATATTCATCTTTTGTAACCATTCTTCATATGTACTAGAAAGGCTTCCACCATGCAATCAGGAATCAAAGCGTCTTCACCTGTATCAGGTATCTATGCAGTTCGATTGTTTTTCTTTTGGATTCAGATAATGTTGTCGACATCTATCTCTAAGAAAATGTTTACAATGGTGTGGATAGTTTGCTATGATACAATACATGGTTAAACAATGGTAACGTTTTTCATCATTTTGTGAAATTGAAATGCAATGGTTTTGATACATGAATTCTAGTTTTGGAAGTCCTACATCGGAAGGCCAATGATATTAGTTGGACCAAGCCTTGGTGCTTCTGTTGCAATTGACTTTGCAGTCCATTATCCGTTAGCTGTAAGTATCTCTCTATTTACTTTACTCCGGCTCCCATTCACGTGGTGGTGCTCACTATATCGTTTGTTATTTACCTAAGCATGTCTGTTTGCATTTATTTTCTATTTTTACAGGTCGAAAAGCTGGTTTTGATTAATGCAAGTGTGTATGCAGAAGGCACCAAAGACCTCGCAAAATTACCTAAAGTAGTAGCCTATGCCGGGGTGGGTGTCCACTTTTGATCTGGTGGAAGAAGATGCTTTTTAGTTTCATGTTTGGATCATTAATGCTGATGATTTTTCTCAAGAAAATAGCATTAAAAGCATATTATATGAAAATTCTCTTTCAGGGAGCCAGCATAGTTAATATTTTACTCCTTTATTGATCAGGTTTCCTTGTTGAAGAGCATCCCTCTACGCCTTTACGCAAATACCTTGGCCTTCAATGGCATTTCATTAGCTACAACCTTCGATTGGACTAATGTAAGATTATCTATTTTTGATTTAATCAATATTTGTTTAACTTCTACCTTTGACACATTTGTATTTTTAAAGGCATATTTGGACTAATGTATATGTATGCGCAGGTAGGCCGCTTACACTGTCTGCTGCCTTGGTGGAAAGATGCAACAGTGAGTTTCATGAGTAGTGGGGGATATAATGTTATTGCTCAAATAAAACAGGTACGTCGCTATTTCTATATTTACGAATTTATATAAGTGGTAGACTTATGTCAAATGTTGGAGAAAGAAGCTCAAATGTACATAAGCGTAACTAAAAAGACTCAATTGCCAATCTTTTCGGATGTTTGTTGGATAGTTTCTACGGTTGTATATGTGCTGTTAACATGTGGTCTGCATTTTTCTTTAAATTTTATTTTACAGGTGAAGCAGAAAGCACTAGTCATCTGCAGTGAGCAAGATCAGATTATCTGCTACAAGCAAATACTGGTCAGTTTTAAACTTCTCCTTAACATTTATGGTTTCAATAAAATTGGTCTGTGTTTGAACTTTGAAGTAAGTTCTTATGATGAGATTCTTAGAAAGGTGAATGTGTACCTCGAGTGGATGAGAGCTTTCAACTTACAAATGACCAATTCATAATAAGCATTTTGCAACTTCTCCTTTCCCATAATTTCTTGATTTTTAAGGGACGGGGGATGAGATATTTTCAATTTTTGTTATTTGAAAAACATGAGCCAGCTTATATCTGATTATCTGTGACTGCTTACCAGCAAAGTAGAAACTAGAACTTGAGCTAGATGTATAGCTCACTAGTAGAACTAAATCTGACCATTTACTTCAGGTGCAGTGTTTTACATGCTTTCACTTTGTAATTGTATTTTATAATGCAGAGACTATGGTGTGACCTACCCTTTGCAATCATGCGGCTAATACCGAATGGTGGTCATCTTCCTCATGTTGACAATCCCACCTCTGTTGCAAAACTAATTGCAGGTTTTGCTCGCAATGATTGTTGCTGAGGTGACTGCTGCAGAAAGTATTGGTACTTATTCCCTGCTAAGAGCGGAGGCCTTTAGTTCAATAGTGTTGTTTTCTATCCTGTAAATTTGTTTAGATCCGTAGTAGGTTTGAAGATAAGTTGATGTTTCTACAATGTTGCAATGTGAAACCTGAATGAGCAATGAAACAATAAGCAGTTATGTTAGGCAACAAGCTGTAAGATATTTCACCAATAAAATTGAAAGGAAGAACAATGATAATGTAACTATTTGGGATATATTTCTGTGGTCTTGGGGAAGTTTATATTATGGTTCATTTTGAGCACCAATAGCATGGTGAGAATTTGGAACTCATGATTCTTTGACATAGTGGATGATATTCTTAGCCATTAAAGTTACAACTCTCACATAGCTAGTTAGTTTAAGCTCAAGTTCAGCTCGGTTTGATGGGTTTTTTCTCACTTACCTAGATTGTGGAACTAGCTTGACCTTGAGTTAGGCTCGGTTTGGTTCGTCTGGCTTGATCTCAAGTATGTTTAAGAAGATTGTGAAAAACTAATAAAAATTCAAATAAAAATAATTAAAGAAAACAACAAAAGCATTAATAATTTATATTTACAAGTACATACTCAAAATGTTCCGAAATGTTCAAAGAAATTCTAATTGGTTTATAAACACATACGAGATGTTCACAAGTTTTACGAGCTAAACATACCAAAATTCAAGTTGAAAGAATCTTCTAATTGAATCTTCATACCTTAGAGGGAACATAGCAAATTAGCAATGAGCTTATAAAGTTTTAAACTTTTAATATATAATCCGGGGGAGCTTCTCTAGTGAGGACCTCTTAAATGAGGACCACTTGAGGACTTTTTGATTAATGGTTGTGATATCTATTTTTCGATCACATCTCGAGAAATCAACCGTTAAATGTTAAGATATTCATGAGTAGATCACTTCTACAAATTTTCAACAAAATTTGAAATCGTTAAGGTACCAAACTAGACCAAATAAATGAACGAACCAAATCTGTCAATTTTGAACCATTCATATTCATAAATGGTAAATCACAATTATAGATGACCTAACGATTTTAGATTTCATTGAAAATTTATAGAAGTGATCTACTCATAAATATCTAAATATTGAACGGTTGATTTGTCAAAATGTAATACAAAAGTATGTCTACTAGAAAAGTCCTCAAGTGGTCCTCATTTAAGAGGTCCTCACTAGAGAACTTTCCTCTATAATCCGGTCCATAATGTCAATATTTGTGATGTGGGCTATTACAAGTCCAAAACGGTGCGTTTTTCACCATATCCTCTTTGTTTCTCTCAGTTACTAAACCCTAATTCCTTCAATCTCTTACGTCCCTAAACCCCTAGCAAAACCCTCTGTACCGTCTTCACTTTGAGCCACAGAAGCAAGAGGATGATGGACATAGACGACGGTGCAGCTGATCGGCAGGTCCAGGTGCGCTTCATCACGAAGCTTCAGGACATTCCCTTCAAAGTTCCCAACACCACCATTCCCGCCAACTACTCCCGATTGGACCTCTCCAAAGTCGTCAACGCTCTTATCAAAACCGGTAAAGCTCTCCTAACAAAATTAGGGTTTCCGCCATTGATTCTCTGTTTGGCTGCCGAAGAATATATTCGTAAAGTTTTGGCTTTTTTTTGTTGGCTTATTAAAGCTTGATTTCTGCTTGTGATTAGCAAATCCTGACTGGGAATCGGAGCCGTTTGATTTTCTTATCAATGGCGTGCTGGTTCGGATGTCACTTGGACAGTTCCTTCTTCGTAATGGCATTTCTGCGGTACTTGACTCCCTTTTTCTAATTCATTTTGCGATGATAATTGGAATTTCTGTACTTCTATCCTATATAATTTCGTTTTTCCATTAAATGATATATGAAAAGAGTGTATGAATTAAAGTCAATATGAAAATGTAATACCATCTAGCCACCCAATGTGAATTCTACAATTTGGTGTACTGGGGTTTATGTTTCGTCCATTTGCAGTTATAGTGGAAGGTCCTTCTTTCCAAAACTATGAAAGGAAGGGTGTAAGATTGCATATTTTGGACCTTAGAAGTTTATTATCATAATTTTTCTGTCTTCTTCGTGCCTTATGTTGGTAGCTAACTATCATTTCATGCTCTTATTACAGGAGAAGACATTGGAAATTGAATATATACGGGCTGTGGTCCCACGCAAAGAAGAAGACCCTTGTTTACATGATGACTGGGTCAGTGCAGTTGACGGTTCCAGTCCCGGGTATGCACATAAACTTTCTAATGTGTACTTTATCTCTTCACAGCAGTCTGAACTCGAATGCTTCTAAGTTGTTCGTGTGATCCAACTCTTATCCTCTATGGTTCTGGTTGCACCATCGGTTTAACTAAGAGTATTTACAGTGAGACTAATTTACTCCATCTGGGGGACTGCAATCAGATACTTTTATTAAATTAGGTCTTGAACTTCCTTAATTTGTGTTCTTGCCAGGTTCATTTTGACCGGGTGCTATGATGGCTTAGGAAGGTAATTGTACTAAGAATTATTGGTATTTTTACTGTACCTTGGGATTGCTTATGTTTATATCATGTTATACCTCATATACCCATAAGCTTGATGTTTTCTTCCTTGAATTTGATCTTCGATAGGGTATGGAAAGCTTCTGGAACATGTACACATATACTGGAAGGACACAGTGAACCAGTTACTTCTGTTAGTATCATCAATCCAGGAGGTAGTTGATATAATTGTCATTAATTGGCTTATTCCATGTTGAAAGGTTTTAATATAATATTTGTCTATTGGGTTTAATTTGTTTCAATGTTAGGCCATCTAGGGGAACAGAAGTAGTTTTGCCAAATGTTGTCTTGAACTCTGAACTATCTGGTCTAAATTGCCTGAAAACTTTTTCATGTTTGGGGGTACTTTTATGCATGTCTGCTTCTGAGGGATGTGTTTTTCACTTTTTCTTTTCAACTAGATAGTTTCTTATATATTGCAATTTCTAAAAACTATAATATTCTTCCACGGTTGCTTGAGCTCTGCCTTTTTATGCAGGTGGAGAAAGTTTTAGTGTAGCTACAGCTTCAAAAGATCGCACACTGAGGCTGTGGAAGGTAATTTGATGAGTGCACTGTTTCTACATGATGATTGAACCCATATACTAATAATTGTATTCATTTCTCATTGAAGTTCAATACAGAAGACCCAACAAACAATCCTTTGAGGATAACGGCCTATAAAATTTTGCGTGGGCATGGAGCAGCTGTTCAAAGTGTCGCTGCTCAGACTTCTGGAAACATGGTCTTGTCTATATCCATTTTAGAGTATATATATTGAGAGTAGTCTATGTGAGATTGGGCTTCAACGTTAAGTTTGTTACTTACATTTCTTTTGGTTACAAATACTTAGGTCTGTTCTGGTTCCTGGGATTCCACAATCAATTTATGGCAGACAGATGAGCCTGATACAGAAGGTGCTGATGTGTCAATTAAGAAGAGAAAAACAACTGGTGAAGCTAAGGAATCTCAATTGGAGGTATTATACGTTTTATTATTCCTTTATGTAGTTTCAATAATTTTTTTGATTTGTCTTTAAATGTCCAGAACTTTGGTTTCCTTCTAAGCTTAAGAATCAAAGTTCATTCCTGAAAATAATATGAGCTTGTTATCGAGCCAGATTCTCTTCCCTAATACTGTAATAAACACACAATTTTTCAATGTTACATCACTTTCAGGGAGAGGCTGTTTCTTCTCTAGTTGGCCATACACAATGCGTATCTTCAGTCAAGTGGCCTGAGCGTGCAATAATCTATTCTACATCGTGGGACCATTCTATTAGAAGGTGGGATGTCGATACAGGCAAAGACATTTTGAACATAGTAAGTGCAAACATATTTTTCTTAGCACTATGTTGTTGAAAGTATTTTTCCAGAACCCTGGTTCCAGCATTTTCTTTCCCAGATTTCTTAAAGTTTAGATAGTAACATTCTCCTTCTGCACAGCCCTGCAGCAAAGCCCTCAACTGTCTTGATATTGGTGGTGAAGGTTCTGCACTTGTTGCTGCTGGTGGTTCTGACCCCATTCTTAGGATATGGGATCCTCGTAGACCAGGTTGGTTAGATGATCCAAGTGTTTTGCTCTCCCCCTCCCCTCCTCACACATTAAAACACAGACACTGATGTGAAGATTATTTTTTGTTCTAGGAACTTCTGCTCCTATTGGTCAATTCTCATCGCACACTTCTTGGGTTACGGCATGCAAGTGGCATGAGCATTCTTGGTTTCATATACTCTCTGCATCTTACGATGGAAAAGTCATGCTATGGGATATGAGAACTACTGTAATTGTTCCTCTTTTTGTCTACTCTCTAACAATGATTCATGAATGTTGTCCGCTATAACCTTTAGAGTTTTTTTTCACTGAACAATGGTGTTTTCTCTTGCAGTGGCCTTTATTTGTCATTGATTCACACAAAGACAACAAGGTAAGAACATTATTTTTCTTTTTGTAATTGGTCAAAAGGATTTCTAGCTTTTGATGACACGAATTCAACCTTTTGATGTCACTCAGGTACTATGTGTGGATTGGTGGAAAGGTGATAGTGTGGTTAGTGGTGGGGCAGATACAAAGCTTTGCATCAGTTCCGGCGTTTCTGTGAAGTAAGGTAAAGGTTGCATACATTATTTGAGGATTGTATTTGGATTTAGGTGTAGACTTCACTACGTACTTCTAATGCACAGCACGTTTCTGTGGCCTTTAAAACGTTAGTAGAGTAGATTGTTCAAATGTTGTTCTCACTAGCCTAAACTCAAACTTAGAGAAATAACTTATAAATAATGTCTTGTCAGTTTAATAAGCTCAAAGATTCTCTAGAATTTTGCTTTTGCTTCTGTTCCGCGGTTATAATTTCGCTACGTTTGCCCATATTTCCAGTTAAATTTTGAAGATGGAAGTACTCACACATGGAGTCATCACCTCGGCCCTCACAGATTGCATTTTCTGAAAATGGTGGTGAGATGGGATCCTTGTGTCTAGGGTGAGGTTGCTGTTGGTCGCCGGGCTCTTCTTCACTTCAACGCCCTATGATTTTTAGCAAATTGCAACAAACTTGTTTTTCTTTTATACGAATTATGGAGACCTATTTAATTGTTCAGTAGGCTCCGGTGTAAAATTACATCCTTCAAGTCTTGTATCTCATCCATATACAATTTTGCTTTGTATTTTTTGTTCTGAGAAATTTTGCTCGGTAAAGTGCTTATCGAATCAAATCAACCCGTGAAAGTGCTTATCGAAAAAGCCAAAAAGAAAGCGCTATCAAAGACTTTTGGCTTGTGATATTTCCCTCCTTATTCGGTCTCTCTCTTTCTTTGCGAAGAGTCAGATTTGGGAAAAGTGACTTCCTTTGAAAATAAATAAATAAATAAAATCGCTTCAGAAAGTGGATTTGCTTTTACAGGTGAGCGGCAATCCGTGAACGAGAGCTACTGTGAAAATGACTGAAGTGCCATTAACGACTATCTCACATCTAGTTGTAATTTTGGCTACGATGCTGTGCCTATTATTAGGGGTGCTTGAGTAATTTCACTCCCTGTTATTAGTGCCCAAGCTTCACTGAAAGGCGTTTCTCCATTGCCACATTTCACGCCACCTCAGTCCTCGCGCCATTACACCATCTCCTATTTCTCTGCTCTGTCTTGTGCATCATCCAATGATCCAAATCCATCACTACAGAAAATCCCATTTTGAAGAATTTGTTTTCTATCTTTCGCAAACGAAGCAGCTAAATCATGGCGCCTCATCACCTTGTTTCAGATAATTAATTGGTTATCCTCGCATCAGGTTTCGCCTATCTACATTTTTCATTTCAATTTTTCTCTAATTGCTGAGGTTTGATGATGATTGATGCCTGAAATGAAATGTGTGAAGAATTTAACGTCTGGGATCTCAGAGTGAAATGTGTGCTTGCATGTGTTTTGGTTGGTTTGTTTGTTTTCTGGGTTATATTGCATTACAGAAATTGGGTCTTGTTGGAAGACCTCAGGTATAGATTTTTGATTTCTTTGATCATCAGAATTATGTTTTCGTTACAGGAAGAAATGGGTATCATTTCATTGCCTGATATGGCAGTTGGGATTATTCCCAACCGTGCCGTTTCATATTCAGGTGCTCATTGCAACAAACATGATAGGAGTTTATGCCTGGGGCGGCGTCCTCTTATCTTCAGAACTGCCTCAAATAGAAACAAGTAAGTGACATCTCTTGACAGATTCTCATTCGTACATTTAAGTTCATCATGACCAATATGATATTCTTGCAGGAAGCTGTTCACAACAGAACATTGGCTGTGTAAATCAAGAACAAGCAGCATTTTTTCAAGCATGGTATGCTTAATATGACAAATATCTATCTTTTGATTGCTTCTCTACATAGTATTCACAGCTTTCATCAGTCGTTTTGCGTACAGAATTGAACTTATAATCTATGCTACAAGGATGATAATCTCTTGATTAAGAGTGGCTAAGCTTTATACGAAGCTAATGGGGTAAGGGAGAAGAGGTGGAGGCATGCGACTCATGGGTTTTGATTTCTGTTACAGGATGATTCCAGCGTTGCAGATGTGGTCGACAACAGTGACGGCTTTTCTTCAGGAAGAGATGAAGTGTCGAGTATAGACAACGATGAATTAATGACAGCTAAGAAAGCTCTTTCTGAGGCCCAAGCTAGACAAGAAGCCATTGAGAAAGAGAGAAATCAATTGCTTGAAGAGTTGGCGTCTTTTGAGGCAAAACAACAGGATTATGTGGCTACCATATTGCACGAGAAGGACTTGGCTGTTTCAGAACTTGAGGTTGCCAAGTCTTTGTTCAATCAGAAGCTGCAGGAATCAGTCCAAGAGAAGTTCACCTTGGAATCTAAGTTAGTCCTTGTGAAACAAGACGCTGTTGAACTTGCTGTACAAGTAGAGAAGTTAGCGGAAATTGCTTTCCAGCAGGCCACATCTCACATTCTAGAAGATGCCCAGTTGAGGGTTTCAGCTGCAGAAACTACAGCTGCCGAAGCATCTTATCAGATAGAAAAGCAAATTAAGGATATGACTGAAGGTACTATATTGTCGATTGTGGAACAGTCAAAAAATGCTATAGAGAAGGCCCTGGATGTGGCAGAAATAGCTGGTGATCATGCAGCAAAGGCTGCATTGGCATTTAATGACGGTATAAGTCCACTTGATGAGCTTGCTTCCGTCCAGTCAAAGAACATCATGCTACAGGGTGCTGTGAATGATTTAGAATCTCAGTTATTGCTTACAAGAAGTGACGTCGCTAAGTTGAAGTTGGAGTTGGAAAAGGCCCATGCACATGCAAATTTGCTTGAGGTCCGAGCTAATGATGCTGAGAAAGCATTAGTTGAATTTCAGGAGTCAAGCAGGAAAGAGACTCTCCAGAGAGAGGAGGAAGTTATGTCATTGATGGAGACGATGAAGAAAGATGCATCGGAAAGGAACAAGGTTGCTTTAGGGGCTTTTAATGTTGAGTTGCAAAGCATTAGAGAGGCTATTGCAGCTGCCAAAGAAACAGTACGTTCCAAAGATGATGCCTACTTGAGAAGATGCGAAGCACTGCAAAGATCATTGAAGGCATCTGAATCTACTACAAAGATGTGGAGACAGAGAGCAGAAATTGCAGAATCATTATTACTGAAGGAAAGGCAGCCAGGTGAACGGGAAGAAGATTCCATTTTTGTTGTTAATGGTGGAAGGATAGACCTTTTGACTGATGATGATTCACAGAAATGGAAACTTTTAACTGATGGCCCTCGCAGAGAGATACCTCAATGGATGGCAAGGAGAATACGTACTATTCGTCCCAAGTTTCCACCAAGGAAGATTGATGTAGCTGAAGCCTTGGGTTCAGAGTTCAGATCTTTGAACTTGCCGAAGCCTGATGAAGTATGGTCTATAGCTCTGGAAAAGCCAAAGGAGGGTGATACACTTATTGAGCATGTTTTTGAGAAAGAAATAATAGAGAAGAAACGGAAGGCTCTTGAGCACGTTCTTCAGCGGAAGACCATACAATGGCAGAGGACCGAAGAACAAATAAAATTAGGTTGGTTTCCTTGTATTCTGAAGCTGTTGCTTGAGGAAACATGTGTCCCAAGACCTGCATCTGACTTGTGATTGTACTACTTTTTGCAGAGCCAGGAACTGGAACAGGACGTGAGATTGTGGTATGTCATTAGTACTCATTATTGAAATTCCAATATGTCATCGTAATGTTAGTAAATGTTGGTGATGCAAGTCTGTCGTTGAACTTTGGGTTCTGGTCTGCAGCATTACTATTACAAAATGTTTATTCCCAATTTCTCTGCTTATAACCTTTCCGGTTTCTGGAGGCTTCAGGAGGATGTTCTTTTCCAGTTGAGGATTTTTCTCCTGCCATATGCTTGTTTACCATATAATTGACCTAACACATAATTTTTAGTGAAAATAGCTATATCTCAGATGGCCTAAAATTTGCGGTTTCTTAAGTATTATGGGGTGTCATGATATTTGATATTAATATGACTAGATTTTGAATTTATTTTGATCGATACTTTGATTATTCATGATGTAATAGATTTTACCTTTGATTACTTAGCAAGAGAGAAAGAAGCAATCTAGGTTGTTGAATTACCTCTGATGAATCTCATTCTATTGCTTTTGAAGTTTCAAGGTTTCAATTGGGAAAGCTGGAGAAGACAGTGGTACCTGGACTTAGCTCCTAAAGCTTCTGATTTATCTAAAATTGGGGTAACAGCAGTGTGGTTCCCACCACCAACAGAATCTGTTGCTCCTCAAGGTTCATCTCCTCCATCCTTATCCCGTCATCATTATTAGATATAACAAGATTAGTGCCTTTTGTCGGACATTCTTGTGGCTATGTTATTGTTTGGCTGTATTAATCCTGCAATCCTAACCAATCACCTGCTCTGAATTATTTTTCTTCTGTTTGAGCTATTTAAAATATGTGTTTATTTCATATGTGATGTGCAACCTACATTAGGGATATATTTATATTTATGTGCGTATACTTGGAACCTTTATTAGGAATTTTAGGATATTTTTTATAGCATTAAAAAAATGAATTGATGAACTGTTCAATAATTTATGTACAGCATTGTAACTGGTATGAAATGCCATGCAGGTTATATGCCTTCTGACCTTTACAATTTGAACTCGGCATATGGTACTAAGGAAGAACTTAAATACTGCATTGAGGAGATGCATACTCATGATCTTCTGGTACGTATCGATTTTTTATTTGACTGGTTTAATCTTACAAAGTGAGGTCAGTTCTTGAACAATCTAATGGGTTTTTGGATAATATATTTTTTTTGTCTTTTTGGTTGTCTTTTTCAGGAAAGTGAAAATGGTTGAGAAAATGCATTTGGTTGGTCATAGGCTCATAAAAAAAAAAATTAAAAAAAACACTTTTCAGAAAATCAGATAATAGGGCCCAAATTGAACTCCCAATTTTGAGATAGCTATGCATGTGTAATAGGGATATTGTTTATTTTTTTTCATTCTCATATACAATGTTGGATTTGAAAAGTATGTTGCATGTGAACGCAGGCATTGGGAGATGTTGTCCTAAATCATCGATGTGCTCATAAACAGGTAAACTATTGATTTTGTTTCATATTTCATTGATTACTTTTCGAACGTCATGGCAGTTTTCATATGACATTACAATCAGCCCAAAATACCTATTTGTTTCCACAGTTTTCAAGTGGCAAACTTGAAACAGGAATGTTTTCTTTTACAAATCAGTTTGTTGTGCGATGATATTAATTTTGTACGGCCAAGCTAACCTCTCAAGTCTAGATTATAGTATGATCTTGCAATATTCCTTTTTTTTTTTTCCTTTTTCTTTATCGTCATAGTGATCTTAATTAGCACCAGCAATCAAATTGAAAATTAGGCTCAACAAGATATAAGAACTACTTAGCATTACATTTTGTTTATCAGAGGCCTCGTTCTTTATCCACAGCATATGGATTTTTCCTATGTGATTGTTTTTCTATTAAAGTTTTGGAGGCCACTTTGTACAATGTATGGCTATTCACATTTGCTTTATATCATGTTCTGCAAAATCTGAACTACTATGTATATATAAGCGTCACTGTAGTGAACACGCAACTATTATTGGTTGAGGTGTCAGATTGGTTTAGACTCGGGGTAAGCAATTTTCAGTGGGAGTGACCTTATAGTGATATTCTTACTGATTTCAGAGTCCAAATGGCGTTTGGAACATTTTTGGTGGGAAGCTTGCATGGGGGCCTGAAGCAATTGTTTGTGATGATCCAAATTTTCAGGGCAGTGGAAATCCTTCAAGTGGTACTTTATTTTTGCTTAATATGTTGGGTGAATTGCACATTTTTCTTTTCCCAAAGGTGCTATTGATGAATGTTAGGAAGCAAATACTTGAACTTTAATCTTTCTTGGAAGGTTCATCATGTTGATTTTGTCAGGATGCCCTCCAATTGGCATTAAGATAAAATGGAAAGGGATGAGTCTGTGAGACATTATCTCTCTAACACTTCAGCTCCTGATCATTGTGATTTGTTGTACTTTCTTTAGCTAAAATGTTTCTTACTTGATCACATGTTATTAACCACCCATGATCAATATGTGATCATAAAATGACAACCTCATGAAGGTTACAAGTATATGCAAGTGTTAGAGGCTGTCAAAATGGAAGATTTAAGCTTACACTCATACTCGATCTGCTGTTAATGCTCTGTAGGGGATATATTCCATGCAGCACCCAATATTGATCATTCAAAGGACTTTGTAAGAAAAGATATAATAGAGTGGTTAAACTGGCTTCGGAGTGATATTGGTTTTGATGGATGGCGCCTTGACTTTGTAAGGTGAAGAATATATATATATATAATTATATATACATATATATTTTCCAGAGGGTGTTTCTTACTTTTCACTTTTCAGTTCTAATGTATTTTTCTATAGCTTTTGTTGGCCAAATAATTTGTTTAACTTGTACATATTCAAATTCCAAGTAGGATACTTGGTATATAAGCTTAAGCAGAAGAATGCACCCTTATTGTATTCTGTGATTCTGTCTGGAGTTTATTGCACCCTTATGATGCATAGGAGTAGTGGTTTGCTTATTTATATTCTAGGAATTCATGAGATCTAATGGTTTAATAGTAATTAAAATACACCCTTATACCCACTCTTTTTAACAATTCGATATTTTCTGATATCAAATGGACTTTTAGATGCTGCCATTATTACATTACATTAACAGACTGCTTGGGAATTTCATAAGACGTTAAAACACTGTATATTCTACCTTCTTGATTTTCACTTCAGCTTTTAGAGAAAAAGTTTAAACCATAAATCCAGTACATAAGGACAATAAGACACAATAAAAGAGTCAAAGCGTTATAGAGCTTTTGCTCAACTCAGAGTTTCTATGTCAAAACACATTCCAATCAAATGTTCCATGTAATATACTATAGGCACATGTCAATTTGATGTCTAAGCCAGCCCAACTGTGAAGGGTATGTTTGAGAACTTCTGAATGCTCTTATGCATTCAGAATTTTTTCTTTCTTTTAATACATAGTGGGTTTAACTCGTTTTATGTTGTTCGCAGAGGCTTCTCTGGTACCTATGTAAAAGAATATATTGAAGCTTCGATTCCAGCATTTGCTATTGGAGAATATTGGGACAGTTTAGCTTATGAAAATGGAACTTTGTGCTACAATCAAGGTAAGAACTTGTGGACTGTAGATTGAGTTTGTAATTTTGGAACTTGTGGACTGTATCTCATTCTAAATCTGCTCAATACTTCAAATTTTTAAAGTAGCATGCATCACATATTTAGTAATGTTCCAAATCTGTAGTCAGGTGTGATAAGATTCATTTTGTTTTTGATTTTCACAACCTTGCGGAGCTCCTTAATCTGATTTATATGTTTCTGTAAAATACCATTAAAATTCTTTTTCTGGTTTGGGTATAGAATAAGAGGTTTCTGAAAAATACCCAAATAAGAGTTGAACTTCTACATTTATTAAACAGTGCTGTGGGATTCTTACACACCTGGAAACAAAAATACAGAATAAGAACAGGGAATACAACTACAATAGGTGTACAATGGCTGGGTGTTGATTCATTCATCACCCCATCCTCTATAAGACTATTATACTCATTATTTAAACTTCATTGCCATATGCAATGAAATGTTTAATGTTTTTCTTAGCATGAACTTGTATGACTTGTCCACATTTCTAGATGCTCACCGGCAACGAATAGTCAATTGGATCAACGCCACAGACGGAACTTCCTCAGCATTTGATGTCACAACTAAGGTACCGTTTAGACTGCATCTGCTACATCCTATATTAGTTAACTCAACAAGTAACATTAAGATAATAAAACTGATAGTTTAGCATTCACGAAAAATGGACCAGAAAAATGTCACTCGGCCCAAGGAAAAAAAGCCTGACATGGGTTACTTACTTACTTGCCAAATCAGCTTGGTGTTCTTTTCTAAGTAAAAGCAAAGAATTTTAATCTACCTATAGTGAAAGTCATGTTACTGCAGATTCTAGCCTAATACATACTATCTCAATTATGCAGGGAATTCTCCATTCTGCTCTTCATAACCAATATTGGAGGTTAATAGATCCTCAGGGTAAACCAACTGGAGTTATGGGATGGTGGCCCTCTCGTGCTGTTACATTTTTGGAGAATCATGACACGGGATCAACACAGGTCTCTCTCTCTCTCTCTCTCTCTCTCTCTCTCTCTCTCTCACACACACACACACATCACAGGCACATAGATAATATTGTGATATCCATTAGTGAGACACAAGAAGCTGGTTATCTCGGGCCTTGACAGCAAGGCATTGACTGATAGACTCCGCCAGTTAAATCATTACTTGTTAAGCTTGAACTTTGGATAGGATGAAGCAGATTTGGTGCATGAAATTCTAGCTGTGTTTCTTATTTCAGGGTCATTGGCCATTTCCACGAGAAAAGCTTACACAGGGATATGCATACATTCTGACTCATCCTGGAACAGTAAAATTCTCAATCACCCAATTGCCAATTTACTTTCTTTTTCTTTTGAGGGTATCAATAATTACCTTTATTTTTAACAGCCTACCATCTTTTACGACCATTTATACGACTTCGGTCTTCATGACATCCTAACTGAGCTAATCGAGGCACGGAGAAGGGCTGGGATCCACTGCCGGAGCGCTGTGAAGATTTACCATGCAAATAATGAAGGTTATGTTGCACAGATAGGTGACACTCTAGTAATGAAGCTCGGGCATTTCGACTGGAATCCCTCAAAGGAAAACCATTTGGAGGGGAGCTGGCAGACATTTGTTGATAAGGGATCAGATTATAGAGTGTGGCTACGACAATAGTCTGATTCAGGTGAAATACTTGTAGTATGTTTAAACACCATGGGTTAATAATTGTAACTGCTTTTTGAACGAGGTCGATGAATAACTAATAAGTGCGCAATAGAATGCAAAAGAAACTGTGTAAAACTGTAAATAAATTCATTGCAAATAAAAAGACAGAAGAGCTGGTGCGTACCAAATATTATTTTTTGGTGTGAAATAATAAAATTATTGTTTGGAGATGCAGGGGATCGAACCCTGTACCTCCCGCATGCAAAGCGGGCGCTCTACCATTTGAGCTACATCCCCATTTTTACAACCTCTGCGTTAACAAAATAGTAAATAGTTGAATAATTGCACAAAACGACCATTTCATTTCCATCAGTTTATAAATATGCAACACCGACGTGAGTCAAAGTCACAGCCCAATTACCGATGTCAAAGCAAAATCTGCTGCAGGTCTTTAAGTAGTCTCACCTATCAACTTTATGAATTTGCATTTCTCCATCATTTCATACTAAAAAGTTTGGGAAATTCGTTTATCTTAAGATGTTGCAATAAATGAAGAACTTAGAAAAATTAAAGCCAAAGCTTAACCTCAGTCATCACCGACTCCAATAGTCCTACTATCTTTAATATGTTGACTAGGGAAGTAGGACCATTCACTACGACGCCTAACCACGTATTCACAACAATATGTGAATTTAATCACGACGAAGCCATTAAAAAAATTAATAGCTCGACTTTGTAGAAGTTGAATGAACGATATTCTCAACGTTAATGATATATTAACTTATTTTGTATAAAGAATAAATGATTCGGTTACAAACGTGCGTTAAAATAAGTGAATTTTTTGGCGGACGCTTTGCCTGGATTAGGTCATGATGAGTTATCATAATTATTTACAAGTATGCGAGTGCTTAAATACATCACATTTACTCATGCATTGGAGAAAACAAACTTTCTTACGTATTCTTTGGCTAGACTAGCTTACAAGCTATTGGAGATTTGGTTTCATTTCTACTTCTTTCAGTTTTTTTCGACTTTTCAATTTGATCCGTAGGAGGAAGCTGTGTAAGAGTTTTAATTTGTAGGTTGTAGTACTTTTCCTCTAGCACCAAGAGGAAAAGAAAAAATATATATAACACAGAGAGAAATTCAAAAATAGGGAAATTCTCACTATTGGACTTAGAAAATTAGGTAAAATATTGGGCTTGGTACTTTCCTGGCCCAAGTTTATTACAACTCAAGAGAATATACCCTAGAGAATAGAAGTCCTTCCTAGTTTAGCCTTGCCCTTAAAATACACTAATTTGTCCCTAACTTGATTTTGCTTAAACTGGCGGCGGGAAAATAAAATAGAACAGAAAAACAAGGAATTAGAAAGTTGTTTTTATTTACAAAATTCTTGAACGGAAAAAAATAAAAATAAAAACAAACAAAAAGCCCCAAAGGGAGCTTGAAAAATAAAGTGCACCACCTCACGCGTGTACAAAAGCGCGTGCTATCCGAATATCCCGTCTACTTTTCCCCCTCAATCTACGAGCAAAGACGCACACTTACGCAAGCTTTACGTCTTGCCGCTGCATCAACCGTAGATCACCCAAATATCTTCATCAGACGGCAAAGAAAACAGAGCGTACCAACTCCTGGATAGTACAATAATGTTTCCAACCCGTACGTCAGCTTCGGGAGGCCGAGGCTGAGGTCCGGATCCGAGGCTGAGGTCCGGATCCGAGGCTGGGGCGGCGTTTTCCTCTGAGTCTCTGTGAGTTGGTTGGAAAACACATTTTTGGGCAGCGTTTGTTTGGATCGCTTTATCTTCGGCTTTTTTGGTCCGAAAAATGAAATTTCATTTTGGTTTCTCACTCTTCTTCTAGTCTTCTCTGCACAGTAGCAAACGAGTCTTAGAGAGCGAGCGAGCTCAGAGCCAGGGACGTGAGTGAGAGACAGCCATTTGCGTCGTCGTTTCGGTGCTCAAACAAGTGTGAATTTAAGCTACAGGGGAGAAGACGACGCCGTACTGACCACGCTCTTCAAGAACCCTAATTCCTCTTACTGTGAGCTCCCAACTCCACCTCTTTACTCCTTTCTCGCTGACACGCCTCCTTTCCTCGCTTTAGCTTCCTCTGCTGTAAGAATGAGCCATTTTTGTTGGATTTCTGTTTTCAATTTTAGTCAAATTAATCTCTTAAGTGTTCAATTATGGTGATTTCTTTGGCTTTTTTGGGAGCAATTGAGGTTTCAGGGATGCTTGGGTAGAGATTTGTTTGTATAAGGGTTTTGAGGTGTAAGGCTTGGTTTTTGGCTTTTGCTTTAGTTGGGTGTCTATAGCTTAATCATAGTCTTTGAGTGCTTCCTCTTCAGTCTTTGATTTGTTTTGTTCAGAACTCCCGAGCTCACACTAGCTTAAGCTTTTGGTAAATTTGCATTTCTGGTTCTGGTTATTATCTTTCCCATTTTGTGATTTAACTCTCTGTCTAGATGAGATTCATAAATTTCGATTTGGAAGTGCAAAACTTTCCACCAACTGTGTTGGTGTGTAGTTTCTTTTCATGGAGAATATAAAAAAGTTTTAATCTTGAAGCTACCCTCCAATCCCCTAATTCAATTTTTTGAAATTTTATGATGTAATCTCTATTTTAAGAGCAATTGAAGTAGGCACATGCAACTAGATTTTGACGCTTGCTAGAAATTGATGACTTTGTTAATCGGCATTACAATTGGCAGATTGTTACAGTGATTCTCCATAAATGAGACACTTAAGTTTGACATCTAATTTTACTGTATGGTTGTAGCTTCCATGTTTAAATTTTGGACACCTTACTAGCTTCACTCATTAATGTTTCTTTTGTTGAAATCATCTGCCCATACTTCTGTTCTCATTTGTCTGCTGAAACTTTTTCTCTCTTCTCCTCATTAATGCAGGATATTTTTATGGTACGTTGTTATGGGAACTCCGTGGCCATTTTGGAGTATAAATGTTGTTTCGGATTTGTTTATCTAGTGTGTAAAGAATGCCCTTAAGCGGAATTGTAGGGATGCGGCAGTCTGATACATAAAGGTCTCTTCTGCAGTCATAGCTTTTTTCATCCAAAGCAATTAGTTGGGAAAATTTGTTGCCTGGAAATTTAATGCCTGGTAACGAAATTGGAGGCAGGATCCACAGACTGTATGAACTAGACAACTATTCCCGTCAATCTCAAGTTGCGGATGGTAATTGGCCTGGGTTTATTTACAATCAGTGGCTTGAAAAACAAAGAGAGACCAGTGAACCTCTATGTTTCAGTCCGAAGAATAACATTCAACAATTAGGTAGAAGTGGTCTCACTTTCTATGGTTCCTTGATTGCTTTATGTCCTCTGTTTTGATTGTCATGAATGCATCAGAGTTTCCCTCCCTCCCCCACCCCCACACAAGATAGTTTATTCATGTTAATGTGAAAACACAGTTAAATTTTGAAGTCCCATACAAGACAGTTTATTAATGTTAATGTGAAAACACAGTTAAATTTTGAGTCCCTAATGTATCTGTTGTGGTATTTGCAGATTCTGTGAGAGGACATGGCAATAAATCTTTGAATGTTTCACTTGATCAAGACTATACACAATTGACTCAGAGACCTGGATTGTCCAATATTCAACCCAGACAGCAACATCTGAAGACGAATGACTATATGCTTGGACGAGACATTTTACAGGCGAGGCAGAATCAACTTGAGTTTTTGGGTGAGACTACAGGCTTTGGTTCCCATAATTTAGTATCCAGAGGCTTATCTATCCTTAAATCAGAGCAAGAAAATGCATCAGGTGATAGTCCCACCCTGACAACCAATTCAGAAAGATCTGAAATTACTGAAGCTTCCACCGAGATTAACTTTGTTGGAAGCCAGCAGCAACTCGTGAGGGGTCAACAACAACAACAAGGCATTCCACAACATCATTCAATGCAGCAGTCTGGGTACAATGACATGCAGTTGTTCCAGCAACACTTAATGTTCAAGCAGCTGCAAGAACTTCAGAGGCAGCAGCAACTACAGCAGTTTGGTGATTCAAGGCAACAGAATTCAGTAAATCAGCTCTCTGCAGTCACTAAGCAGGCTGCTGGGGTTCAGTTTTCACCTCTCATCAATGGAACACCTGTTAATGATACACCCCAAATGTTAATGAATTGGGTGCAGCGAGGTGCATCGCCTACGGGACAAAATCTATCTAATAGAGTTAGTTTTTCACAAGAGCAAGGTCAGACTTTGCGCTCAATGGGTCAGGCTCCTCAGCAGTTTGATGTGTCCTTATATGGTACTCCTGTTGCTAGTGGAAGGGGGACCATGAGTCAGTATTCCCATCTCCAGGCTATTTCTCATGATTCTGTAAATTTGTTGACCAAGGCTAGTAATCAAGCACAGAAGCCTGCTATGCAGGCATCAGCTTTCAGTAACTCCTTTGTAGGTGATCGTTGTACTGCTCCGGATCAGGTTTGCTTGCCTCAAGGGGCTTTCCTATCCAAATCAGGCTTTCAGGGGAAGAATGCTTATGGACAAGTTACTATTCAGGGTTTAAATTGTGGTCCTACCTTGGGGAACCTCCAGCAAGAGAATGCCTTGCAAACAAATACATCTCTGCAGGAACTCAATGGAAAGCAGGACCGAGATGGTTGGCCTGGAATCTCTCAAAAAAATACAATGCAGCATGGCCCTTCACAGGGTCTGGTTCCTCTAGATCCAATGGAAGAGAAGATTTTGTATAATACAGATGATAGCCTTTGGGATCCTTCTTTGTTGAATTGCAATGATATTGGTGGTGGAGGCTTAGGAAGCTGGAGTGCACTCATGCAGTCTGCTGTGGCAGATTCTAGTAGTGATACCGGGCTACCTGAGGAGTGGAGTGGTTTGAGTTTTCAGAATACAGAATTGTCAACTGGTAATCAGCCTTCAAACATGTTGGACAGTGAGAAGCAACAAGGAAGTTGGGCTGATAACAACCTGCAGACCGCCTCTTCCTTTAGTTCAAAACCTTTTCCCATGCTTAATGATTCCAGTGTTAATTCTAGCTTCCCTGGATTTCAGCAGCCAGGCATCCGATACAAACCAGAGCAAAGAGAAAGTCTCCTGCAGGATGAATCTCATGAATCCATCCAAAACTCTCCGAAAAGTAATAGTGAATGGTTGGATCGTAACCCTCGACAACAGCTATCTGCAGAGAGATGTCAACAGGTTCAACATACACTCGAGCATTTGGACAATACATGGGTCAGTCATAGAAATGAGCGCTCAGAGTCTGATGCACCTCTGCAGAGAATTGACCCATACAGTATGGTTTGCCAACCAAGCAGTAAACAAGAAGGTAGGAATGTTAATTTTCCATCGGCTAGTGGAAATGCTCCTATTCTCAGCTCCCATAACACTGTGGTTGATTGTTGGACAGGTGATATTAATGAAGCCATGTACAAGAGGAACTCTGATGGTGGTCTTTGGAAGAGGGATGGTGATACCAGGGTAACTTCCTTTTCAAGATCAGCTGGACAATTGGACCAAGGACAATCTGGCTCAGAGGATACACTGAGGACGAGACAAAATTCACATATTTTTAACTTTCCTTCTGTGCCAAATGCACAAATGACTAAGACCCATCAGGAAACCAGCCAGCAAAATTGCTACCTAAAGGACAACTCTTATGACTGTAAGCCAGTTGATATATCTGCTACAGCCTGCAGACCAGTGGGTCCTAGTGGCATCCATGTCACGGCTGGAACAAGGTAGTTGCTAAAGTTATTGATTCATATTAATAATTATTTTGCAAAAATCACGAGCATTGTACTTCTTCTTCAGAGCCATTTTTACTCTTTACCTTGTGTATTTGTTTTCTTCACATTTTTCATTTGTGTTCCAAACTATTCTTGTTTTACATTAACTCTTGTCTGTTTCATGAACTCTTTTGATGGTTCAATCATGGCAGTCAAAATATGCTGGAGCTTCTTAACAAGGTTGACAGATTGAAGGAGAATACCTCTGTTGCACAGTTTGACTCCAGTGGATTTAATCCATTATCTGAGATGACTGACGCAAAACCTCCTGCAGCATCTGTTGATCAAATGTACAATCAGTCTTCTGCTTCACAAGGTTTTTCTTTGAAATTGGCTCCCCCATCTCAACGGCAATCCAATTCAAACTCTCAATTCTCCTCTCAGGGTTTGCTACAACCAGCAAGGCAAATGGATCCTGATTTAGGAGAGAAGAATCAGGCCTGGTTAGCTACTTCACCGTCATCTCAATCTTTACCCCGATCACATGAATCATCACCAAGAGCTCGCTGGGAGGATAAATTTAGTATTGGGGGACAATCAAGCATCTCGCAATCGTATATGCATGGGAGCTCTATTGCAGAAATTACATCCAGTCCTACATTTCGAAGGAATCAGCTTCAAACACAAGTTATGTTTAATCCACCTGCATCAGGTCCATCTACACAGGCAGCCTTACCTGCTACTACCACTGGACATCCACCTTCAAACCTTGCTCGATCCCAAGATGCTCCCCAGCCAACTTTTGTCAACCCTGATGGTCAACAATTCCCTATTCTGGAATCTGTGCCAGTATCTCATCCTCCTTTTATGTCAGGCATGCCTCCACAGGGTGGAGTTTCTTTAAGGTCACACAGTTTATTGACAAATAAAACAAGTCAGCAACATCTTTCTGGAATGGAACCTCAAAAGCTTCCCGGGGTAGTTCCTTCAAATGATAGTAGAGAAACTACTTCATCGACTTTGAAGGAGCTAAATAATCTAAATTCCCAAGGTGGATATAAGTCATCTCAATTTGGTGCGCATTCTATGAATTTACAAAGCTCCAGTTCTCCAGAAGATCAGCATGGGAAAGAGAGGGCCCAGAAACCATTGTTTTCTGGAATGCTCGAGGCTTCACAAACAGGGGCAAGGAATGTCTCTGATCCAGGTGGTTTGACCTCAGGTTCATTGTCGGCTCATTTGAACTTACAGGATCTTGATAGAATACATAAGGGTGACAACAATGGCCTGTCTTCCTCGGCAAGAAATCTTCAATTCCTTGGCCATGCTTTAAATCCATCACATGGTTTTCGTCAAAATTACTCCCTCCTGCACCAAGTGCAGGCAATGAAGAATATGGCGACTGATCCAAGTAGGAGAGATCTGGATTTGCGACAGGTAACTGTTATGGCAGGGCAGCAGTCAATCTATGATCATAATAAGGATGATGAACTGAATTCTGGATCACATCTCAAGTCATTACCACATGAAAATACCAATATACCAAGTTTCTTGTCAGATGGAAGAGAAGATCCGAGCATAAAAACTTCGTCGCAATCTTCTATGCAAACTCAAGTGATGGTTGCATTTGGTGAAAGTGATTCTCATAGTCAATCTACCGGAAGCAATGGGACATCTAATCATGCCGAAGCTTCTCGGGGTAATCTATACATGGCAGCCAACTGGTTTAAGCAGTATGGGAATTTCAGAAATGGACAGGTGCCACTGATGCATGATGCAAGGACTGCCCAAGGGCAGTTCTCACTTATGAAGCCTTCTCAGAGTCTAAACATACATTCATCTGTGGACCAAATTGATACTTCTGATGCTAGTCAAAGCAGTAGGGTCTGGCCAGGTACAGCTGCCAATTTTGTGCCAAGTGAACCCTCGGGAGCTCCTTTTGTGTTGCATTCAGATGCCAGCAACCAAAGTATGGATATCTTGAGACCAAAGAAACGAAAAATTGCAACGTGTGACCTACCATGGCACAAAGTGACACAAGGATCCAAAGAGGTTCAAGATTTCAGGTATTTGCTATTTGACCAATTCTTACTCGTGTAAATATTCTTGGTTTTGTCAAACCCTCCTCTTTTTAGCTCATGGAAGATTTTACTTGACCCTTTTCCATCTATATGCATGACAAAATCACATACCTATCATACACACACGCTCCTTGGTTTGTTGTCTGCTCATGTTATTAACTGTTGGAATGCATTTGTTTATGCAGTATGGCAGAAGAAGACTGGGCACTGGCGTCCAATCGGTTGATTGAGAAAGTGAGTTTCTAATAATGAATTATATGTTGCAATTCATTTTAGTTTAACTTCCTAGATATTGTGACCCAAGTGGCTATATCATCTTACCATTTTAATGCCAGGTTCCAGATGAGTTTGGAACAATTGAAGACGGACAGCCAATCACTCGAGCTAAGAGAAGGCTTATCTTTACAACACAGTTTCTACAGCATTTGCTTGGCCCTGCACCAGCATCTTTTCTCTCAGCGGATGCTGCTCTTCACTATGATAGTGTGACATATTTTCTGGCCAAGTTATCGGTCGGGGATGCATGCAGCCTTACCTGCAGCAAAAGTAACAGTACTAATAAGCAACTGAACAACAGTAACATGTAAGTGTCACTCTTCATTTTTGTTAATAGTGCAAAGAAAAATTTGTTACCAGCTTTAAATATTACAAAAAGTCTCTGTGACTGACATAGTATGGCTTGAGGAGCCTTCTAAGAAACATTTTCTCTGTTAATGTTTCATAGGATTCTGGATAAGCTCAAAGTTGCTGAGAGTAATGATGACCAGTACTTGTCAAAAGTTGTGGGAGACTTTACGGATAGATCAAAGAAGCTGGAAAATGAATTATTGAGGTATGGCATATAGTTTTTCATTCCTGAGATCTTTTTGACATTTTTGGTCGTGTCATAAGTCTATATAGGGGGTTGAATAGAAGATTTTATTTTATTTTATTTTTCAAACCAACTCTAAGCAGTTGGACCAAGGGTCAGTAGAGCATGTTTTTCCCTTCATAACCAGATCTGCAACTCTGGTAAAAGTTTAAATGGGAAGTGTTTACTCTATCCCAAGGTGAATTGCTTCTCTCTTTTAAAACAGAAAATTTTGTGATTGTGGAATCAGAAGTACACATGTTCCTTGGAAATCCAATATAGAATACCTTTAAGAGTTCAGGTGTTTATATAATAATAACCCTTGTTATGTATAGCTATGCAGTCGTGCGTATAGTTAATTTCTTTAAATGTAATAAATTGAAGAAATTTCATTTGATGGTGCAGGTTAGACAGGGCAGCATCAATTTTAGACGTAAGACTGGAATGCCAGGAGTTGGAAAGATTTTCTGTAATCAACCGGTTTGCAAAGTTCCATCTTCCCCGAGCAGAGATGTCTGGAACCTCATCTTCATCTGGCACTGTTACAAATGCACTGAGACCATGTCCCCAACGATATGTCACTGGACAGCCATTGCCAAGAAATCTACCAGAGGGGGTACAGTGTCTCTCACTGTGATTATCAATTGATTGATCCCCTCCGAACTGAATACTCTTCTTCTGTTTAGATCTATATTGGCATTCCCATATACTGCTCACGCACCTGTCTATGATCATCTCTTTATACTGACATATGCTGGCATTGAAGAATCAAAATTCAAAGATGGAATGCAGGAAGACGACCCCAAGTAACTAAAGGCTGCTCGTTCATTTTTGAACCAACACCAATTGTTGTCATTTTTGGTACATATTGTTCTGATGTATATTTCATGGAGTTCGGAGGAAGAATAGGTAGTAGTACCTGTAGTAGCAGGAGGATGGTTGGAATGAATGTGTCTCTAGTCGCCCAAGTTTAAGTTAGCATACCTAATTTATACAGTAATCTTCGGTAGCTACGGCATTGTAGTTTTCCCTTGTGTATTTCGACAGGTATGTTCTGCATAGAGCTGTGCTGGTGAACTAGGGAACCTTGAACAGCAAGCAATTAGTTAGGGGCAAATGGAATAATAATATTATGAAAGGTATAGTTGGTTGTAATTTTATTATCCGACAGATGCTTATTTTGGAGACTCCACCACAAACATGGGAGCCCTTTTAAAAGCTTTCTTCTTCTGACTTTTCCCTGCCATTAATTTCTTTTCATAAGTCACGTGTAGATGTTGATTGATACCTTAGACTAGTGTGATTCTATAGGGGGAGCACAAGATCTCTCTGAAAAGGTTGCCGAAGCTTCCTTAAAAACATTTGTCTTTTGTTGTTTGAAAAGTACAAGTATTCAGTTCGACATTGATTCTGTGTCCCTCCAAAGTCATAAAAGCGCTGTGCATGCATGAAGATAGAGTAAAGGACAAGGAAGGGCTTGGCTTTTATTAAATAGATGACAAAACAAAAAGGGTGGTGGAAGGATTCTATGATGCATGTACTTCTCATTGTCTTTCATGATCATTTTAATAACTGAACTGGTCTCCACTGTTGTTCTCTGTCTGTATCAGTCAGTATCTGATTCACTATCATTTTGGAAAGTGATGTGGGCGATGTGTGCGTACGAGGAAGAAGCTTTGATTGGTGGACTTGGTGCTTTCTGCAAATTGGTTTGAATGCTGACAACAATGGTGACCTACTGGGTTTTTTGTTTTCTGAAACACATCATTTCTTTTTAGTTTTTACCATCATCCTCTCTCCGGTTCTTTGAGGATTTGCCACCGTGTAGTGTGGGACCCGAGTCAACCTGGTCCAGGTCGTTCAAGAAAGATCTCCTTGTATACTTATCATTTGGAGTTGTACATCTCTCAGGACCATGCATGTGAGATAAAATTGTTGCGGTTTTTTTTTTTTCTTTTTTGCCGAGCCATCAATTAATACTTTTAAAAATAATAAAAAATCTAATTCATGCTTGTCGTACTAAATATTTAAGGATATACTCTCTTTGAAATTATAAAATTAACATTCTGAAATAAAATAATATCTAATTCATGCTTGTCATACGGTCATGACTAACTACATGTACTTTCTCATCAATTGCAGTACTAATCAGACAGACCACATGAATCCATATCAACAACAACAAAAAATCCCTCATATATAGAGAATGGTTTATTAGAAAAATATTTTTCTTTTATCCCTTTTCCTTCATAAAAAAGACATATTTGGTAATTAGGTTAATAAAAGGTCGGTGATTGGCCAAAGAAACAATAATAAAAAATAAAGGTCGGCGGACACCTACTCGTCCTCGCCGACTTTGTTTCTATAAATATAACACAGGGGTTCATATTTTAGAGCCACAAACGTAAAACCCTAGGAGCGCAGCCGCCCAATTCGAATCCAGATTTCTCAAATAATGGACTACAACTCTGAGTTTTGCTTGGACTGTAAAAAATACTCGGAAACTGTCTACGATCACACCTCCGGCGACACAATCTGCCGCGAGTGCGGTTTGGTTCTCGAAGCCAAATTCGTGGACACCAAAGCTGAGTGGCGAACCTTTGCCGACAGTGACAACGACCACGATCCTCAACGCACCGGTGACCGAGTGAACCCTCTACTTCACAACGGCGGCCTCGGCACTATGATCTCAGACTCCAAAAACAACAGCGGTGGTGGCTCTGATAATAATCAACTGAGAAGTCTCGGCCGGTGTAATAGGATGGTGCAGAAGCAGCAAAACCCAGACAAGTCTCTCACTCAAGCTTTCGCATCCCTCGCTTCGAAAGCCAGTATGCTAGGGCTCGTCAAAACAATATTGGACCGTGCTCAACAGATTTACAAGCAGGCAGACGATAAGAAATTTTGTAGGGGAAGAAAAGACGAGGCCTTGACCACGGCTTGCCTATTTCTTGCGTGTCAAGAAGAGGGTGTTCCCCGAACCCTAAAGGAAATCGCCATGGTTGGGAATGGTGCCACCAGGAAAGAAATTAACAAGATCAAGGAACAGTTGAAGAGAGCGTTGGAGATGGACAGCAAAATCACACACGCCGAGGACCTTACGCGGCGGAGTTGCTCTCGTATTGGTATGAAAAATCAAGGGATGAGGGCGGTGAATGAAACCCTAGACAAGTTGAAAGAGTATGATGTAAGGAGGACCCCCAAGTCGGTTCTGGCTGCCGTTATGTACATGGTGGTGCAGCTCTCAAACGACGTGACGAACGACGTGCCGAACCTTAAAGGTGAAGACTATATCCTTTGACATTCTTGTTAATTTGTGCATATTTATTATGTTCATATGCATGAATTGGTTGCATATTCCCTTTATGTGATGAATTTTAGAGTTGTCGCATAATGTGTCATATATGCCTGCCATGAATGTTGTAAGGATATAAGTTATTATAAATTAGTTAGTCTAAGTTGATTGCTATACAAGTCAATTAGGGTTGTATATAGGCGTCAACATCTGAATGTTTGTTAGATTTGATTAGTTTCTAGCTCTAAGTTACCTAGTTGGTTTCTACCATGTAATCTATGGAGAGAAGGAAAGAAGAAAGACTAATTGCTTTGGTTTCAACCATATTTTGATTTTGAATTCTTAAGAACCATGTTTTTAATTGGTAATTATGAGATATTGCTGCAATTTTTTTGCTCTTCAAATCATTTAAGAGGCCTTAATGAATTGTGAGATATTGCTGCAATATGTGCAATCTTAATTCATGCATTAATGCATGCTTGATTGTACTATGCATATACATTTGATCACATTGAGCAATGTGGTGATTGGGTTAATGCAGAGGTATCAGAAGCCGCTGATGTTGCGGTAGGAACAACTAAAAAGACATACAAGGATCTTTATCCCTATGCTTCAAGGATAATACCCAGCTGGTTTGCCAAGTTGGAGGACCTCAAGAAACTTCGCATCCCTTGAAGGGTAACCCTAGGTATTTTCTCGATGTTTCTTGTGTCGTCGATCCTGTAAATGCTCTTTAGGGAGGGGTGACTAGTCGGCGATGTGTTGGACTCAGTCTTCCCGTGATTTGGCCCCGTGCACAGAGCATTGAAGCAAGAAGCAAAGCCAGTGAAATTGTTGACAAACAATTCCCAATTTCTAATTGGATTTGGCTTTTCCTTGTTAATTGCATCATGGGATCATGATTTCATGACTTGTCAAATTTTGAATCAAGTCTACGTTTGAATCTTAAATTGTACTGTGCCTGTTGAAACTGCGCACATTGTATCGCAACCACTCAATTTAGAAAAGGATAAACAAAAATACAAGAAATTAACATAAATCTTTATTTATTTGTCATCTTGCACTAAACTTGCCAGCATAGCAAGTAATTTAAGGGACGGCTACTTTTCACTTTCATGTACAATATTTTTCTGAGCGTCACAACTAAAACTAAAGATTATATTTTTCTAATGTGAAATTCACATTCTCAACACCAGCCCAAAATTCTTAGTTTCATAGATGAGAAAAAAAAATACATGTGATGTACATATAAATTACGAAAATATGTGTGAGGAAGTCTCCTTCTTACCTAAACTTTTTTGCACCAAAAAAAATTACGAAATATAATAAATTAGTGAAAGAGTGCAAATTTTCAGGATGATTTTCTTTGGTTGCTTGAACCTTTAACCCTTTTGATTACCGTATCAAAATTCTTTTTTTCACCCTGGGCTAGTGGGCTGTCCAACCACAAATTAAGATTCTAAAATGCCCAGACCCATTGCCAACCGATCAGAGTTTCGAAAGGAGAGGTCCAGGCCCATCTCACGAAAAGACCAGCCCACTTTACATTACGGCCCAGGGTGCAGCAATTGACATGGAATAAAAAGGACAATGAGAATAACTTAATAAGTGAAACTGTGAAAGACTACAAGAAACATGAGTCAGTTTTTTTTGTTTCTTTTAAGAAAAGAAACAAAACATGAGTCAGTTGTTTTGAACTGTTCTAAGTGTAACTTTAGTGAGAGGAGAATGCTCATCTAATAAAATCCAAAAAATAAAAGCAATAAATCCAAGCAGATAGAGCACCATAAGTGACTAGGATTATTAGATAAGTCCAAAGGCATATAAACCAGAGCAAGACAACAACAAAGTAAAGGCCATACTTGTGACTAGGATTATTAGATTCCAATCTTCATATTCCAACTCATATCAAAGCACATGAAGACACAAACTCCCCATAACAGAGACTCAAACTTGAGAGCAAGGAAAAACAAGCAAAAAGCAATACAAAGAAAAATGGCCAATCCACATGTTTTGGTGGTACCTTATCCAGCACAAGGCCATGTAATTCCTTTACTTGAGCTTTCAAGATGCCTGGTCAAACATGGTGTCAAGGTTACATTCGTGAATACCGAGCTCATTCATATGCAAATGAAGGAAGCATTGGCAATGGAGGATGAGACAGGAAGCAAAATTCATCAAGTGTTTATCACTGTTGGATTGGAGTCCTTGGAACATAGGAAAAACTCAGGGAAGTTGACTGAAGCAATCTTGCGGGTTTTGCCCCGAAAATTGGAGGAGCTTATTGAACAGATTAATGGATCAAATGGCCAGAGAATTACATGTGTTCTTGTTGATCAGGCTCTTGGATGGGCCCTGGAAATCGCGGAGAAGAAGGCGATTAAGCGAGCTGCCTTCTGCCCAGCTGCAGCTGCACTCTTGGTACTTGGGCTAAGCATCCCAAAGATGATTGAAGATGGAATTATTGACGGTGATGGTAAGCAATAAGTCAATAACTAACACTATCAAAGTATCAATAGCAAATACTATGTCTTTAAATGTAGCAAATTTAGGTAGCTTTTATTTACTCTCCGAGAAAATCATTCTACACTCTAAAATTAACATTTTGGAGTAGAAGATGGATTTTTGGGAGTGCGAATAACATTGCCGATATTGTAATAAATGAGAACTAGTGGCAGCTCTTAGCCTGGCCTCTTACCATGTCTAACTTCAATTTTATGATTTTTCTTTGTAGGAACTCCCATGAAGAAGCAGGTGATCAAGCTATCACCAGATATGCCTGCCATGAACACAGAGGAGTTCGTGTGGGCGTGCCTCGGAAACAAGGCTATGCAGAAAAATGTGTTTGAACTCATAGTTAGAAACAACAAATCAAGTAAATTAGCAGAGTGGTTACTTTGCAACTCAAGCTATGACCTTGAGCCTGCAGCATTTACCATGGCTCCACAGATTCTACCAATAGGTCCACTTTTGGCAAGCAATAGGCTCGTAGAAGACTTTGCAGGAAACTTCATGCCACAAGACTCTTGCTTGACTTGGCTTGATCAACAAGCAACACAATCAGTAATCTATGTTGCCTTTGGTAGCTTAGCAGTTTTCAATCCAAAACAGTTCAAAGAATTGGCCCTGGGGCTTGAACTTTCCAACAGGCCATTCTTGTGGGTGGTGAGACCTGATATGATACACACTGAAAATGAAGCCTACCTCAAAGAATTTAGTGACAGGGTAGCTACTCAAGGACAGATGGTAGCTTGGGCACCTCAACAGAGGGTTCTGTCACATCGCTCGATTGCTTGTTTCGTGAGCCATTGTGGTTGGAATTCAACCATGGAAGGTTTAGGATATGGAGTCCCTTTCTTGTGCTGGCCTTACTTTGCTGATCAGTTTCTTAATCAAACCTACATTTGTGAGATTTGGAAGGTGGGGTTGGGGTTTGTTAAAGATGAAAGTGGGATCATAACAAGCAGAGAAATCGAAAATAAGGTGGAGCAGCTGCTAGGAAATGGTGAAATGAAAGCAAGGGCTTTGGATATCAAGAAATTGGTTATGAATGGTATCAAAGAAGGTGGTGGCTCAAACAAGAATTTCAAGGATTTTGTTGAATGGATAAAAGGATAGAAGAACAAGAACATTCTTCTTTGTCTTCGATGTGACATTGAATCATCTATGTAGATGGAAAATCAATAAGCAAATAAAAGCAGCAGAGTCGGAGAGAATCAAAAATTTCTTATGTATATGGAGCTTAGTGTGACAGCATGTAATGAATCAGACTTTTTGGCACCTATAATCCATTTATATATTTCAGTTGCCAATTGAATATGCTAGCCTGTGTAGTGTTTCTGCATAAAGGAATTTGAAAATATTGGGATCAAGCCGGTTTATAATGATACAAACAGAGAAACAAAAAACGTATAGAATTACAAGGCGATGAAATTAAAGCCAATTCACTGAAAGCGTCAACAAAACAACAGAACAAACCAAAAGAGGCAATAAATTCAATAAGAAATGGACAAAGGTAAGGAATGGCTTGAAAAGCAAAGAGACAAAAATCGTTGATACCCAACTTTGAGGTTCAAATAACACCAATGCTCATGAAGACAACATCTATAGAATCCGTATCCCCTAAACCGATGCTCAAAACTCTATATATATAGCAGGGTCAAGAAACTACATTAGAAAACATGTGGAGTGAAAAGAGGAGAAATCAAGCATAAAAATGAGCAAGCCACATATTATAGCTATTCCTTATCCAGCGCAAGGCCATGTGATTCCCTTGATGGAGTTATCACAGTGCTTGGTAAATCATGGGTTCAAAGTCACATTTGTGAACACAGATTTTAATCACAAGCGAGTCATGAATGCCTTGGCTGATGAAACTCATTTAAGGGATGATCACATTCGTCTGGTTTCAATTCCGGATGGGTTAGAACCATGGGAGGACAGAAATGAGCTGGGGCAGTTATGTGAAGCAATACTTAGAGTCATGCCTGGGAAGTTGGAGGAGCTCATAGAGAAGATCAAGGAAAAAGAAGGTGATAAAGTCGCCTGTATCATTGCTGATGAGAGTAACGGATGGGCTCTGCAAGTAGCAGAGAAAATGCAAATAAAAAAGGTAGCCTTTTGGCCTGCGTCAGCTGCACTTTTGGCACTGGAGTTTTGTATCCCAAAGTTAATACACCAAGGAATCATTGACGATGATGGTGAGTTATTCACTTATTCCTCTATCACATGTAAATGCATGTCATCTGTGCAATATTTTAGTCCAACAAGTGCTTCATTAAGATTGATCAAATAGACACTGAAACAATACTCGAGAGATTTCATAGAATTTTTTTTATATAATGATGCGCAGATAAGTAAGATATATGTAGGTACTAGGTAGCACTAAAAAAGAGAGCAGATAACACTTAAAATGTTAACTAACCTGGAGTTCTTGAGTTCTGCTTTTTGTTCTTATATTTTATGATCTTCCACTTTGGTCAGGAACTCCATTAAAAAGCCAGATGATTGACTTAGCACAAAACATGCCCACAATGAAAACTGAAGACTTGACGTGGTTATGCATCGGTGACATAACCACTCAAAAAATTGTATTCCAAGTTATGCTAAGAAGCAACAAGACTGTGAAATTGGCTGACTGGGTTGTATGCAACTCGGCATTCGACCTCGAACCAGCAGCATTCACCTTGGCACCAGAGATTTTACCAATAGGCCCTCTTTTGGCGAGCAGCCGCCTAGGCCATTCAGCAGGCAGCTTCTGGGCAGAAGACTCAACTTGCCTAGAATGGCTTGATCAACAACCACCTTCTTCAGTCATCTATGTTGCTTTTGGAAGCTTCACAGTTTTTGATCAAACTCAGTTCCAAGAATTGGCTTTGGCTCTTGAGCTGTCCAATAGGCCATTCCTATGGGTTGTGAGGCCAGATATCACTGACAACACATGTCATCCCTACCCAGATGGATATCAAGACAGAGTAGGCTCTAAGGGATTGATGGTGGGATGGGCCCCACAACAGAAGGTTCTGGCGCATCCTTCAATTGCTTGTTTCCTAAGCCATTGTGGTTGGAACTCTACCTTGGAAGGTCTAAGCAACGGGGTTCCTTTCTTGTGTTGGCCATACTTTGCTGACCAGTTCCTTAATGAGAGCTACATCTGTGATGTTTGGAAGGTGGGATTGAAGTTTGATAAAAATGAAAGTGGGATCATTCCTAGAGGAGAAATTAAGAACAAGATAGAACAGCTTCTTGGCAACGAAAATTTCAGAGCCAAGGCTTCAAAACTGAAGGAAATGGCCATGACTACAGTCAAAGAAGGTGGCCAATCTAACAAGATCTTTAAGAATTTCATTGAATGGATGAAGTCATAGACCGTCTATCACATCAAATTCTAAAATACTTATTTGCCCAAAATATTCCTTAAAAAATAAGGGCAAGGTTAGCTATTAGATCGAGTCTAAATATCATAAATGTTTCCTTGGTGTTAATTGATTTCTCTCTTAAGTCTCCCCGTGTGATAGCGACCAACAGTTTAAAAGGTTTTAGAAATGGAAGAAGTGATTGTAGTATTGAGCACACCTTAATTGATGGCCAATACGTTATATTTATATTGAACTGAATATATCAGATGAGTACAAGTAGTTACAAACAATAGAGTAGGACTCTAAATGATAATTACAAAACATGAATACAAGTGATAAGTTATCTTGCCAAGTGATAAGGTCTAGAGTCTTGCTGTATCAGATTGATGAACATGAGTAAGAGGTGAGATATGCTTAGGAGACTTGAGGGATAAGATATTAGATTTATCATTCCCCCGCAAACTGATATTAGGTTTATCATTCCCCCGCAAGCTGACAGGGCGTGGAAGCACTGGTAGCTTGGATACTAAAAGTTTAAACCTTGGTGCAGGGAGACCCTTGGTAAATATATCCGCTAGCTGATCTGTTGTAGAGACAAAAGAAACTAGAAGTTCTTTGTTGACAACCTTCTCCCGTACATAATGATAGTCGACTTCAACATGTTTAGTACGGGCATGAAATACAGGATTAGAAGCAATTGCAATAGCAGAAATATTATCACACCAAATACGAGGACTATAAAGAAATAATCCAAGATCACAGAATAGTGAACGGAGCCAGGAGATCTCTGCTGCAGTATAGGCAAGTTGCCGATACTCAGCCTCAGCACTAGAACGGGAAACTGTTTTGTGAGTTTTGGAACTCCAAGAAATCAAATTAGGACCCAAGTAAACACAATACCCACCAGCAGAATGACGATTATCAGGATCTCCTGCATAATCAGCATCAGAGTAGGCCTGAAGCTGAAGAGGTCCAGGCTTGTAGATCAAGCCATGAGTGATGGTATCTTTCAGATACCTGAGGATTCGTTTCACGGCTGTCCAATGGGTGGTAGTTGGAGCTTGCATAAACTTACACGCTTGATTTACAGAGTAGGAAATGTCAGGTCTAGTTAGGGTGAGATATTGTAACGCTCCAACAACACTTCGGTATTCAGATGGAAGACTTATGGGCAGATGCGGTTATTGAGGGATCAAGACCATGTTGAGATATTGAGGGATAAGATATTAGATTTATCATTCCCCCGCAAACTGATATTAGGTTTATCACAGTTTTGGGAATGGAGAACCGACTTCTTCAAAGTCAATTTGATATCCCCGCACAAGCCACATGCAAAATGCAGATATGAGGTCTTTGAAAATTGAAATTTTGGACGGTAAAGCTGTATGAGAACAAGAGATTAATAGTCAAACATAGATTATGTTAATACTGACTCTACAGGTGAGCATTGGGTGTAGTCCAGGTTGGACTAGGCAGTGGCCATCCCCGCTCACAACCCGGGTTCGAATCCCCCCTCCCCACAAATTTCGAACTTTGGAGTCATATTCCCCCTCCCCTTAAAAAAAAAAAATACTGACTCTACAAGTAAAATCCATACACAAGTGATGATTAATTATAACGTCAAATAAAGTTCAAATGTCGTTCATAAGCACAAAATTAAAATCAACATACAAATTTCAAAACAAAGAGAAAGAGACATGAACAATGATCTTCCAGCCAGTAAATTAAACAAGTAAAAAGGAAGGTAACACCTCGCTGAAAATGAGAGTAATTCAACTTTTAGGCTACAATTTTGGGGGGCTTTGAGTAAATCTTCTAGTAAATGAACAATACCGAAAACCCCATAATTGTTCCAGAAAAGAAAAAAGAACTCAAAGAAGAAGAAGAAAAAACTAGTTCAGCTATCAAATTAAAGACAGTTTGACCGAAAATAACAAAAAAGAGAAATAAATAATAAGAGAGATTGAGAGAGAAAACTGATGAGATCTAAAGTAGAAGCCGAAAGTGGGACGAGAATAAAGTTAGCAACACACATGTAGGTTCTTATCTAAGGAACCACTTCTACGCGGTTCAACATAACAATGGAATAACAAGGCACATACACCAACATAGTACGTCTATCTTAGAACTGTTTAACAAGCTGGAGTACTCATATGCCACCGTAGACCTCCCACATCAGCAGCTTACGCTGACTTGCAACATCATAGACTTTGGGGTCAGGGTTCTTTGGGCACTCTGAACCCCAGTGGACACCTGCCCTCTGACAAAAATTACAAAACTTCCTAACAGCACGTCCTACCCAGCCCCAATTAGGGTGGCCACCCAACACATGACATTCCCTACAAACTATTGCATAGCCATCACCTATAGTTGCCTCTAGGTTTGGGAGGCGATCCAGGTATGGGCAATCAAATGTATCGTGCTCGTTGTCCTTTAAACAAACTTCACAAACCCCAAATTCTTCTTCTTCATCTTCTCCTTCTCCTTCTCCTTCTCCTCCTTCTCCTTCTCCTTTGTGTTGTTCCTCTGATGATTCTTCTTCTTCTACTTTGTGTTGTCCCTCTGATGATTCTTGTTCTACAAAAAAGATAAACAGCAAAAACATAGATGCATGTAATAAAGTTAAAAAACATTCGGGAAACAAAATCCGCTCCAAGCATAACAGCTAAGCTAGAAAAAAACATATTAGCAAAGAAAAGGCCCTTTTACTTTTTATGATCACATTCAAATACTGCAAGCAGAAAGGCACTAATTCCAGTTCAAGCTTAGTAATGGTAAAGTTATTACCCGTTTATCTATAATTTTATACAAACAATACAATTCAATCATGGCCTAACACAAAAAATATAAATATAAATAGTAGCAGTAAAGTTTCAAAGATGGTATGGTGTATAACTGTATACCAAAACTAAGAAACAAACTTACAACAATGACAAAATTTTGTCAAGAATTGTACTCGATAAATCAATGGAGCAGTGCAGTCAAAAATAAAAATTTCTACTAGAAACTTGACCTCTTTGTATAATTCTTAAGAACTATTTTCAAATCAAACAAATATTACAAAGACAAACGATTTTTCATCAACATAGAGCCCTAGAAATTTCCAAATAATCTCACAAAGTGTAAAATGAAGATCAAAATCATACCATGAGACAGTGATATCAAGCAGTCGAATTGTTCAATCAACGACATTCCAGCAAGCTTTGGGTCTTTTGCACAGGTACCTGTTTGTGGTTCCATTAATGATAAATACAATATGACAAGGACAAAACTCAAAAGCTCGGTATGCGGAACAAATTTTAAGATATTTATTATTCTCTATCTTGGGGGGTATTTAGAGAGAAAAAAACAAACAAACTAGAAAGCATAAGGCAACTAGGAATAGAAAACCCAATCAAACTAGACTAGATAACATGTTCAATAACAAGTTGTCTACTACAATGTAATCAAATACAAGAAAGAAACAAAGAAAATCGATAGTAAGAAACAAAAAATCAACTACAATTATAATCAATTACAAATAAATCAATATTCTTATAACATAATAAAGAAAAGCAAGAATAAATCTCCGATTGATGAAGCATATAATTACAGAGCTTGCCCAGCTTGGCAAAGAGAGAAACAATCAACAAATATCCTAATGCGTTGCTACAAAACTATTTTTAAACCAACTAAATAAAATTAAGATACAGAATTGAGAATTTACTCACAAACCAATTAAAAAGTTCATATTTTCAGTGTAAAAGAGAATTTCATACACATAAAAACAAAAATTAGGTAAAACATTGAATTCTCTAACAAAAAAACTTATCTTCCTCAAAAACCCTAAAACAAAAAATCAAAAGGATACCATGAGAGCGGATCTCGTAGTCCTCATCGATGAGCTTCGCTAGCTGGGCTGGGTTCGCGAGAGACATGGTTTCGTTATTTCGTATGTGTTGAAGAGAAACGAATGCAGATCTTTGGCTCGGCGATGGGTTGAGACTAACTACGTAGTTATTTTATACAGTACGATATGTCGACTGGTTTTTAGTTATTTTGTACTTGCATCATGTTACATGCAAGCACTTTTTTTTTTAATCAACGGGGAGGGGGAGGATCAAACTTGACCTTGAACTATCGATATTTTGTTGAAGATTAATGTCTTACCACACTAGTTACTAGACAATAAATTTTGAGAATACATACATATAAAAAATTAAAAAGGTGATAATAGTTTTGAGATCGAATACATATATATATATATAGAATTATTGTCTCGCAAAGTCACAATATTAATATATGATCCATACGTATGAGAGTTTTTCTAGACTAAATGAGAAAATTCTTCGATACAAACTGAAAAAAACAAATCAAAATAAAGAATTAGATCTTTTAATCTAATTAAGAAAAAATCGCCTTAAAAGGAATTAGCCCATCATATTCTTCCGATCTTCCCACTCATGATCCTAACCTTCATCTTGGTCCGCATGACCTCATCCTCTAATTCCTCGTCGTCCTCGTCCCCCTCCTCTTGTTCTTCCTCGTCTTCCGATGGATTAGAAATTTAGAATAACCATCATCATCATTTTTCAGATCTTCAAACTCACCACCCTTTTGAATATATAGCCTCTCGTGTGACTTTTCAAAGCTTTAATGCTGTTCTCTTTTCTTTTCTTTTTTTGTTGAGAAAATTCAATGCTGTTCTCTTGGCCTCAGGTGATTCCGTTAATTGTGTGGGAATGCTGTGCAACCAAGCTCATATTCTGAAAGAATAATAAAAATTAAAAACAGAATTCATATAATTAGTTGAATTATTTTTGCTATAAAATAGAACTACTCTCGACTCTCGCGCGAGCACTTGTGAGTGGTAAAGTCAAAGGAATCGAAGAGACCGTCAGAGAAATAAAACTCATCTTTTGGCTTAGTTTTTGAATATTGTCTTAGGTTCTCCAAATTCAAATGAATCATCCATGCAATTACTTTATTAAGATTCGCCTAAACCCTAAACCCTAGTCTAAAAAAGGTCAAATGAACCATCCGTGCAATTAATTACTTTACTAAGATACTCCTAAACCTTAAACCCTAGTCTACTTAAATACTATTCAACTGTCCCTAGCTTAATCAACGAACTAGCTCAGAATCAACCCGTACTCTCAAGAGGTCCTAAATTCAAGTCTCACCTAGTCTCTTCCATTTGTCCGGGAAAAAATTTGGTCCTTTGTCTTAACCGTACAATTGACACAAAAAAATTCACTTCAAATCATTAACTAGACCATCACGATATTCCGCAGCATGACCTATATAGACCAAAAAAAAAGAGAGTTGAAAATGCTAACTCACATCATGTACATATAAAAAGACTTAAACAATAGTGTGCCAAAATCGATATCAAACTGAACATTTCTATATATCTCTCTGATGAAGTGAAATGCAAACAATGAACTAAATTCCAATATTTTAATAATGAATATATAAAACGAAATCAAAATCTATCGTATTAATTGTGGTTTCTTCTTTCACCAATATAAGTTCAAGTTGTCTCCCGTACTTGTATAGTAGGGTTTAAGGAATGAGATAGCACTGGCAGACATGAGATCTCGTAGTAACGGAGTTTAATTAGCTCTCTGTGATTATTTCTTTTTTGAATAGATCGAGATCGATGTATAACAGTTTTGAACGTTTATTTTTTGGCTATATATATTCATATCGAGAAGTGTGTGATTGATCTACAGATTAAGTAAATTTGTGAGACTACGCAAATAATACTATTCCCAAGAGGAAGGAAATTTATCTCCAAATAATCTTCGAGTACGATGGATTAACTAAATCTGAAAGTACGTAATTAATTAGCATTTGATTACCAAATTCATATATAGCAAAAAAGTTTGGTTTACTTTCACATCTCCTTTAATCCAGCGAGCACTGCCTTCTAACTACTGATACTCAAATTTTTACTTCATTCAAGGACCCGTTACCGTTGCTTCAATTGACTTCTTTCCATGTTAATTTAGGTAATACCACGCTGAGAATGACAGAGTACGTAATTCAACATTTAGTCTACAATTTTGCCAAGCCGTGCAATTTGAGTAAATCTTCTAGTAACTGAACAATACCGAAAACAAATTAAACTAAAGAACAAAATGAAAAAACTAGTTCAGCTATCAAATTAAAGACAGTTTGACCGAAAATAACAAAAAAGAGAAGTGGGAAGCGGGAAGAGAATATGGTTTGCGAGATGCACGAATTGAAGGTTCTTATCAAAGGAACCACTTCTACGCGGTTCAACATAACAATGCGTCCGTATATAGGTGTTTTCATGAAAACAGGGGATACAATAGTACACCATATGTTCTCAAACCCTAAACCCTAAACATGGTACCTCATAGACTAATAGTCTATCTTAGAACCTGTGTAACGAGCTGGAGTACTCATATGCCACCGTAGACCTCCCACATCAGCAGCTTACTCTCACTTGCAACATCATAGACTTTGGGGTCAGGGTTCTTTGGGCACTCTGAATCCCAGTGGACACCTGGTCTCTGACAAAAATTACAAGACTTCATAACAGCACGTCCTACCCAGCCCCAATCAGGGTGGCCACCCAACACATGACATTCCCTACAAACTATTGCATAACCATCACCTATAGTTGCTTCCTTATGGTTTGGGATGCGATCCAGGTACGGCAATCAAATGTATCGTGCTCCTTGTCCTTTAAACAAACTTCACAAACCCCAAATTCGTCTTCCTCTTCCTCTTCCTCTTCTTCTTCCTCCTCTTCTTCTTCCTCTGATGATTCTTCTTCTTCTTTGTTTTGTTCCTCTGATGATTCTTGTTCTACAAAAAAAAATAACAGCAAAAACTTAGATACATGTAATAAAGTTAAAAAAACATTACAAATACTCTGGAAACAAAATCCGTTCCAAGCATAACAGGTAAGCTAGAAAAAAACATATTAGCAAAGAAAAGGCCTTTTTACTTTTTATAATCACATTCAAATACTGCAAGCAGAAAGGCACTACTTCAAGTTCAAGCTTAGTAATGGTAAAGTTATGACCCGTTTTTCTATAATTTTATACAAACAATACAATACAATCATGGCCTAACACAAAAAATATAAATATAAATAGCAGCAGTAGAAATAAAAATATAAATAGTAGCAGTAGGGTTTCAAGCAGGATGGTATAGTGTATACCAAAACTAAGAAACAAACTTACAACAATGACCAAAAAAATTTCGAGAATTGTACGTACTCGGTTAATCAATGGAACAGTAGTGCAGTTAAAAAATAAAATTTTCCACTAGAAACTTGATCTCTTTGTATAATTCTTAAGAACTATTTTCAAATCAAACAAATATTACAATGACAAACGAATTTTTACCAACATAGAGCCCAAGCAATTTCGAAATAATCTTCCTCACAAACTGTAAAATAAAGATCAAAAGTATACCATGCGACAGTGATATCGAGTAATCGAATTGTTCAATCAAAGACATTCCAGCAAGCTTCGGGTCTTTTTCACCGGTACCTGTGTGTGGTTCCATTAATGTTGAATACAATATGACAAGGACAAAACTCAAAAGCTCCGTATGGAGCAAATTTTCAGATGTTTATTTTTCTCTATCTTGGAGGTATTTAGAGAGAAAAAAAATAACAAACTAGAAAGCATAAGCCAACTAGGAATATGAAACCTAATCTAACTAGACTAGATAACATGTTCAATAACAAGTTGTCTACTACAATTATAATCAAATACAAGAAAGAAACAAAAAATCAACTACAATTATAATAAAAAACTTAGATGCATGTCCTACGGTTAAAAAACATTACAAATACTCTGGAAACAAAATCCGTTCCAACTTCCAAGCATAACAGGTAAGCTAGAAAAAAAACATATTGGCAAAGAAAATGCCCTTGTACTTTTTATAATCACATTCAAATACTGCAAATAGTAAAGCACTACTACAAGTTCAAGCTTCGTAATGGAAAAGTTATTACCCGTTTTTCTAAAATTTTATACAAACAATACATTTCAATCATGGCCTAACACAAAAAAAAATATATAAATATATAAGTATAAATAGTAGTAGTAGAAATAAAAATATAAATATTAGCAGTAGAGTTTCAAGGATGGTACAGTGTATACCAAAACTAAGAAACAAACTAGCTTGCAACAATGACCAAAATTTTGTCGAGAATTGTACTCGATAAATCAATGGTGCAGTACGTACAGTAAAAAAAATGTACTAGAAACTTGACCTCTTTGTATTACAAAGACAAAGACAAACGAATTTTTACGAACATAGAGCCCTAGCAATTTCCAAATAATCTTCCTCACAAACTTTAAAATAAAGATCAAAAGCATTCCATGAGACAGTGATATCGAAAAGAATACCATGATAGCGGATCTCGTAGTCCTCATCGATGAGCTTCGCTGTCTGCAGGGCAGGGTTCGCGAGAGACATGATTTCGTATGTGTTGAAGAGAAACTTTGGCTGGGTGATGGATTGAGAGAATTGCGAACGTAATTTGGGGATTCGATCTTTTATATCGTCATCGAACCCATCAGGTCGGTTAGGTCCCCTTTTTTTTCCTTTTAAGTTTCCCTAAAAAAAAAATATTTGTTTTAAGTTTGTGAGATTGGAGGTTATTATAATTTCAATTTGTATAAACTGTTTATAAATTTGTGCTTTAATTACCACTTAACATTTATAAAAGTTCATTCATTATATGCTGATGATAATTGTCTAGGGATTTAGTTTGTCTTCTTAATTTTTGCAACATTCTACTTGATCATAATATCTATTTTCTGCACTTAATGAAAGATGCATGTTCCAAATACTTTATGTATCTATTAACTATGAAAATTATAATCAGCTAATAGATTGAATATATTCACGTTAGATTACAGGTATATGAATACTTTCTCGCATTTATGTACGGTTCTTTTATGAGGAGGAGAAGTAGGCTTCTATGGTGAGCTCGTTCAACTTTTTATTATACACGCGTGGAAGGCCAAGTAACATTCCTTTGCAAGTTCAATACATTCATGGACACAAAAGAGAGATTACGTACAAGAGAAATAAATAAGAGAGATTGAGAGAGAAAACTGATATATGAGATCTAAAGTAGAAGCAGAAAGTGGGAAGAGAATAAAATTTGCAAGACGAACATAGGTTCTTATCAAATGAACCACTTCTACGCGGTTCAACGTAACAATGCGAACATATATATGTAGGTGTTTTCATTAGAACAGGGGGATACAGTACTACTAGTACCATATATGTTCTCAAACCCTAAACCCTAAACATAGTACCTCATAGTCTATCTTAGAATTGTGTAATGAACTGGAGTACTCATATGCCACCATAGACCTCATGCATCAGCACCTTAGTCTGACTCTCAAAATCATAGACTTCGGGGTCAGGGTTGTCAGGGCACTCTGAATCCCAGTGGACACCTGGTGACTCACAAATACTACAAGACTTCATAATAGCACGTCCTACCCAACCACTATCAGGGTGGCCACCCAACACATGACATTCCCTACAAACTATTGCATAGCCATCACCAACAATTGCCTCCTCTGGGTTTGGGATGCGATCCAGGTACGGGCAATCAAATGTATCGTGCGCCTTGTCCTTAAAACAAACTTCACAAACATCAAATTCTTCTTCTTCTTCTTCTTCTTCTTCTTCTTCTTCTTCTTTGTCTTCTTCCTTTGATGATTCTACTTCTTGTTCTGAAGAAAATAACAGCAAAAACTTAGATACATGTAAGAAAGTTAAAAAGCATTACAAATACTCTGGGAACAAGTCTCCGTTCCCAGCAAAACAGGAAAGCTAGAAACAGTATTAGCAAAGAAAAGGCCCGTCTACTTTTTATAATCACATTCAAAATAATGCAAACAGAATGGCACTAATTCAAGTTCAAGCTTAGTAATGGTACACTTATTAACCGTTTTTCTATATTTTTCTACAAACAATACAGTTCAATCATGGCCTAACACACAAAACAAAAATAGTAGCAGTAGAGTTTCAAGGATGCACGGTACAACGTATACCAAAACTAAGAAACAATCTTACAACAATGACCAAAATTTTGTCGAGAATTGTACTCGATTAATCAATGGAGCAGTGAAGTTTAAAAAAAAATATCCCCTAGAAACTTGACCTCTTTGTATAATTCTTAAAAACAATTTTAAAATCAAACAAAAAGATAAACAAATTTCTACCAACAGAGAGCCCTAGCAATTTCCAAATAATCATCCTCACAAATTGTAAAACAAAGATCAAAGCATACCATTAGACAGTGATATCAAGTAGTCGAATTGTTCAATCAAAGACATTCCAGCAAGCTTCAGGTCTTTTGCACCGGTACCTGTTTGCGCACAAGGATAAAACTCAAAAGCTCGGTATGGGGCAAATTTTTTAGATGTTTATTATTCTCTATCTTTGGAGGTATTTAGAGAAGAAAAAAAATAACAAACTAGAAAGCATAAGCCAACTAGGAATAGGAAACCTAATCAAACTAGACTAGATAACATAATCAATAAAAAGTTCTCCTACAATTATAATTAAATTCAAGGAAGAAACAAAAAATTCGATAGTAAGTACCAACTACAAATATATCAATATTCTATGATAAAGATCGAAGAGCAAGAATAAATCTCTGATGTAGCATATAAATTCAGATGCAATAGATCTGAGATCCCAACAACAACTAGTCACTGTCTAGCTTGTCCAGCTTGGCAAAGAGAGAAACTTGCAACAATATCCTACTGCGTTGCTACAAAACTATTTTTAAATCAACTAAACGAAATTAAGATTCAGAATTGAGAATTTACTCACAAACCAATTAAAAAGTTCATATTTTCAGTGTAAAAGAGAATTTCAAACACACGAAAACAAAAACGAGGTAAAACATTGAATTCTCTAACAAAAAAACTTATCTTCCTCAAAAACCCTAGAACAAAAAATCAAAAGAATACCATGAAAGCGGATAGCGTCGATTAGCTTCAATTCGCTGGCCAAAGGGAGCAAAGAGAAGAACCTGACAGGAGACGATGGTAAATCTTTGATTTGCACAACAATTACTAATTAAACAGCACATATATGTAGCAGGACTCCTTATCAACAATATACGATTTCATAAAAAGAAATTTGTGATTCCTCGTCTCAATCTAAGAAAAACAAAAAGCCCCGCTTGGAAGAATGAAATTAAGAATAGAAATAGAAGGATTTGGGGGGATTTAAGTCTCGATCAGTATTGAATTCAGAATCACTTAACCTGTTAACCACTCAAATAAATCAGTATTATACACTAACTATTAAAATTCAATTCATCAAATTTTTGTGAGTGAGAGTGAGAGTGAGAGATTATTAGCCAACATAGAAATATTAATACTTATTTTACATATAGAATCCTTGCATAAGCTATATATGAGTAATGATTAGCCAACATACATATACTAATACTGATTTTATAGACAAAATCAGTGCATAAGTTGGTGCTAGAAGTGATAATTCATCAATCATACAGCTTGAGATTTTTTGATAGCCAACCAAGACTCATACTCAGCAGCACACTCCAGCAGACTCTTTTTTTTTGATGGTAGGTCCTTCTTTGGGCACTCTGCAGACCAGTGGAGTACCTGATCACATATACCACAAAACTTAATAATAGCACGTCCTACCCACTTCCTATCAGAGTGGCCACCCAACACATTGCAGTGAGTACAAACTATATCATAGCCTTTGCCGAGAGTTGCTTCCTTTGGGTTCGGGATACGATGTAGGTACGGGCAATCAAACGTCCAATGTTCCTTGTCCTTCAAACAAATATCACACATCACAAATTCTTCTTCTCCTTCTCCTTCTCCTTGTTCTCCTTGTTCTCCTTCTCCTTCTCCTTCTCCTTCTCCTTCACCTTCACCTTCACCTTCACCTTCACCTTCACCTTCACCTTCACCTTGTTCTCCTACTTCAAGTTGAGTCAAAGAGTCTTCAGCAGCCTTGTGTTTTTCTGTTTCAGTTTACCAAAAACATTATATAAAAAAAACTAAATACTCGTATAAAATTACAAAACATCTAAATACTCTAGCTACAAATTTCCATTCCCAAAATAATAGGTATGCAAGTAAGAACATATTAGCAAAGAAAAGTCCATTTTACTTTTTAGTTTTTCCCATATCATTCAAATACTGCAAAAAAGAAAAAAGGCACTCTTCGAGTTCAAGCTTAGTAATGGTATGGTTATTAACCATTTTTCTACGAACAATACAGCAAAAACTTAGATACATGTAATAAAGTTAAAAAACATTACAAATACTCTGTAAACAAAATCCGTTCCAAGCATAACAGGTAAGCTAGAAAAAAACATATTAGCAAAGAAAAGGCCTTTTTACTTTTATAATCACATTCAAATACTGCAAGCAGAAAGGCACTACTTCAAGTTCAAGCCTAGTAATGTTAAAGTTATTACCCGTTTTTCTATAATTTTATACAAACAATACAATTCAATCATGGCCTAACACAAAAATATATATATATATATATATAAGTATAAATAGTAGTAGTAGAAATAAAAATATAAATATTAGCAGTAGAGTTTCAAGGATGGTACAGTGTATACCAAAACTAAGAAACAAACTTACAACAATGACCAAATTTTTTTCGAGAATTGTACGTACTCGATTAATCAATGGAGCAGTAGTGCAGTTAAGAAATAAAATTTTCCACTAGAAACTTGATCTCTTTGTATAATTCTTTAAGAACTATTTTCAAATCAAACAAATATTACAAAGACAAACGAATTTTCACCAACATAGAGCCCTAGCAATTTCCAATAATCTTCCTCACAAACTGTAAAATAAAGATCAAAAGCATACCATGCAACAGTGATATCGAGTAATCGAATTGTTCAACCAAAGACATTCCAGCAAGCTTCGGGTCTTTTGCACCGGTACCTGTGTGTGGTTCCATTAATGTTAAATACAATATGACAAGGACAAAACTCAAAAGCTCCGTATGGGGAACAAATTTTAGATGTTTATTATATATTCTCTATCTTGGCGGTATTTAGAGAGAACAAAATAACAAACTAGAAAGCATAAGCCAACTAGGAATAGGAAACCTAATCAAACTAGACTAGATAACATGTTCATTGTTCAATAACAAGTTGTCTACTACAATTATAATCAAATACAAGAAAGAAACAAAAAATCAACTACAATTATAATCAATTACAAATATATAAATATTCTTATAACATAATAAAGAAAAGCAAGAATAAATATATCTCCGATCGATGAAGCATATAATTACAGAAGCTTGCCATTGCTCAAAAAAAAATTACCGAAGCTTGCCCAGCTTGGCAAAGAGAGAAACAATCAACAAATATCCTAATGCGTTGCTACAAAACTATTTTTAAATCAAATAAAATTAAGATACAGAATTGAGAATTTACTCACAAATCAACACGTTCATATTTTCAGTGTAAAAGAGAATTTCATACACACAAAAACAAAAATTAGGTAAAACATTGAATTCTCGAACAAAAATTAAAATAAACCTCAAAAACCCTAAAACAACAAATCAAAAGAATACCATGAGAGCGGATCTCGTAGTCCTCATCGATGAGCTTCTCAGGCTGCAGGGCTGGGTTCGCGAGAGACATGTTTCGTATGTGTGGAAGAGAAATGAATGCAGATCTTTGGATCGGCGACGGGTTGAGACTGAGACAGAGAGAATTGTGAACAAGAGCCATGTTTTTTTTTTCCGAGCCAATACACGTGGCATGACTCTATTGGCTGTAATATACTTCCCAACTTTTTCTTAAATTTGGGTTTTTCATTTTTGATCAGAAAATTTTAATAATTTTGATGAAGAACCACTTATGAATATACGATTTCATAAAAAGAAATTTGTGATTCCTCGTCTAACTATGATATATATTCAACCTTTTGTGAGATGTTGATGAGATGATGACTACATTTGGGGAGCAATCTAGAAAAACAAAAGCTAGAAAAACAAGAGCCCCGCTTGGAAGAATGAAAAGAATAGAAGGCTTTGAAGGGATTTAAGTCTCAATCGATCAGTATTGAATTCAGAATCACTTAACCTGTTAACCACTCAAATAAATCAGTATCATACACTAACTATTAAAATGAAATTCATCAAAATGTTGTGAGTGAGAGTGAGAGATTAGTAGCCAACATAGATATATTAATACTTGTTTTACATATAGCTAGAATTAATAAAAAAAACAACACTTCCTCACAAACCCTAAAACAAAAAATCAAAAGC